>JAPVLO010000073.1:2400000-3000000 GCA_027257055.1 Cephalopachus bancanus
TGTGTGTGTGTGTGTGTGTGTGTGTGTGTGTGTCCCCACATCTTATCTTCCAAAATTAGGAGCATGAGCCTAATAAATAATTTATACAGTATTTTCTGAAGGAAAGGCAATAAATGAACTATATTGATAAAAGAGCAGAGGCATTATAACTGATTTGCATGTCAGTTGATGCCCGTTCATACAATGTGGAGGGTGAACAATTTTTTTTCTTCTTCTAGGTTTCTGAAAGGAGTTTTCCGAATAATCTTGTCTTTTAAAATCGGAGTTGTGCTATCAAATTATGCTTTTAAAAATAAAGTTCATATTTCAAGGCTGGAATATATATCACACACTGTACTAAGCCTCAGTGAACTAGAATCCGAGAAAATGGACACATGGGCTTTTTGTTATCTCACTTGATGAAATGGAAAATCAGTAGAGAAGGAGGATATGTTACTATTTAAAGAAAAACCCTTGCAGAACACACGGTGGAGTTAGTACCACAGTCTCCCACACCTTCTTTACATTCTCTGATCGCATATGGTGCGCCTTTTTTCAAATCAAAGAAAGGTTAAAAATATATATTTTTTTGTCATGAGGGAAAAGCAAATTTTAGAAAATATGTTTTCTTTTAAAGATGTGGGGTACAGTCAGGATTATGTACACAAGTGCTCTATGTACAGGTGAAGTTTGGGCCTCACATTGATCCTCACTTTGCCTGGTTTAGGATCAGGTACCCTTGGTGATGTTATGTCCCTCACTCCTGCCCTGCAGTGTTCTGCTACTGCCAATCCCTTTCTTGTAGAGTTATGATAAATGTTCAAGGTCTGCTTATGAGTGAGAAGAACATGTGATATTCAGTTCTTGATAGGTCACTGACTATGATAGACTCTAAATCTACCCAGGTTGCCCTGAAGTCCATAATTGTGTCCTTCTTTATGGCTGTGTAATATTCCATCATGTATAAAAAATTTAAAAATCCAGTCCACTCTTGATGGGCAGCACGGTTGGTTCCAGAATTTTGCTATTGTGAATAGTGCTGCAATAAACATATGTTTGCAAGTATCTTTTTTGTAGAATAATTTGCATTCCTACAGGTATATTCCTGGAAGGGGAATTGCTGGGTCATATGGAGGGTCAATTTTTAGATCTTTTAGAAATCACCATAGTGCTTTCCACAAAGATTATAATAATTTACGTGTCCACCAACAGTGCAGGAGTGTTCCCTTTTCTCTGCATCCTCTCCAGCATCTGTTGTTTTTTGAGTTATTAATGATGGTCATCCTGACTGGAGTTAGATGGTATCTCAGTGTGGTTTTGATTTGCATTTCTTTGATGATTAGTGAGGCTGAACATTTTTTCATGTGTCTGTTGGCTGTTCATATTTTTTCTTTAGAGATGTCTTTTGCCCACTCTTTTATAGGACTGTTTTTTTTTCTTTCAGCTCGTTTGAGTTCCTTATAGATCCTGGATGTTAGACCTTTGTCAGATATAATGTTGACAAATATTTTGTTCCCATTCTGTGGGCTTTCTGCTCTCTTGATGGTTTCTTTCGCTTTGCAAATGTTTTTCAGTTTGATGAGGTCTCACTTGTCTATCTTATTCCTTATGTCATGGGCTTTTGATCAGGAATTGGTTGCCTATCCAATTTCCATAAAGGTGTCTCCTGCATTTTCTAAGATTCTTATAGTATGGGTTTTACATGTAAATATTTGATACACCGGGCTCAGTGGCTCAGCCTGTAATCCCGTGTCTTTGGGAGGCTGAGGTGAGTGGATTGCCTGAACCCGCGGGTTTGAGACCTGCCTGGGCAACTTGGCAAGACCTCATCTCTACAATAAATCAAAAGTTAGCCGGGCGTGGTAGCACGCGCCTGTAGTTCCAGCTACTTGAAAGGCTGAGGCGGAAGGATCGCTGGAACCCAGCCGGTCGAGGCTGCGATGGCCAGGAGTGGCCGCTGCACTCCAGTCTGGGTGACAGAGTGAGACTCCTACTCCAAAAATAAAAATAAATAAATAAATAAATATTTGATACATTTAGAGTTGATTTATGTGTATGGTGATAGGTAGGAGTCCTGTTTCATTCTTCGGTATATTGTCAGCCAGTTTTCCCAGTGCCGTTTACTGAATAGGTTCTCCTCTCTCCAGTGGTTGTTGTTAGAGGCTTTGTCAAAGATGAGTTGGTTAAGAAATTGAGGTTTTGCTTATGGAATCTCTATCCTGTTCCATTGTCCTATATACCTGTTCTTGTACCAATACGAGGCTGTTTTGATTATTGCAACCTTAAAAAAAAGTTTAAAGTCTGGAAGTGTGATACCTCCCACTTTGTTTCTTTTGCTGAGAATTGTTGTGGCTATTTGTGGTCATTTTTGTTTCCATATTAATTTCTGCATTGAGGTTTCCAGGTCTGAGAAGAATGATGTTGGTAATTTAATGAGTATTGTGTTAAATCTGTAGATTGCTTTGGGTAGGATGGACATATTAACAATGTTGGTTCTTCTAATCCATGATCATGGAATATTTTTCCACTTGTTTGTATCTTCTTTGGTTTCTTTGAGCAGTGTTTTGTAGTTTTCATTGTAAACGTCTTTGTAGTTTTCACTGTAAAAGTGAAAAGATATTTCATTTTCTTTGTGGCTATTGTGAATGGGATTGTGCTTCTTATTTGGTTCTCTGCCTGTTTGTTGTTGGTGTATAAAAATGTGACTGTCTTTTGCAAGTTGATTTTGTACCCTGAGACTTTGCCAAAGTCCTTTGTCAGTGCAAGGAGGTTTTTGACAGATTCCCTTGGGTTGCTGATACCAGTCCTATTGAAAGTATTCCAGGCAATTGAGAAAGATGGAACTCTCCCCAAATCTTTTTATGAAACTAGCATCACACTGATACCTAAACAGGGAGAAGACCCAACAAAGAAAGAGAACTATAGGCCAATATCCCTGATGGACATAGATACAAAAATTCTCAATAAGATTCTAGCAAATCAGATCCAACAACGTATCTCAAAAATTATCCATCATGACCCAGTAGGCTTCATCCCTAAGATGCAGGGCTGGCTCAACATCTGCAAGACCATAAATGTAATGCAATACATCAAAAGATGTAAAAACAAGAACCACATGATTATATCATTAGATGCAGAAAAAAACTTTTGACGAAATCCAGCCTCCTTTCTTGATAAAAACTCTTGAACACCTAGGCATAGTAGGAATATACCTTAAAATAATAAGAGCAATCTATGATAAATTCACTGCCAACATGTTGTTAAACAGACAGAAATTGGAAGCATTTGCCCTGAAAACTGGAACAGGACAAGTCTGCCCACTCTCACCTCTCCTGTTCAACATAGTGTTGGAAGTCCTAGCTAGAGCAATCAGACAAGAGAAGGAAATCAGGGGTATCCAATAGGAAAAGAGGAAGTTAAGCTATCCCTTTTTGATGACAATAAGATCCTATACCAAAAATGCTTTTAATTAAAAAAAAGGGGACTAGGATTCATCAACAACAGGATTTTTAGTTAAAATATGAGCTTCAGTATAAACCTCAGATGAGAAAACCTGACCATTCCAGTGGAAAAGGCCTCTCAATAGGTGTATTGCCTCAAATGAAGAGTACTTTGAAGGTGACTGAAGTTTAAACATGTAAGAATAAATACACAATTTTTATTAAATAAATTCCAGTTTTGGGGAGCTATCCCTCATATATATTAAAACAGAGGACCAAGAATTTTGATTTAAAAAAAAAATCCTGAGAAAAGGCAATATATTAGTAACATGAAACAAGAAAAAAAAAAAATCCCCAAAGAACCATGTAAAGTATTAGCATAAAAAAATATAGAGTTGAGGTCAGATAAATAATGACATACACACAATTAAAGAATGGATTAGTTGAAAGACAAGATGAAAGAATGCTTCTAGAAAGAAATAGAAAATATGGAAGTTCATAGACAGAGATAATAAGAGTAAAAACATTTTTAGCTACTTGTGAACCCTGAAGGAGAAAATATAAAGAAAAGAAAAATTTTAAAGAAATATGGGGAACATTTTCTAAAGGAAGAACAGCCACAGATTGAAATGTTCTATGGAGGACCAAATGGGAAATATGGATTTAAAACACACAGATATATTATACAGAGACATAAGAATATCAATATAAATATGGTTTATTTAAAAAAAGTATAAGTGCTTCTTTCCATTACTGTAATGTCTGTCCTGGAATCTGTATATCAACGTATCACCTAGCCATTTCATAGACTTGAAAATCATAAAACTATAAAGTCATCGAGTATACACTATTATGAAATATTTTTTCTGTTGTAAAAACTTAAATTTAAACCCTTAGATTAAAGGTTTTGGTAAATTTGTAAGAGCAATTTTAATTTTATATTTTAGATGTAAAATGTCTTCATTTTCACTTTAACTGCCACCCATATTGATGACCCTTACTTGTTCTCAGTAGAGTCATAACTTGCTGCATGTGTTTTGGTATTTCCGCTAACCATATAATTTGGCATCAAGGTTCATAACTATGATTTTGTTCATTTCTGGCTTTGAGACTCTGAGTGAGTTACTTGTCTCCTCTGTGCCTCAGTTTTTCAATCTGTAAAGTTGAGAAGATAATGATAATACAAACCATCTAGGGTTATTGCAAAGATTAAATAAATGAATACATTTAAAGTGCATAAACTTGACATGCGGAAATGATTATTAATTTTAACTACTGTTAACTATTGCTAGAGTTTACACCAACTCTACTCACGTTACTTACTTATTATGCATTTCAGGGCAGATGAAATAATTCGGCAAGCCAGTGGGAACAGGAAGCTTCATGAAGAGGAAGGGGTAAGGCATGGAAACCACACAGAGTACGAGGATAAAGTGGAAGGAGCAGAGTTTAGGGGTTAAATACACTCAGATTAGGTCAGAGCTCCAGGTCAGATGCAGTGATGCATGCCTATAATCCCAGCACTCAGAAAGGCCAAGGCAGGAGGAATGCTTGAGCCCAGGAGTTCAAGACCAGCCTGGGCAACAACCCTGTCTTTACAAAAATAAAAAATTAGCTGGGAGTGGTGGTGTATGCTGTAGTCCCAGCTACTTAGGAGGCTGAGGTGGAAGAATCACATGAGCCCAGGAAGTTGAGGCTGTGGCAAGTGATCATGCCACTGCATTCCAGACTTAGGACAGAGTGAGACCTTGACTCAAAAAAAGAAAAAAGAGATAACTTCGATACTTACTAGGTATGTAAACTGGTGACTCCCTAAAACTCTCTAAACTTTATTTGTAAATGGAGACATCAATACCTATTCTGAAATCTTTAAAGTCAGTAATTCAGAAATGATGCAATTAGTTGAATCCCCTTCATTTTTAAGGCAAAAATTAGGAATATACAATTTCAAACTTTACATTTTAACTTAACATGATGCCATGAACATATTTTCATGTCATTAAATATTTGATTACATAAAAAGCTAACAGTAGTTTATTAAATGTATATGCCATAACTTATTTAATTGGTTTTCTGTTTTTGAATATTCATGTTGTTTCTAATGTACTATACTATTGGCAATCAGATAATGAACATTTATGATGATGAACTTTGATATGCCTCTGTTATTTTGATTTAGTAAAAGAAGTTGTGGGAGAAATCATATGGACATTTAGCTGTCCTCCAAGTGGCTTGTACCAATTACCCTCTCAGATGCAGTGGGTGAGTGCCTGTTGGCCTGCGTCCTCACCAGTGTAGACGCTACTTTTACTTTCACTCTCTGCAAACTTAGGTGAAATTGGTATCTCGTCGCTTTGATTGCAACGACTTTATTACGAGTAAGTTTTTGCATGATTGTTGTATATTTCTTGTTATGAATCACCTTTTCATACCTTTGCCTGTTTTTCTATTGGCATATTCATTTTTTAACTTATGAAAGTTTACTACATGTTAAGTATATTTATGTTATGCATTATACATATGTGTGCATGTGTGTATATATAAGGCTCTCTGTTAGCACTTTAACATTTGTTTTGTATTTTTCCTGTTTTTGATATATAGAAGTTTAATATTTTTATATGTTCATTGCCATAGTCTTTTTTTTGGTCTCACCATTTTGTGTGATGTTAAGGCTGTCTCCCTTTACTTCTCTTCACCTAATGTAAAAAATACAGATTATATTTTAAAAACCAGAATACTGGACTATCAGCATCCACATTAGGGAAGGAATGAGTAAGCTCTTAGACAAAGCTTAACTTCACAGGGCTGATGTGTATTATGAGGCAATATTTACTAAATATGTGATGTATGAAGAAGTTATTTACTTCCAATACGGAGTAAAAGTCATCCCAAGCCATGCATGTCCAGAGATGGGCATGTGTGTGGCTAAACCAAAGTATAAACAAGTAAAGTCTTGATTTTGTTAACATTTTTTTTGGAGACTCAGATAAAACATCAGAAGAAATATAATCGTTTAAAGTCACTTTACTCATTTTGCTTGAAGTGGAGGCATATCTTCATCCGGGATCTCAAATGCGGTCATAGTCAGAGGTATGTCTCCACGTGCACAGCAAAATGAATTTGTTGGGTAAACACAAATACCAAATAAGCAGCCTCAGTGCTTTCTTGAAAGTCCAGCAGAGAGAGGGACTGGGTAAACTGCATCAATTTCAAAGTGAGAGAGATTAAGAGAAAGTCTCTTTTGCAAAATTTATCTTGGGAAGCTATGATTAGTTTTGTGTCAACTTAACTGGGTTGTAGGGTGTCCAGATATTTGCCCAACTGTTTTTCCAAGTGTTTCCCTGAGGGCATTTTTTTGTTGTTTTTGTTGATAATACTAATTTTTAAATTGGTAGATTGTGGGTCCTAATGTTGGTGGGCCCCATCTAATCAGTCAAAGGTTTGCATAGAACAAAATGTCAACCCTTCCCCCACGCCCTCCAGGTAAGAGATAATTCCTTCTGCTTGACTGCCTTCAAACAGGGACATTGTTTTTTCCTGCCTTTGGACTTGACCTAAATTTGTGGCTTTTCCTGGGTCTTGAGCCTGCTGGTCATTTGACTGGAACTCCATTAACTCTCCTGGATTTCCAGCTTGCTGGCTCACCCTGCAGATCTTAGAAGCTGTCAGCCTTCACAATCATGTAGGTCGATTTCTTGTAGCATCTTTCTTGCTATCTTTATCATCTCTATGTTCCTCCCCTCCCCGCCCCTTCCATCCCCTTCCCTCCTCTCCACTCCCTGTCTCTCTCATCATCTCCTATTGGTTCTATTCCTCTGGAGGATCCTAATACAGAAATCCTGAATGTAAACTCAGCCAAGGACAAGAATACACTATGACTGAAATACACCTCTATAAAAAATTCCAGCTAAGGCATGGCTAAGTTCAAGGCATTACCCCCTGCCGAATGCAAATTTTTTCATTTACCAAGTGAGAGAATTAGTATTCATCACACACAGCTGTTGGGGGCCTCAATTTAGGTGACATATAGTAAAACACTGGGTAAACTGCTAAAAAGAAATCTGTTACCAATTATTGCTTTTATCTGAATGGTGACAACCTTAGCAGAAAGATCCCACCTAAGTGTTTTGTAATAATTTCAAAGTGGAAGACCATTACCCCCCATGAACATGCTACAAATCTGTACACACACTTTGCACATGCTCACTACATACACACACACAGACACTGCCACATGAACTTCTGTTTGGGGGAAAATAATAAAGCTGACTGTTTTACTGTTAAACTTTTTTTTTTATTGTGCAGGCTTGTAACCTTTATAGGACATGCAGGATAAAAAAGTGTAAAATATATCAGTAAGCATATAAAATTTCAGCTATCTTTTGGACCAGCAATCGCTTTGCATGAGAGACTAAGCATCTATGTAGAACAGACATGTCTTGGAATACACAGTTTACAGACTGAATCATAAATCCATTACCTAAGTGATTTTCCTCATATAAAGTTTAAAATATCTTTACATTTAAAAAAGTATGCAGTATAGCACATTTTCAGTTATGTACACAGTTTAAAAGTAAAACTATGTCCATGCCAGTGTCTGTTTTAAATGCAAAAAATCAAAGTAGGTAGCAGGTTGGTAATTAAAGTGTCAGGAAGACTGTAAGAGGCAAAAACCAAGCAGAGTTCCAATAAGTGTATGAAGATACAAATAAAAGCATAATTGAAGGTTAAAAAAAAATCCCAAAGGGCAGAATCACAATATGAGCAGGAGGAATGAAGAGCTTTTGGATGTACCAGGCAGCTTTTGGTATGACTCAGGTTTACAGGTGAAATTCCTCAGTTTGAGTTCAGAAGAATTTGAACTTATTCCAGCAAAATTACTTCAATCTTTTATTACTGTCTCCTCCCCCATCTTCTTTCTGAGCAAAGTGATGCTTGGATTAGGTCCAAAGCTTCTGGCAGGGGGAGGGGCCACGTGCCACAGCATAACAGACAGTTGCAAGTACTTTACTTGGAAGGGGTCATGTTTGCAACAGCTCTGACAGGCTTACACAATGGCCTCCATATTGACAGCCCTTCCCCGGAGGCCCACTGATCAGCTGAAAAGGGAACACAATGTTGAGCCACTAAACCACCCCGGTGATGGATTAGTTTTGGATTCAGGAAAGCATGATTATTCTTGAAAATAACCGAAGCTGAATAGACATGCTGACCTCATTCAGCTGATGAGAGGCAGGAAAGCTGGCTTCCACTCCTGCCAGCCCAGAGAGGGCTCAGCCCCATTGGTCCACTTTAATTCACTTCATCAGGCTAATGTTGACCATACTCAATATGGATAAAGATGCTCTATGACCAAGCACAGACATGAGCTTCACCAGACTCTGTAACTCAGAGTCAGAAACAAACATGGAAAACTAGGTCATGGATATTCTAATTTTGGTCTTCAGGGAGGCTGCTGACCTAATGAAAGTTGATGAGCTGGACCCTATTCAAAAAGGAAAATGTGAAAAACAGGAAGGCACTAAGGTCTCATCATCTATAGAACAAATAGTCAGGCACAGAAAGTATCATAGGTTGAAATTTCAAGAAGAGTAAGGCATCAGTCGGATCATAAGAATACAGGAGATTGTTTTCTAACTTGTAAAGATTACTAGATCCCACTGGATTGTTAAAATGAATGGCAATAATCCACTAGCTCCTCAGATAATGGTTAAAGAGTCTGCTTAAAATCTGCCCACATACTTGTACACTCCATGGCCAAAGCCTGAAATTCTTTGCTTACCAGAAAATCACCAACATTTTAGAGTAGGCAGCTAAGGTTGTTAGCTTTTTTTTTTTTTTTTATTCTCCTCGGTTCTTCATATTTCTCTCAAATTATCTTTCAACCATATGTTCATTTTTCAGTCAATATAACAATGCTCAATCCACATGGAAATAAAAAGGCAAGGAAAACAATTTCAATGGGTTTTTAAAAATTCAGACTGCCAAAAAAGAAAAAATTAGATGAAATAGCTCAGAAGAGACAAATAATACTTATGAAAACTGACAAAGTTATTTCTTTGTTCTCAACCAAGCTAATTCATTCATAAATCGCTGCTGTACTCACAACTTGAAACTTGAAATTGGCACCGAGAAAATTTAAAGAAAAAAAAAGAATCAGGTTTACTCCTATCCTTGAAATGTCATTTATATTTCTTTCTGCATGTTGATGCGGATATTGCTGAATACTTTGCCGATAGCTTCAAAGAGTGGGTCACAGAAGGTGTGGATATAGATGGAATAGACACGGCTGATGCACTGAATCTCAATCAGGAAGCTCTTAATGCACGGCACAACTGCCCAGATGTGCAGGAAAGAGAGAATGGCGAAGTAGATGCCCCAGATGAGCGCCATCGGGATGCCAAAGAGGGCAGACAGCAAGCGGTAAAACCAGTATTTCGTCACAGTGAACGTGGTGAAGCTGGCCTTCCAAATGCCATCGAAACTGTGTGTCCCTTCTGGTTCTGCAATCACGTCTTCAAAGTCAATCTAAAAGAAAGAAGTGACAGAACGTGAGAATGGAATCGAGGAAAAGAGAAAAGAAAATCCACCACTCTGCATCCATAAACAAGTACTGTGCTAGCTTCTATGCACTAGTTCTGTCTGAGATGCTTAAAGACAACCAGCATCAGCATCATTGGACTTTGGAAACACAAATATTAAGGTTCTGCTCAGGCTTTATTGTATCTTAGGGTGGAGCCCATGTTTACATGTTCTTTACCACGCGAAAGGTCAAGAACTGCTACTCTAGGGAAAACCAAAAGGATATGATTCCATTTTTGGCCTTCCTAATATGGATAAGGGTACAAGGTACTCAGAAAAATGTAACAAGCATGACATAATTTAACTGCCTTTGGAGACTACACACTCAGTGTTAAGGAGTAGTTAGTATGTAATTGATGAGCAACTCTTCAAACACTCAATTAGAAGAATTGTGTCAGAAAATTAGATCAAGGTGAGCTGGGAGGCATCAGGACATTTTATGAGCTGGTGGCATTTAAACACAGTTTGGGAGTTAGGGTATGATTTGGAGAGGAAGAAAGAAAGGAACTTAGAAACGTTGTGTCAAAACCCCAGGAATAAGCAAGGGTGAGTACAATACGTGTCACAGGCAGATTATGTCACCAAGGCTGGAAAGCCAGGCTGAGGCCAGATTGGATGTCATTTTACAGACAGTGGGGTCCACAGAAAATGGACAAGTGCAGCCACAATCAACGCAGTAGTTTACCAAGATGAAATTGACAACAGTATGTAGACCGGAGAGAAGGAGAAAGAGGCTCATGGCAGAGAAACTGTTGTTGTCATCCAAGCTTGAGCCGGAAAAGTGGTCACAAGAAAAAAAAGAAGGCATTCTGGGGATTTTAAGGGAAGAATCCACAGGACTTGGTTACTTCAAGGATAGGGAATGAGAGGAGCCTAAGACGAGCTTTAAGGTTCTGAATGACCTGCCAGGTAACAGAGGCGATGCCAAGCAGGAAGAAAATTAAAAAGAGAAGCCAGTTTAAAAGAGATCGTTAACCAGAGAAAACTTCATTTCTGAATTAAACAAACCGAGAGTAAACTTTTGAATAAGGACAGATACAAATACCAATGGTCCGCACCTAAGGAATCCTGTAGTAGTCCCCTTTGGTGTCCAGTAGGGATTAATCAAATGAGTTTGCTGTCACATAGCATTAATAGTTACCACACACATCATCTTCATGTGATCTGAGGTCTCAAACCTATCTGGGAAAGTATATCATGGTCATTTTACAAAAGAAGAGACAGAGGTTTAGAGAAGTGAGAGTGACTTGCTGAAGTCAAACACACAGTAATGGTGGGGTCAAAACCAAATGCAGCCCTTTCCCCAATAGCATTCTCTCTCAGGTATGTGTTCACCTAAATAATCAATTCTCAGGAGCTCTATCCCTCTGTAAGAATTTGTAGAAACTAACCTGAAGCCTAGGATTAAAAAGTCAGCTCAACTGCTTGGCGGAGGAGGTTATATGAAGCGATCTAATGTAGTTTGAAATCCAAACAAAGTTGATGACTGCCAGCAGCTATGCAGGCTGGCTCAGGATGAGGGAATGAGAACTTGAATAACTTCATGGAGCTGCTCAGCACCAAAGAGCCCCTTTTGATTCAACACAATAAAATGTCTTCTGGAAAAAGTACACGGTGCTTACCAATTTTTAAAGTCTATTTTCTAGAACATTCTGTTTCGTGATTTATTGTCCAATGTTCTAATAATGTAACATGAAAAAATATGGCTATAATTATGGAAATGAAGTTAAATATATTTATTGTCACTAATTTTTTTCTTCACTCATTTAGATCTAGATTCAGAGGTAAACATTTACTTGTATATTTTCAAATGTTGTAGGAAATACGTGGCAAATCAGATCAATACTCTAATGAGGTTTCTGTGCAATGTATTTAATGGTCTATTATGGGGCCACGTTCTGACACTGCATTCTTCCCAAAGCTATGAAAAATAAGGACTTGTTGTTTTCCATCGCTCAACTACAAGATACCAAAAAAATTGTATTTTTTAAAGATGTCTTTGTTTTCTAAGAGGATTTGGCGATGCCAGAATTAAAACACTAGAGCAGGTGTTCTTAATCTGGGGTCAAAGGATGGGCAGTGTTTGTCCACAAATGTCCTGAAATGAGTGCATACATTTTGAGTGTATGATGGGAAATGGTCCATCACTTTTATTAGAAAAGAGTCTAGCCGGGCTCGGTAGCTCAGCCTGTAATCCCGTGCCTTTGGGAGGCTGAGGCGAGTGGATTGCCTGAGCCCGTGGGTTCAAGACCCGCCTGGGCAGCGAGACCTCATCTCTACAATAAATCAAAAAATCAGCCGGGCGTGGTAGCACGCGCCTGTAGTTCCGGCTACTCGGAAGGCTGAGGCGGAAGGATCGCCGGAGCCCAGCAGGTCGAGGCCGCGGTGGCCGGGAGCGGCCATTGCACTCCAGTCTGGGCGACAGAGTGAGACTCCAACTCAAAAAAAAAAAAAGAAAGAAAGAAAAGAGTCTATTACCAAAGAAGGTTAGGGCGCAAGAAATTCCTACTTCTTTTTCTTTTTTTGAATCTCACTCTGTCGTCCAGGCTGGAGTGCAGTGGCACGCTCACGGCCACCGCTGCCTCGACCTGCTGGGCTCAGGTGATCCTTCCACCTCAGCCTTCCAAGTAGCTGGAACTACAGTCGCATACTACCATGCCCGGCTAATTTTTTTTGTTTACGGTAGAGACGAGGTCTCACCAAGTTGTCCAGGCTGGTCTCAAACCCCTGGGCTCAGGCAATCCTCTTGCCTCGGCCTCCCAAAGTGCTGGGTTTACAGGCTTGAACCACCATGCCTGGTTGAAATTCTTACTTCTTTACAGAGGCAGACCCTACGCAGGTCTGCCTTGAGTTTCTTTTCGAAGGGAAGGGATAGTTATTAACATTTGTTGACTGGCTATTATGATCAGACACTGTTCTCATTTAACTCACAGCAACTCTACAATATACTACTCTCTTTTGCTAGAAAAAAATCTGAGGTTAAGAAATGTGAATAAACTGTCCAGGTAAATAAGGGCGAATTTCACATCTGGTTTGAAAAATACCAACTCTTTCTTCAATACTTCACCACTTTAAGAAAATATCTTTCAAATTTTTTTTTAAGGTGAGTATAGTATTTCCTAATTAAAAGGCACATTAGTCAAAAAGAGTTTTCCAAATTTAACCCTTCTGGGAACTGCATAATTCCCACAGCATAGTCTCTGAGGACAGTGTTACACCATATATACAATTGGTGCCTAGTGAAGATATCTATGATCATGTGCAAGATTCCCTGATAAGAATTCTATTTTTAAGTATAAATATAAATTTTGAAGATTCTTACACTTTTAAAAAAGCTGCTTAGGAAATTTCTGGTGCCTATGTTTTCAGTGCTTTCCAGAGACTGCTGTTGAGCAAGATGTATCCTCAAACATCCAAGTGGGTTTAGAGCAAGTCTCCAGGGGTAGAAAGCAACATGACAAAAATGACACGTGATATAAATACCTTCAGTTAGTTATTGCTGTTTTAGCCTTGAAAACTTAAGGAGTCTTAAAAGAACACTAAAAGTACCACCGATTAGGTGCAGCTGAGAAAAAGAAAGCAAGGCACATTAAGGGAACAATAGAGTCAGAAATAAACAGTAGTCTTAGAGGAGTACATGGGATAATTTATGTAAAGCGTTTTGCAAGCCGGGCGTGGTGGCTCACGCTTGTAATCCCAGCACTTTGATAGGTTGAGGCGAGAGGATTGCCTGAGCTCACGGGTTTGAGACCAGCCTGGGCAACATGGCAAGACCTCGTCTCTACAGTAAATAAAAAAATTATCTGGGTGTGTTGGCACACGCCTGTAGTCCCAGCTACTTGGAAGGCTGAGGTGAAAGTCTCGTCTGAGCCCAGCAAGTCGAGGCTACAGTGTCTGTGAGCGTACCACTGCACTCCAGCCTGGGTGACAGAGTGAGACTTCAACTTAAAAAAATTTTTTAAAATTTTTAAAAAGTACTTTGCTCAGGTATAGAGCACAGAAATATTGCAAATGCTAGAGAAACAATAGTATATAAAAATATCCCTTGCTCTTGGTGACTAGGCTTTAAAATAGGCAATTGTAATAAGAGTAACTACCAGCTAGAAAGCACATTGTGGCTGTGAATTCAAACCCCACCAGTGACCAGTGTCTCAAAAGTAATAACTTCCCTTTGTAATCATCTTTACTGCAACCCACTGAAATACATGTTATTGTTCCCATTTTGCAGGTGTGAACACTGCAGGAGGTTAAGAAATTACATGGCTGGGGACGGTGGCTCAGCCTGTAATCCCAGCACTTTGGGAGGCCAAGGCGAGAGAATTGCCTGAGCCCAGGGGTTCGAGACCAGCCTGGGCAACTTGGTGAGACCTCGTCTCTACAATAAATCACACACACACACACACACACACACACACACAAGAAAAGAAATTACTCAAGCTCACACAGATGCTAAGTGGCAAAGCTAGAACTTGTCATATTTCAAGTCTGTGGTCTTTTTGTCTATGTATTCCTGGGGCTACAAGCCTTTATAACTGTCTTATTTGCTTAATTTTCACCTAGAGAGATATGCTTCCTAAGACATTTTCAATGTTATCATTAGAGGAATTACTCTTGTTAACATTTCCACTTTAAGCTAGGACATCTAGTAACTAGGATGTTTTGCATTTTTCATACTGATAGTATTTTTATGGCCCTGAACAGTATGTTCTCACAATCCTGGGCACCCAGCCAGGGACTCTCACTCTAATGGGCAGATATGGAAACTGAGGCACAGAGTGATTAAAATGTGTCAGATATTCTCAAGGTCCCTAGTGAATCAGTGGAAAAGCTGAAATTAGAACTCTAATTTTCTGATTCCCGGGTCTATGTCCAGTCCTGAGCTCCATACTTTTTCCCCAGGATGTGACACCACCCTTTTGTGTACCTTCTCTGCCTTCTCCATTCATATCTCTAGGTCTCCTGTAAGTCTCTCCTTGCCTTCTAAGGCATTAACTTGAAAGGTATCTCTGTTTGAGTTTAGAAGAAATGTCCTTTTCACAACGTGAACACGGACATTTTTTGTACATCTATCTAGGGTGGAAAAAAAATGGAAAGAATATTTTAAAAAATATCCTCGTGGGCCGGGTGCAGTGGCTCAAGCCTGTAATCCCAGCACTTTGGGAGGCCGAAGCGAGAGGATTGCATAAGCTCAGGGGTTTGAGACCAGCCTGGGCAACTCGGTGAGACCTCTAAATCAAAAAATAAGCTGGACGTGGTAGTGTGCGTCTGTAGTTCCAGCTACTAGGAAGGTTGAGGTGGAAGGATCGTCTGAGCCCAGCAGATTGAGGCTGCAGTGCCTATGAGGGTGCCACTGCACTCCAGCCTGGGTGACAGAGTGAGACTCCAACTCAAAACAAAACAAAGCAAAAAACAAAAAAACCTGACATCGATGAGGTGTAAGTACTATTTAGTTTCTTGGAATGAGATGCCTCAGATGAGGTTGAGTTACTCCTCTAAGAACATATCTTCTGTTCTATAATCTATGGAACAAATTGACCTTCTGGAAAGAATTATTATGCAGACCTAAAGAACAAAGGAATAAATGTGCTTCGGTGATATTTCTGTGTCTTAACAGATGCTTTATAAGGAGTCAACAGTTTATACTACTAGATTTTTATAAATGACATTAAATACCTTTGTACAGCATTGGCTTCTGATGCTACAATTTCAGCAGAATGAGTTAACAAAAATCTACCAGCAGACGTCAAGGAAAGCAATTTATCTTGCTGTGTTTTGATAATATGTAGCTGATGTAATAATAAATCTCAAGATTTTACCCTGTTAAATATAGCCGAAGGCAATATTTGAAAAACAGTTTATATGTACACAGGATTTTAAAACATAGAATCTTTTTTTGTCTCAAAATCTGGACATTTTATTTCTGAAACGGGGCTAGCAGCTGCTCATCCATGCTTTTCCCTAAGTGACACACATATACCCTAATTTTTAAACCACAGCTACTCAGGTGTTTAGTTACCTGCAGCAGAAAGCATTCCTAAAACACTCTTTCTGTTGGTTTGCATAGTGGGTGCATATGTCCTCACTTAGAAACATGAGTTCAATTTCTGACCTCAACATATTTTTCATATTTTTCTGTTACCATAATCCATTGCCTAACCTGTATTAGAAAATATTTGTTTAATCTTAATATTAGTTTTAGCAAAGCATAAATAGGATGATAAATTGACTATGAATGAAACAAATTAATATATTTTTTCCTCTAGAAAAATCACATTTAGATGTGGTAGTCAGCACCTAAGATGGCTCTCAGTGGTATTCATGCCTTTGTGTGATGTCCTTCACTGGGATGTGAGCTGGTTTAGTGATTTGCTTCCAAAAAAATAAAACATAGCAAAAGTGACGATGTGTCACTTCTGAGACGAGGTTGCAAAAGACTGTGACATCTGCCTTGCTTGCCTCTCTCACCAGCTTGCTCTGCCTGAAGTCAGCTGCCAATGTACTGAGTTGCCCTGTAGAGAGGCACATGTGGAAAAGAACTGAGGAAGACCTCTGGAGACAGCCTGAGAGAAGGCCCTCAGTCCGACAGCCTGAGAATAACTGAATCTCACCATTGGCCATGAGTGAGCTTGGACATGGATCTTCTCCCAGCTTGGACTTGAGAGGACTCTAGCCCTGACACCTGGTTTGTAGCCTGTGAAAGACACTGAACAGAACCACTCAGCTAAGTCACGCTTTGATTCCTGACACACAGAGACTGGAAGATGATAAATGTTTGTGGTTCTAAGCCACTCAGTTTTAGGGGGTAATTTGTTATGTAGCTATAGACAATACAATTTCAAAACAACCACTTTTATTTTGATTATTATTTCTTATTTTCTATCTCATTGCTCTTTTCTATTAGACAATTCAGTTTTCATGCTGACAGAAAAATGTACACAATGAATGTCTATCAGACGCCCTGGAATTTGATCCTGGGGCAAAGTCCAGAAATATATGAAAAGAAAATGCCGCATTTACAAATTCCTACAATTCACATCACACAGAAAATTAGAAAAACTTTAGGCTACTGACAATGTTTAGGTAGAACTATCAGTTCATATATGTAAAGTGACTTGGATTTATAACCAGATATGCCCCAAAGACTAAGGGTCAGCTCCATCTGGAAAACTGATCACCAAACCTAAACTCTTGAATATAATTCTCCAGAATGCACTAGCACAGGGTTCTCATTTCTCAGGAGTTCTCGGCAGGGTTCAAGTGGCAAAGGAATCACCTGGAGAAAGGTGCTTAGTAAAATGCAGATTCTCAGCTGGGCACAGCAGCTCAAGCTTATAATCCCAGCACATTGAGTGACAGAGATGAGAGGATTGCCTGAGTCTATGGATTCAAGACCAGCCTGGGCAACTTGGCGAGACCTCATTTCTACAACAAATCAAGAAAAATTAGCTGGGCGTGATGGCGCATGCCTATAGTTCCAGCTACTTGGAAGGCTGAGGCAGAAGGATCGTCTGAGCTCAGCAGGTCAAGACTGCTGTGACCATGAGCATGCCACTGCCCTCCAGCCTGGGTGACAGAGTGAGATTCCGACTCAAAAGAAAAAATGTAGATCTTCTGGCCCCATTTCAGATTCAGATCAGCCTCTCTGGGGTGGGGCCCAGGAATCTGTACTTTTAACAGGATTGACCTACTATTCTTACACAAATACCTATAGTTGATTGAGTATGCCAAGTCCTTTTGGATTTCATGGTGGTTCCTTTTTGGGGGCCATTCTTTCTCCTCCATGCCAGACAGCCAGACTTTGTTTTCTGCTTCTTTTTGGGAGCTCCATATGTGCTGGGTGGCATGTGAACACCAGTGGATAAATGCATGGAGCTACTTCTTGAAAGGCTTTTCCTAACTTAAGGCCATAAATATATGTTGTTGGATAAGGGTAAATGACCATTACTTGTTATGAAAAACACATGAATGGACAATAGAAATCCTGATTTGTTTTCATTATTCTAAACCCAATATTAAAAAATGCATGTTTTAAAAAAATCACATGTAAAATGTAAAAAAATCACATGTAAAAATGTAAAAAATTAGCCAGGCATGGTAGCATGTGCCTGTGGTTCCAGCTACTTGGAAGGCTGAGGCGGAAGGATCGCCAGAGCCCAGCCGGTCGAGGCTGCGGTGGCCGGGAGCGGCCACTGCACTCCAGTCTGCAGTCTGGGCGACAGAGTGAGACTCCAACTCAAAAAAAAAAAAAAGTGAAATCCTAATGCATGAGCCAAATCCAGTCATACAGAGAGAGGGTTTAGACCCATTTCCAACTCCCTTCTTTGTTTCCACACAGACTTCCAACATGTTGAACTGCCTTTGAAGTCGACGGAATAAATGTTGTGTATGAGCATGTGGGTGCGGAGGAGGTTGAGAAATAGCACAATTAAATGTTACCAGAGCACATGAACTTTGCTCTAATACCCATGTGTTTTCTTAGGGCAAGCTTTACTGGGCCAAACTGACACCGCTGGGGAAAATGCTGCAGTGCTCTTGCAGTTCTTACTGAAAACAGGAGGCCTGGATTGTATTGTAAAAGTGATTACAAGGGGTTCCCTGGGAAAGCCACCCACGGCCCTTGGGTAGAAGTACTGACTCTTGCTCTTGGGCTTGAAGGTTGGCCCTCTTGGAGTGGCAGATACTAAGCAATTTTATCCTGCAGAAGTACATAGGATTTCCTCTCGGGGAAGATGAAAGAGGCTGCACTGCAAATCAGGGTCTCACTGTGAAAGAGCAGAAGGGTGAGTATTTATCTACCTCTGTGAGTCGGTGAAGAGAATTGGGATGTGGGGTGGAGGGTATGGAGGGGGCATGCAGTCACTATCTGAGCTTAAAGTTCAGGCCCTAGAGTTTCTCTGTACTGATCTCTCTGTTCTTGCTTCCCAGTCATTACAAAGGCCTCAGAATATTTCACATCCAGAGTGTCCCATTTCACTCATCTGCTTCTCTTCACAAACTAGTGAAGTTCTAGGTTATCTTCATAATAAAAATGGTAAACTCTTTGATTTCCCCACAAGAGAAAAGGTCACTTGACCAATGAATGACTGGACTTAAGACCAAGACGTAGGGTATGATCTGTGTCTGTTGCAACCATCCTGGTATCCTATGACACCTAGTTGTACTATGCACCTATTCATTAGCAGATAAATATTTCTTCAATAGGTATTTTTTAAAGGAGCTGTAAATGCCCATTAAAAAGCTGTAGGTAAACCGGACTCGGTGGCTCAGCCTGTAATCCCGCGCCTTTGGGAGGCTGAGGTGAGTGGATTGCCTGAGCCTGCAGGTTCGAGACCCGCCTGGGCAGGCGAGACCTCATCTCTACCATAAATCAAAAAATCAGCCGGGCATGGTAGCGCATGCCTGTAATCCCAGTTACTTGGAAGGCTGAGGTGGAAGGATCGCCGGATTCCAGCAGGTCGAGGCTGCAGTGGCCGTGAGCGGCCACTGCACTCCAGTCTGGGCGACAGAGTGAGACTCCAACTCAAAAAAAAAAAAAGTTGTAGGTGTTCATGACATTTCCCTAACCATAAGAATATCTCTTGTGAATTCTTTGCCTGGTATCACAAACACACTTTGATTTATGGATGTATTTGTTCTTTAGGCATTCCCTTTTATTACAAATAATTTTCTTATTCACCTTAGCTCTAGTCAGGTCCAGTGGCTCATGCCTATAATCTCAGCACTTTGGGAGGCTCAGGTGAGAGGATTTCCTGAGCCCACAGGTTCGAGACCAGCCTGGGCAACTTGGTGAGAGCTTGTCTCCACAATAAATCAAAAAATTAGCTGGGCATGGTAGCACTCACCTGTAGTTCTAGCTACTTGGAAGGCTGAGGTGGAAGGAGCGACTGAGCCCAGCAAGTTGAGGATGCAGTGGCTATGAGCATGAGCATGTCACTGCACTCCAGCCTGGGCAACAAAGTGAGACTACAAATAAAAAAAAAACCAACAAAACAAAAAACACCTTCGCTCTAAAATACTGCAACCATCTTCAAAATGAAATGGTAGATATCATTTAGGTAACTTGGGCAGTACGGAAAGCCCTCCAAGAAAGGAACAATTCAAACACAGAAGCCTTCACCTTTAGAGAAAAACAATTTGGAAAAGATGGATTAAAGCATATTTTGCTTGGTTGGTTTTGCCCCATGGTCTGAATAACTACAATTGTATAGATCTGGTCAGAAAGCAGGGGACATGCACTAGAGTATGATGATGAGGGGGTCTCAGGGAAGTGATAAGAGAAGCAGTCCAGGCCCAGCTCTGCTGGAGAAGGAACAGGGAAGGAGGATGGCTTTGTTCTTTGGTGCCTCTAACCTGCACTTTTCTTCATGTTTTCTCGTGTGTGTGTGTCCCCAGTGCAGGAAAAGAGCCATATAAGTAACCTGTACTTTAAAATGACTTTAGGTGACTGCGTTTACTTTCTTGGCAGGGGCGACAGGGATGCACGGAGCAAGTTGTTCTTTGTGTGTCATGGATGGACGTCACGGTATATTCTGAGGCAGGAGATTTTTACCGAGAGGCCCTGGGATGGCAATAACGTATATGACAGAGCACTATATGCCTCAGTGGATTCACATCGTGTGCTGTATGTAAGGAGCTGTGAGGCAGATATTATTTCCCCCAATTTACAGATTAGGATTTGTTTCTTGGGTCCTCATTCAGTTTTCCCTTCATCACACCATTCTCTTTAATCCCATACGAAATCCCTTGTTCTGCTTATGCAAGTCTGCTCATTCAAGCAGAATTACATAGGGACTTCTCAATTCACAGGCTCTAGGTACTCTCTGTGGGCTACATCCATACTTCCCATCCAAACTAATACAAAAGGCCTCCCCAGGCCCAGCAAATAACTATTTCCACCAATGAGAGGGTGAGTGATCCAAGCAAGAGGATGTGTCTGGCTTCCTTCTGCTCTCAGACCTCCACCTTTAGCATTACCCTCACTCGCCAAAAAACTACCTCTTCTTGGGTTAATACCCCTGGGTCATTTGACTGACTGTTGCCTACCAAGGTACCTGCTGCCTTGTCATCTTTATCCAACTTTTCCTGGTTTGCCATAGCATTGTACTTTCCCCTTACCATTCCCTAAGGTTCAGTGGTTCTTAACCATAAATATACTCAGAATATTCCTGGGGAATACTTGTTGAAATGCAGATTCCTGGGCCTTGAGAAACTGAATCAGTGGACTTAGAGTAGGGTCCAGGTATCCATCCTTCCCGCGCCCCTGCTCCCCATTTTGATGCAGGTGGTCTGGGGAAAACACTTTGAGAGACAAAAGCTGCCTTAGGTTTCATTCTCTGCTAGACCAGAGGATCTGAAAAATTTGACATGCTGATTTGAGTGAGTGTGATAAGGTGTTACTGGGTTGCTTCTAAAAGACAATACTGGATCCTGTTTAATAGCATGGATGCTGGATTTGAATCTCTGCTCTGCAGGGCTATGTCATCCGAACTACTAAATCTCTCTGTCCCTTAGTTTCTTACCTGTAAATGTGGGTGTGATCGTACCTACCTCTTAGGGTTGTTGTTTTGAGTATTAAATGAGTTAACTTATGCAAAATGTTTAGGGCGGTGCCTGCAACATCAGGAGCTGCATCTGGAGCTCTGGCCCAGGTGCCCCAACCAGGAGAAGTAGGGAGGTGTAGGGACTTTCTTTATATATATATGAAAATATAGTTTATTTGGAAAGTAAATGAGAGAGGAGAGAGAGAGAGAGAGATTCACTTCCCCGAGGTAGGGGAGGGGGCTAAAGCTAAGAAACATGGTGGTCATCGCTCGAAGATCACATGGTCTGGTCAGTGCTTAATAAAACAATGGCTGTCGGGACTTTCTTTTTTTTTCTTTTTTTTTTCTTTTTTGAGTTGGAGTCTCACTCGGTCGCCCAGACTGGAGTGCAGTGGCCACTCCCAGTCACCGCAGCCTCACCTGCTGGGCTCTGGCAATCCTTCCGCCTCAGCCTTCTGAGTAGCTGGAATTACAGGCATGTGCTACCACGCCCAGCTGATTTTTTGATTTATTGTAGAGATGAGGTCTCGCTGCCCAGGTGGGTCTTGAACCCATGGGCTCAGGCAATCCACTCACCTCGGCCTCCCCAAAGCGCGGGATTACAGGCTGAGCCACCGAGCCCGGCAAGGTACCTTGGAGATGCTGGGGAACGAAGGGACTTTCATATTAGAAAAATAGAGAAGAAAAAATTTTGGAAAAGGAGAATGTTTTGACATTCCTGTAATTGTTCAACTTAGGTTGAATGCTCATTTTGCATTCTGCCATGAAATAATCAAGGATTAGCTCATCTCTAGCAAGTCAATCCACCTCTGGAGTTTATTACCATGAGGTACAGAGACCAAATATGCCCCGGGGGAGATGATGCCCCAGCTGATGAAGGCACGGATGTGTCAGAGAAAGTTGCACCAACACCATGGACAAGCGACTCTCTTTGCTTTAAACTAATTCCACTTCATCTTTTTCCTCCATTCCTTTTGTTTGAAGGCAACCACCAGGTTTCTCCATCTTTTGCTCTTCTTAGGAGGGAGTATAAATTATCCTGGGGTTTGTATCATACTTTGGAAAGTTAAGCTAAATCTCCCTGCTCTGATAACAAAGATACCCATTCCTAGTTTACATCCTCTTATGCATTAAATAATCCCTAGAAGCTCAGAATATGACCTTATTTGCAGATGTAATTAGTGAAGATGAAGTCATACTGAATGAAGTAGGGGGGCCCCTCATTGAATAAGACTTGCATCCTTATAAGCAGGTGGTCCTGTGAAAACACACAAGAAAAGGCAATTGACAATGGAGGCAGAGAGTGGATTATGTAGCGGTAATCCCAGGGATGTCAAAGATTGTAACAAACCATCAGTAACTAGGAAGAGAAAAGGAAAGATTCTCCTATAGATTTCAGAGGAAGTATGCCTTGCTGCCACCTTGATTTTGGACTTCTAGCCTCCAGAACCACAAGACAATAAATTTGTTTTGCCTTAAGTCACCCAGTTGGTGTTTTGCTAGAGAAGCCCCAGGAAATGCATTCACATTCTCTTTAAAGTCACTAAAAACAAACTTCAATGATAAGATAAATTTAGGGGTTTCAGAGCATTTTCATGACTCTTCATGTAGGCCACACACTCCTTCTTATTGGGATCCAGGTAGGAACCTGAAACCATACTGGAGACCAGGGGGCCATGTGCCACCTTCAGGAAGCTGGAACTGTCTTTCCAGCCCACATGGCCACACATTTTCATTATCACAAAAAACATCTAGTGGCAGATGGGTCGGTACAAAGCCGGCTGCATATCTCTTGATTCCTATTTTTTCCCCCTCAGGCTTCTGGGGTAGATTTGGTGGCACTTGTTGATGTTGAGTGTTAACAAACAAGTGACACAGGATGATGAATAGTGTAAAAATAGGCCAGACAAGGACCAGCGATAGCATAGTAACTAGTTTTGAACAGAAAGGAATGATACCTTGGGATTACTTACATTTGCCATCTTTGAGGAGAAATAACCACAGTTCTCCAAAGTATTGAAAATTGTGTCCCAGATAGAAAAATCCTGCTTTGTTTAATGCATGAAAATCCTCTTTTACCCAAACAGGCAATTATAAGGATTCATCCAGAAGTCTGGCTTCCTCACTAAATTCAGTGTTTACACTTGGGAGTTTGTTATTCTTTAACCTTCTGGGCGTGTCATGGGACAGATATGAATGATTACTGAACTAAAGAAAATAAAAGCTCTTTCTTTTCTATCAAAGACACAAGAAACGGAAATGTCTTCATCATTTTCAGGCTTCCCATTGGCCTGTGTACATATTTGTTTGAACCAGAGCTTTTAAAACAGTATTAGCTTCTTTCTGGTTTCTACAATATGCTTCCTGATGGCAGAGGTTGTTTCCTACCATTCAGTTAAGTCAAACTAGGGTTACTAATAGCTTTCGTCTTACCTCACTGCTGGAATATTTTTCCCTCTACTGCTTTGAGTCTGTTTATTAAACAAACAGAAAGTGAATGAAATAAATCTTTGCAGGTTTGAATACTGCTTGGCAAATGAGAAGGATGTACACTAAGGTTCTTCCAAGATCTAAGCAGGGATCATCACAGCCGATTACACAGAATAGTTGGACATGCTACATAACGTGACTGTCAAGACGCAGCCACCAACCTGTACAACAGGGTTTCTCTTCCTGGGCACCAGTGGCACTTTGGGCCCCAAAATTCTTCATTGTTGGGGTGGGAGTGGGAGCATTGTCCTGTGCACTCTAGGATGATTATCAACATCCCGATTGTCACCCGCTAGAGGCCAGCAGCATCCCCCAAACTGTGACAACTTCAATGTCTCCAGATAATGCCTAATATCCCCTGGAAAGAGAGAGAAAATTGTGCCTGGTTGAGAACCACTGCTTGAGAAAAATCAGAATATAATGTAATATCCTGAGGTTTAGAACTATTTATAGCCTACAATGCTTGCTTATTTATTGCAGGTACTTTTGGTTTGCCATACTGTGGCCTTGTGAGTTCATTCATTCCATGTATTCAATATTTATAAAGTTCCTACTTTTTCAGAATGGAATAAATGAAATGAGGAAAGAGGGCCAGGACAAGGTTGATGAACTGGTTATGTCTAATTGAAAAGAGGTCAGTGCCAGTAAAAGAGGTGGCTTCTGGCTGCTCAAGATGGCTTAGGAATCATTCTCAAGGAGGTCAATGTCTTTCCGTGGCACACTTTTACTCTTAAGGAACAAAAGAAAGTCTTGTTCTCACCTGCCTCCCCATATTACTAGCCTCTAGAGTTTAGACTGGAATATTGAATAATTTCACCCAAGACAATGCCCCAAACCCTTTCCTGACTCAGAGCCTTCCCACTTGCTGTTGACTTTGCTTGGAACATTCCTTCATCACTCTGCACTTGTTAGCTTTGAGCTATTTGTCATGTCTTAACCTAAATGTTCTTTCTTTAAAGATTTCTTTTGCCAAGCATAGTGGCTCTCGCCTATAATCCCAGCACTTTCGGAGGTGGAAGCGTGAGGATTGCCTGGGCAACTTGGCAGACCTCATCTCTGCAATAAATCAAAAAAATTAGCTGGGCGTGGTAGTGCATGTCTGTAGTTCCAACTACTTGGAAGGCTGAGGCGGAAGGATTGCCTCAGCAGGTTGAGGTTGTGAAAGTGCCATAGTGCCATTGCACTCCAGCCTGGCCAACAGAGCGAGATCCTTTTTTCTTCATTCAGCCTATTTCACAGTTATTTGTGTGACTGTGTGTGTTATTATTTCTGATACTAGACTGTAAGCTCCCTGGAATGTAGTAGGTACTAAAATAATATTTGTTGAATAAGTGAACTAGTTAACTCTGCCATTTGCTAAGTTATATTTTTCTTTTTCTCCTACTTACAAGAACACTAACCTGATAAAAGCTCCTTTGGGAATGAGAGTTCTGAATGTGTTATTATCTGGGCTAAAGATAAGGAGGACAAATGTCTTTCCGTGGTGCACAAAAGGTGACTAATTGCAGGGAAGACAGATTAGTTCAGTTTTTGCTTATCATGAAATTTGGGTTTTAAAAAATTTTATTTCTCATGTTTGCTTTCTTTTTTATTTTAAAGATGTGAGATGCAATTCAGGGTTAGGCACATAAGTGGTCATCGTACAGGTAAAGTTTGGTACTTTTTTTTGAGTTGGAGGCTTCCTCCTGTTGCCCAGGCTGGAGTGCAATGGCACACTCACAGCCACCACAGTCTCGACTTGCTGTGCTTAGGCGATCCTCCCACCTCAGCCTTCCAAGTAACTGGAACTACAGATGCACACGCCCCTGCCCGACTAGTTGGTTTTGTTTGTTTGCTTGTTTGTTTTTTGGTGATTTATTGTAGAGCTGAGGTCTCACCAAGTTGCCCAGGCTGGTCTCGAACCCCTAGGTTCAGGCAATCCTTTTGCCTCAGCCTACCAAAGTGCTGGGATTATAGGCTGAGCCACTGCGCCCGGCCAAGTTTGGTACTCTTATTGATGCTATGTGCGCCCTCCCCAGCAGTGTCCCACTACTGCCAATCCCTTTCTTATCATGATAAATGTCCAGAGTCCGTTTATGAATGAGTACATGTAGTACTCAGATCTTTGTTTCTGTGATAAATCACTGAGCACTATAGACTCTAATTCCGTCCAAATTGCTGTGAAGTTCATAATTACATTTTTCTTTATGGCCGCATAATATTCCATCATGTAAATGTACCACATTTTCTTTATCCAGTCCACTTTTGATGGGCAGCACGGTTGGTTCCATGTCTTTGCTATTGGTGAATAACGCTGCAATAAACATGGGCTTGCAGGTATCTTTTGAAATTTGGGTTTAAACCTACAGATTTTGACAATGCTCTGCCCAGGGAGCTAATGATTTCCCTAAGAGTGTTTTAGGTGGTCTGGAATTCAGGCACCTTCATGTTTATCTTCAGAATCATATAACTGGGGTGTTAAGTGATGGGATTAAAATCCGGCCGACCTTAAATGCTAAATGGATCAGAGAGAAAAAAAAACTCTTTGCAGCTGGGTAATGGGAAAATTTGACTCAAAGTAATAGTGCTTCTGCCCCGTAGCTCTTAGTCATCTGATCGTATTGCTCACAGATGGGCTGTTAAAAGAGCTTCAGAAATGGGACCATATGAACTAGGTGAATTTGACAACTGTCAACACTCAGAAAGTCTGAGCATTTTTTATTTAGCTAGACTTTTTAAGGCCATTGCTCTAACTGAAGTTGCAAGTAATTATGCACTTCTCTGTTACGTGAACTAAGATGAATTATCTGGTTGGAAAAAAAAAATACAAAAAGCTCATAGCCAACTGATTTTCTGATCCTTCTTGGACCACAAGCAGCAAATTTGGAGGTAAGGGCAATCAAAGGGAAGACCACAGAGTTCTGAGCCCAGATCAGAAGGGGAAATGAACTCCAGCTCTTGATCTTCTTCAATACCAAATGTTTATCTGTGGTGTGTTCAGCATGCCATCTGTTGATAGCTCAGTATTTCAAAGATGATTCAATTAAATCCCACAGTTTGAATATTGAGCATTACAATTGGTAAAATCTAGGAAGAGGGTAATAAAAACACTGAGGTATCATCTCTCTGTGTGGGCTTTCTGAATTTTTAAGTGCTTCTACTCTTTTCAGAATACTGGTCAACTGGAATCTCAGAGTTTTATAAATGAAGGTGACTTGGAGGTTGTCCGTTTCTACATCTTGATTTGTATAGATGAAGAAACTGCTGTCCAGAGAATATAACCGCCTTCTCCAAGGCCCAAGGTAATCCTGGAATCTGTGTTTGAGAGAACTGGAATTCAGGTCAACTCTGAGGCTCAGTTTCTCCATCTGCTCTGAGGCGTGACAGTGACTAGCATCAGTAAAGGACTTTTTGTGACTTGGGGAGTCTCTTCTCTGTGTCAGGCATTGAACAAATAAATGGCACCTGTCCGTCCCTGCATCCTGTGAAGCTCTCTGTGGCCACTGGCACTGCAGGAATTTTGATGCACCATTAAGAGAAAAAACAGTGCACGCTGTCAGCTCCATTCCCAATGTGCCTGAGTCATGAACCCAGGTAGGAAAAGGAGATGGGGATGACATTCAGACACTCTATCTGGCTAATTTTCCTCTCGGGGAGAACAGAAAACAGGCAAAAGAAAGGAAGAAACAATAGAGCTAGAAATTGCATAAATGATAAATGTATCCTATGTACAAAGTCTCTCTCACACAGTTGCTACAGCAGAGTCCCCAAAAGTATTTTTATGATAGGAATTTGAATGACAAATATTATTTTAAAAAATGCTAAGAACCTCAAAAAATGAGGACCTAGTGAAATAAAAATGACCCTACTGTGGTCCTTATAGTCCTGAATATTTTATCATAATACATTGTTTTATTATTGAGATATTCTGAGTCTAAAACAGACTCAATTATGGCTGTACATTAGCATCACCTGAGAGCCTCCAAAAAAAAAAAAGAATACATAGGCCTGGGCCCCACCATGAACCAGTTAAGTCAGTATTCCTAGGACTGGGATTCGCACAGAAATGTTGTAAAATGTTTCCCAAGCTGGGCATGGAGGCTCAAGCCTGTAATTCCAGCACTTTGGGACGCCAAGGCAAGAGGATTGCCTGACAGTGGTTCGAGATCATCCCGGACTGTTTGATGAGACCTCATCTCTACAATAAGTAAAAAAATAAGCTGGGCATGGAAGCGCGAGCCTGTAGTTCCAGCTACTTGGAAGGCTGAGGCGGAAGGCTCTCCTGAGCCCAGCAAGTCGAGGCTGCGGTGGCCATCAGCGTGCCACTGTACTCCAGCCTGGGTGACAGAGTGAGACTCCAATAACAACAACAACAAAAATGTTTCCCAGATGATTTTCAGCCAGGGCCACTCGTTTAAACTCACAGAACAGTCAGCCATTGCAAAAGCCACACTCTCCCTTGAGTTTCTACTACAATGGGAGTTTATACAAGCTGTGAGGTTGTTTGAATATGTGATGTGTAGGAGGGAGTGCATGGGCAGGCTTGCTATACAGATAATGCTTCATGCTGACCTTTTGGTACATACAATGCATGCATTTTTCAGTGTTCTGCTTTCAGATGTTCGTCACTTGCACTTTCAACCACAGATGTAAATAGTGCCATATCCACTGCTCTCTGCCCCCAAACAAACCAGGTATCCTAAAGGAACAGAGGAAAGTGTTCATGTGCATGCCTACGTTGAATGACGAGGCTGTGTGTAAAGCTTGTCAAACACCAAATTGTAATTGTAGAGGCGGAAGGATTTGAGACGTTTATAAAGACAAGTAAGGAATTTAACACACAACTCTTATAAAACCACTTCTGGTGACACATTCCTGGGATGAGCCTCTCATTACTTGGAAGCTCTTCTCCCACATCTCCTAACACCTTTTCATTTTAAAGCTAAGTGTGCTAGCCCTCTCCCTTATTTCTTGTCTTGAATGGTGTTTGTGTATGAGCAGTGTTTTTCTTGTAGTCTCATACTAACCTGGCAATATTCAAAGGTAATTGTCACTCCAAGTTTCTTTCCAAGTTTCTTTCCGATCCTTCCAACAAATCACCTAGACAAAAGAGTCCTTCCCTGGGGGTTTCTCTCGACCCCTTATTACTTTCCTTTTGCTATTCCAAAGGACTTCTCCAGAACCTCTACTTCCCTCTTAAGATCAAAATAGGAACCCATTCTTAGTAAGTCTGACCAATAGCAAATAAGGTAGATAATCTTGTATGTGACATTGTTTTAAATATTTCATTATGCTTCTTTTAAAGTATCATTAAATTATTGAAATGTTTAATTTTCCAAAACAACTGACAGACTTAGTTTGGGTTCCCAGTTGCTCAAGGGGATATGGCAGGCGGATTCGGTTGAGGGTGTGTTTACAATAGTGATTCTCACCCTAGAACGCTTGGTGCTTTGGGGGCTGTAGAACAATGTCGAGGGGTTTCCATATCTGTTATGCTCACCAGGCATCTTGGTTTCCACATCACAGGCTCCCACAAAAATGACAACCTTCTCCTGGTATTTTCACATTTTGTGTGTGTTTACCGATTTGTTTCCCACTTAGTATCTGTTTTATTTCCAGCCCTTTAACATTATCTCATTTTGTATTTGTCTTTATCTTATTTTTACAGGTTATTTGTAATTTGTCAAAATTGCTTTGACTTCTTTTTTTTATCACTGATGTTAACAAGGCCATTGTAATTGGTGTCATTTTAAAGTTTTGAGTCCTCTTAACTTGTTCACTCCAGTCTCTGATAAAATATTAAATGTGCTAGGACTATGGTCCTGGGTGTATGCTAGATACCATGTCACACCAAAACTTCACAATACACATCATCACTCTTTTTTGATGACTACTACCTAGTTCTACTTATTTTTAACTAAATAATGATCCTGGCATTTTATACTTAGCCTGCGGATAGGGAAGCTATTTGGGGCCAAATTGATGAGTCTTACAAGAGAAGGGAGCAATCTGGGAAAAGGACTGATATTCACAGATATCAGTAATGGAATGAATGATGTCTGACCCCTTTCAGCGACACTAATGTGTTTTTCCTATTTTCTCTCTTTTCTTTTTCCTCTGAGAAGAGATCTAGGATCTATAAGAGACAGCTTCTGAGGCAAGAAGAAACTTCTGTGCTATTGGAATAATGCATTCACAGTCACTATCTTCCAGCAAGTAAAATCTCAGAGCTCCATGTACTTAACATCCAGAAGTAGTTAAGTCAAAGAGAAAGAAAAAGCTTGGGTTCCTCAAAGCTCCAAGCATGAGAGGTTTTGGATTTTGGGGAGTCCAACAGAGTCCTTCCATCCTTCTCTCGGCAGGGGAGTTTTCACATGGCCTGAGATTCAGGCCCCAGCATCCACATTTCTGGCCCTAAGGGCAATACCAAGCAGCAACCAGTGGCAACTCTTGGCATTCTGGGAGTTTGCCTGCCCAGCCTACCAGACACTTAGGAGATCAGCCTCATCTTCTGGGGCCCCGGAAGATCTGCCTGCCACAGTTTGCCGTAAACTGGAGGACTCAGGAGATATGTGTTTGTATCCTCCTAAACCTGAGGAGATTCAGAACAAATCTTAATAATGAATATTTTAAATATATACCCCTATTAGAACACATTTTCTCCTTACTTTAGTAAACAGAGTAAATGTTTCTGAATTTATCAAGTTAAAAAGTTTTCTTTTTCTTAAAGGGTTTTTTTTGTTGTTGTTTTTTTGAGTTGGAGTCTCACTCTGTTGCCCAGGCTGGAGTGCAGTGGCATGCTCGCAGCCAACCCAGCGTCAACCTGCGAGGCTCCAGTAATCCTTCTGCCTTAGCCTTCCAAGTAGCCAGAACTACAGGCATGCACTACCACACCCGGCTAATGTTTTATTTATTATAGAGACGAGGTCTCACCAAGTTGCCTGGGCTGGTCTCAAACCTGCAGGCCCAGGCAATCTACTCGCCTTGGCCTCTCAAAGTGCTGGGATTACAGGCTGAGCCACCTAGCCTGGCCTCTTGCAGGGTTTTAAATGTGGTCAATTTAGACAAACGGGGGTAAAGAAAGATACTCAATAATGTAAATCTACTATGTCTTTTCATCAATATTAGACACTAAATTACTTTTAAAAGGTCTTCAGGGTGTTGATTCGGCATTCACTTTCTGATGGCTGACTCCACATGGGGCCCTGGAGTGGGCACTGGACAGCTTCAGAGGTGAGGGGGCCATTGCCCTGCTCTGAAGAGCTGAGGGGACAAAGTGGGAAGAGAGGGGGAAGAGGGGAGAGTGGACATTGAAGCAGAAAAGTTGGGAGGCTTTGATAAATGCAACAATAAAAACAAAGGATGGAGGCACAAAGAGAAGAGATGGCTGATTCTCAGAGGCAATTAGATTGTTCCAGAAAATTACCATTTGAGGGAGCTCTGGTGGAAGGCCAAGGTTCTTCCAGGCAGGCTCTGGTGCAGGACGACTTAGGACATGCTCTCTGCCTGGTGTGGAATTGGTGTTTCCCCAAAACAGGTTGAATGCCCTCTCTGGGGAACACATTACATAAGAATGATTCATTGTATCTTTACACTTAAAGAAATGGAGGGGCTTTTGCAAAATAGCTTGGTGGTTAGTCACACTATCATTTTAGACAATTCATGACTTTAGACAATTGCTCTTTCTACTAAAAAATCTGAACCACAGAACAATCAAGGAAGAAAGATTTGTGGAGCTAACAAAATAATTAGTGATGAAATTTAAAACATGCAGGAAGAAAGACTTGTGGAGCTAACCAAAATAATTGTGATGAAACCTAACACATGCAATTCCATTTCCTTCACACATTTTGGTATGCCCATGTCTAGTCCTGTATTACTGCTAGTAATATGGAAATGCCATACAGTGAGCCATGATTGATGGGATACCTTAATTATCCTAAGAGATTAATGGCGCCTTATAAAATGCACTATTAAGCCTGTTCCTTGCTTCAGGCATTTGTTTTTGAGAACAAATGTGTAATTGCTAGGGAGGAAGTCTCAGAGAAACTCTTTGTAGGATTCAATAGCCATGTCTCCCACCAGCATAAAATGAAGGTTTTTCTCAGTTGTTTTCTGTTTTTACAATGTATTGGTGTGGTGGCACAAATGTCTATAGAAATCAGACAGGCAAATTAAGAACCTTAAAAGATGCTGTTTAACGCAAAGTGCCTGTCAAGATCTGCTTCCTACCCTCACACTGACTCCTCCCTTCACATCCAGGCAGAATAATCTCTACCCCAGGCATCCTGGGCAGCCTGGGTGATCAAGGGCACTTTATTTTAAAAATTGGCTGGGGCTGGCGGAGGGGCTCAGCCTGTAATCCCAGCACTTTGGGAAGCCGAGGCGAGAGGATTGCCTGAGCCCAGGGGTTCGAGACCAACTTGGGCAACTTGTTAAGACCTCATCTCTACAATAAATCTCAAAAAATTAACTGGGTGTGGTGGCTCACACCTGTAGTTCCAGTTACTTGGAAGGCTGAGGCTAAAGATTGCCTGAGCCCAGCAGGTTGAGGCTGCAGTAGCCGTGAGGTCACATTTGCCTCTGAGTGTCAGCCCCCTTTTCATTCTGTGAAAGGTGAATAATAAACCTTACTTCTTTCTTTCTTACCTGGTTGCAATCTTTCATTATTCCCACGGCCCCAGCACTGGCTCTGGCCCACTTTGCCTCAACTGACCCTTTCAGATGTCGTGCCTCACATTTGTATTCCCAGCACTTTGGGAGGTTAAGGTGGGCCAGGAATTCAAGACCAGCCTGGGCCACATAGCAAGCCCTTGTCTCTCAAAGAAAATAAAAAATAAAGAAATAAAAATTATCTGGGTTTGGTGGCATGTACCTGTAAACCCAGTACACGGGAGGCTGAGGCAGGAGGATCACTCGAGCTTAGGAGTTTGAGGCTGCAGTGAGCTAGGATTAGGTTACTGCACACCAGCCCTCAATGACAGAGTGAGACCTGGTCTCTAAAATTAATAAGTTAAAAAATAAAACACTCAAGGGATCCAACTTTAGCCAGCATTGCTGCTTGCCTAGTTCTACTTCTAGTCACTGAGGTCACATCCCCACTCTGTACCCCATTTCTGGTCTTTGAGACTTAGTCCTCCCTATCCAGCATCCACATTTCTTGAGGCCTGGTCTCATTCATCTTTTTTTTTTTTTGAGTCAGAATCTCATGCTGTTGCCCAGGCCAGAGTGCAGTGGCATGCTCACAGCCACCACAGCCTTGACCTGCTGGGCTCAGGCGATACTTCTGCCTCGGCCTTCCAAGTAGCTGGAACTATAGGCACCTTCTACCATGACCAGCTAATATTTTGGTTTATTGTAGAGACAAGGTCTTACCAAGTTACCCAGACTGGTCTCGAACCTCTGCACTCAGGCAATCCTTTCTCCTTGGCCTCCCAAAGTGCTGGGATTATAGGCTTGAGACACTGCGCCTGGCTCATTGGTCCTTACATTGCTTTCCCCACTTCCTTAACTCACCTGCCAGGATCTAGTGTTTCATCCTACCCTCAGACCTGTCACTTCCAAAATAGACCATGTCTGGAATCCCTCTTGCCATATGCTGCCTACCCAGGGAGAGGACACAGCCATCACTTTCCACACTCTGGTGACAATGTTATAGCTGCACCATGAGTAAGGAATCGCCAACACACTGAGAGTCAAATATTGAGTCCTTTAATGCTGGCGGTCAAGAGCAGGCTCACACCAGAAAGAGACTCTTGACCCCGAATGAAGCAAGCAAGGGGTTTATATAGTAACAACCATAAGGTTACAGAGTTTTGGTTCTGGGTAGGGAACAAAGGAGATTTTCCAAAGCACAGGTTGTTAAACCATAGGGAGAGGATGTGTAAATTACATATGTGACAGAACTGTCTCAGGAAAATAGCCCTCCAGGGGAGGGAACGGAGCAGCCATAAATCATGGGAAATGATTTATGGCCTACTGTAAAGGTTAGGGTGGTCATATGGAGGAGGGGTGAGGGGGGAACTGGAAGACAAAATGGAAGAACTACTACAAAATGGAGTTACCTTGGTTAGGTCACTAACAGCCATTTCAACATCATCATTGTCTTAGGTCATGGCTTATTACATAGAAGCATGGAAGCCAAGTGGTTAAGAATCTAGGCTTTGGAGTTTCACTGTCTTGGTTCCAATCCTGTCTCTACCACTTCCTACCCATGTAATTCTGAGCAACTTGCTAAGCCTGAGTTTCCTTATCTGCAAAGTGATTATAGTGGTGATAATAATAATGGTACCCATCTCACAGGTCCATTGAAGGAGTAAGTAAAATAATCTGTGCTAACTAGTCAGTGTGTAGGAAGTGTTAGAAGCATCCAACTCCTGTCTCACTCCCACTTACCCACAGGGGTTCCCTTGGTTTGTCCCGTTGCACTGAAAGCCCTTTACAGGGCGTATCTTGTCAGGCACAGTGGCTCATGCCTGCAATAATCCCTGCACTTTGGAGGCTGAAGCAGCAGGATTGCTTGAGCCCAAGAATTTGAGACCAGCCTGGGCAACATAGGGAGATCTCATCTCTACAAAAAAAAAAAAAAAATTAGCTGGGCATGGTGGCATGCGTCTGTAGTCCCAGCTACTTGGGAGGCTGAAGAGGGAGAATTGCTTGATCCCAAGAGTTTGAGACCAGTCTGGGCAATATAGCAAGACCTCGTCTCTACAAAAAAAATATTTTTCATTACCCAGGTGTGGTGGTTTGCCCCTATTGTCCCAGCTACTTGGGAGACTGAGGAGGGAGGGTTGCTTAAGCCCAGAACATCAAGGCAGTGGTGAGCTGTGATTGTGCCACTGCACTCCAGCCTGGGAGACAGAGTGAGACCCCCAATTCAAAAATAATAAATAAATAGAGCACATCTCAGCAGGTTGCTCCCTAGACTAAAAACCCCTTGAAAGGAGGGACTCCGAGATACCTAGAATAAACTTGATTCACATTTTGCCTCAGCATAACCACTTGTGCTTAGACTGACACACTTTGAATCGAGCACAGATTAGACATAGATAAATTTCCAACAGCCAGGTTTTAGGAAGCATTCTGACATTTTACTGCAGGCTAAGCTGACAGTCTACCCCATCCCCTCGGCAAATCTCCACCAGGGCAAAAAAAGGACAGCTCAACATTTCAATTCATGGTTGAGCATAATAATCTCTAAGAAACTTTCAGGTTCTGGCCAAAGTCATAGAAATAATAAGACAACCTTTTTGCTAAGGAGTTTGTGGATTGCAACCGTCTGACTGGTCTCTTGCAGGAAAAGCCCCTCCCCTTGTTTCCTTCCATCTAGCCCACCACCCAAGGGTATGAGAGTCTAATTTCTGGCAACATCAAGATCTAGGACTTAAGTGGCTACAATCAACATCAAAGACCCACATTCCTTTTGGCCCAGACCCCTCCTCACCCCAAAGACCCTTAAATATACCCAGTTCTTGGCTCTTCAATGCCACACTAACTGTGGCCCCCTTTCCAATCTGTGAAAGGTGAATAATAAACATTACTTTGGCCAAGCACAGTGGCTCAATCCCAGCACTTTGGGAGGCAGAGGCGAGAGGCTTGCCTAAGCCCGCTGGTTCGAGACCAGCATGGGCAACGTGGTGAGACCTGTCTCTACAATAAATAAAAAAATTAGCTGGGCATGGTAGCGCGCACCTGGAGTTCTGGCTACTTGGAAGGCTGAGTGCAAGGATTGCCTGAGCCCAGCGAGTGGAGGCTGCAGTGGCCAGGACCGTGTCACTGCACTCCAGCCTGGGCGATGGAGTGAGACTCCAACTCAAACACAAACAAATAAATAAATAAACGTTACTTCCTTCTACTTCTTACTTGGTTGCAATTTTGCATTATTCCCCACGGTACTGGCACCACCCCACCTCACCTCAGTTTACTGCAAAGGGACAAATACCTTGGCTGGGCAAGGAAGGTCCTGATGATCTGGCTCCTGCTTGTATCCCTAGCTCTGGCCACACTGACCTGCTGCTGGTGGGTGCCCAGAACATGCCAGGAACTCTCAGGTCTCTGGTTACGTCTGCTGTGCCCTTTGCTAGGAACGCCCTTTCTCGGTGAACATGTGCCTGGCTTTGGAGATCACTGAGAACTCTGCTTTGTGCCTGACTGTGGTCTGTCCTTAAGTTACATGACCTCACATAGGTTTGTTTACATGCACATTTTCCCACTAAACTCTAAACATTCTGAGGGCTGGGGCTGTGATTGAACTGCCTAGTCCATGCCTGAGCCTGAAAGAATCATCAGACACAGCAGCACTATGCACAGAAATGGATGCAGGGAATCTTGGAGTTGAGGTGTGGAATGTGCGCAGCCCAGCCCAGCACAGGTGACAGGGCAGGGAGAAGGCTCTCAAGATACTTTCTTTGTCTTTGCTTCTTGCCCTCCTCCTGATCTGCTTTCTCCCTCCTTGGGCTCAGCGTCTTTTCCCAATTTACTGTAAATGAGAAAAACGCGATTGCATTTGATATCTGTGACATGCATGAGATGACCCTATGCCATCTCTAGACACAATTTATCTTATTACATAGAATCATTGCAGTGTCCTTACTGGGCTCAGAATGTAGCTTTTTATTTTATTTTTATTTATTTATTTTTTTTTGAGTTGGAGTCTCACTCTGTTGCCCAGACTGGAGTGCAGTGGCCCCTCCTGGCCACCGCAGCCTCGACCTGCTGGGCTCTGGCAGTCCTTCCGCCTCAGCCTTCCAAGTAGCCGAAATTATAGGCATGCGCTACCATGCCTGGCTGATAGAATGTAGCTTTTTAACATTTCATATTTAAATTGCTATGAGATGGACTATTAAGCATATGCACATCCCATCAAAACTTATTTAAGCCTCAAAACTAAAAATGTGTGACTCTTAATTGCCAGAACAGCTGACAATGGCTAAAGGGAAATTTAGTTTTGTCTTTAGGAATATGTGCTTCCTCTGCCACGAAATAATGACCAACAAGAGACATCTTCTTAAGGTTCAATAAAGAAAACAGGATTGTATTTTATATCTGAAACATCAACATAGTTCCCATGAAAGGCAGGAAATATGTATTCTGTGCAGGTGTAAATTTGTTCTACCAGCTAATTCCCTTGGTAGTTGTCTGGTACATGGATCATGCAGATTTCCTTTAAGACAAAAATCAAAAACACTTCCCCCACCCTAAACAATGGCTCATGTGAAAGCATGCCATTTTATGTTTCCTGGACTAACTGAAAAAATAGTTAAAACTATTTTAAACATTGTAATCTTTGATTGAGTAGCTGAGAAAATAATGTGATGGAAGGATGTCAGTTTCAATAACCCTGTGTTTCAGAGAAAAAAATAATGTCTGAGGGTAGAGTAGACTGGAACTTAAGAGCTCCTCTTCCAAGTTATGGTGCAGTTTGATGGCTGTGATGAAAGGTAGGAAACACTAGAGGAAGGAGGGGAAAAAGCTATGACATGCCTGCAGTGTGGAAATTTTGCCCATTCTGCTAAAAAATAGTGTGAGTGTGAACTTCCAGTATATTCCTGACATAGGAAGCAGCGACAGGTCATTTGTGACCATATTATTTTTTCCTCCCAACTGGGACACTTCTGAGTATGCTGGGGCACTATTACTTAGGACTAACCAGTGCTGGCTGGTCTGTATGGGAAAACCCAGAACATACGGTCACCCCTTCCTAGGTCACCCTGAGGCTCTACGCTTACAGTTGGCTCTAAACCCAAGTGGCCTCAAAGGATGGAGAACCATTGAGCAAGGTTGATTTGGGAACCCTCCATGGTGTTTCAAAACTGCCTGGCAAAGTTTCAAATGGCCCAACCCTCAAGGATTCTTCTGGCAGGGAAATCATCTACAACTTGTCTCTGTGACTCATTTGTCCTCTTCAGGTAGAATCAACCAGGGTGTGTATCTTCAAGCCAACCTTGGGTTCAGTCATTTTTTAAAATCTGATTTCACAGTGTAATCACTTGAAGCTCTGAAAAATACAGACAGGCTCCAACTCTAGATATCCTAATTTAATATAGCTGAAATGAGCCCAGGCATCTGTATTTTTAAACACTTCTCTGGTTATTTTGATGCCTAGTTAAATTTGGCAGTCCTTTTGTGTTTATCATGAGGCTTTGGGGTTTAAAAAAAGGCCATGCATTTCAAATTTCCAATAGAAAGATTAGAAGTTAAAAGCCAATAGGGGAAGAGAGACTATTAGAGAGGAACTGAAATGTTTTCCACAATGTAATTATAATTTTTATAGGACCAAAATGGGAGCAAGTTGTCTAAAAATATGTGTTTCTATTTTGTCATGTTTATTGGCTCAGGAAAAATTTGAAGATTTACAGATGAGGTGCTTTTTGAATCAAGGTTATACAATTTTAACAGGGGGAATACAACATCAATAAGGGTACCTGATCTCAAGTCAGGCAAAGTGGGGACTGAAGGGAGGCCCAAACTTTACCGGTACGATGACCACTTGTATACCTAACCCTGAATTGTGCCCCACATCTTTAAAAAATAAATAAATAAAAGTAAAAAAAATTAGCAATTCTAAACTACTGCAAAATAAACATTGCTCAAAAGAGCTGTTATTCACCCCCCACAAAAAGATTTTAACAGACGATAGAATTTGGTAAAGGAATCCAGCAAAAGTTTGTGAAGGAAACTGCATGAAGAAAGGTGTGGAGCTAGCTGTAAACTGTGTGGTCAGTGCTCATATCTGTTTTGCTCTCTACCGCAGCCCCTGGCATATAATGGTGGAATCATGAAAAATATTTATTGAAAGTGAAAGGATGGAAAGCCAACATTGAATGGCTTAATGAAATAATCTTAACTAAAGTGCAGCCATTTTGACACTGCCTAGTTCTGTCATGTTTTCTTAGCAAAATTACCTAGCCTGCCCTCTAATCACTAGCCAAGGACAGAAGTGGTTTCTTAGAGGGAGCTACTGATAATTGTTTCACAACCCCTCCCCAGCTTGTTTTGTATTAATTAGCCTTTCTCTTCCCAGTAGTTGCCCCTCAGCCACAAAAGAGGTAATTAATCTCATCTGTTACAGTCAGCCTTCGGTGAGAGCCCACCAGCCCACATGCCCACCTGCTGGAGTCGTGAGAGGTGTTGTTCCGACAATGCCAAGGCACAAGACCTACTATGTCAACACCCAAGAATGCAGGTGCTGGAGATTTTTACTAACCCTACTTCATTATAGAAACCTTAAGGCTGGGCTCGGTGGCTCAACCTGTAATCCCAGTGTTTTAGGAGGCCGGCTGAGGTGAGTGGATTGCCTGAACCTGCGGGTTTGAGACCCGCCCGGGCAACTTGGTGAGACCTCATCTCTACAATAAATCAAAAATTAGCCGGGTGTGGTAGCGCGTGCCATAGTTCCAACTACTTGGAAGACTGAGGCAGAAGGATTGCCGGAGTCCAGCAGGTCGAGGCTGCGGTGACCGGGAGCGGCCACTGCACTCCAGTCTGGGTGACAGAGTGAGACTCCAACTCAAAAAAAAAAAAAAAATCCTTAAAAGCACACTTACCCCACCCCCAGGCCACATTGCTTGCAGCACTGCAGCATTCAGAATCTATCCTGAATATAAATAAAACCGTTTGTTTTGTCTTTGCAATTCTTTTTTTTTTAGATTAGAAAATATAGTTTATTTAGAAAGTAAATTGGAGAGAGGGAGGAAGAGGGGATTCACCTCCCCAAGGGAGAGGAGGGGGCCAAAGCTTAAGAAAACATGGCCTAGCCATAACTCAAAGAGCACATGGTCACATCATTACTTAGCAAGGGAATGGTCTGCCTTTGCAATTTTTTGCATCTTTCATGGGAGGATCTGACCTAAAAGAAAGGTAAATGGCTTTTGGGGGAAACACCATTATGTGAGAATGACTCTTATTCATTTATTTATAGTTAATGAAGAAATGGAAGCACAGAAACACAAAACAGCATGCCCAAAGTATTTGTGGGGGGGCTGGTCTTTGTTAACTTTTATTAGCCAAACAATTTTGCACCCTATTTATAAGCCCAACTCTCAGGGACTACTGAGGAAAGTAAATCCATGAACCAAATACCCCCCCTTCCTCCCTCATGTCCAGTGAGAGTAGGATGCTTTTTAGCTGAAAGAGATTATGAAAGCATTAGGCTGTTATGTTGAAACCAAGCCTGATCTGATTACTTCGCGCCTGCCTCTGCTTGATTGCTAAAGAAAAAGAACTTTGTGTCCGTGCCTATTTAAGAATTATTACTTTCAAGTCTTGGAGGAGAAAGTTATACAACTGCAAAAATATCTTTCTTATCTTAGCACAACATTCCTTCCACTATATCAGGTGGTCTCTGAGTACCTATATATTAGGTGTCTTTCTAGGGACTGAGGACTTCTTTTTTTAGGAACTTATTTTATTTTTGAGTCAGAGTCTCACTGTTGTCCAGGCTGGAATGCAGTGGCACGCTCACGGCCAGCTCAGCCTCAACCTGCTAGGGCTCAGGAGATCCTTCTGTCTCAGCCTTCCAGGTAGCTGGAACACCAGGCAGGCACCACCATACCTGGCTAATTTTTTGATTTATTGTAGAGACAAAGTCTTGCGAAGTTGCCCTGGCTGGTCTCGAACAACTGGGTTCAGGCAATCCTCTTGCCTTGGCTTCCCAAAGTGCTGGCGTGGGCCACCGAGGAACTTGTTTTAAAAGAAGTATAGTTTGCAAATCTTTTTCTCTAGAACCTTAGAGTAAAGAAGATAATATATATACAAGGCTTCCAGAGGGTGGAAGAAGAAACAGTTATGTGTCTTGGCATGAAACACCCTTGTTATGAAGACAATATCCCTGCCCTTTCCCCACTACAAACACAGCCAGAAGGACCCTGGGAGGGACCAGATGCCATAGGTCAGTGCACACAGCCCTGCTCTCCCAGGCACCAGGTCTCTCTGGGCATTTCGTCATAGTGAATTATGTTTAAAAGTAGGGCAAACTAAAAAGCAGTTTCATTTGGAATATGAAAGTGTCTGTTATTTTATGGACTTGGGTGGGCAGGATGCGTAAGCAGGTGGTTTTTCAAATTGCCAGACTTTCCAGATGCTGCTCACTATTGCAGCTGTTCATACTTTAAACTCCTTAAAAATGTAGCCAATGCTGCTGTTAATTGAAAGAGTATCCCACACCATGAGCTTTTTCATAATTCAAGGATATTTAGTGTACCTTGTCTTAAATTTTAATAAATAATATGAAATTTTATCATTTAAAGCCAACTTTTTCATTATAATTAAGAACTGGATGGAGAAACCTTTTTTTTTTTAAATAAGCATTTAAGATGTGTATCATTGTTGGCTGAACTTGAAAGGATTTCAGATGCTTAATAATGAATAATGGCCCCCATTTTATATTAGTATTGTGAGAACAATTTTCCACCAAAGAATGATATTTTATAATGCTGGAGGTCCTGAGTTCTAGGCATGGTTTGATATGTGTCAGAATATCAATAGCCAGCTTGCGAAGCTGTCTCCTAAGCAAATAAACAACAAAACTGATATTAATTCCAATAGAAGATAATTTAAGATGGTGCTAAGTACTTTGAGACAATCTGATCTTTTAGATCTTATGCCTTAGCTATGTGTATATCAAATAAACATAATTATGTAAATGATATTATTCCAATATTGATCATCCATTGCTCTGAAATGCTTTCTAGTTGAAAGGGATCACAGAGGCAGTAAGCCATTATGTTGAAACCAAAACTGTTACAGAAAATTTTGTCTGTGCATATTTAAGGATCATTACATTCTAGTTTTAGAAAAGAAAGTTATGAGCACAAGTTATTTTCCAACCAAGACCTCTTCTCAGATGTTCCGATTTGTCTCAGTGCTGATCTCAGAATCATCTAAACTCATTTCTCCTCTGTGATGAATCCATAATCTTGTCTATTCTTCTTTAATAATACATCTTAAAATATGTTTGGAGCAGTAACTATGTGAAAACACGAATGGCATCTTAAACTTTGTTAGCCCCTAATTTCTCTCAATGTTTAAAAAAAAAAGGAATTGGAGTCTAGCTTGGTAGCCATTATGTTCCCTTCCAACTCTAAAAAGCTGTCATTTTGTGCTAATATGGTTTGAGCCCCAATGCCACATCACACTGTCCTTCTAATTTCACATAGAGCTGATGCAATTTCATCTGAACCCTTTTCTGCTCATCCAGACTGGCTAACTTTTGTTACATTCCGTACTTTCACCAGGACCATTTTCCCAAAGCCCACCTTCCTCATGCCACACCCATGCTTGTAGTCTTCCTTGATTCCCACATAAGTCCTGGATTTGGGACTCTGTCATTTGGCCATTATCAGTCTTTTCACCTTTATCACCTTTTCACCTTTATCACCTTTTCACCTTTATCACCTACCACCCTCCCACATGAACTCCCACATGAACTCTCAAATCCCAACCCAAATGAACTGCTAAAACTTCCCTGTGTGAGACACTCTCGTGTCCATACCTGGCTTTATTCCAGCTATTTGCATTCCATCTGTCCTCCATGACCCAACTCCGATAGCAGTACTTCCTTCATGCCCTTCTCCTTAAACTGTCTATTTCGCATCCTCCTTCTCTTCACCCTGCTAACTGATAGACAGGAGCGTCTCCCTAACATTTCTTATCAATACCATTTACTGCTTAAAAACCTTCTCGTTGTGCAATAGTCAATGCTACCGTATTTACTTTCAATTTATTGTAGTATATATTTGGTCTATTTCCAAAAAATAATGAGAAAGCTTGGGATAGAGATCACATAAAATAGCATTCCAGCCGGGCTCAGTGGCTTAGCCTGTAATCCCGCGCTTTGGGAGGCTGAGGTGAGTGGATTGCCTGAGCCCGCGGGTCCGAGACCCACCCGGGCAATTTGGCGAGAACTCATCTCTACAATAAATCAAAAATTAGCTGGGCATGGTAGCGCGCGCCTGTAATTCCAGCTACTTGGAAGGCTGAGGCGGAAGGATCGCCAGAGCCCAGCAGGTCGAGGCTGCGGTGGCTGGGAGCGGCCACCGCACTCCAGTCTGGGCGACAGAGTGAGACTCCAACTCAAAAAAAAAAGAATAGCATTCCAGTTAAAAAGGGAAGCGAAAATACAAAACCATATGTGGAAGAGAATAAGTAACATCAATTAATGAAACTTAAAATCTAGACATAGATTTGAAACTACTTCCTGGTGGTCAAGGCAAAACAAAAAACAAAAAACACCACCATTAATTAATATTTGGCAGTGACTTTGTGTGCATTTAAACATTTTATCTGTATGCATCTTGTCTCACTAGCTGTAATATTTGTGATTGTTAAGATTTATTTTAGACATTTGTATACCTAACCCTGAATTGTACCCCACATCTTTAAAATAAAATAAAAAAACATTTATTTTAGGAGTTATGTCCAAAGCATCTAATATAGCATATTGCAAGAGTTTGTTAAGTAAATTAATTGATGACCAATATGATACCAGGATCATAAATTTGAAACCATTTTTTTAATCTAGAAAATCCAAGTACATAACAAACACATGAATGCAGATGTGACATAAGAAGATACGGAAATCTCAGAGGGAGAATAAAGGGTTTGAGTCTATGACCACTTTAGAGGCAATTGAAGAAGGCGTTTGTAATCTACTTAATATTTTGGGAGTAGATGTTTATAATGATCTCTCATAATATGGAGTAGTAAACTTTTAAAAAGATAATAAAAAGCAAAATTTTACTGGAACTAAAATGTATACTTTATGTCATAACCACTAATGGAATAGGTGATAATACTCTGCCTTCTTGAAATACAAATTCACAGCACACACAGCTTTGAGCTTTCCTTCCCTCCCTAAATAGCTATTTTATGGGACTACTGAAAAGATACTGTGCAGATACACTGATGTTCTTCACACTTTATATTGGGTTTCATTTCTTCTCTACCTAAAGGTTTTTTTTTTCTTGGCATAGGGATGCCGTTAAAATGCAGGGAGCTGGGCGCAGTGGCTCACGCCTATAATCTCAGCACTTTGGGAGGTGGAGACGAGAGGACTGCCTGAGCCCACGAGTTTGAGACCAGACCGGGCAACATGGCTAGACCTCATCTCTATAATAAATCAAAAAATTAACTGACCGTGGTGGTGCACACCTGTAGTTGCAGCTACTTGGAAGGCTAAGGAGGAAGGATCACCTGAGCCAGGCTGATCGAGGCTCTGGTGGTCGTGAGTGTGCCACTGCACTCCAGTCTGGGTGACAGAGTGAGACTCCGACTTAAAAAAAAAAAAAATGCAGGAAACACCCTAGTTCGACACTGTCCAATAGAGATTTCTGTATGATGGAAAGGTTTTATATCTGTGCTATCCAAGTAATACAGATATGTTCTATATCTATGCCATAAGCCTCACATGTTGCATACTCAAAATGTGATGAGTACAACTGAGAAACTGAACTTTAAATTTTATTTAATATCAACTGCTTGAAATTTAAATGGAAATAGTCACAAGTTGCTAGTCCAATGTATTGGACAGAGCAGCTTTAACAGGGTTGCTTGCTTTTAGAACAGACTTTCCCTTACTTATTGGGTACCTTTAATGGTTTCTTTATTATCATGAGAAGTTTTAAGCTACTGTGCATTAACAGTAAAGTTTTGGGTGTCTTCATTCTTTTAAGAAGTCTATGTTGTCAAAAGTAAAATTTAAGGAAATTTATTATTTACTGTCATGGTCACAGGGAGAGAATCATCCTTGTTTTTACTACTGCATTTGTGCTTGGTCTTGAGGGTAAATATTTATGAAATAGGAGTCTCCATAGGTATAAGTAGACCTTTGTTCACTGGCCCTACTGGGGTACAGGCATTCTGGCAGAATTTGCATTTGTCGGCTTGATGGCATTCTCTGAAGTCCTCTCTAGGTGAGGCATCTGAGTAAGCAGGACTGCCAAATTCTTCTCAAGGTGGACTTTTTTTTAACTGTCCCGTTTTGCTCACAGCTCTAGGAGCAAATAGGTGGGGTTTGGTTTCTTTAGGCCAGCAGGAGATTGCTTTAGCCCTTTCTTTTAATTTCTTAATTTGAGGATCCCTGCACATGCCCTTTGAATGCTATTTTGTAAACTGCTATTTCCTCTAAGCCTGTTATGCTGTTTTTCCATCTGTGTTGAAGTCTCTTTTCCCAGTGGGGCCTTTCTTTCTCAACTTAGTCATGCTCTGTGTGGAGACCCACATCCACACTGCTGGCCTCTCTGACTCATCCCGGGAGGTTCACTTGCTCCAGGGAATCTCACTCACACTGCAGTGGAACAACAGGGAGGCTCTAGTGAAGAGAACCCTTTCTGAAATCTGTCTCTCTTCCTGGCAACTCTCCTTCTTGTTCAAAGCTACATGAGAAAGGGGGGAGAAAAAAAACTCTACAAATGTCCTTCTCCCTTTAAGGTAATGCTTTTTTGTAAATAGTTTTTGGCAATTCTAATTTCCAGTTTATAAGTCACTTTTGCTGTTGCTATTGCTTTTGAATATTCCATAATCTGGCTAGTCAAAAAGCCTGCAAATGCTCCAATTTTCCTTTTTCCTACACCAGAAAGCCAAGAGAGTCAATTCTGACAGTTACATTTTCCTTCCAGTTACAGATTAAACTGTTCTCCCTTTTGAAATATATTATTCATAAATGTGAACAGTCTCTGAACGATGGCTCCTCCCATCCATAGATAGGACGCAGGGGGTGGAAATTGTTTGTCTATCTCATTGGTTGCTCTGGGGTTGTGCAGGATTGGATCTTCACACCCTAATCCTGGAAGCTAGGCTTTTTCCCAACCCTCCCAATTTCTCAAGGAAAACCCTCTGCCATCCCATGATATCCCTGTCCAGCTGGGTTCAGACAATAAACGTCTCCCAGTGGACTTGCTAAAAGGGTCAAAGTTGAGTAGCAATGACAATAATAATAATTTTTTTAAAAAAGACCCTGACCACTAACCAGATCTAAGTTTGGTCAATAACCCAATCCATTCATCTATTTTTTAATCTCACCAAGCACGTAAAAAGAAACTCCAACCCGAATATCCCACTAGCTCAGGGCAGGCTGACCTAGGTAGTCACGAAAGGGGCAACTTTTCACACCTCAGTAGAGGTGCCCATAAGAGAAACAAGAGGCATAGGTTATTTTTGCCTTAGTAAATCCACTTAATGGTGCACAAGTGCTCTGTTTTTCTAGTTAAAATGCCATATATATATATACACACACACGCACATATATATACACATTCACATTTTTTCTTATCTTTAGTTCTAAGCACTATCCATTTTTACTACTTTTTAAAAAATCACTTCATATGATTTTAACTGTGGGAACATGTTCTGTATTCTAACTCTTACTCTTGCCACAAGACCTTACGCAGTTATCTTACTGTCTTGATTCCATATGCAATGGGGACCTGTCACTAGACTTTCAACCTGAGAACGGAAAGCAACCATGTCATCCTCCCGAGGAGTATGGGCCTATCTGTGGCTGGGTCAGGAGGTTCATTGCCAGAAAAAAAAAAAAAAAGTGTAGTTTTACGAACTCCTACAAAACTCACCCCAGCTAAATTCCAGCTGAACTAACAGGAGGAGGAGGATGGGGGAAGGGAGATGTGACATTTCTGACGACCGCGGGCGCTCCCACACTCGGAGCCTAGAAAACGGCGTGCGCGCGGCAAAGCTAAAAAGGATGTGCGGGCCGCTTGCCAGAGGAGGGCTGTCCCGGCCCTGACAGCGGCCGCTCCCGGGGACGCCCCTTCCTCGCCGGCCGCCACGGCTTACCTTGACCACGTCGTCGTTGAGATGCTTGGGGTCGCGGTTGACCAGGTCGATCTCCTTGGTGTGCGCGTCGTATACTTGCTTCTCGCTCACCTCGTCTGCCATGGCCTTGTTGTTGGGCTTGTAGATGTTGCCGTGTTCCCGAATGGGAACCGTATAGAGATGTCCCTGAGGAGGGCGGACCGCCAAGAGTGGAGGGGAGGGTGGCGACGGCGGGCAGGGAGAAAAAAATCGAAGAGGAAGACAAGCGATCAGAAGTCAGCCCGGCGGCTGGCGACCCCCGAGCTTGGAATCGAACTAGCCGCTTCGACAGCGACGGCTCCGCGCTCAGAAACCTCCCGCGCGCCGCCAGCTTTTAAGAGGATCTAGTGGAGGACACCACACCCCTCCGTACCAGGCTGGGAGCGCCGGCCTCCCCCGCCCGCCGCCAGGGGTCAGGGCAAGCCCCGCCGCGGTGTCCGCCCGGCCCCCGCCCCGCGCTCGCCCTGCGCGCGGAGCCCCGCGGAGCCCCCCGGAGCCAGGGGGCGACCTCCGGCTCACCGCCCGCCGCTTCTCTCCGCCACGCGGCCCCCGCCCCGAGGGCTTCACCTGCTCCGTTTAATCGTCCCCGCCCCCCAATCCTGTCCCCAGAATCCCGTCCAGCTTTATCCCTAAGATCCAGCCGGAATCTCCCCACCCGGGGGACGTTCCCATCTTCGCTGCCTCTCGGCCGCGCCCCCCTCGCACCTGCCCGCGCCCCCCCTCCTTCCTCTGCGCTCTCGTGTCCCTCCACGGTTCCTCCACCCCTCTTCCGTGATGGTCACCATCCTGAATGCCCCACGGCTGGGCTGAGCCGTGTGCCAGACCCCTCCCCCCAAGGTCCCCAGAACTCTGTCTCACCTGCTCAACTCCCCCGACCCACCCTCAGGTCACCCCCAGGCTGCCAGCCGGTGGCTGAACGGGGTCTGCGTCTAGGAAGACCCGGTCCCCGCACCCGGGTGCAGCTGGAACGCGTGGAGGTGGTTGGAAGTGGAGTCGGTGATCTGGAGAGGGCAGGCCCACCCCTCTCGGGACACCCCAGCCAGACGCCGAGATACAGGAAGAGTTCTTGAGATGGCTCAAGAACTTTGGAAAGTGCAAACACAACGCGCGCCACCCGCCCGGGCCAGCCGGTCCAGGCGCCGGGCGGGGACTCCCGGGGACTGCCCCCAAGACTGCGGGTAAATGACCCCTCCGCCCTGCACTCCACCTCCCCGCCACCCCCCCTTCCCCAGCAGGCAGGGGCCGGACCGCGGGGTTCCCGGACAGGGGAGCATCCTAGACCCATCCAGAAAACGTGTCCTCAAGCGCGAGACCCGATCTCAGGAACCCCAACCCCCCTTTCCGTGTTCTCCTAGCTCCGGGGCTCCAGCGGCCCCCTCCCCATCAGGAAAACATAAAACATTCCTGGCTTCTCTACATCTTCCCGCCCAGGCCCATTCCTCAGCGGTGCCAACCCCAGAGAAGTGCTCTGAAGTCGAGAGAGGGCTGGGGCGAGAAAGCAGTCGGAGTATTTGGAGTGGGAGATAGGAGAAGCAGGCACTCCGCGCGCGCCCCGGTCGGCGCGCCCCACCGAAGCCTACCTCGGAGTCTACGTATTTGCCCCCAGACATGCTGGCCTGCGGCTGGATGATGGCTCTGAGAAGGTGTCCCTGGGCTGTGATTTCAGGGAACTGAGGAAGGAAGATCTTGTATTGAAAGGGGGGGAAAAGGCGCTGGCGGGGGGCGGTGGCTGGGAGGGAGCCTCCTGGTCGCGCGCCAAGGGTTTGTTCTGCTCGCGGTTGGCCCGGACGTGCGCTGCGCCGGGTCTAGGCACATCCCCAAGGTTCTGGCAGCAGAGGGCGGGGAGTGCCCGCGGGGAGCAGAGAGCGAGTGAGAAAGCGTGTCTCCCGCGCTGGGCTGCTTGGGCAGATATTTAAAACCTGGGGCAACGTTTTCCCAGCTCTGAACCACCAAGAGGCGTCCCAGGGAGACCGAATGCTTTCGCGGTGCATCATCTCAGCAGGGGTGGAGGGAGCCAACGCTCCTGCAGAGATGCCCAGTATGGGCAACCCGGGCGGCAGAAACAATTCTGCCCTGACCTAAGCCGGCTCCGCCCCGCCCATCGCCCACGTTCCATCGCTGCCTGAGACACCTCTGCTTCCCCGTGTGGGATGAAAAATGGCTAGGAACCTTCAGGTCCACTTCACATCTAAACTCAAGGGAGGGATCTGTGGGCGCGGGGTGCTTTGGTGATGTTTAATAGTCAATGTGGATGGAAACTCGGAGAAGCAGGCATGCAGCATTTAATGCTTCCTACCCGCTTATGAAATGTCTCCTAAACGCTTTGAAAGAAGAAATGAATATGTTTAACTTTTCTAAAATTTTATTACCGATCTTTTCTGGAGCAAAGGACATTTATGCCAACAGGTTATTCCATAAGTACAAAATACATAAAATGTTTACAATTGTAGAAATATTTGATTAAAACTTCAAATGTATTATTAGAGAGTATTTATTTTTAATGTGCTTGGCTGTGAGGGAAGACTTTTCTACAAATTGATTAGCTTTTTAAAAAAAATGTTAAAGTATTTTATCTGTTCTTGAATTCGAGGCTTCTCTCTTTACCTTATAAAGCAGCATAAGACTATTAAACAGTAATCAGTTATTTTACTTTGGGCTATAATGAGTCGGGAAATTCATTATCCAAAAATGGTAGAGATATGTTGCTTAGGGTTCCATATGCAACCCAGAGTCAAATTATCACTTGAAATTTTATAAGCTGGGGGCACGGGTTAAAATACAAATACTGGCAGTCTAGCGAGAGCAATATGAAGTGGAGGTGAGGAGATGGAGAGGGGGAATAGAAGATGGAATGCTGAAAGAGTTGATTATCCAGTTGGAGAGAAGATATGAAAATATAAAAGAGAACTGTAAGGGACTGGCTATTGTTGGTAGCAAAAAAGCAATGCAGTTTTTGAAAAACAAACAACAAAAAAAGACTAGTTTCAACTAGGAGTGGCAGGGAAAGTATTACAGTGTCACAGATGTTGGCATGGCTTTAATTGTGCTGGCCATTCTTCATTAGAAGACAAGATTTTCAAAAGTTTACTTGTCTTAATTTTTCTACCACATTACATTTATAAATCCTTTGAGCAAATTGTGTTAACAAATATTAACAAACATGATGTGTTAGAAACGGATAGTGTCAGGTTCAGTGTCTTCTCTGGTATCTAATTCACCTCTAATGATGGCCACAAGATCACTGTTCATTTAACTCTTCCTTCATACAAGGCAGTTGGGATTATGTTCTATGTAAAAATGTGGAAACCATTTCCCATCTATTGTTATTCAGTCTTCAGCTGCGATGAGTAATCCTAACTGTGAAAAAAGTCAACAGGAACACAGAGGGAGCTTGTCTTGCATTCCAGCAAGCAAAGAACCTTCTGGGGAGGCCTGTGAGTGAATGCTTAACTAGTACTCAATAGAGGGAAAGCCCTCACTGGGGAAGTCCATGTAGAAATCTAATCAACTACAGCACATGGAATCATAATGATCAGTGAAGCATTGTCAATGCCAAAATGCATTCCTAATGAGAGGAAAAACCACACACTCTTCGTTAACCTGCCTCAACAAGAAGCTGGCACCAAAGAGAAACAGATCTTAGTCTGGTTATAATAGCTCACTTGGAGAAACAGCACCGAACTTAAGAGAAATGACAAAGCAGTGAAGAAGAGCATTGTTAGCAGAGGTACAAGATTTGAAATGAACAGATGATGTAAATAAACTTGTTTTTGTTTGATGTCCACACAGATAACTCTGGGCTTGGAGGCAAGTTATTAACTTTCTTCAAATCATTTACTAAAAAAAAAAAAAAAAAAAAAAAAAGGGTAAATGACAACACATTTGTCCTCTATTTTTTTTTGGAACAGCATTAAAGGTCAGCTCATGGATTATATGTTACTAGAATATAAACCTAAAGGAACCCAGCTCAACCAAATCAACCTTCTGAGAGATGAAGAAACTAAAGTTTAAATACACTAAAAATATCTATTTTTAATGAGTTCTTATTGGATAAGGAAACATTTTACCATTGATGAATAACTATAATACTTGTTATTAACTTCTGAGACATGGGTTTTCTAAGTAGTAGTCTGGTCAGTGTCTGCTCATGGAAAAATTATGAAGCTAGTGGCTTTTTGTGTTCTACCTTCTCCTTCTCGGTGCCCTTTTACCCTGCCATCCCATCCCATCACCACACCCTGGGTCTTTTTTATATTCTCAATTAGCTTCTTCTAATTCCTACTCCAGAATTAGGAGTCTAAGATTTGACCACTTACTATGACATTAATAGTTTTAGGAAACAGGCATCTTTTCAACATTTCCCAGCACCCCAAAGCCTGAGACTCCTCAAATATGCCTTTGTCACTGAGTTCAGGAAAGAGATTCTAGCTTGAGTTATAATAGGAACTATCACCAGGTGTAACGTTTAAAAAAAATAACTATTCCCAGCTTAAGCTGCAGCACTGGGCTGTGCATTAGAGTCCTGCTGGTTAGCTGCTGAATCATCAGAAGGTTAGGGGCCTTCAGGAAAAGGGTAAGAGGAGGTAGAAGTACATTTCAGAGTAGTGACTATGTGTATGAAAGTAATAAACATGTCAACGTTTTTACAATCTGTGTGTCAGTACATAAACAAGTCGATATTTTTTACAGTCTGTTTGTTCAGCTCAATATTTACTGTTTATCACCATCACTACCCCACACACCTTTCTCTATTCACCTGCATCTGAGAATTCCATTGAGTCCATCTTCCCATATCTGCCCACTTTGTATGTGAAGAGAAATAACTTTTTGGATGACGACTTGCCATATCAGCTGATCCCTTCCTATCCCTGTTCTGGCTTGAAGACTTCATTTGACTATTCCTTGGTTTAAGTCTTTCCACTTTGAGTATTAATTTTTTAAATTTACTTTCTTTAGAAAAACAAACCATCTATGACCATACTGTCCTGAATGCACTATATCTCAACTAAAAAAAAAAAAACAACAAGCAAACAACTATTTTTTCAAACAGCTATTTCTGTTTAAAGAAATCTTGCTCATCAAGATGGCTAAGAAAGTTTACTTTTCATACTTTTTCTTTAAATTAGCTTTACTTTCCGTATTTTAAATTAAAAAAAAAATCATTGGTATCTACCCAATAGGGATGTTGCAAACTTTAATGGGTTGAGGCATTTAAAACTCTGAGGAAACTGCCTGAATGATAATAGTTGTTAGTGTAAAGGGGACACATTTTAGTCCACAAATTTAGGATTGGAATAAACATATTTTACTTCGAAGTATTATATTGTAAAATAGTTCGACTATCTAAGATATAGTCAACAGTCAAGCTTGATCAAATATCATTTTGATTAGTTTACTTCAGGGTTTTCATTTTTATTTATTTATTTGTTTGTTTGTTTATTTATTTCTTTATTTAATTTTTTGAGTTGAAGTCTCACTCTGTCTCTCAGGCTGGAGTGCAGTGGCATGCTCACGACCATCGTAGCCTCAGCCTGCTGGGCTCAGACAATCCTTCCACCTCTGTCTTCCAAGTAGCTGGAACTATATGTGCACGCCACCACGCCCAGCTAATTTTTTGATTGATTGTAGAGACGAGGTCTCACCAAGTTTCCCAGGCTGGTCTTGAACCCTTGGACATAGGCAATCCTCTCACCTTGGCCTCCTAAAGTGGTAGGAATACAGGCTTGAGCACCACGCCTAGCCTTACTTCAAGGTTTTTAAAATGAAAAATGTTATAGATACTATCAAAGTCCCTTGTGAATTGTAACTTTCTCTTTTTCTATAGCTGAATTCAATTTATTTTGCAACACCCCCTTTCTTTAGGTGGCAGAACCTTCATCTCAGTTGGATTTTCGTTTCTTCCACTTTGTCAGGGTTGCATCTAAATTCCAGAGGCTTAAAAATTGCCAAGGAACCGGCTCGGTGGCTCAGCCTGTAATCCCAGCACTTTGGGAGGCTGAGACGTGTGGATTGTCTGAGCCTGTGGGTTCGAGACCCGCCCGGGGAACTTGGTGAGACCTCGTCTGGAAATACAGGCACACGCTACCACGCCTGGCCAAATAAAAAATTAGCCAGGCGTGGTAGCGTGTGCCTGTATTTCTAGCAACTTGGAAGGCTGAGGCAGAAGGATCGCTGGAGTCCAGCAGGTTGAGGCTGAGGTGGCCGGGAGGCATGCCACTGCCCTCTAATCTGGGTGACAGAGTGAGACTCCAACAACAACAACAAAAAAGATTGCCAAGGAATCTCGGATGGGTCTGAGAGGAGAGTTTCTCCCTTTGCTGTGCATCTTGGCACCTTGTGATAGGTATATCACCTTGTCTATCCTCTGTTATTGGTCCATTCAGGAGAATGGAAGCTGCACTGTTCTTCATGCATCTTGAATATGCTCCTTAGGGCCAGAGACACTGTCTTACTATTTCTGTCCCTTTCTTGGGGCTCTATACAAATCTGATGAATGTGGGTGGGAAAGCCTGAGGTAGCATCATAGAACCTCCCATGGTGAGAGATGTGTAGAGAGCAAAGTAAGTCCTATTGCCTGCCATGGTGCAGAGAAACTCTAGGGTGTTGCTACTTCCTTGGGCTCTACCTAAAACAAGAGGCAGAAATATCTTTGCTCTTAGATCCTCCTAACCTAGGGACACATACCTGTCAAAAACTACTTTGCTTCTTTCCCCATTTTCTTCTCACTTGAACAGGAAGCCTTGCTCTTTGTATTATCCAACAATATTTTCATGCCATGAATCCACTAGGACCAAGGTTTTGGAATTAAGAAAAGCCTTTTCTCTGGGTGCGGTCCTCAAGCCTGTAACCCCAGCACTTTGGAAGACTGAGATGAGAGGATTGCCTGAGCCCAGGAATTTGAGACCAGCTAGGGCAACTTGGCAAGACCTTGTCTCTATAATCAATAAATCAATAAATCAATAAATAAGTTGGGCGTGGTGGTGCTTGCCTGTAGTTCTAGCTACTTGAAAGGCTGAGGCAGAAAGATCACCTGAGCCCAGCAGGTCAAGACCGCGGTGGCCATTAGCAGCATCCACTGCACTCCAGCCTGGGCAACAGAGACACCGACTCAAAAAAAAAAAAAAAAAAAAAGGCCAGGCGTGGTGGCTCATGCCTATAATCCCAGCACTTTGGGAGGCTGAGATGAGAAGATTGCCTGAGCTCAGGGATTCAAGACCAGCCTGGGCAACTTGGGGAGACCTTATCTCTGCAATAAATCGAATAATAAGCCAGGTGTGGTAGCGTACGCCTGTAGTTCCAGCTACTTGGAAGGCTGAGGCAGAAGGACTGTCTGAGCCCAGCTGGTAGAGGCTGCGGTGGCCCTGGGTGTGCCACTGCACTCCAGCCTGGGTGACAGAGTGAGACTCCAACTCCAAAAAATAAAAAAAGTCAAAGATGCAATGACCCAACACATTTCTTTCATCATATACCTGACACATATTTATGTTGAAACTAAATTTTACGGTATATCAATCAATTATTGCTACAGTAATATTGTATAAATAAACTTCTATAAAACTCAGTGGCACTAAACGGCCACCATTTATTCTCATAGATCTATGGGTTGGATTGGCTGGGGCTTGGCTGATTTAGAAAGGGTGTTTGGGGCGGCTCTGCCTCTCACTGCTCCATGTTTCTCTCCTCCTTGGAAGAGCAAGCTGGTTGGAGCATATTCTTCTCATACTCCATGAAGCAGCAGCAGCACAGGAGAATATACTCATCCTCAGATCTCTCTATAGGAGGCGGTGAGGCAGGGACACTTCTGAAAATGCAGAAAAAATAGAAAAAGGGGAAATAAGTTACTTCCTGTTTCTTTGTGCTTTCTCTTCTGTGGGCTTTTTACTTTGGCAGACTACGTGTTTAATTAAACTTTTGGTGGAAACCAATCAGAATAGTAATCCTGTAAACCAATCAGCAAATAGAACATGTAAATGAGATGACTATGTAAAACCAATTAATATGTGATATGTAGAGTTGATGGTAGCCCCAAGCTATGGAAAATCCAATCAAATTGTATGGTGCCAATATGTTACCTTATAAGGAAGACAAAAGTATTACAATGTAAAGGGAAGTTAGCAAAGGTATATAAGACAATGCCCTGCTGTTGTTCGGAACTCAGCCTTTGGATGCTGACATGAATAAATGCTGCTTCCTGGCAAATAAGCCTCAGTGACCTATCTCTCTGTGGAAGATTCCTGCTACAGGGGGAAGCCAAAAATTCCCGAAAGTTATTTATAAAAAATTGTGTATTTATTCTTACATGTTTAAACTTCTAAGTATTAACCTTCTAAGTATTCACCCTCTGATACAATATACCTATCAAGATGCTTTCCCAAGGTTCAAAACGGTTTTTGAACTCTTCAGTTTTGATACCTGTCTGTCATTTAAAAAAATTTTTTTTTGAGTTGGAGTCTCACTCTGTCACCCAGATTGGAGTGCAGTTGCATGCTCATGGCCACCACAACCTCAATCTGCAGGACTCAGGTAATCCTTCCGCCTCAGCCCTCCAAGTACCTGGAACCACAGGCATGTACCACCATGACCGGCCAGTTTTTTGGATTTATTATAGAGACAAGGTCGAATCCCTGAGTTCAGCCGATCCTCTCGCCTTGGCCTCCCAAAGTGCTGGGATTACAGGTGTAAAAAAATTACAGCCACTGTTCTGTCATTTTTAGTTTTTAGAGAATAGGGCATGAGGGTCATGCTGTTTTTGGTGAAAAACTGCTAAACACTCAGTGCAGTGCAGTCAGGTGCACTCATAAATCATCCATCATGAAATGGGAAAACATGTTGAAAGACTCAAAAAAAATTCATGAAGCCTAACACAGCCTCTCACAACACTAGCTGGTACACTGATGCCAATGGGTTCCTAGAACACTTAGTAAGGGAAGCCTCTACTACAATAGGCCCCCTTCCAAAATATAATTCCAGTTTTTTGGGGTTTCCCAACATATATAATATGTGTGTGTGTGTGTGTGTGTGTGTGTGTGTGTGTGTGTGTGTGTGTGTGTGTTCTAAAATTTCAGACTTGGAAAGGCACACTGTTACTTCTACCCTGTTCATGTGACATAGCCCTAAGTCAAGGAATAGGGAAGTAAACACCACCAATGATGAGGACATGGCAAAAGAGGTATGAAGAGCCGAGATCTCTATTGAATGTGTGTGGTTGTTAGAGATTTTTTTTTTTTTGGCTTTCAATTTTATGTTTTAATCCAATTTTTTGATACATACTGGTTTGCCATCTTTTATTTCATTCTTAGAAAGCTTTAATAGTATCTCTTTCCATTAAATACTTGGCAACAAAAAAAAATCCCTTAATTATAAATGAAATGCAAACTTTTATATGAAGATTCTCAAATATAACGCTTGACAGAGGACCTCAGAGAGAGGGGATCAGGCAGGTCACAGATACATTCTCTTACCTTAAAAAAAGAATATGAGGGGGTGGGATTGGCAGTTGAGGGAAACTGCTAGGGCAGGGAGGGGCATACCTCATTAACAGGGGTACCTGCACGATCAATGTTTGTACACCTACCTCTGAACTGAATTGTATCCCACATCTTTACATTGAAAATAAAAAATAAATAAATAAAATAAAATAAAATGAATTAAAAAGAATATAGGCCAGGCTCGGTGGCTCAGCCTGTAATCCCAGCACTTTGGGAGGCCGAGGTGAGTGGATTGCCTGAGCCTGCGGGTTCGAGACCCACCTGGGCAACTTGGCGAGCCCTCATCTCTACAATAAATCAAAAAATTAGCCGGGCGTGGTAGCACATGCCTGTGGTTCTGGCTACTTGGAAGGCTAAGGCAGCAGGATCGCTGGAACCCAGCAGGTCGAGGCTGAGGTGGCTGGGAGCGTGCCACTGCACTCCAGTCTGGGTGACAGAGTGAGAATCCAACTAAAAAAAAAAAAAAAAAAAAAAAAAATATATAGTTTTCAAGACAGTTGACAATTTATGCTACTTTTAAAAATTAGGACATCAATTTTCCTCAGAAGTCTTGACTAGTGAAAGTTAAATGAATGACAGGTTCCAAATAGTTGAAACTAAACTTTGGAGTGCCAACTTTTATATTTCAGTATTTTCTGACAAAATCACTTTTTAAAAGATTTATTCTTCTCTTTCCTGCCTTTTAAAGAAGAGGTGACAGAACACAGGACTATGCCCCAGACCAAAATTCAGTGGCAGTAGTGCCACTGAAAGTCCTGGAGTCTTCCTTCTAACCTCTTTACTTTTTAATGAAACCCTGTAAAGATGCTGCCAGATTTCAGAAACAAACTTCCAGTTGCAGAAACTTCCTGAACTAGTCTCAGTGATATTTGTGCTACAAAGTGCAAAGAGTTGTTATTATTATAGTTCTGGATTTATAGCTAAATCTGATGGAATTTGTGACTGTCTTTGAAAATGTAGTGAAATGTCTCTAAAAGTAGGTTATTCCAAAATGTACAGCCTTGCTTTTTCTTTTCTCTGCATGACACAGACACCCACTAATGTCCCACCATATTGCCACAGACCCTAGAGAATGACATGGTGGGGGATTCAAGGGCTCCTGCACATTCCTGAGTACATGACTGAAAGTCCCCTTGTCTTCTATGCACTCCCAGTAAATAGCTTCAGGGATCCTTGACTTCCCAGCAGACTATGCCCAAAGATGTAAATTCCTATTTACTCCCTTTCTTTGAACTATATAGTATCAATATAATCCAAAGTCTTGTGATTTGCATAACTTTTGCAATGCAAGATGTCTTAGGTCTTGTAAACTTTCTTTACTCTAAATGCCACTATTTAAATGTAAAATGCAGCAGTAACTTAAGTTCCATGCAAAGCTCTACTGGTCACATGGCTAATGTATAGGTACCCACAACTCTGGACTATAAAAGTGAACTGTAAAAGTCTGGAGGGGGCTGGGTGGGGTGGCTCACCTGTAATCCCAGCACTTTGGGAGGCCAAGGTGAGAGGATTGGTTTCAGACCAGCCTGGGTAACTTGGTGAGACCTCATCTCTACAATAAATTTAAAAAACTAGCTGGACATGGTGGCGTGCATCTGTAGTTCCAGCTACTTGGAAGGCTGAGGCCGAAGGATCGCCTAAGTTCAGCAAGTGGAGACTGTGGTGGCCATAAGCATGCCGCTGTACTCCAGCCTGGGTGACAAGAGTGAGACTCCAACTCAAAAAAAAAAAAAACAAAAAACCAAACAAACCCTGGAGGGTTAGAAATTGACCTTCCATATGACCCAGCAATTCTCCTATTGGGAATATGCCCGGAGGAACTCAAATCATTCTACAAAAAAGATACTGGCAGACATATGTTTTTTGTAGCTTTATTCGCAATAGCAAAAACATGGAAACAACCATGTTGCCCATTGAAGCTGGACTGTATAAAAAAGTGTGGTACATATACACAATGGAATATTATGCAACCATAAAGAGGGACAAACATATGGACTTCACAGCAACTTGAAGTCCAATCATACTCCAATCTATCACAGAAACAAAGAACAGAGTACTGTATGTTCTCACTCATAAGCAGAACTTGAACAATTATAATACTATAAGAAAGGGATTGGCAGTAGTGGGAAACTGTCAGGGGAATGGGGGTGGGATTGGCAGTTGAGGGAAATAGCCAGAGGAAGGGGAGTACACCTCATCAACAAGGGTACCTGCATAATCAACGTTTGTATATCTAACCCTGAATTGTACCCCACATCTTCATAATAATAATAAAAAAAGCCTGGAGGGTGAGCAGAACCATTTTAGAAAGACATCGACTGGGCTCAGTGGCTCAACCTGTAATCGCAGCACTTTGGGAGGCCGAGGCTAGTGGATTGCCTGAGCCAGCAGGTTTGAGGCCAGCCTGGGCAATTTGGGGAGACCTTGTTTCTACAATAAATAAATAAATAATTAGCCGGGCTTTGTAGTGCGTGCCTGTAGTTCCAGCTACTTGGAAGGCTGAGGCAGAAGAATCGCCAGAGCCCAGCAGCTTGATGCTGGGGTGGCTGTGAGTGTGCCACTGCACTTCAACTCAAAAATAAAAAATAAGAGCCGGGCTCAGTGGCTCAGCCTGTAATCCCGCGCCTTTGAGAGGCTGAGGTGAGTGGATTGCCTGAGCCCGCGGGTTCGAGACCCGCCTGGGCAACTTGGTGTAGACCTCATCTCTACAATAAATCAAAAATTAGCCGGGCGTGGTAGCGCATGCCTGTAATTCCGGCTATTCGGAAAGCTGAGGCGGAAGGATCGCCGGAGCCCAGCAGGTGGAGGCTACGGTGGCTGGGAGCGGCCACTGCACTCCAGTCTGGGTGACAGAGTGAGACTCCAACTCAAAAATAAATAAATAAATAAATAAATAAAAAATAAAAAAAAAGAAAGACCTCGAGTTTGACTCTGCTTCCTGAATTCCAACTCAGAAATAAGCGTTCTACCAGTTCTCTGCCCCTTTAATTTATTGGTATCAAGGAAAGCAGTCAAGCATTACTCGGATCATACCACGCAAAGTTATGCTCTTTGAGATATTTTCTTTAGCAAATTTCATTAAAAACAAAAATCATAAAGGCAATCTGATTTGTCAGCATAAAAGAAAGTTCAAATATTGAGAAAATGCTAAATGATAAGCAAACAAATTGCACTGAATTATTTTAAATAGTGCTTAAAGTTCACCGAAGATTTCAGGTCTAGTTCATCATCTCACTTATGACATAAAGAAATCAAACCAGCAGCTATGAAATTGGGTGATCCTACTTACTTGACTGCTTTAAGTACTGGGTTATAATAGCTCTGCCAAAAATAATTATTCTACTATTATTTAAAGATAGGGAGTCTTCATGTAAACTTGGAGTCAAATGCTAGTATAGTCAAGGAATGATATATTCAGTAAGCACAAAATAAGAGATAAATAAATATTAGGTTCATTTTTCCTTCTGAGTAGACTGGTAGCGAAAATAAAGAAAAAATTATGGTCCTACTGAACCCAACTAAAAATATTTACTATAAGTCTTGAACATAGCAATTTTCAGAAAACTTGGGGTCAAATGGCAAAACAAAGTACGACATTGTATTTAGTTGACAGATATAAACTCTTTAGATATGAACCATGACTGTATTTTCTTCTATTCAGTCAAAACCAAATTATGACCTTTAGAAATATGGAAACATCATAAATGATATTCAAAGTATGACTAACTCTCAAAGCTAATAGGACAACAAAACAACGTAATATGATATAATATGTTATTAGTACCTATCTTAATATATATTTAATATAGTATAACTTATATCTGAGATATGTATCATTTTATAGTATACTAGTGGAGTATTTAAAAAGCATATTGAGAGTCGGGTTCGGTGGCTCAGCCTGTAATCCCACGCCTTTGGGAGACTGAGATGATGGATTGCTTGAGGCCACGGGTTCGAGACCCGCCTGGGCAACTTGGCGAGCCCTCATCTACAATAAATCAAAAATTAGCCGGGCGTGATAGTGCGTGCCTGTAGTTCTGGCTACTCGGAAGGCTGAGGCGGAAGGATTGCCGGAGACCAGCAGGTCGAGGCTACGGTGGCTGGGAGCGGCCACTGCACTCCAGTCTAGGCGACAGAGTGAGACTCTAACTCAAAAAAAAAAAAAAAAAAATATTGGAAAACCACATAGTTTATTTTATTTTATTTTATTTGAGTTGTAGTCTCACTCTGTCACCAGACTGGAGGGCAGTGGCACATTCATGGCCACCGCAACCTCGACCTTCTGGGCTCAGGTGATCCTTCCGCCTCAACCTTTCAAGTAGCTGAAACTTCAGGCATGCACCACAATGCCTAGCTAATTTTTATTTATTTATTTTATTTATTGTAGAACTGAGGTCTTGTCAAGTTACCCGGGTTGGTCTTGAACTTGTGGGCTCAGGCAATCCTCTCATCTCGGCCTCCCAATGTACTGGGATTATAGTCGTGAGCCACCATGCCAGGTTTGCATATTTTATTTTTAACAATTAATTTAAAAGTCAGTTTTGACTTTATATTTATTATCATTAAATATGTCTTTAGTCCCTAAATAAATACTACCACAAACTTATAAGGAGATATTTAACTTTGATATTTTTCTTCTTTTTGACTCAGAGTCTCACTGTGTCACCTAGGCTGGAGTGCAGTGGTCCACTCATGGCCACGGGAACCTTGACTTGCTGGGCTCAGGTGATCCTCTTGCCTCTGCCTTCCAAGTAGCTGGAGAAACAGACCTGCGCCACCACGCTCGGGAATTTGTTTTTAATGATTTATCGTAGAGATGAGGTCTCGCCAAGTTGTCTAACTTGGTCTTGAACCCCAGGGTTCAGGCAATCCTCTCACCTCAGCCTCCCGAAGTGCTGAGATTACAGGCAGGAGAGATATTTTTCTTAAGTTAATGTAAATATCTGGGAGAAGTCCTCCACAAAGGCCCTTTGTTTTGTAACCCATCTGGCTTTAAGTCAGAGCTCCATTATTTAACAAAGGAAATTCTCTTTCCTTTTGGCCCTTTCCCTAGTAAATAAACTATTTACCAGGACTACCTGGGAAAGATTCATCTCTACACCCCTCTTTTTGAGGCAATGATGCTTAATTCAACACATTTCACTCTTTGAAAATTATGCAAAATTACATGAAAATTGTATATAATTATATATTCATATATAAATATATATTATATATATATGAATGAGGGGATTCCCCCCCATAACCAGAATTATCTTTTGGAGGGTGGGTCCCCCTTGAATACAGGTAAATGTTCTAGGAACCCATGAGCATCAGTATACCAGCTAGCGTTGTTATGAGAGACTGTTTGACTTCAGTGAGTTTTTTTTTTTTTTTTTTTTTGAGATTCTTTTAACACGTTTGCCCATTTTCTGATAGGTGATTTAGTCGAACAACCTGCTCATACCACGCTGAGTGTTAAATAGTTTTTGGCCCAAAAAATGGCATGACCCCTGTTCCCTACCCTCCCTATTCACCAGATCTCACCCTGAGTCCTGCTTTTGTCTGTTTCCCAGCTGAAAAAAAAAGGCCTCAAAGGGAAATGTTTTGCTGATGTGAAAGAGAAACAAAAAAGGGCAGGAGCACTAAAAGACATCAAAATTGACGAATTCAAAAAGTGTTTTGGGCAGTGGGAAAAGTGTCTCAATATGTGTATTGTACCAAACTGAGAGAACTTTGAAGATGACTTAAGTTTAAACATGTAAGAATAAACACAAAAATTTTAATAAATGAATTTCAGCTTTTTGGGGGGGCCCTCCTTCATATACATAAGAGTATATTGGCCATTAAGTTGTCTGATCTTTGTAGAGACTTTTTTTTCTTATAATCATATGATGAGTTTGTTTTCTCACTAATTCCAGATAAAATTTGTGTTTGCAACATCAGTTTTTGTATATTCTGGAGGATGGATTTTAATTCTGCACTGCTGGCTTTGTCTTCAAGCAACTCAGCCTCCTTCTGAGGGAATGTGAGTGTGTTTTAAAGCAGGTATTGACACAGAGACCCATTAATGTCTCTCCATGTTACCACAGCCCCTAGAGAAGGGCATGGAGGGAATTCAAGCACTCCTGCAGATTCCTGAGCACATTCCTGAGAATCCCCTTGTCTTCTATGCATTCCCTATAAGTAGCTACAGGAGATCCTTGAGTTCCCTGAAACTATGCCAAGATGTAAATCCCCCCCCCACCTTTTTTTTTTTGAGTTGGAGTCTCACTCTATCTCCTAGGCTGGAGTACTGTGGCACACTCATGGCCACCCCAGCGTTGACCTGCTGGGCTCTGTCCAGCAATTCTTCCACCTCAGTCTTGCAAGTAGCCGGAACTACAGGTGTGCGCTACCATGCCCGGCTAATTTTTTATTTTATTGAAGAGATGAGATCTTGCCAAGTTGCCTGGGCTGGTCTTGAACCCGTGGGCTCAGGCAATCCACTCGCCTCAGCCTCCCAAGGTGCTGGGATTATAGGCTGAGCCACCAAGCCTGGCCATCTTTGAACTATATAATATTAATGTAATGATAAGTCTTCTGATTTGCATAACTTTTGCAATGCAAGATGTCTTAGGCCTTGTAAGCTTTCTTTACTCTGTCACTAAATGTAAAATGCAGCTGTAACTTAAGTTCTGTACAATGCTCTGCTGGTCACATGGCTAATGTATAGGTTCTGACAACTCTGGACTATAAAAGTGAACTATAAAAGCCTGGAGGGTGAGCAGAACCATTTTGCAAAGACTTCGAGTCCAGCTCTGCTCCCTGGATTCGAACTCAGAAATAAACTTCTTTCTACCAGTTCCCTGCCTCTTTGATTTATTGGTATCAAGGGGAGCAGCAAGCGTTACTCAAACCGTAACAGTATGAGGGATTCTAGTTTTTGGGCAGCCCATAGAATCTTTTTATAGGACCAAAAAAGTGAACCCTGTCAGTTTCTGCTCTTCTTTGCCTGTAGCTCTTTCATGCTTACTAGGTCTTTGCTAATCAAAGTATGGGGACTTGCAACCTCACCATCCCTGGGAACTTGTTAAAAATGCAGAATCTCAGGAACCATCTCAGATTTACTAAATCCAAGGTGGCAGTTTCACAAAATCCCCAGGTGATTTCTACATGCATTCAACTTTGAGAAGCAATGTATAGAGGAAACTTGAAAACTTTAAACTTGAAGATATTTAAATGGAAATTGGTATGGAGATTTGTCAAAGAACTAGAAGTAGCTCTCCCATTTGATCCAGCAATCCCACTACTAGGTATCTACCCCAAAGAACAGAGGTTGTTATATAAGAAAGACACTGCACCTGCGTGTTCATGGCAGCATGATTCACAATTACAAAGATGTGGAATCAACCTACATGCCCATCAGCCGATCAGTAGATAATGAAAATGTGGTGTGTATACACACACACACACACACACACATCACACACACACACACACACACACACACACAATGGAATACTTTTCAGCTATCAAAAAGAATGAAATAATGTTTTTTTTTTGCAGCAGCGTGGATGGAATTGGAGAACATCATCCTAAGTGAACTAACTCAGGAACAGAAAACGAAACACTGCGTATTGTCACTTATAAGTGGGAGCTAAACTAAGATTCTCCAAAGACACAGAGAGAATGGTATCATGGACACTGGAGACTTGGAAGGGGGAAGGGGACAGGGGTGGAGGGACAAAAAAAATCACCTGTCCAGTACAATGTGCACAGGTGGGGGTGGTGGGTACACATAAAGCCCAGACCAAAAACTATTTGTACCCCCTAAAGCTATTGAAATAAATAAATAAAAAACAGAAGTTAAGTTAGCAAATATCACTCTCCTCTATAGGAACACTGAATGAAGAAGAAGAAGAAGAAAAAAAACCCACAGTACATGCAAAAAGAGCCTTTATATCATGAGAGCAGCAGTAGTACTGCAGCCCAGATCACTTTCAGGGAATCCCAACTCAGAGGAAGTAACATATTATTAAAGAAATATTTGTAAGCAAATGGAAGGAAGCATCATTTAAAGGGGGAACCCTACAGGCTAAATTGGCCAAGCTGCTTGCAGGGAACTGGCAGTTCTTTCTATTTCTATAAACTGAAGGTTTCTTGGAATGTGAAATCAAGAATTACAAACTGGGTGGTAGCCAAAAGGATTTTTTTTTTTTTTTGCTATGAAAGGACTTGAGCTGTCTTAAACTCTCATTAGCCACACCCCAAAGGTACTGGAGAGCAGTGAGATTTGAGGCAGCACCAATCTATTCACTTTATAAGAAGACAGAACCATTTCTCAGGGGTTACTTCAGAGCAGCCCAAACCCATCTTGCAATTTGAAGAGCCTCGTGCCTTGCAGACTTCCCTGCAGACTTTAAGGCTGGAGGAATTTTCCTTTCCAATTTTGAACACTTCTTCTAGTCTAAGAATCATAAAATCGTGAAAATCCCTAAATAAATCCCTAGTTCTTCATGCAGCATGGAGCCTGGCCTGCATCTGATCTGTCCCAGATAGATTAATGCTTATCATTGCCAAAGTTCTTCCAGGAAAATTATTTTTCAATTTTCCTTTTGCCATTTTCCCTTGTTTGAATACACGTATGGTCACAATTGTGTGTGTGTGTGTGTGTGTGTGTGTGTGTGTGTGTGCATGTGCCTACTCTGATAAAATTATTGCTTAAGATAACACCACTTAAGCTTTCTCTTCTTCAAGAAAAAATAATTTTAATAAAAATCACTCTGCATAGTATTTTTTATGTTTCATATGATCCTTCAAATCACATCCAGAATTATGATACCAACAATGCTGTCACTCTTTTAGGAGTTTAATTTTTAAAAAGAGTCTCACTCTGTCACCCAGGCTGGAGTGCAGTGGCATGCTGCTCATGGCCACTACAGCCTCGACTTGCTGGGCTCAGGCGATCCTTCTGCCTCAACCTTCCAAGTAGCTGGAACCACAGGCATGTGCCACCACACCTGGCTGATTTTTTGATTTATTGTAGAGACAAGGTCTCACCATATTGCTCAGGCTGTTCTCGAATCCCTGAGGTCAGGTAATCCTGTCACCTCTGCCTCCCAAAGTGCTGGGATTACAGGTGTGAGCCACTGTGCTCAGCTAATTTAAAAATTTTAAAGCATCTTCAGATTTTCCTCTTGTCTAAATAAAATGTATATAAATAATTCAGCTGATTGCTCACTTATTTCTTCCTCATAACAAATGGCTTTTTTGGTGTTTTATTTCCAATGCTTTGATCATGCTCTCCCCATCCCATCCCCACCCCTGCATGACCTCGGCACACATGAAATTGATTGAATATGTTAGATACTCTGGTGCAATCCTTTTGTCTTGTTGATGTTATCTAACCCTAAATCATATGTGCCAATCCTGTGTCTGCCTCAAAAGACTATATCTAAACTGGAGAGAAAGGATTGGTTGCATGTTATGCTTCTTGTTTGTTTGTATGTTTGTCTATTTGAGTCAGAGTCTCACTGTTTCGCCCAGGTTGGAGCACAGTGGCATGCTCATGGCCATCGCAGCCTTGACTTGCTGGGCTCAGGTGATCTTTCTGCCTCAGTCTTCCAAGTAGCTAGAACCACAGGCATGTGCCACGACGCCCGGCTAAGTTTTTGATTTATTGTAGAGATGAGGTCTTGCCAGGTTGCCCAGGCTGGTCTTGCACCTGTGGGCTCAGGCAATCCTCTCACCTCAGTCTCCCAAAGTATTGGGATTACAGGCATGAGCTACTGTGCCCGTTTATGCTTCTTTTTATATATTCCAGTGTCATACTTTTTCATCTTGATATTGAGTGGTTTACCACTGTCACTCTTGGAGAAAATATGCATGTAGAAGCTGAGCAAGGTGGCACACACTGTGGTCCCAGCTACTTGGAAGACTGAGGCAGGCAGATGGCCTGAGTCTAGGAATTCAATACTGCAGTGAGCTGTGAATGCACCACTGTACTCCAGCCTGGGTGACAGAGTGAGACGCTGTCTCTTAAACAAACAAACAAACAAGCAAATAAATAAACAACAATACAAATAAATAAAAAATATTTGCATGTTCATTTGTAGACATGTTCATTTGGTGAATTTTTTTGGTGCATTGTAGCTTGCAGATTTTAATCAGAAAGAATATTAAACTCTATTAGATCATGTAAAATAAAGTTCTAAAAAATTCAAGATCATATTGTGTGGTCCGATTAATTTGTCTTTGTCTCATAGCAAAACACTGTAAATCCTCACCCCACAAAGCCATCTAAAATATTCAATTTAGCCGGGCTCGGTGGCTCAGCCCGTAATCCCGTGCCTTTGGGAGGCTGAGGTGAGTGAATTGCCTGAGCCCACGGGTTCGAGACCCGCCTGGGCAGCGAGACCTCATCTCTACAATAAATCAAAAAAAATCAGCTGGGCGTGGTGGCGCATGCCTGTAATTCCAGCTACTCGGAAGGCTGAGGCGGAAGGATCGCCGGAGCCCAGCAGGCCGAGGCTGTGGTGGCCGGGAGCAGCCACTGCACTCCAGTCTGGGCGACAGAGTGAGACTCTGACTCAAAAATAAAATAAGCAAAATAAAAAAATATATATATGTATGTATATGTGTGTGTGTGTGTGATTTTTACTAAGGTATTTTGGCGGTATTGTAGAACAATATTGTAGTATTCTGTTTCTGTTTTCCAAATATAAAAATTGAATAAAATTTTTTTCCTATAGTGATAATGAGCATTGTGATCCCAAGCTCATTTTTTCCCCTAGCTGCCATTTACACCTGATGGAGTCATGTTGTGCTTTGCAATGATTATCACACTGGACTCCTGAGGTAGCACATGGAACTTTCTATTTCCCAGTCTTGGCATTGACTAGTATAGATCTCCCCACTCTTGTCTTCTCCTTTTCCTCTTTCTCCTCCTACCCTCTTCTTATCCAATTCACTAAATTGAATATTTTTTGTTGTTTGTGGCCACAGCAGCCTCGACATTCTAGGTTCAGTTGATCCTTTTGCCTCAGGCTTCCAAGTAGTTGGAACTACAGGTGTGCACCACCACGTTCAGCTAATTTTCTGATTTATTGTAGAGACCAGGCCTTGCCAAGTTACCCAGACTGGTTTTGAACCCCTGGGCTCAGGTAAACCTCTAGCTTTCTCCTCCCAAAGTGCTGAGATTACAGGCGTGAGTCACCATGCCCAGCCTATATAAACTCTTTTGGTGTGCGTGTGTGTGTGTGTGTGTGTGTGTGTGTGTGTGTGTGTGTGTGTGTCAGAGTCTTACTCTATTGCCCAGTGCAGTGGCATACTCACGGCCACCACAGGCAGCCTCAACCTGCTGGGTTCAGGTGATCCTTCCACCTCAATCTTCCAAGTAGCTGGAACTATAGGTATACGCTACAACCCCTAGCTTATTTTTTGATTTATTGTAGAGACAAGGTCTCACCAAGTTGCCCAGGTTGGTCTTGAAACCCTGAGCTCAGGCAATCTTCTCGCCTTGGCCTCCCAAGGTGCTGAGATTACAGGCTTGAGCCACCGTGCCCGGCCTCTATAAACTCTTTACTGACATACATATATACATACAGATGTTGCTTGTATGTAGAGAAACTATCGCCCATACACTGCTTTTGCAATTATAAATTGTACACAATGACTGAAAAGTAGTATGACAATATACAATCGAGCCATTAATATAACTGTAAGCTTCAATTTGGTTTTTCTGCTTTTGAAAATTTATCATGAGCAAATTATTCAATAGAATGAAAATAAATGTTTATATGATTTCCCCTGAGATTTTCAACATAAAGCAATTGAAAATAAAATTAGATAACACATTGAAGGATGTATAAACAGGCAATCTCCAACCAAATGAAGATACAAAATATGGGTACTGTATAGAAAAAGATATGCTTAATCCAAACACAAATCATTAATTTGATTAGCAATATGTTATGTGTCAAGATGTTTAGTATCGAGGAGAAGGATCATCATTGGGTTTTCGATACTTATTAGGGAAGTCTGTGTGAGAGTAGCACACTTTTACAAAATTTACAAAAGACAGGAATAATAGCATTTGAAAAATATATTTTTTTGACATGAGCTGGAGTGTAAGGTCTAGAGCTCAGAGCATAGAGGGAAAGAAAGGGTGTGCCCTGGAAGGTAGGTTTCAGGGCTGGGGGAGTGGCTTAGGGATTAAAAGGAGGCAGAGTGAGAAGGGTGTCTTACAACTGAGGACATGGAACTGACTCCACTGATAAGAGAATGAGAAAAATGTGCTTCTCTGAGCAGCAAAGGTAACATGTTTGAAGGATAGATGAAAAAGAAGATTTTGGCTGGATGGGAAATCAAGCCATTAGAACAGCCATGGACACATTCTAGAAGAAGTAGAAAATCATCTCCATAGTGGTTAAGAGTGTGGACTCTGGCCGGGTGCGGTGGCTCACGCCTATAATCCCAGCACTTTGGGATACTGAGGTGAGAGGATTGCCTGAGCCCACGGATTCGAGACCAGTATGGGCAACTTTGCAAGACCTTATCTCTACAATAAATTAAAAAAAAAAAAGCCAGGTGTGATGGCACATGCCTGTAGTTCCAGTTGCTTGGAAGGCTGAGGTGGAAGGATCACCTGAGCCCAGCAGGTGGAGGCTGCAGTGGCTGTGTGCGCTCTACTGCACTCCAGCCTGGGTGACAGAGTGAGACTTCAACTCCAAAAAAAAAAAAAAGAGTATGGACTCTAATGTCAGATTCTCCTGGCTCAAATCCTGATCTCCATTGTGATCTTAGGCAAACTGCTCAACTTCAGGGCATCAGTTTATCATCTGACAATGATGATAGTACATTTTACATCATAGAATTATTGTGCTGATGAAATAAGTGCCCAGCAGGTAATATGTGCTCAACGAACATACACGCTCCTGTTATTGTTTGAACTGAGATCAGAAGTCTGCCAGCTTTATAATGCGTGGAGGATTCCAACCAGTTTCCTCCTCAGCAAAACAAGCATGTGAATCCTTGCCACTTGCCTCCCTGGGATGTGGTGTGCTCATCCCCTGCAACTGTCCAAATGACTCCTTGTTTCACTGCCCTAGTTAGCTGAGACAGCAGTTGGCTGGGACTGACGTGCCAGTCAGTAGAGAAGCAGGTCCTGCTTGCTGCCCTGCTCTCCCCTTTGTTACTGGTCAGTACTCGGTGACAAGTGACTGGAAGGCAGGAAAGAAAAGAATGCCCCAAAGATGACCTGTGGCTCTCATCTCTTCCTGATTCATTTATGTCTGAGAGAAATATTTGCCCTTGGCTATGTGCTGTTTCCCGCTCTGAGTCACGTCTCTGTCTCTTCCTTTCTCTAAACCCCTACTTTTTCCTATAATGGCAAAATGACTTCTCCAGCTGTGCAGCCAAGCTGAGTGACCTAAAACGTCCAAGTGCAGGCAGATAGGTGTCCCTGTCCTATTTTTGGATAATTGGTGAAGTGGTGTTCTCTGATTTCTGTGACTGCTGCATGGTCTTCTTTCTTTGCCACAGACATATCACAAGAGTTGACAGCACAGAGAGGCAAGGCGAAACAGATACAGATGGTCACACATTACGGTTTAGTTTTCATTTTCATTTTTGCTCTTCTGCACTGTCTTCAGGGCAAAGGAGAGCCCTCATACCCCCTGTCAGGGTCCTATTCCTTCAACAAGACAAAAGCAAATCTTCTTTATGGACGCGAAAAAAAGTCTGGCTCACTTTAACTCCCTCCACTCCTGTTCAGTTTCCATTGCCTCCTTCACTAGGGACTTGGTTTTTGTTTTTTTTTTTTGAGTCAGAGTCTCGCTTTGTCACCCGGACTGGAGTGCTGTACCTGCTCACGGTCACTGCATACTAGACCTGCTGGGCTCAGGTGATCTTTCCGTCTCTGTCTTCCAGGTAGCTGGAACTACAGGCACGTGCCACCATGCCTGGCTAGTTTTTGGATTTATTGTAGAGATGAGGTCTCACCAAGCTGTCCAGGCTGGTCTCAAACCCGTGATCTCAGACAATTCTCTCACCTTGGCCTCCCAAAGTGCTGGCATTATAGGTGTGAGCCACCATGCCCAGTCTCGGCTAATTTTTTGATTTATTGTAGACACTAGGTCTCACCATGTTGCTCAGGCTGATCTCACACCCCTGAGTTCAGGCAATCCTCTCGTGTCCAACTCCCAAAGTATTAAGCTTACAGGTGTGAGCCACCGCACCCGGCTTCACTAGGGACTTCGGATAAGGAAGTCCAAAAGCAAAACCAAAGGGTGAAGTTTGTGTCATTGGAACCTCTTGTTTTCCCTCTTCTATCCCAGTTTTCATTTGGTGACATTACCTTTAATCCATGTGTGGTGTGCTCATATGGCACTCAGGACACTTAGGCTCCATTCCCTTTATAGTTTTCAATCTCCCTCTCTGAGATCATTCATTTACACTGAAGTAATGAATGACTGCTAGTAGATGAATGTTACCTTACTCATGGGTATTTTTCACAGGCATCAAGATGTAATGTTCCAATGACAGCATTTCAGATATAATCCAAAGCAAGAAACTGGAGAGTGGATATGAAGGTGATGTAAAAATACAATAATGGATGACTTATTTTGCTCATTTTGCTACTTGAGGGTGAATAGAGAGAATTAGGATGATTAGACTATGGAAGTCAACATTTTTTTTTTTTGAGTTGGAGTCTCACTCTATCGCCCAGGCTGTAGTGTAGTGGCACACTCACGGCCACTCCAGCGTTGACCTGCTGGGCTCCACTGATTCTTCTGCCTCAGCCTTCCAAGTAGCCAGAACCACAGGTACGCACTACCACACCTGACTAATTTTTTATTTTTGTAGAGATGATCTCTCCAAGTTGCCTGGGCTGGTCTCGAACCCGCAGGCTCAGGCAATATACTCGTTTTGGCCTCCCAAAGTGCTGAGATTACAGGTTGAGCTACCTAGGCCAGCCACCAAACTTATTTTTATTTCTAAAAAATATAACCTGAATATCTAGTGTACCTGTATCTTTTGCCCCATCCTCTGTCACCTCCTTCCCTTGTCCTCCCTACACATGCATACACGTTAAAGGGGAGACATATATCAAATCCTGATTTGTGATAAATTACATTAGCTGTGGTAGTGTTTCATTGCAGCGCTACCTACTTTTTGTTACTGTTTTAGTCTCCTAAAGTAATATGTAAACCTGTAAAAAGCTCTTGTTATCTGAAACAGACATTCTAAAATGATAAAGTTGTAAGCCAAAGAAACGGAGCCATTATTTATATGATTTCTCCATCATTTTATTTAATTTATCCTCCTGGCTTTCATATGAAACACTGTATAGGATTGTGTTTTCTTTTTCTTTCTTTTTTTTTTTTTTGAGTAGGAATCTCACTCTGTTGCCCAGACTGGAGTGCAGTGGCACACTGCTCATGGCCACTACAACCTTGACCTGCTGGGCTCAGGCGATCCTTCCACCTCAGCCTTTTAAATAGCTGGAACTACAGATGCACACCACTACACCCTGCTAGTTTTTGTGTTTTATTGTAGAGAAGAGGTTTCACCAAGCCCAGGTTGGTCTTGAACCCCCAGGGCTCTGGCAATCCTCTTGCCTCGGCCACCCAAAGTGCTGGGATTACAGGTTGAGCCACCGTGCCTGGCCGGGACTGTGTTTTCTAAAGTGCAAAACTCTATAATGTTTCAATATTATAAATTTCAAAGTGACAAATAGGAGAGTAAAAGAAATAGCAACAATCTACAAAGCATGAAAGCATATTTCTAAATAAGTTTCAAGTTTCTAAGTGCTGGGGTTCTACCCATGAAGACTGAAAAATAAGTTTCAGAAAAGAGAATGGCAACTAAAGATATAGTAGTCCTGATATGGTCATTTTTTTATTCTTTAATTCTTTCTCTTTTTTTTCGAGCTGGAGTCTCACTCTGTCACCCAGGCTGGGGTGCAGTGGCATGCCCACAGTCACCACAGCCTCGACTTGCTGGGCTCAGGAGATCCTTCCACCTCAAACTTCCAAGTAGCTGGAACTACAGACACGTGCTACCACGCCCCACTAATTTTTTGATTTATTGTAGAGATGAGGTCTTACCAAGTTGCCTAGGTTGGTTTCGAACCCCTGAGCTCAGGCAATCCTCTCGTCTTGGTCTCCCAAAGTACTGGGATTACAGGCTTGAGTCACTGCACTTGGCCCGACTTTTTTATTTTTATTTTTTATTTTTTATTTTTGAGTTGGAGTCTCACTCTGTCGCCCAGACTGGAGTGCAATGGCCGCTCCCGGCCACCGCAGCCTCTACCTGCTGGGCTCTGGCGATCCTTCCGCCTCAGCCTTCCGAGTAGCCGGAATTACAGGCATGCACTACCACGCCCGGCTGATTTTTTGATTTATTGTAGAGATGAGGTCTCTCTGCCCAGGCGGGTCTCGAACCCACAGGCTCAGGCAATCCACTCACCTCAGCCTCCCAAAGGCGTGGACTTTTTAATTTTTTTAAGAGAAAGATGAATTAGAGACCATATTGAAGGCAGGGAGTTAGGCCAGTTAATAGCCAAGCAAAAGATGAAGATGACAATGATTATGGTGGTGTAGCAATGATTTGGGTAGGAACTCTTCAAATAAAATATAGTCAGCCCTTGGTATCCTTGGAGAATGGGTTCCAGAACCCCCTTTTGAATATCAAAATCCTAGCATACTCAAGTCTCATTAGCCCTGTAAAAGCCAATGATAGCAAAAGTTGGCCCCCCACAGCCCTGGGTTTTGCATCCTGTAATACTGTGTCTTCAGTTCGGTTTAGTTGTGGAAGAGGAACTCGTAGGTACAGAGTTGACCCTGTTTATTGAGAAAAATTCACGTACAATTGGACTCACACAGTTGAAATCCATGTTGCTCAATAATTAGTTCCAGCTACTTGGAAGGCTGAGGCAGAAGGATGGTCAGGTCTAGGTTGCTGTGGCCATGAACGTGTCACTGCACTCCAGCCTGAATGACAGAGTGAGATTCCAATGTCAAAAAAAAAAAAAGCATTAATCAAATGAATACTAGCATCACAGGCAGGACAAAGAAAATGGCAGAAGCATGGTTGAGCAAGCGTCATACTACACATTGCTACCTTAATTCAACTTCGAAAAGTAATATAGATACCATCTCCTAAAATGTGTATACACTTTGGTACCCCCTGTATAGCAAAGTCTTCTCCTACTGAAGTCATAGAAAATAATGAGATGGGAAACTTGTGATTGATCATTTAGTTGAATTCTCTCATTAAATATAAGAAAACCGAGACCCAGAGATTAAACATTTGCAGGAGAGGATCACCTCAACAATGGCAGGGCTGAGGCAGGAATTCTGATGCCTGACTTGAAGTCGGGGCTTTCCTTCTCTACACTCTAACGGTTTCCCAAGAAAGGCACCAAAGTAAATAAATGGGATGTGTATGATTATCAAAAGGAGGAACCTTAAAAGTTCTTTGAAACTACAAAGAACATTTTTAAAAGTCAAGCACCTGCTTTATTATTAGAGGTTGGTCATTTTCCCAGATGAACTGACCAGAAAATCTATGCCAATATCAGCAACCACTCTTCACATATTCACTTTCCAAAAATAATGTTGGACTCCAGTCTGGTTTCATGGTACAGGTATCCAAGTACATGTGATTTATATTGTTATTACTTTTTTATTTAAAAATTAGAAACAGAAATACCAGTTTATTTAGGATTAGTAAGAAGATGTCTTATAAAGAAAATGAAGTATGGTGGGTTTGTGACAGGCTATTTTATACTGTTCATCAAATAATACAAAAATTCATATGGAACCTCTTTAAGTGCTAGGAAAATAATTAAATTACTAATCTCATAATACTTAACAAGTATCTTCCTGAATAAGCAATAACTCATGTATTTATTATTTATTTTGAGTTTTAAAAAATTTATTTTAGATTCAAGGGAATTTTGAGTATTTAATAAGGTAAAAACTAGTTTGAAGAAGTTCTTATTGAGTTCGTATTTAATGTAATAAAAGCAATAAGCACATTAATGGTTTTCTAGAAGGTTTATTATGGATACTGAGAAAGTCTCCTCATCTCCCACTTCCGCCGCCCCAAATAAAAGAGGCAACATTTTGCACATAAAACCTGGACACACTTGGTACAAAATTTGAGTCTTTGAAAAAAAATAGTTAATGGAAAATGTCAGTAAAAATTTATTTTGAAAATAATATTAATCAGAAATAAGAACATCATATGTAACACTTGTTAGAAGTTAAAAGGTTTTGTTATATATAACTATATATACATATTTTGGATTTAAAACTTGTCAATAGCTATGTGAGAATATAGAAGATCATAATTTATTAAAATAGGTATTCTATTAATCATATACTTTTGACTTATCAACATATGCAAATTTTTCTTAAAAGCATTTTAACATGTGCAGGTAAAAAAAAAGCATTTTAAATACAAGGTATAACTATAAAGTCATGAGACCGATTAACATTTTATGCTAACACAATACAATCTATACAGTCAAATGATGGTAATGCTTTAAGGTAATGATCACAAATCTTAGCTAAGAGTGCTACAATGGTTTAAGGCAATTTTGAAATGTCTCTTTTGTAACTACCTTCAAAATGATATGAACTTCGTTATGTTATCATTCACTTGTTTTGGTCCCCAGTAGTATTCCAGCTGAATCATCCTTGACATTCACCAGTTCTAGGAATTTTAAAAAATCGTATCCATCATCTTTGAATGAAGGTTTGTTACTTATGAGGATATTCAAAGGAATGTTAATTCAGGTTCTGATAGTAATTCTGAAAGTTGAGCACTTACACACTTTTTTTTTTGAGTTGGAGTCTCACTCTGTCACCCAGACTGGAGTGCAGTGGCCGCTCCCGGCCACTGCAGCCTCAACCTGCTGGGCTCCGGCGATCCTTCCGCCTCAGCCTTCCGAGTAGCCGGAATTACAGGCATGTGCTACCACGCCCGGCTAATTTTTGGATTTATTGTAGAGATGAGGTCTCGCTGCCCAGGCGGGTCTCGAACCCGCGGGCTCAGGCAATGCACTCACCTCAGCCTCCCAAAGGCGCGGGATTACAGGTTGAGCCACCGAGCCCGGCTCTTACACACTTTTAAGATGTGTAAATTGTACTATGACTCACAACATAGATTTTTTTAATGCATTGCTATCATTTTGAAATAATGAGATTTTAAAAAAAGCAACAGTGACTCATAACACTGAAATAGGACTCTACAGTTCAAAATGATAAGAATATACGGTGTTACAAAACTCATAGTAGAGGACATCTTAAAAGTTTATAGCTGTTAGCTTTTAACTTATGCATGTAGGTCAGTAGCATGAATCCAACAAGTTGACAACCCTCCTTTAAATCTCTCTACATGAATCACTGTAGTTGAAATTATACTTAAGTGTCTGAAATAGGCTTTATTGTAAAATGTTATTAAGTAGCACCAATATTACTTGAAAGTAAGGTGAAATATTAATAGGAATACAGAATACAGGTTTAATTTCTAAATACATGAGAGAAAGCATCTCCTAGACAAAATACCAATTAGACATGAGTTATTTTAAGATCCAGTCAGCTAAACATCAGTCATAAGCCATTTCAGATTTTGATTGGAAAAGTTAGATGCGAAAGCTTTGGGTATTGCTCTTTTATAGTCTATCCCCAAAGAAGATATATAAATACTTACATAATCAAGACAGTGCAATCTTACCAGTCAAGTTACCTTGTGGGAGCTACTTTTCCTCATTCTATATATTAGTTCAACAAGATAACAAATATAATAAAATGCTTTAAAGCAATCTGATTAGAGCAACATTTACATTAAGTACAAAATATACAGTAAAATTTAACATCTTGTTAAATAGGTCTGTAGATTAACAATACATTAAAGGTACATATTTTCATGAATCTATTTTCACATTTATTTGCTTTATTATGTTTGATAGTAACTACAATCACTGTGTGCTTATCAATATACTGTTATTGCAAACTCTAGAATCTTTGTATGTTCTTTCTCTAAGTATCCTTATGACTATATCTGAAAAGGTAATTTAAAAAGTGTTACTACCAGAGTGAAAAACAAACAAAGAAATCCCCATATTTTTATGAGCACTTGTGCACAAAACTATTATAGTGTTTGGAGAGAACTGTCTCTTGATCATTATAAATTCATCATTATACAGTGTATACTTTTGTACTAAAGCAAAAACTGCCTTTAAAAATTAAGTGTTGCCAACTTACTATATAATTCTAGTTATGAGATTAGAGATGAAATTCTTCACTTTTAATTAGAAAAACATTATTTGAAAAAAATCTGCCAATAAACATGTCTAAACGTGGTTGCTCATCTTAGTTTTCTTAATTAGAACAGTTGGGAAATGAACAGAACAATAGTACTTTTGTGTTACAACAACAAGGAAGCATTACAACATCCAAATCTCCAGACCTGGGGTTTAAGTGCTCAGTCGCGGCTCAGTTGCAGACTGACAGAAGAGAAGCTTCGTCCTATGCTTGTACACAATGGGGCGATGAGCACATCTGTCACACTCTTCCATATTGTCTGCACTGAAGGCAGAACCATTAGGCAAGTCTTCACAAAAGGCATTACAATCCTGGAATGGAGGAAGAGAGATGTGTAAGGATTGTTATTGTTACCAAATAACATTGCTGACTCTTGTACATGAACGAAAAGATACACTAATGACCTAATTACATTTGGTTGAACATCTGGAGCAAAGAAACGAACAATGACCACCACAGTGATAAGATACACAAAAGATACATTGCTTAAAAAAATGAAGAGGAATGCAGATGATACATATTAATATTCTTTCTACTAGTGGCATGCTATCTGAAACATTAAAACAAAAAATATACAAAACTGTATATTTATCTACCTGACCTCTATCCCTAGTCATTAACCTGTCTAACTCTTCATATTTTCCTGAGGCTTTACTTCCTTTTAGCCTTTCCTGTTGCCTGTTCCATGTCCCTTCCCTGGACCAGGATAGGTTGGTTGGATACTTCCTCTTTGTGTTTCTAAAGTACTTAAACAAACTTTTTTTGTTTTTTTTTTTTGAGTTGGAGTCTCACTCCCATCACCCAGACTGGAGTACAGTGGCACGCTCACGGCCACCCCAGTGTCTACCAGCTGGGCTCAGGCGATCCTTCTGCCTCAGCCTTCCAAGCAGCCAGAACTATAGGCGTACGCTACCATGCCCAGCCAATTTTTTATTTATTGTAGAGATGAGGTCTTGCCAAGTTGCTGGACTGGTCTTGAACCTGCTGGCTCAGGTAATCCATTCACCTGAGCCTCCCAAAGTGCTGGGATTACAGGCTGAGCCACCAAGCCTGGCCTAAACAAACTTCTTAATCCTCAAATATATCAAAAGGTATCATAAACAGATGCTTGTATTTCTGTGTTTCCACTATAAGTTTTTTTTAAAGTGATGACCTTAAATCTTTACCCTTAGTCATTCTGACCCTTAGTAATTTTGAGTTGAAATACATTTATCATTCTGTTATGCTTCATATTATTAATGATAATTTATATTATTAATTTGTCATAGTAATTGTACACACTGAAAAGGGCTGAATAGAATATAGTAAACCCTGTAATTGATCTTAGATCTCAGACAAAAAAGACCCCGAGTTTATCCTGAAATTATTATTTTTCGTATGCCTTTTCTTAAAATAACTGCATATTCTTTTATTCCCTGGATGGTTAATTTTCTATGCACTCCTCCCAAAAATGCTCTTTGTTGTAGTAATGCTCTTCGAGCTCAAAAGAGGTTGTGAATTCTTAGGCACTGCTGGTAGCCTCAATGGAACCTTTATCACCTTGGTGGGCATAGGGGAATAGGTTGATTTTCTTGATTTGCTGTTAAAATGTGACTTAAATAAAGGTCTGCTTGTACTTAGTCCAAAGTGAAAGAATGATTAGGCAACTATCTGATTGATATATTTCTAGAATATAGAATTATTCATACTGAATGTCTACACAGATTATTTAATCTTGTGTTTTATTCCAAGTGTTAGATACATAAAGCACTTTTATAAGAAAATCAATTACTGAGTGTTTCAGAGAAACACTGAATGATGCTAACTTTTGGCTTCTTATTCCATTATATTTTTCACTTGATATGTGGCCTTGGGCACATCACTACAAATTAAAGTGAGAACATCTTTAATTTAATATCTTTAAGGACTTACAGAACTTGCAATAAAGATTGACATTTACTATGCACCCCTAAAATGTCCATATGATGCTGTCATTATAATGTATAATAAATAGACGGATTTTGAAGTCAGAATATATAATGAAAACAACTATAACAAAATAGCCTCAAATACTACAAGGTTGAGGTTTAGATCAGAAAGTTTCCTAATCAAATCAATTCACTTAGAATATAATGCACTTTCCTCTCCTTCCTAGACTCAGAAATTTTTTAGACCCATAACTCCTTAAGTATTTATGTTTTAAAAGGGAATTAAGTATGACAAAAGTGGATCTTCCAGTTCAGCAAAGTTCAGTTACCCACATTTGAGGACTCAGCTCATAGGGCGTGGGGGAATTCATTTTAATTTTATTTTCTTTAAGTTGTTCTGTCACTTTGGAGCAGAGAATCCAACAATTCTCTGATATCAAACTTAAGTTGGGCTCTCAACTTTACAGTTTCTCTTCTGAAACTCTGAGCAATTCAGAGTGACCTACAATTTGGTTGAGGCTTTTAAAGTGGCCAACTAAACACTTTATATATGTATAAGGTTATACATTCCTCTGTTAGATAATAAAGCCCTAGGACAGAGACTTTTATTTAGCTTTGTAGTAACCATCGTGTCATGCAGACTGCATTGCCATCGCAACTTTCTGTGTTAACAATGTCTTCTAGATACATGATTGCTGCTATAGCACTTTCATCAGTTGAACATCTATTTGCTTTGTATCGCAGCAAAAATAAGAGGTACAAGTTGCGTTTCTTTAGTTATGATTCACTTATGACCAATAACCTCTATTTGACAAACAGCAGCCATCTCTGTCTGACTGTGGTGTGGAATCAAACCAAATCACTGGCCTGTAATGACCTATACTGTCCACATCACCAGATCCCTGGGTTTTGTTGTTGTCGCTGTTATTATTTGTTTGTTTAAAGAGTCTAAAATCAGAATTATCATGATATTGTTACTTGGTTCAACATTTCATTACTGCGTATTTTCATGGTTTTGGTCACTATCAACTTCTTTTTTAAAAAAATTTTTTAATTTTAAAGATGTGGGTACAATTCAGGGTTAGGTATACAAATGTTCATTATGCAGGTGAGGTGTGCCCCTTCCCACCGCCCCCTGCCCCCGGCAGATTCCCACTTACCCCAACATTCCATTACTGCCAATCCCACCTTACCCCAACTGCCAACTTCTTGGTAAAACAATAAACAAATCCCTGCTTAAAAATATATATATATATTTTAAAAAATGCTTCCCAAAATGGGTTTGTTATTCTCTAAGGTCTTTCCTTGATCTGTTATTATTGTGACCCAGGAATGTCATCTATTAATGATAAACCTATTTTATCAAGGTAACAAACGAACTTCTGAGCATTCTTGTTTGAAATGACTCCTCCACTGCAATCACAGCTGCCTGATGACATATGCAGGACAGTTAATATTAATGTCCCACATGAATGTAATTGGAAAAAACAAGGTGAAGTTAAATAATACATTTTATGTGGCTAAAAAGGAGGTGGGTTGATGATTCACCAGTTGAAGCAGAACATAAGAATGTTTCCTGTTCTCAGAACAGCCAGCTGGAAAGAGGCATTATGTGGTTAATTCTAGTTTTACTTACATTTTCCCATCGTCTAGTAAATAAGAAACTTTTTTCAAATTGTTTTATAAAAGCTTTGGGGAATCCTAGCTTTGTTCACTAGAAATAAAGCACTTTGAATTTCCAAATAGTTTCATAGCCAGCATTTCACAAAATGCAACATTTTACAAAATGCAGCATTTTACAAAATGCAACTCAGTGTTTCACAGATAGATGGATAGATGGATGGATGGATTGATGGATGAATAGACAGGTAACTTCCTGGGCTTAAGTGATCCTCCTGCCTCAGCCCCCTGAGTAGGTGGGACTATAGGTGCGCGCCACCATGGCTGGCTAATTTTTTTACTTTTTGTAGAGATGAGGTCTCACTATGTTGTTCAGGCTGATCTGGAACTTCCGGGCTAAAACATTACCCCTGACTCGGTTTCCCAACATGCTGGGATTATAGGCGTGAGCCACCATGCCTGGTCTGTTTCATATTTTTGAAAGTGAGAAAACTGACATAGAGGTTAGACATAGAGGTTTTTAGTTAATTAGGAATCCCAAATTTTATGTGCTGACTTAGGCTTCTTTAAAAAAAATCCATGTGTGAATGTCAGAACACGAGATAACTATATAACCACACATCTAACCTTTGTGACTCTGATATGTACAAAGGTAAACATTTTCATTTATCTGACAATTTTCTGGCACTTTCAACATAGTTTAATTGTTTACAACCCTTCCTGATCAAATTAAATCTATTGTTTTTTGTGACTCTTCTACTTTTTAGACCTCTTTCCTTCTACAAAGCCACCTCCATTCTGCGTTTTCTCAGCACCTACCTCTGTAGAGAGCCAGCTGCCTTGACAGGCTGTAAGCTGAAGGCAGATCATATGTCTCATTTATCCTGAGCCCTGTGCCCAGCACAAACTAAGTACTCAATAAATTTAGTTTGTTTAACTAGCTAGCTAACTACCTAAAGAAATTAAGCATCAAATGATAAGGGGGCATGATGAATCATTTGATAACTTCCAACAATGAACGCTGACCATGTATTAGGGTATGGCAATATCATATCAATTGGTTCATCTCACCAGGACTAACCAGAAGCACTAGATTGTCAACGGTTGTGATACAGGGGATGATCTGAATATTCTTCCTCTCAGATTAAAGTGGATATTCTTTAACACAACAACAACAAAACTTCCAGGTAAAATAAGACATTTTCCTTTAAAAAATGTTTAATGCTTAAAAGTGTTCTCCAAAGTTTTATGATGCATTTTGATTGTGGAGAAAGTTACTCAAGACATCATATCGATGTCCAATGGGGCTCCATATTCCTTTTCCCTTGAACTAGATGCCACCCCTATTTGTCTCATCAGTGGAAGAGCAATTTAGAGGTCTTCTCATTCACTATCCTGAATCTTGGGCTTTCATTCATTTGTGCTGAGGGGCCCTCACCTTAACTGTATACACCTCCTATCTCTTTTGGTTCCATCCTTGCTATTGGCCAGGGACACCCTCACAGCCAGCCCCATCCAATTGTGTTGCCAGTTGCATTCTACTCAGAGACCGCTTCTGTTTTACCTCAAGCACAGGTAGTGACTGAATAAAAGGTAACGAAAGAAACAAGAGCCCTGCCCAGCACCACAGGGACAAGTCACAACAGGGACCCATGGGAGAAGCCCGTGGCAGAAAGCACAGCTTCCAGGTCTCCACCTCCATACTCAGCTCAGCCTTATGAACGCGAAGGAAAATCACACCCAAGAAAAACGGGCATTCCTTCTTCTGTGTAAGCTCCAAGTCCAAACTGTTATTCTAGAGACAGAAAGGCTCAGCCTTTCAAGGCCTTCCATTCTTGCTACTGCCTGGGCAACTGACGCGCGTTCTTCCCCTGCAACCGGCCTGGGAGAACGGAGGGCAGGGGGCAGGTGGCAACGAACGCGGTTACGTTTCAGAAAGCCGGGGTCCACGCGGGTGTGCTCTTTCTCACCAGATGTGCAGACAGCTGAGGGTGGCAAAGAGGATTCCCGCGGCGAAGGCCAGGGGGATAGCCAGGAACACCGTCAGGAACTTGTACATCACGTATTTGCAGATCTCAAAGAGGGCATGGCTGCAGATCCAGACTTTGTCGAAGGAGTGCGTCGTCACCGGCTCTGCGATCACATCCTCGAAGCCCAGCTGCGGAGACAAGATGCCGGGACCCCGAAGTGTCACCCACCCCGACGCCCCGGAAAGCGGGAGCGCTTGGGGCGGGGAAAGCAAGAAGGAAGTACGTGGCTGGGGTGTCCCCACCGTCTCTTAGGGTCACGGCGGGCGCACAGGAATTTGGCTAAGAATTCCTGGCGACGTAGGTGGCCTGCCGGCAGGTGGGACAGAGGGAGGACGCGGGGAGGGGGACCCTGCGGAGCTGACCCGGTGGCGAGGGTGGGGGTTGGGGCGGGAGGCGGGGCTGGAGGGGGCATCCGCGCTGCCCTCTCCCGCGCCGGGGCGGAAGCCTGGACTGGACTCGCGTCCAGGTGCCCGCGCGCCCCGGAATTCACCTTGAGATGCGAGTTGAGCCCGTGGGGATCCCGATCGTGGCCCGAGTCCGTGAACTTCTCGGGGTCGGCGTAGTCCAGGCCGCTGTGGTGGCTGTAGGCGTCGTCGTCCATGAAGAGCTGCACGTCCGCCTTCTCGGTCTCCAGCCCCATCGCGGCGCCCGGTGCAGCCAGGCTGGCGCGCGGCGGCTCCGGGCCGCGCGGCCTCCCCTTCCCTCGGCGCCCGGCCCCGCCCCGCCCCGCCGCGCCCCGCCCCGCCTCGCCCCGGCCGCCCGGCGGCGGACGCTTCCGCGGCGGCTCGGGCTCCCGGCCCCGCCGCCCGAGCCCCGCCCCGCGCGCCCCGCCGCCCCGCCCCGCCCGCCCTGCGGGCCCCAGGCCGCGAGCGCGGGGAGTGGTCACTACGGGTCCCGTCCCCGCGAGGCGCCTGGCCGGGACGAGGAGGGCGTCCTGGGCCACGCCGTTGGGCGCCCGGGCTGTGACGCCGGAGAGCCGGCCGGCAGTCCAGGGGCGGTGACGGCCTGACAGGGAGGAGGCAGAGGTCGGTGCTCACCTTCGGGCTCTGGGTCCCCCTCGGAACCTCGGCTGCCTTCTTTTTTATTTTACGTTATTTATTTATTTATTTATTTATTTATTTATTTATTTATTTATTTATTTATTTATTTATTTATTTATTTTTGAGTTGGAGTCTCACTCGGTCGCCCGGACTGGATTGCAGTGGCCGCTCCCGGCCACCGCAGCCTCGACCACGCCCGGCTGATTTTTTGATTTATTGTAGAGATGAGGTCTCGCTGCCCAGGCGGGTCTCGAACCCGCGGGCTCAGGCAATCCACTCTTCTCAGCCTCCCAAAGGCGCGGGATTACAGGCTGAGCCACCGAGCCCGGCTACGTTTATTTTTATTTTAAAGATGTGGGGCTCAATTCAGGATTAGGTATACAAGTGGTCATCTTACAGGTCAAGTTTGGGCTTCCCTTTGGTCCTCACTTGGCCTGGTTTGAGATCAAGTAACCTTACTGATGTTGTGTTCCCCCCACTCCCCCACCCCAGCAGTATACCGCTAATGCCAATTCCTTTTGTACAGTATTATGGCAAGTGTTCAGGGTCCGCTTATGAGTGAGAACATGTGATACTCTGTTCTTTGTTTCTGTGATGGCTCACTGAGAATTATAGATTCTAAATGCATTCAAGTTACTGTGAAGTCCATATGTTAATCTTTCTTTATGGCTGTGTAATATTCCATTTGTATATCCCACAATCCAGTTTTGATGGGCAGCAGGGTTGGTTCCATGTTTTTCTTATTGTGAATAGTGCTGCAATAAACATGCGTTTGCAGGTATCTTTTTTGTAGAATGATTTGAGTTCCTCCAGGTATATTCCCAGAAGTTGGGATTGCTGGGTCATATGGAAGGTCAATGTCTAGCTCTTTTAGAAATCGCCACACTGTTTTCCAAAGAGGTGGCATTCATTTGCATTTCCAACAACATTTATAAAATCAGAGCTGTGGCACCTACTTCAGAGATGTCATAGGAGAATTAAATGTTAATTCCACATAAAACCTTTACTTGATCCCGAACACACAGTGAGCTTCCAAGCAACGTTGATGCTGATGCACTGCAAGAGGTAAGGAGCCACAGCATAGCTGATTGCTGGGGACCCAGTGAGTGCTTCACTCTCCCTCTGCCCACACCTCTGTGAGACATGGGATAGACATGGAGTTGGTGGGGGGTGGTGAGCACTTTGCCAGTAGGGCCAGGTGTGGTGGCTCATGCCTGTAATCTCAGCAGTCTTTGAGGCCAAGGCGGGAGGATTGCTTAAGCTCAGGAGATCAAGAACATTTCCAGTGGGATTATTAGGACATTTAAACACCAGCCTGGGCAATATAATGAGACCTCATCTCTACCAAAAAAAAAAAAAAATAGCCAGGTGTGGTTACACCCATCTGCAAAACAGAATGAGACCCTGACTCAAGGCAAACAAACAAAAAAAACACTACAACTCTTAATTCCCCTTTGAATCAGACCTGTTGAAAGATTCAGGAACCTCTAAGATGCAGTCACCTTTCCCATTACCTTGTAGGAAGCATGTAAACAACACCAGCACTAAATCACAGTTCAGCAGAAGAATCAGCCTGCTGATCACACTCCTCAGAGGCTTTCGAAAGGGAGGCGTTTGCATGTTCAGAAAGGGTTTTAGGGTCTGGTGAACTTAGCTGCATGTTTGGGGAGAAAAGAGACTATGAAAATTTGCCAAAGACAAAATAATGGGTCCTAGACTTGAGAGGGTGAGCTGGTTCAGAGCTAAGACATAGTAGGCACACAGTAAGTTTTGCCGAATACCATGTATTTGGGGCTTACTGCACGTATCAAATCTTCTTATATGAACCGGCTTTAAAGAGTTATTTCTTCAGAAGAAAAAGATTTTTTATTTTTTGAATTGAGATCTCACTCTATCTCCCAGGCTGGAGTGCAGTGGTACGATCACGGCTTACCGAAGTCCCAGCTTCTTGGACTCAGGAGATCTTTCCACCTTAGCCTCCTTAGGTAGCTGGGACTACAGGTATGCACCACCATGCTTGGCTAAGTTTTTAATTTCTTGTAGATATAGGGTCTTACTGTGTTGCCCAGGCTGGTGTTAAACTCTTGGACTCAAGCAATCTTCCTGCCTCAGCCTCCCAAGGTGCTGGGATGTGAGCCACCATGCCAGGCCTAGACAGTTTCTGAAACAATAAAAATTACAAAATAAAAAGAACAGGAACTGATTGGGAAAAATGTTTTGGAACCCAAATTCAATATTTCTAATAATCAAATGAAAAGTTTACTACAGCTACCCAGCATATGAATGGCAGTGTTGTAACCCTGCAATGTTACAGGGTTGATGCTCAAGGTCATGGTGGCCCTCCTCTCCAGTACATGGTCCTGCTTGCCCATTCTCTTCTTTCTTCTTTTCTTTCCAATTTTATTTATGTTCAATTCATTCCAAAGTGATGACTTAGATAACCTTCAGATTGCATTTTCTGTACTTCTCTACGTCCTCCATGCTCCCAAGCAGTCTGACCCTATGAGAACTGGGTCTGTTCTAGAATTAGTATCCACAACTGTTCATCAAAGTGAATAGAAGCATGAAGGCTTATGGGAATCTATAATATCAATTATGGAAGGCAAAGATGGAATTTCCAATATTTATAGAAGTGACAAAGAGGTGACAATTTATGGCCACATAGCATTTTATAAACATTTTTCTCAAAATTATAAACCTCAGATATCAGGAAGTTTCATCCAAAAAAGACAGTACTAAAGTGGGTTTACACTGTGGCTGAAAGTCTGGCATTATGACTTGTTTCTTTCCTTATAATTCTTTGTCCTCTGATTATGTTTACATTTCCAGTGGGATTATTAGGACATTTAAACAATTTTCACAAATAATTGACTTGCTTTTCAGTCGTGGAGCTGGGAGTGGGGAGTGCAAACTCATAAAGCAGATGAAATTAACATGGTCTTAATAGGACAACTTAGATTATAGATTTATTTGTAAAATGATAAGTATTTATGAAAAGATGTCTCTAAAACCTGAGCTAAATGAAATCAGAGTCAAGGTATACAGCATAGAGTTTAAAAGAGGATTCATTTGTTCATACATTTACAATTTTTTTTTTTTTTTTTTTTTAGTTGGAGTCTCACTCTGTCGCCCAGACTGGAGTGCAGTGGCCGCTCCCGGCCACCGCAGCCTCGACCTGCTGGGCTCTGGCGATCCTTCTGCCTCAGTCTTCCAAGTAGCTGGAGCTACAGGCACGCGCTACCATGCCCGGCTAGTTTTTGATTTATTGTAGAGATGAGGTCTTGCCAAGTTGCCCAGGGGTCTCGAACCCGCAGGCGCAGGCAATCCACTCACCTCAGCCTCCCAAAGGCGCGGGATTACAGGCTGAGCCACCGAGCCTGGCTCATTTACAAATTTTTATTGAACAGCCTCTTCTCCCATAGGTTGGGTCTGTATGAGGTTCTTATTTTGATGAAATTCGTGTCCATTTCATCATTCTGATACATAAGCTGTTCTAAGAGGAACTGTACAAATGATTTTGCTTTTCCTAGTAGTAAATGCTTAGACAGTGTTAGCTACCGCTGTTCTCGAGGGGCTTAGATCAGAATGATTCCCAAAGCAATGGCATCCTGTCCTTACTAACTTAAGGGGAGATTTACCAGAAAAGGGAAAAGAGAGGAGGTGGGTGAGAGCTAAGTGGTTAAGCACATTCTAGTATCTTCCAGACAGCAGAATTATGTACTCTTCAATAAGCTCCCCTCTGCAACACTTTTAATTGCCCTACTTAAACCAGAGAATTCTAAAAATTTGTAAAAATTCATATTGGTGCATTTATCTTGTCACTGTTATTATGTGTCATAGCTTCTGACAAGAGAGTCGATTGTTAGTTGGTATCTTAAATACTGGAGGAATAATAACTTGATATAGTAGATTAGTATTTGTGAGTTGGGTGGTTTATAACCATGTTGCTTCTTTCAGCACAGTACCTAAGAAAGAAGGTTACTTTTCTGGTTCATTGAAAATTGTATGTGAATGCTCTGGTGAGTAAAAACACTAATTTTTTTCCTTTGGTTTTTTCTTATGTCTTTATTTTATTATAGAGATGTGGGGTACAAGTCAGGGTTAGGTACTTCAGTAGTCTACGTGCAGGTGAAGTTTGGGCCTCCAATTGGTTCTCACTTCCCCTGGTCTAGGACCAGGTATCCTTTGTGTTATTACATGCCCCCCCCTTACTCCCCTGGCAGTGTCCTGTAACTGCTTATCCCTCCCTTGTGCTATTGTGATTAATGTTCAGATCCCACTTATGTGTGAAGACACGTGGTATTCAATTCCTTTTTTCTGTGATAGGTCACTAGGTAAGATGGTCTCCAGCTCCATCCAATTTATTGCAAAGTCCATGATTTTGTCCTTTATAGCTGCATAATACTCCATCATGCATATGTACCACATTTTCTTTATCCAGTCCACTTTTGATGGGCAAAACACTCTTCTAAGAAGTTTTATTATTTTTTTATTTAAACAAATGCCTTACATACAGTTTCAGTCAGGGTCTATTTTTAAAACTGCCTTTGTGCAAATCAGTTATTAATGAAAAATACAGTAATAATAACCTCTTGATCTCACCATGGTTTTTTTTTTTGTTGTTGTTGTTTGTTTGCTTTCCTGCCTCAGGTTTATTTTTACAAATAGCTCAGAAGGACACTAGCTCCACATGGACAGCAGCCTGGGGGTCAAACCAGTCCTTCTGTCCTCACATTGGCAGGTAGGGACCTCTACTTGAGAGCCTTTGTGGGATTCTGGGCACCTTTGGGAGCCTGAGCAGGAGCTGGAGCTGCAGGTGAAGCTGCAGCCGGGGCCTTAGTTTGATCCTTGGCCTTTGGCCGGCAGAGTCTGCGGCCCTTGGCAATACGGGCATGAATAAACTTCCCAAGCTTGGGATGGGCAATGCATGCAAATTGAGTAAGCTTGTGGCTAGGACCCTTTGGGATCTTGGGCTTAACCTTCTTGGGCTTTATGAGGGCCTTGAAGCCTCAGCACATGCACTTGTGGCATTGGCGTTGTTGGCTTGCATCTTCTTCAGGCCCTTCTTTTTGTGCTTCTTGGCAAAGTGCATGTTCCTCAGGAACTTGGGGTTCACCCCCTTAAGAGACTCATATCTTTGTGATCGGGCTTTCTTGATGCCATTTCTGTGCCATTTTCGGGACTGGTTGTGTGTGGTATGGTTCTCGGACTTGGCCATGTCTGCACTGTAACCTGTGGCTCCCACCATGTGTTTTAATAACATTTAAAACATTTGGATTAGACTAGGTTTTCTCAACTTTGACACTACTTACATTTGGGGCCAGATCATTCTTTGTTGTGAGAGGCTGTCCAGCGAATTGTAGGATGTTTAGCAACTACCCACTAGATGCCAATAGCACTCTCCAGTCATGATATCCAAAATGTTTCCAAATGTTGCCAAATGTCCCCAAGGGGCCGAAATAGACTTTCCCCTCCTTCCCCAAACTGAGAACCACTGCACAAAGCACCCTGAAGCAATCAATGTTTTGTGAATGAGTAAAATTAAGCTCTAGGTCTTCATTTACAAACCCATGTTTAAGATAAATCTCAGGACTGGTTACTAATATATCAGAAACTCCAGGGCTTTTGAAATTAAGTTAAGGATATTTGTCCTCTATTTGAAGAATTCATTATCACAGATTAATTGCAAATGTTCAATACAATGTTGGTATTAATTAAGGGATAGGTATAGTCCATCAAGTGACTGAAAAGAATCAACTACCAAGCCCTGTCTACCTTGCTTGGCCCTCTGTGCTTACCTCACAAAGGCTAGGATTGTTGAAATGATTATAGCTGAAAAAAACATAGATTTGTGATTTCTTAATCCATAAGATTTCATCTTAGGGGTATAAAATTCAGCGATTTTTGACAATCTTCAGGAACTGAATTGTTTTTGCAAATTTTGGATGACCTTAACTGAGAAGTCCATGGAACAACCAGGCAGTTGCTTACCAGGCCCTGTAGACAACCCTGCCCAGGCAAGCTTATTATCAACAAGCACAAAGCTTGAGAAATTCAGGAAGACTGGCTGCTTCCTGCATGAGCCACTCTCTCTGTGGCATAGTGGGCTTTGCATGAAGTATTCCTTGCACAATACCCTGTCCCCAATATATCTTTCCATCTCTTACTCCCCAACCTCACCCTCCAACTAAACTATCCCCCCCGACAAAACAGAGGACAGCCCCCACACTTTGAAACAAAAAAGTTTAAAGAAACAGATTTAAGATGTCTGCTATTAAAGTTGCTCAATAATCAGCTTTGTAGAGTGGAGCTAGATGGCTGCATGGTATTTAATAATAGTTTCATTTTTTTTTCTTACTTGTCATTTGTCTTTTTGTCTACACTTTGTGTAAAATAAGCCTTGCACCAGTGAACCAGGGGATTTTTAGTTTAATATTAAGACACAGTAGCTTGTTTGTAATTGGTGCCAGCTTGATCTTCTGGCTGTTTCAAATAACACCTTCTCTGGCCAAAAGCCTCTATTCATATACGCTAATTTCAAGAATTAATTTTTATTTTGGAATGTTTGGCTATTAAAAAATAAACAAGGAAGAGGGTACACTTTTGAAAAGTATATATTTATGGTAGGAGCTGATAGAATAGGTCATTCCATTCTCATTCAAAACAATGTATGACAATTCATTTTAGATTTATTTTATCCTGTTTTCCATAAGTAAAGGATGTTCCTGTTTAATCTTTTGAGCAACCTATTGATTTCTGAAATACTGTATATATAAATAGGATATCTCGATAGGACTTAGATATTTTATCTTTCCGGAACATGAATTAATTAACTTTTGGTGAACACTAACTTTCAAGTTAATTTCTTAATAAGCACAACCTTCTCTATATTCTTCAAGTGGAAAAAAGCTGCAGAGTTAAATGTTTTCCAAATAATAACTGAAATGTGTACAGAAAGATTACTAGTTGCTAATACAACAGATCTAGAGGTTGTTTTCTGGACTTGGGATTCAATTTTGGACAAAAATTATTATACTTCAGTTTGAAGCCTTTGCATTCCCTAATCATTTTTCTTTTTACAAATATTACGCTATTTTATTCAGAGTTAATGCTAACTTAAAAAAAAAAATAACATAGCCAATCTACATTAGGCAAAAGAAAAAAGAGAATGAGAAGATTTTTTAAAAGACAAGTTTTAGCCTCATTGCATATTTTCAATAGAAAAATAAAAACAAAAGTACTGAATGCCTTCCACCTGGGCCTTGTAAACGACTGTTTTGGTGTCTGTCAGGTGACCTTTAGTGCTGGAGAGAATCATTCATGGGTAAAGACCAAAGGGAATCCAACTACACAGAGCAGATGGAAGACTGGGTCTCTGCCAAGGGACCGGGCAGAAGAATTTTTAGATTATATTTTCCTATCAATAAATATCTGGGAAGATTTTTGTTTCCAGAGAGTTTACTAAAAAAAAATTTGATCTATTTCTGTTCCATGGTTACATAAAACTGTAAGGCAGATTTCTACAATACACAAAGGCATTCAATAAATTAGGCAATTTAAATGTCTGTAGCCACTCTTTCTGGGCCACTGGAGCCCAGTGAGGGCTTCACTGTCTGCCAACTGCTTATTAAGTTTTTAGTTTCTTGTTTACAACAGCCTGAGGATTGGATCTAAAGGTAGATAATGAAGTTACTCTATTAAATACATTACAAACAAGAGTGTTGACATTCTTGAGTGTTTGAATGAGGTAATTCTTCTGTAGTTAAACAATTAATAAATGGATAAGTGTCTTATTTCAAAAGCAATTTTAGTAGATGTTTGCATTTTTCTCACAAAAAAGGAGGGAGAGTAGAATCCTTTGAAGCATTTAGAACATTCTCATCACACTAACTTCAAAGGAAACAACAAACTTCTTATTAAAACATGCACTAAGAAAATCAGGGGTATCCAAATAGGAAAAGAGGATGAAAAAAAACCATTAGCTGTTTTCTATAACACCTGTATTTATGCTATCACTTCACTTTTGGGAAGTGATAACAATTATTTGTCAAATAGAGAGGACTTTTTCTCCTTTACTAATAGTGAATGAATGTCAAATTCTTCTTGTCACTTATCAGTCTATATGCATTGCACATTTTACTCTAAAATATGCTTTTTCCTTTTTAAAGTAATCCTGGTCATTGGAAACTCTTGGATAAACAAGTCACTAGAAATAAACTTAGATAGTAAAACACTGTGGTCCTGAAAAACTGCACCCTACTTTATTTGGAAATAGTAGAATTTGCAGAATGTTGCTGTAAAGGGCAGGCTGCTCAAATTACTTGCTTCTGAAGACTTTTACTATGAAAGCGAAGTATTTTCTGAAGGAGTGGAGCACAAATAGCTAAATGTTTGGGGCAAAAAATAGAGTTATTATTTTATCATTTTAGAAAAGCCTTTCTAATTTCACCATGTATGTACTGCACGTTGGTTTCATTAAAAAGGATGGCATATAGAAGAAATGAGAGGTGGGAAATGAATGACTGATAGATTTAAACTATTTATAACTACAGGATGCTGATTACCAGAGTTGGACTGGTATTTGGGAAAAAAATTTTGGAAGATTTATTTAGGAAAATAATAAAATCCAGGAAGTTTCTTTTAGGTGTAGGGAGAAGTTTTAGGATATTAAGACCTACTTCAGAAGCCCATACTCCTGCCACAAATCTTGTTCTCCCCTAAAATTTCTTCAGTGTTTTCTTGATAGTTTGTTTTTTCCTGTCAGGGAAAGCATTTGTGTGACAGAAGTGTTTTCTTTTCTTCCTCTTCCTTCTTTCTCTTACTTGTTTTCTTCCTTTTCCAAAATGATATTTTTTCTAATCAGAGTCTTGTTCATTCATAATATCTCGGAGTTGGGAAGAACTTAGAGAACCTAGACCGATGATCCACCTATGGATTATGAATCTTCATAAGTGGCCATTCAGGCTCTGCTAGAATATTTTAGTAATGGAGAATCATGAAGCAATTCAAATATCACTGTAGGAAAATTATTTGTTATTTTATGTTAGGCTCAATCAACTAATCTATCTATCTATCTGTCTATTTATTATCATCATTGCCTGTCTATATCTATTATCTATATATCTATCATCTTTTTGAGTCAGAGTCTCACTCTGTTGCCCAGGCTAGAGTGCAGTGACATGCTTACAGCCACCACAGTCTCCACCTGCTAGGCTCAGGCGATCCTTCCACCTCAGCCTTCCAAGTAGCCGGAACTACAGGCACACGCTACCATGCCCGGCTAATTTTTTGTTTTTTGTAGAGATGAGTCTCGCCAAGTTGCTAGGGTTGGTCTCAAACCCGTGGGCTCAGTCAATCCTCTCACCTCAACCTCCCAAAGTTCTGGGATTACAGGCTTGAGCCACCGCACCTGGCCTTTCATCTTCATTTTACCTCTTTTCATTGTTGTTTGGTGTTTCATTGTATGATCAAACCTCAATTTATTTTTATTTTTATTCACTTTTTTTTTGAGTTGGAATTTCACTCCGTGGCCCAGGCTGGAGTGCAATGGCACACTCACGGCCCCACCCCAGTGTTGACCTGCTGGGCTCTGGCGAACCTTCTGCCTCAGCCTTCCAAGTAGCCAAAAATATAGGCGCACACTACCATGCCCAGCTAATTTTTGATTTATAGTAGAGACGAGTTCTCGCCAAGTTGCCTGGCCTGGTCTCGAACCCGCAGGCTCAGGCAATCCACTTGCCTCGGCCTCCCAAAGTGCTGGGATTACAGGCTGAGCTACTGAGCCTGACCTCAATTTATTTATTCATTCTAATAGGATGGGATGTGGATTGTTTCCTGTTTGCGACTGCTATGCATATTGCCACTATGATCATTTTTTAATCCATCTCTTGGTTCAGATAGAAACATATTTCTGTTGGTTTTATATGTAAGAAGATATCCACTGAATTAAAGGGTAAATATGTGTTCCATGATAGCAGATACTTTCAATTTTATATAGTGATTATACTAATTTACACTTTCACTAGCAGTGAATGCATTACATCTTCACCATGTATTCATATAACTTTGATTTTAAATAGCAAACCATAAAAATTTAGATAATTCAACAAGATTAGAAGAAAACGTTAAGGTTAACAGTGTCCAGAGTAAAAGGTAACAGATCTCTGCTGTCATTTTAAACTCATGAGGTCAATGTAAAGCAGAACTGGGTACTACTTTGAGGTTGATATTCTTTCCAAGGAGTGGGTCATTGGCAAACACACACTCACAGGAAAACACAAGGGCTAAACTAATCAACCTTGCTAAAGTGTCTCTTTGTTAAATGGAAAATGCATTCTTTTTCACTCTACTTGTCTCCTTGGAAGAGACAATAGCAAATGCTAGAGAAGACATCTTGCTTCTACAGTCTGCTTTTTACCATAGCTTATTATGAGCCAGTAGGTTATTTTTCTCTATGTTGACACACGCCACCTCACAATTCTTCACTTACATGTCCGTGCCTCTTCTATTTCTCTTTCTTTTCCTGTCTCAGTCTAATTACCTACCTGGCCTTTACTTTCCCCAGGCATGTATATTCTCTTTTAGCTGAACTACACAAACTTAAAAAAATCTTTACCACATTTACAAATCTATGATTCTGGTGTGCAGTGATGACAGTTGAGAAATATATATCTAATTCTTTGATGATTCTGGTTAATCTTCATGGTATGAAGCAATTGTTAGCATCACAGGTACAAAGCACAACACATTTTAAAGTAAAGGGTGGTGGGGAGTATTATTGAGAATTATATCAGGACAACCAGCCTACACAGAGACTGTCCTGGGCAAATTGGGACTTATTGTCATCCTAGCTTGATAATTGTCTTCAGACAGCCTCTCCCTTTTCCGGGGACTATAAATAGTGGACCCTCAAATTTGGATGTCTTAAAGGGATGGAGGTTGTTCAGGAGATCAAGGATAGAAGAATGTCAACCAAAAGTATGGTGTTGTAGAAAAATCACGAGTGTAAGATTAGGTTTTAATTCCCGTTCTAAAACTTACTAACTGTGTAACTTTGGTTACTAGTCAACCTCTCTTATCCTTGGGTTTTTCATTGTCAAATGGTAATAACATAAGAATGAAACAAAATGCCTGAGAAAGTGTTTAGCTTTGTGATTGCCAGAAAAGATACTCAATAAATGTTAGTCTCTTCAGAGGGTCAAGAAAGAAACCAAAGGAAAGAGAGGTGATCTCATTCATACAGAAAATGCTCCAATTCTCTCATCTAACTCATAATTGTTAATATAATATACATCTTTTTTTTTTTTTGAGTTGGAGTCACACAGGTTGGAGTGCAGTGGCAACACTCATTGCCATCCCAGCATCAACCTGCTGGGCTCTGGCGATCCTTCCACCTCAGTCTTCCAAGTAGCCGGAACTACAGGCACATGCTACCATGCCAGGCTTTAAAAAAAAAATTTATTATAGAGATGAGGTCTTGCCAAGTTGCCCGGACTGGTCTCAAACCCGTGGGGTCAGGTAATCCACTCTCCTTGGCCTCCCAAAGTGCTGGGATTACAGGCTGAGCTACCGAGCCCAGCCAATATACATATTTTATATTTCTTCAAATACTTTTCATTTGTTCCTAAAACCTATCCTGTGAGACTGGCAGGGCAATTACTATTGCATTCCTAGTAGAGACAAAGAAACTGAGACTCAGAGAAATTCATAGATTTGACAAAGTTTCCATGATTATAAAATGTTAAGTCCAAGAAGTAAACCCTAGTCTCTTGAGACTTGGTCTAGGACTCAACTAGTGAGATATCACACTGATTTGAAATAAACCTTTTAATAATAAAATATTTAAGGTGTGTGCTTGTGTGATATGGTTGGCTTTATTTTTTAACACAAGTGAGGTGTTGATTATAGTTCTGGAAGCTCAAAGAGAAAATCACGAATCTTTCATTATCTACAAACGAATTACACATATTACAGTTATTTTCAAACAAATGTTCAGTTCTGCAGGTGCTTTCACCTGAATACTAGAAATGCCTCAATAATTTTCTTTCAACCCTCTTCCGTGAGAGCATTATGCTATGGCAGTGCTAACATTGTATCCAAACTGGAATCGATCATTTTAATCTGTGATTAAAAGCACACAGATTATCTCAAAGGCAAACAAAAGTAAAACTGTGGGCCAATTATTGTTGAGGATTTTCCTTTACTGGTATCTTCTATTGATAGCACCAGAAGGTTGGCATTAATACAAGAAACTTTGTTGTTGAAGAACTTCCTAGTTCTTCAACAACAAAGGAAAGTGGGGGGCAAGGAGAAACAGGTGGATAAAATTTAAAGTCAATGGGAGGGTCACATGCCTCTCCAAAGGGAGAGGGATGACCCTGAACACCAGGAAAACAACTACCCACATGGCTGCAGGTCCTACCCAAATAGCTCCAATATACCTCAGAAAGCACCAGACAAAAAAGAGTGAAGGAAATGTATGTACTTTGTATGACTAGGGAAAATGGGCTAAACGAAAGCTGGGATCCATGTGGAAAAAATCCAGACATATTTACGAGGTAAGATTCCCAAGAAACTGGAATTAACATATAAAAAATAGTGACTTCTTACTTATTTAAACTTCAATCATCTTCAATATACTCTTTGATGCAATACACCTATCAAGATGCTTTTTCCACTGCTCAAAACAGTTTTTGAACTCATCAATTTTGATGCCTTTTGGTGCTTCTGGCATTTTTTGTTTCACGTCTTCCACATTGCGAAACATTTCCCTTTGAAGACTTTTTTCATTTAGGGAAACAAACAAACAAAAAAAGTGGCTCAGGTGAAATAGGGTGAATAGGGAATATGAGACACGGAGGTCATGCTGTTTTTGGTTAAAAACTGCGGAACACTCAGTGTAGTATGGGAGGTGTGGCTCCTGAATCACCCGTCATGAAATGGACAAACACAATAAAAGACTCTCTCCCCAAAATTCACTGAAGTTGAGCTCAGTTTCTCACAACAACGCAGTATTTTATTGAGTTATATTTTCCTCGTGGCTAATTATAGATTTCATTTTTTGTCCAGGATGTTAGCTAATATACGTCATTTGAGGAGCAGTATCAAACTTCTCAATTAAAAGTTAAACTAATTTATTCCCCCAAATCTTCTCTGCTGCGAAAATTCTTATTTCATTTTATATAATTAATATTCCAAAGTTATATATTTCCCCTGGATTTGTCATGTGGTAATTAATTTACGGTATCTTGCCTTAGTAGTTATACCTTTTCTAGGGGCAGTGTATCATTTTTTCCAGAAAAAGTGTAGAAAATAAGACCCATGCCTCGTGTTTATTTTGAGACCCTCTCAGACAGGACATAATTCAAAATTGAACATGGTCATTTGTGCTCAGTGAGGATTTATTGACTGGTTCAGTCAATTGCTCTTTCTTCCTGAGTTGATTTAAATTAAGTGTTAAAGTTAAAAAAATAACCAATATTGACAAGGAATAAACTTTATCAAGTATTTTGGTAAGTGGGATCTTACCAAATTAATTTTTTTTTTTGAGTTGGAGTCTCACTCTGTCGCCCAGACTGGAGTGCAGTGGCCGCTCCCGGCCACCTCAGCCTTGGCCCGCTGGGCTCCGGCGATCCTTCCGCCTCAGCCTTCCAAGTAGCCGGAACTACAGGCGCGCACTACCACACCCCGTTCATTTTTGATTTACTGTAGAGACGGGCGGGTCTCCAACTCGCGGGCTCAGGCAATTCGCTCGCCTTGGCCTCCCAAAGTGCTGGGATTACAGGCTGAGCCACCGAGCCCGGCCCCAGAATAATTTTTAACGTCCAGATTTACAGAGCTTGACAGTTAAGTACAATAGCATCCCTAAGATAAGGGAACTGGGTTAATTCTCTGTTGTGGGGAGGGCATGGCACAGGGGCCATGTGCTGTTGTCTTGAAGAGTTATGTGAGGACTTTCTCTCATCTTTACCAATAGGACAAATAAAACTATATGTATAGATTTTATTGAGAGATATTTAGAGGCTTACCAAAGAGTCTGTCAGCAAAAGTAGTTTTAAGAGAATTCGTTTCCATTCGCTCGACTTTCATATGCTGGCAAGTTAATTTGCCTGATAACTGCTCTGTGGCTTTTCTTTTATATCTGTCCTTTCAAAGTTGCTCCTTTCACATTTTTATACTAATGAAATGTAGACCCATCCTGAATTTACCACCATGCTGTACTCAGTGGTGAAAAGCCTCTGGGAAGAGGAAATGGGATAAGGAGAATTTTAAAATACTAGTAGCTGCAAAAATCTTTAAACAAGGCATCATAAATACTACCTAATCCATTTCACTAAGGTAAACATTTCCAATAAATTTCTTTTTATGTTTAGTAATTATTCATCAAAATTTGTGAAATATTTATATTTTCTTGATATTATGTCCTATCCCTTTTAAAATTTATTTTTAACTGACAAATAAAATGTACTACTAATACTTTCTTTTTCTTTTCTTTTTTTTTTTTTTGAGTCAGAGTCTCACTCTGTCACCCAGACTGGAGAACAGTGGCTCTCTCACGGCCACCCCAGCGTCGACCTGCTGGGCCCAGGTGATCCTTCTGGCTCAGCCTTCCAAGTAGCCGGAACTCCAGGTGCACGCTACCACGCCAGGCAAAAAAAAATTTTTTTAATTGTAGAGATGAGGTCTCACCAAGTTGCCCAGACTGGTCTCAAACCCCTGGACTCAGGCAATCCTCTCACCTCAGCCTCCCAGAGTCCTGGATTACAGGCTTGAGCCACCGCACCTGGCACTAATACTTTCAATAGTTACTTATTACTTTGTACTACCAATAATTGCAATAATACCCTACTCCAGATGGATACCTATCATACTTATATATTTATGACTACAGGCAATAAAAATTAATTTTATTTTCTAGATATATTTTTGTAGCAAAGAGGTATGTTAGAGTGACCAAAAATATTTTCAGCATAAACAAATTTATTACTTTAAAATCTGTAGATTCTGTAAAAGTCACATGAAACAATTGTTTCAAGGAAGAAAAGCACCCAGTCAAATTTTTGATAATAAAAGAGAAGCTTGGGCCAGGCGCAGTGACTTAAGTCTATAATCCTAGAACTTAGGGAGGCCAAGGTGAGAGGATTGCCTAAGCCCAGGGGTTCGAGACCAGCCTGGACAACTTGGCAAGACCTCATCTTTACAATATATCAAAAAATTAGCTGGATGTGGTAGCGCGTGGCTGTAGTTCCGGCTACTGAAGGATTGTCTGAGCCCAGCGGCTCAACTCTGGGGTGGCTGTGAGCGTGCCACTGCACTCTAGCCTGGGCGACAGAGTGAGACTCTGATTCAGAAAAAAAAAGAAAGAAAAGCTTGTTCATGTATTTATTCATGTATTTATAAAATAGATGATAGTGCAATAAAATTAATGTGGTATTTACATTTCATTGGCTACATATAAAAGGGTAATGTTAGTATTTATAATATTCTGGAAATTACATTCTGTGCAGCTATTTAAACTGTGGTGAATGAGACATTTTGTATGCCAACCTGGAAATTTATAAAAGAGCACACAGTTGTTTCCAAACTCGCACACACAAGCACATGCATACACACAAAAAACAAATGGAAAAGAATATAGCTATGGAACAAGGTAGGGTACTTTCTAATCCCTGGGGTTACTTTTTTGTAGCTCACTTTTTCCTTTTATGCTGTTCATTCTACTAATTTTGAAGCTGATTTTATCTAAAATATCTTGGAGTTGAGGGAGGATGGGGGAGCAAATATAACCTGCAGCTGCTCAGTCTCTGGGCACAGTCTGCTTCTGGAAGTGATCCCAGAGGATGCTTCTCAATGACTCCAGTGAGATGTGAACCAAGCCTGCTTTTCAAGACCTTCCTGGAGTGCCCTCCATCTCCCCCTCAGACTGATTTTTATCATTTCTTAATTTTTTTGTTTAAATATTAAAAACATTTTAAAAACACATTTTTCAGATAAAACAAAAATCTAGTTATATCTAAATTAGAGCTGGAAAAACTTCAGAAAAGTGGTTACATTCAAACATTACTAGAGTTGCAAGTTGGTAAGTATATTGCAATGTTCATTTTGGCAGCTGAGAAGCAAAGTTTCGACTATGGGTAGGGTGTTCATCTTTTCAAGCCAAATATGGTTAATCATGTCCACCCATATATAGGTCTGTGTTTATTGTTTGACTTGGATTTATCACTCATATAAGTCACTCCTTCATGAAGCAGCATGGGGTTTTTTTTCTGATTTTTTGGTCTAGCTTATGCGTGCTATAACTCATTGTAATCACTTATATTCGAATGACTCCCACCTTACTAAGCATCTGAATTTCTCGTTGTGTCTTAAAATGGTAATTATTTTAAGATATTTTAGAATCCTTAGGATTTTAAAAAATATTAAAACCATTTATTTATTTATGTATTTATTTATTTTGAGTTGGAGTCTCACTCTGTCGCCCAGACTGGAGTGCAGTGGCCACTCCCGGCCACCACAACCTCGACCTGCTGGGCTCTGGCGATCCTTCCACCTCAGCCTTCCAAGTAGCTGGAATTACAGACATGCGCTACCACACCCGGCTGATTTTTTTTTTTTTTATTTATTGTAGAGATGAGGTCTCACTGCCCAGGCGGGTCTCGAACCCGTGGGCTCAGGCAATCCACTCACCTCAGCCTCCCAAAGGCACGGGATTACAGGCTGAGCCACCAAGCCCAGCTATTAAAACTATTTAAAAGAGAAAAATGTATTTATTATGAAATGTAAAATATATAGGTAGCATTTTGATGGCCTCTGAAATTTCAGTGACTATTTAATGACCTATTAAAGGGTATTTATCACTGCTTGGATTGAAATGCAGATATTTCTGGGGTAGAAAACATTCTACATACCCTCCCCCCAAACCTCATTCAAAATTCAGACGTGTATATGCACACACAGAAACACACATGCACAGTCCCATGTGTCTGTGTCCTGTTGGTATGCAAGGAGCTTTTGTTTTGCCACTAAATCTTGAGTTTGACTGAGGGTAGGGGTCATAGAAAATGGACTAAGCAGGAGGATGAAAGAGATAGCAAGGCATATGTACTTAGTCTAACTTTTTGGACTGGAATTGGTCCTTTGGAGTTAGAAGAGAAAAGCTCAAATTTGAAAGAACTATTTGCATGAAAGACTTTGTAAAATTATGAAGATATTGGAGCTAGTTTGAGACCCATCTCCTTGACTCTTCATGAAGTTCAGTCTTGCTTTGAAATCCCAAAGCTTAATGACTTTGAGACCTTCAGGATTCAGCACTGGTAGCACAGATTTTGGGTGGAAGGACACTATCAGTGGGGGCAGTGTTTAGGTTCCTCAATAAGGCTCAATGATGGGTAGAGTAGATGTTGGATGCTGCTAGGTGACTATAGCTAATGGAGACTGACCAAATGGAAACACTGGTGAAATTCATTTTAGAGTATTAGAAATAATCAGAGAATGCTTTAAAGGCGTTAGCATTCTTAATAAAACCATCACAATTTGAATATGTGTATATGCATATACACACATGGGCTAATCAAAGTGAAAATCTGATAGTACTATAATAATAAATTTGTGTGTATGTAATCTAAATATTACTAATTTTTTTGATTAATAAATTATTATAAATGGCTTTCAAATTATAAAATTATTTAAATTAACTTTAAATGGTTATATTTGTTATCTGTAATGTATGACCTTAGTGTGGTCAGAGGTGACTGTCTACAACTCATTATAGCATGACAGTACATGTTCTTGTTAAAATATTGAAGTTGTAATTACAAGACATTGTTTCAGGTAGCAATTTCTAAAAGAAGTTACCATATAAATTGTACCTAGTCTGAGTCTCTGTTTACCATATATTTCCATTCAGAAATACTAGGGTTGTGCCAAAAAAAAAAAAAATACAACAAAGTAGCTGGGCATGGTGGCTTAAGCCTGTAATCCCAACACTTTGGAAGGCCAAGGTAAGAGGATTGCCTGAGCTCAGGGGTTCGAGAACAGTCTGGGCAACTTGGTGTGACCTCATCTCTACAATAAATCAAAAAATAAGCTGGGCCTTGTGGCATGCGCCCGTAGTTCTAGCTACTTGGAAGGCTGAGGCAGAAGGATTGCCTGAGCCCAGCAGGCTGAGGCTGTGGTGACCATGAGTATGCCACTGCATTCCAGCCTGGGTAACAGTGAGACTCCAACTCAAAAAAAATAAATAAATAATAAACTAATTAAAAAATAAAAAAAACCAAAGTGTCAAGATCAGCTCTAACTTCTCCTATTAAACAATTAGACAACTGAACAGTGCAATAAAATAACTGGTCTTAGTAGTTGGAGAAAAAAAGCAGCACAAGACTGTGATCCCTGTGAGAAAGGTGACAACTATAAACCCTATGATCTTCCTGACTTTCTTCCCAGAGTTAATTTCCAACTGTGGGTACAGAGAGGGAAATCCAAACAGATCCTGAAGGTCTTGCTGAGTTGAGAAGTTGAAGACCAGAGTTTGGGGAGTCTGAGGCAGCTGGAAATTACAGTGTAGAATTTTGGGGAAAGGGTCCCTTAATAAGAGAAAAACTCCATAAATTTGCATGGGATACCCTCTAGTCTTTGTTGAGTACTAAGCTGCTCATGTGTAGACTAAAGTTCCAAAGGTGGGCAAAAAGTGGTCACAGAGTTGTAAACTGAAATAGTCCCCGAGTTCACAAAGGATAGGAAGCCATTTGATCTCTGGCCATACAGTACAAAGTCCTTGATGATCATCTGGGAAACTTGGTGGTGACTCTTGGGGTTCTGCTAAAAGCAGGAGTGAATTACCACTAGAGTTAAGGCTCCTACAGGCCTACTCTAGCAAAGTGAGTAAGTAAGCCTCAAAGTCATAACACTGATGTTCAAGTTGTTTAACTCTATAAAATAAGAAAACAACACCTGCACATTTAAAAACATGGCATTTACAATATCCAACATCCAATACAAATTGAATAAGCATGCCAAGAAGTAGAAAAATATGACTCTAACTGGATACAAATCAGTCAATAGGAAAAAAACCCTACAGAAATGACAATATTGTTAAAATTAGAAGATAAGTATGTTAAGATAACTGTTATAACTACACTTCAGTATTAAACATAAACATAAGCATAGTAAGGAGGGAAGTGTAAATTATTAAAAAGAACCAAATAGAATTTATATTAATAAAAATACAACATATTAATAAATCCTAGTTAAAAGCAATTGCTGATTGGACAGTGCAACAGAAAAGATCAGCAAACTTTAAGATATTTTACTAGAATCTATCTAAATCAAAAAAGAAAAAGTGATGAAAAATGAAAAGAGCTTCAATGACCTCTGAGGACAATATCAAATGGGTCTGTCTATATAAGTGTTATTAGAGTTTCAGAAGGAGAGGCTAGTGGGGGAACTAAAAAAAAAGTGAAGAAATTATGGCTCCCAAATTTGCAAATCCAATTATAAACCCACAGATCCCAAAAGCTCAATGGACTCAAAGCAGAATAAACACACACATGCTTACACAAACACTTCAAGGTACACGACAATCAAATTTCTGAGAATCACTGAAAAAGTATATTTTAAAAGCAATTAAAGAAAACATATTAAATTACAGTGAAACAAAGGTTAAACAATTACAGCAGATTTCTCATCTGACATTATGTGAGCAGAGGACAATGGAAGGACACATTTAAGGTACTGAAAGGAAAAAAAAAAAGCTGTCCATCTAAAAGTCTATAATCAGCAATATTGCTCCCCAAAATGAAACTGGAACTTTAAAAATGTTCCAAAAACAATTGAAAAAAATTGTTTTTATCAGCTCTGAATTACAAGAAATGTTAAAGGAAGTTCTTCATGTGAAGAGGAAATGATAACAGATGAAAATTTGGGCCAACCCAAAGGAATGAAGTGCACCAGCAATGCAAATATGTGCTTAAATATAAAGACCTTTAGCTTTGACTTTGAGTATTTTAAAAAAGTATTTGACTTCTTAAAGTAAAAAATAATGATGTGCTTTAGTGGTTTGTAAGATATGTAGAGGTAAAATATATGACAACAATAGCACAAAGGAAAGGAAGAGAAACCAAAATACAAATGACCAATAAGCACAAGAAAAGATGCTCAACATCATTAGTCACCATAAAAGCCACTATGAAATACCACTGCTCACCTATTAGATTACCTACATTTAAGAAGACCAGTCAGACTCAGCGCTCACCAGGATGTAGAATACTTGGGACTGTCATGCACTGATTTGGGCAATGTAGATGATACAGTTATTTTGGAAAACAATTTGGCAGTTTCTTATAACATTAAACATTCTATTAACATATAATTTCAAAATTCTACTCCTAGATTTTTATGCAAGAGAAATGAAAATTTCACATACTCTCATACATGAATGTGCATAGTAACTTTATTTAGAATAGTCAGAGAATGGAAATAACCCCATCGTTTATCAAAAGGTGATAAGTAAACACATGATGGCATATTTATAATAAGGAGTGTTACCCATCAATAAAAAAGAACAGCATACAGGTACATACAAAAACATAGATGAACCTCAGAAATATTATGCCGAGTAAAAGAAACCATTTATATGAAACTACAGAAAAGACAACTCTAATCTACAGTGACAGAATGCAGATCAATGGTTGCCTGAGACAGGACTAGGGAGAGGGACAGGTCACTGACTTGGAAAGGACACTTTCAGAGTTGATGGGCATATACTATATCTTGACTGCAGTGTGGTTATATGGTATACACATTTGCCAAAAGTCACTGAAGCATACACTTAACACTTTCACATCCGAAAATTATACTGTAATAAAATTGATCAAAATATGCCATCAATAATGCAGAAAGCAAAATAATTTACTGCTATTTGGCTAATACATGGAAACTTTTAAAAAAAGTATGACTGTTTATTTTTAATAGAAAAAATAAACCAAATCACAGTGACGAAGCCCTAGGGATGGGGACTGGGTGTCACAGGGTAGGCTCCTGCTCTATAGCCACCTCTGCCAGCCTGGGGCTGTGCTACCAGGGGGCCACAGCTGCACCTGCTTAGCCCCCACCAACAACAAGGCCATGGTACTCACAGTCTTGGTCTCAGTCACCTGGGCCTCCCGCAGAAAATGGCCAAGACCAACGGCCAGCCTCTGCACACAGCTCCAGTGTTTGCTCTGGATCTTGATGACTTTCTCTAGGGTGCTCCATGTTGATGTTGGCTTTTGCTAAAAGACTGCCTGGTCCAAGGCCTGCGGCTCCACACTGAGCAGAGCTGAGACACAGGCCTCAGAGGCATTACAGATGATAGTCAAGTTGTGGCTTCCTTCCAGGGCCTGCACGATGTGGACTACTGCCAGCATCGTCAGCTGCCTACTCAAGTGGCCAAAACATCTAGCTATCACAGAGTAACCCCCAGTGGAGTCTGATGTCCTTCAACAGCATCAACCCCATCAGAGACAAGGACCACGTCAGGTGAGAACACATGAGCAAGGGGCATCACATCACCACTGTCCTCAGTCTCCGATGGGAGGGTCCACACCTCCTGTCCATACCACGTACACATTGTACCCCATGTTTGGTCCTCCACCAATCTTTTCAGGAGCCTGGAGCCTGTTATCTATTCATCTATTGAAGTGCATCTTGGTGGTTTCCAAATTTTGGTAATTATGAATAAAACTGCTATAAACATTTGTATGCATGTCTTTGTGTGGTAAACTTACTTTTAAATTCCTTTAAATTTGAACTCGTGCCTTTTTAGAAATTGCTCTCTATCATTATCCTTGCCATGGCATATAAGGCAAAATTTCATACTCTTGTCTTCACTTACCTTCCTAGTTTCATCTTGTGGAACTCCCCCAACATAAATTCTCTTGAACCACCCATATATCCTGTACAGAACCACTCAACAGCTCTTAAAAGCTTTAAGTCTTTTGTATTCATTCACAAGTGATTTCCTGTGCATCAAGACTATTTTTTTTTTAATGGTTGCCCGGGATTCTGTTATATGGATATAATAAAAATTTATTTGCTAGTCACTGCCCTAAAAAAAAGAGAATGCATATTAAAATTTTTACGAAATGTTTCCCACTTCTTTCTGAAAGGGCTTAGCCAATTTATGATACAATACAGAGTATATGAGAGTTTCCTTTTGTGATTTTCCTTTCTTTAAAATTGAATATTTAAAGAAAAATGCTAATGGAAAGGAAAATTTTTTCACAATCATCTTGATTTACATTTTTGACCTTAGTAAGAACACTTTTAATGTTAAGAAGTTATTTTTTGTAATTGTTCTTTTTTTGTCATTCAATGCTGGGGACTTTTTGTTTTATTTTTTCGAATTTATATAAGATTCAGGCAAGTGCATGTTTGTTATAAGGACATATTGCGGTATTGAATATTGTTGACTATTGGGCTTCAGATGGCCCAAATAGTGAACACCGAACTCTATAGGTAACTTCTTATCCCTAACCCTCCCTTTTCAGTGTCCCAATTGCCTATTATTTCCATCTTTGTGGCCATCTGCTCCCACATAATCTATAAGCAAGAACATAAAATGTTTGGTTTTCTATTTCTGAGTTAGTTAGGATGATATCTAGCTCCACCCATGTTGCTGCAAGGAACATAATTTGTTCTCTTTTATGGCTGCATGGTATTCCACGGTATTCCATGGATATATAACACAATTGTTGGTGGGCACTTATGCTGGTTCCATGATTTTGCTATTGTGAGTAATGCTGCAATGTACATATGAGTACAGGTATCTTTTTTTATATAATGTATATTTTTCCTTTGGGTATATTCCTAGTAGTGGGATTGCTGAGTCAAATGGTAGTTCTATTTTCCATGGGTTCTTTGAGAAATCTCCTCAATGTTTTCCGTAGAGGTTGAACTAGTTTACATTCCCATCAACAGTGTATGAGTGTCCCCATTTCTCCACATCAGTGCCAACATCTGTTGTTCTTTGACTTTTTAGTAATAACCATTCTGAATGGTGTAAGATGATATCTCATTGTGGTTTTAATTTGTATGTTCCAGATTATTAGTGATGTTGAGCATTTTTTCATGTGTTTGCTGGCTGCTTATATGTCGTCTTCTTTTTTGTTTTTTGTTTTTTTGAGTTGGAGTCTTACTCTGTCCCCCAGGCTGGAGTGCAGTGCCACACTCCCGGCCACTGCAGCCTCGACCTACTGGGCTCTGGAGATCCTTCCACCTCTGCCTTCCAAGTAGCCGAACTACAGATGCGCACTACCATGCCCAGCTATATATGTCTTCTTTTGAAGTGCCCTTTGCCCACTTTTTGATGTTTTCTTTTTTCCCTTTGTGTTGAATTGTTTGGGTTTCTTGTAGATTCTGGATATTTGTCCTTTCTCTCAGGCATAATTTGCAAATGTTTTATCCCATTCCACAGGTTTTTGTTAACTTTGTTGATTATTTATTTTGCTGTGCAGAAGCTTTTTAGTTTAATTAAGTCCCACCTATTTTTGTTTTTGGCGTATTGGCTTTTGAGATCTTTGTCATGAATTCTTTGCCTAGGCCAATGTCCAGAAGCATGTTTCCTAGGTTTTCTTCTAAAATTTTCGTAGTTTCAGGTCTTCCATTTAAGTCTTTAATCTATCTTGAGTTAGTTTTTGTATATGGTGAGAGGTAGGAGTTCAGTTTCATTCTTCTGCATGTGGCTAGCCAGTTTTCCCATTTATTGAATAGAGTGTTCTTTCTCCATTGCCTATTTTTGTTGACTTTGTCAAAGTTCAGTTGGTTATAGGTATGTGGCTTTATTTCTGGGTTCTCTATTTTGTTCCATTTATCTATCTGTCTATAGGCTTGTAGTATAATTTGAAGTCTGGCAATGTGATATCTCTGCAACTGTTCTTTTTACTTAGAATTGATTTGGCTAATTGGGATTTTTTTTGGTTCAATACAAATATTAGGATTGTTTTTTCTAGATCTGTGAAAAATGATGTTTGTATTTTGATAGTGATTTCTCTGAATCTGTAGATTGCTTTGGGCAGCACGGTCATTTTAACAATATTGACTCTTCTGATCCACGAGCATGAGATGTTCTTTTATTTGTTTGTCATCTACAATTTCTTTCATCAAGATTTTGTAGATCTCCTTGTAGAGCTCTTTCACCTCCTTGGTTAATGTATTTCTAGGTATGTAATTAATTTATTTATGTTGTGGCTACTGTAAATGGGATTGAGCAGTAGATTTGATTCTTGGCTTAAGCATTATTTATGTATAGAAATGCCACTAATTTTTGTACGTGGATTTTTATATCCCGAGACTACTGAAGGCATTTATCGGGTCTAGAAACCTCTTAGAGGAGTCTTTAGGGTTTTCCAAGTATACAATCATGTCACCAATGAACAGAGATAATTTGACTTCTTCCATGTTGATTTGAATGCCCTTTATTTCTTTTTCTTCTTTTTTTCCTCTTTTTTGATAAATTGCTTTGTTAGGACTTCCAGTATAGTGTTGAATAAGAGTGATTTTTTTTTTTTTTACATTACTCATCCATGAGCTTTTTTACTTCTCTTGGATTGTTTTTTTCTAATTATTTTTGTTTTTGTTTTTGTTTTTTTTGGAGTTGGAGTCTCACTCTGTCGCCCAGACTGGAGTGCAGTGGCCCCTCCCAGCCACTGCAGCCTCCACCTGCTGGGCTCCAGCGATTCTTTCGCTTCAGCCTTCCAAGTAGCTGGAACTACAGGCACGTGCTACCACGCCCGGCTAATTTTTGATTTATTGTTAAGAGATGAGGTCTCGCCAAGTTGCCCAGGCGGGTCTCAAACCCACAGGCTCAGGCAATCCACTCACCTCAGCCTCTCAAGGCGCGGGATTACAGACTGAGCCACCGAGCCCGGCTTCTAATTATTTTTGAATAATGATTTGCGTGTATGGATATTAAACCTTTCTTCATTTATATTGCAAAAAATGTCCTCAGTTTGTCTTTTATATTTATTTTTATATTATGTATTTTATATTTATTTATTTTGTGCACTTTACTAGCTTTTCTTTATGAGTTTCTGAATTTGGTGTATATCAGCTTGTTTAAATGATAGATTTTTCATTAAGACCATTATTGTTCCTTAGTAAATGAAAAAAAAACTTGCATTTTAACAAATATACTTAAATTTTAACATTTGTATTTTTAACATCAAGGAGTCAGTCTAGACAGCACATTTTAATGCTAATATAGTTGATCGAGGTAATAGGACTTCTTAAAAGAAATAAAAATTTAGCCTCCAAAATAGAATTATAAATACATTCAAATTGCTGATGGTTTTTACTTGCCATGGGTTTTAGTCAGCTTTCAACCTTCAACTATGACAGGTATAGTATAGTTGTCATATATGATGACATGTAGCAATAAAATTACTTGTTTTCAGTTAAAGTCTTTAATTTTACTTTCAAGTGTGTGATAACAGCTCATAACATATAAAACTGCTAGTAAGACCAGGAAGTTTGTACTGTTGGAATATGTTTATAAGCTAATAATATTTTAATTTTTTAAAAAGTACCATCATAAAAATAACAGCAAAAATAGAAGTAAAAAAGATTTTGCAGGGCTATGGCAACTCTGTCTTGGAATATACAGAAAAGGGAGAGTTACAGAGAAAATGGAGGCAAAAAATATCTTAAATAGCATGTTAAAGATCTAAGAAACATGAGCTGGAAAACAAATTAAGTGAAAACAATTACCTTACTCTAAGCCAAAGATGACAGCCGGATTCAGGAGGAAGTGAAATGTAATGAATCTTGCCCTACAATCAAAGGAAATATTTTTGCAAGTTATACCAAATGGTAAGCAATCACAGACACACACACACATACTATTCTCACATAGCATTCATACCTATAGGTGCTTTTCTCTTGAACTTATTTTGGTTTTGCTTGTGATGTTTGCGTCAGATAATGACTGAACATAATTTTCTTCTCTCCAGTTCCCTTAAGCCCTTGAAATGATGACTCACTGAACAAGTACATCTTGATAAAATACTTTATGGTTTTCTCTATTTTTCTTATATAGACAGAAGTATATTACTATGTGTGTGAGTTTAATAGTTTTAATCAAATATATGTTTTTCTATGTCTTTTCAAATTTTAAGATAATTGGCAATTTTGGGTGCTGTCAGAGTCTTTCTTCAATGTCCATTGGGAAGAAAGTTCTACTTTTTTTTTTTTAGGCATTTGAGTCTATTCTGTCTTTCTGGATTTAGGGAATTAGTGACTAAAAATGGTTATTGTGGGTTGGGATACACAGCAAGAACTTTTTTTGAAATTACAGACATTAAGCAGACTTCCAGATTTGGGGGGGTGATTATTTTGGATGCTGAAAAAGTAGGTAAAGAAGGATGGCGCACTTGCTAGGCTTTTGACTCAGCATTTTTGGACCATATGTGATGTCTTAAGACCTGCAAGCTTACTATAAATGATTAATTCAGTTGACACATTTTTGGTTAATTTGAAATCTTTGGGCTTCTTAAAGTTCAATATTACCTTAGAAAATATTAGCATATGATTGTAGCTAGTAGTTATCCCACGAAAATGATATTTTTGTTTGCTTTACACATAAAAAATTTTTACGTGTAAGATAAAGTTAGCATTGTTTTTTTCCTATCTCTTTTCGTTAAAGTTAAAAATATAATACAATTCCATGATGTGTTTTTGCATTAAGACAATCTTGTATTTTAATTATGCATTTCTTTTTTTTCTTTTTTTTTTTTTTGAATTGGAGTCTCACTCCATTGCCCCGACTGGAGTGCAGTGGCCGCTCCTGGCCACCACAGCCTCGACCTGCTGGGCTCCGGCGATCCTCCCACCTCAGCCTTCCAAGTAGCCAGAACTACAGGCGAGCGATATCATGCCTGGCTAATTTTTGATTTATTGTAGAGATGAGGTCTCGCCATGTTGCCTGGGCGGGTCTCGAACCCATGAGCTCAGGCAATCCACTCTCCTCAGCCTCCCAAAACGCTGGGGTTACAGACTGAGCCACCAAGCCCAGTCAAATTATGCATTTCATAGGAAACTTTTACAACTATTTTTAGGACATCAATTATACATTATCAAACTATCCTAAAATAAGGACCAAACAATAGAGATGTTACTTATAATGACTTTTATCCATAAAAAGGGCAAGTTCTGATAATTTGAGAACTTTCAAATGAAATCTTCATTTCCTTTTTCTTTTCTTTTCTTTCTTTTTTTTGAGTTGGAATCTCACTCTGTCACCCAGACTGGAGTGCAGTGGCCGCTCCCAGCCACCGCAGCCTCGACCTGCTGGGCTCCGGCGATCCTTCCGCCTCAGCCTTTCGAGTAGCCGGAATTACAGGCATGTGCAACCACGCCCGGCTAATTTTTGATTTATTGTAGAGATGAGGTCTCGTCAAGTTGCCCAGGCGGGTCTGAACCCGCGGGCTCAGACAATCCACTCACCTCAGCCTCCCAAAGCGCTGGGATTACAGGCTGAGCCACTGAGCCGGCTGGAATCTTCATTTTCTAATAATGTTTGAGGTAGTCTTACATAGAGGGTGGGTTGCTGAAGCTCAAAGTTGAAGATGAGTGGAAGTTAAATTGTTCTATAAGAGAGAGTCTGAGAGATAGAGAAAAGAGTGGAGAAAAAGAGACCAGCAGAGAGATGGAATGATTGGAAAATAAAGGGGAAGAGGGTGATTGGGAAAAATGAATAGGGAAAGGGTGATTGAAGAAGGAGGGGGATTGAGACTGAGGGAAGAATAAGCTGCTGAGAGTTGAAGAGACAGGGAAAGAGATATGTCTGATGAGAAGTGTTTGAGTGAAATGCTGTGCATTTCTCTGTCACTCTAGGAAATAGTCACTAAAGGTACATTGGAATCTGAAGTTTTTAAACATATCAGGGTTGTGTGTGTGTGTGTGTGTGTGTGTGTGTGTGTGTGTGTGTGTATGTGCAGCAGTGAAGAAGAGGACATGAGGAAAATCTATGTTTCATAAGCAAAAGGAATGCCTAAATCTAGATATTTCCACGGTGTTCCCAATTGTAATAAAGGTCAAGAGTTATTTAAAATATCCATAATGACTTGAGGTGTTGTCACACACACCATGCCTCTTTGATTTGTTTCCTTTCTAATGCCTTCATTTGTTTAGCAAACTATTTATAAAGACTAGCACGTGGGAACATACTTTGACGATAAGTATGAATAAATGTGGAACATGTCAAATAATTGTTAATCATCAACATGGAAACTGCTTCTTTTTCTTTTCTTTTTTTTTTTTTTTTTTGAGTCAGAGACTCATTCTGTCACCCAGGCTGGAGTGCAGTGGCATGCTCAGGACCACCGCAGCCTCGACCTGCTGGGTTCAGGTAACCCTTCCGCCTCAGCCTTCCAAGTAGCTCGAACTACAGACACATGCCACAATAACCCTCTAATTTTTCTTTTTATTTATTGTGGAGATGAGGTTTCACCAAGTTGCCCAAGCTAGTCTCGAAGCTGTGGACTCCAGCAATCTTTTCACCTCAGTCTCCCAAAGTACTGGAATTATAGGCGTGAGTTACCGCGCCCAGCCAGAAAACTGCTTCTACCTCATTTAATGAACAGTATATTTTATTGTTTCCATTCTAGTAGGGACGATGCTTTTTTTTTTTTTTTTTTAAGTCGGAGTCTCATTCTGTTGCCCAAGTTGGAGTGCAGTGGCATGCTGCTCACAGCCACCGCAGCCTCAACCTGCTGGCTCAGGTGATCTTTCCACCTCAGCCTTTCAAGTAGCTGGAATTACAGGCATGTGACACTACGTCCAGCTAATTTTTTTATTTATTGTAGAGATGAGGTCTCATCATGTTGCCCAGGCTGTTCTTGAACCCATGGGCTCAGGCAATCCTCTTGCCTCAGCCTCCCAAAGGCCCAAAGAGCTGGAATTATAGACATGAGCCACCACGCCCAGCTTGAAATGATGCTTATTAACTGAGGCTGAATTTACAGAAGTGTGCTTCCTTAAAAAGCTTCCATTCCTCAGAATTATTTTGTTGTATGAATTATGATTATCTCATTAGATGCAGAAAAAGCTTTTGATAAAATCCACCATCCCTTCTTGATAAAAACCCTCAAACACCTAGGTATAGAAGGAACATACCTCAAAATAGTAAGTGCCATTTACGATAAACCCACAGCTAACATATTGCTAAATGGACAGAAACTAGAATCATTTCCCCTGAAAACTGGAACAAGACAAGGCTGCCCACTCTCAATTTGTTTATTTACTTATTGATGGAGACCATGTTGGTTATTATGAATAAAATTCTTATTAACCCTCATGTACAAGTCCTTCTGAGGATATGGGTTTTCATTTTTTAAAAATAAATCTGGCCGGGCTTGGTGGCTCAGCCTGTAATCCCAGCACTTTGGGAGGCCAAGGCGAGAGGATTGCCTGAGCCTGCGGGTTCGAGACCTGCCCGGGCAACTTGGCGAGACCTCGTTCTACAATAAATCAAAAAAACTAGCCAGTCATGGCAGTGCATGCCTGTAGTTCCATCTACTTGGAAGGCTGAGGCGGAAGGATCGCCGGAGCCCAGCAGGTCGAGGCTGCGGTGGCCAGCCATAAGCATGCCACTGCACTCCAGCCTAGGTGGCAGAGTGAGACTCCAACTCAAAATAAATAAATACATAAATTAAAAAAAAAAATCCATTGGAAGGAATTGTTAGGTTGTATAGTTAATAGATGTTTACTTTTATACAAAAATGTAAACACTGTTTTCCAGATATTTATGCCATTTTATACTTTCAGCAACAATGCACAAAACTTTTAGTTGTTTCACACACTTGTCAGCACTTGGCATTGTGAGTCTATTTCAATTTGGCCAATCTAATGGGTTTATGGTGGTATCTCATTGTGGCTTTAATTTCCATTTTCCTTATGAGTGATGATGTTGACCATCTATTTATATTCTTATCGGCAATTCATAAACTTTTGTGAGTGAAATATTTGCTTAGGACTTGTCCTCTTTTTAAAAAAGTGGATTGTTGTTTTCTAATTATTAAATTTTTAAAGTTCTTTATAAAGTTTTGACACAAGTCCCTTGTGTGATATATATATTTTGACTACTATTTTCTCCTACTCTTTGGCCTGTCATTTTCTTTTCTTTTTTTTTTTTTTTTTGAGTTGGAGTCTTGCTCCGTTGCCCAGACTGGAGTGCAGTGACCGCTCTCGGCCACCGCAGCCTCGCCTGCTGGGCTCCAGCTATCCTTCTGCCTCAGCCTTCCAAGTAGCTGGAACTACTGGTGCGCGCTACCACGCCCAGCTAATTTTTTGATTTATTGTAGAGATGAGATCTCACCAAGTTACCCGGGCGGGTCTCAAACCCGTGGGCTCAGGCAATCCACTCACCTCAGCCTCCCAAAGGCGCAGGATTGTAGGCTGAGCCACCGAGCCTGGCTCATTTTATTTTCTTAATGATGCCTTTCAGGGACTGAAGTTTTAAATTTTGTCTAACTCACCAATATTATTTTATGGTTTATGCCTTTTGTGTTTTTTTTTTGAAACTTTTTTTTTAAACAAGAAGACATTGAGACACTAAATAGACCAATAACAACCCAGGAAATTGACTCTGTCATATGAAACTGCCTACAAAAAAAGCCCTGAACCGGATGACTTTCCAGCAGAATTCTACAAAATGTACAAGGAGGAGCTGATACCAATCCCATTGAAAGTATTCCAGGCAATTGAGAAAGGTGGAATTCTCCCCAAATCATTTTACGAAGCTAACATTACACTGATACCCAAACTGGGTAATGATTCAACAAAGAAAGAGAACTACAGGCCAATATCCCTTATGAACATAGATGCAAAAATCCTCAACAAGATTCTAGCAAATCGGATTCAAAAACACATCTCAAATATCATCCACCATGACCAAGTAGGTTGCATCCCCAGGATACAGGGCTAGTTCAACATTCACAAGACCATAAATGTCATTAAATACATCGACAGATGTAAAAGCAAGAACTACATGATTATCTCATTAGATGCAGAAAAAGTTTTTGATAAAATCCAGCATCCCTTCTTGATAAAAACCCTCAAACACCTAGGTATAAAAGGAACATACCTCAAAATAGTAAGTGCCATCTATGACAAACCACAGCTAACATATTGCTAAATGGACAGAAACTAGAATCACTTCCCCTGAAAACCGGAACAAGACAAGGCTGCCCCACTCTCACCCCTCTTGTTCAATATTGTGTTGGAAGTCCTAGCTCAGGCAATTAGACAAGAGAAGGAAATCAGGGGTATCCAAATAGGAAAAGAGGAAGTCAAGTTATCCCTCTTCGCTGATGATATGATCCTATACCTTGAAAATCCATGAGAATCTGCTAAAAACCTGTTTGCACTGATAAAGGACTTTGGGAAAGTCTCAGAGTACAAAATAAATGTGAAAAGACAGTTGCATTCCTTTACACCAACAACAAGCAGACAGAGATCCAAATAAAAAGCACAAGCCCATTCACAATAGCCATCAAAAAGATGAAATACCTCGGCATCTTCCTAACCAGAGAAGTGAAAGACCTTTACAGTGAGAATTACAAAACACTGCTTAAAGAAATCTAAGAAGACACAAAGAAATGGAAAAATATTCCATGCTCATGGATAGGAAGAATCAACATTGTTAAGGTGTCCATCCTACCAAAGGCAATCTGCAGATTCAACGCAATACCCATTAAGCTACCAGCATCATTCTTCTCAGATCTGGAAAAGACAATACAGAAATTCATACGGCAACAAAAATGACCATGAATAGCTAAAGCAATCCTTAGCAAAAGAAACAAAGCAGGAGGTATCACACTTCCAGACTTCAAACTTTACTATAAGGCTACAGTAATTAAAACAGCCTGGTATGGTACAACAACAGGCACATATACCAATGGAACAGGATTGAGATTCCGGAAGCAAAGCCTCAATTTCTCAACCAACTCATCTTTGTCAAAGCCTCCAACAACAACCACTGGGGAGAGGAGAACCTATTCAGTTAATGGTGCTGGGAAAACTGACTGACCACATGCAGAAGATTGAAACAGGACCCCTACCTATCACCATACACAAAAATTAACTCTAAATGGATCAAAGACCTGAATGTAAAACCTCAAACTATAATAATCTTAGAAAATGCAGGAGACACCCTTATGAAAATTGGAACTGGGAACCAATTTTTATTCAGAACCCTAAAGGCCAATGCCTTAAGAAGTAAGATAGACAAGTGGGACCTCATCAAATTAACGAATTTCTGCAAAGCAAAAGAAACCATCAAGAGAGCAGGGAGACAGCCCACAGAATGGGAAAAATATATTTGCCAACTATTTATCCGACAAAGGCCTAACATCTAGGATCTACAAGGAACTCAAACTCAAAAAACAAACAGCCTCTTTAAAAAGTGGGCAAAAGACATGAATAGACACTTCTCAAAAGAAGATATACAGGTAGCCAACAGACACATGAAAAAGTGCTCAGCCTCACTCATCATCAGAGAAATGCAAGTCAAAACCACATTGAGATACCACCTAACCCCTGAAAGAATGGCCATCATTAATAAAACAAACAACAGATGCTGGCAAGGATGTGGAGAAAAAGGAATGCTTCTACACTGCTGGTGGGAATGCAAACTGGTGCAGCCTCTTTGGAAGACGGTGTGGTGATTCCTGAAAGAACTAGAAATTGACCTTCCATATGACCCAGCAGTTCCCCTATTGGGAATATACCTGGAGGAATTCAAATCATTCTACCAAAAAGATACCTGTACACGTATGTTTGTTGCAGCTCTATTCACAATAGCAAAAACATGGAACCAACCATGTTGCCCATCGAAGCTGGACTGGATTAAAAAAATGTGGTACATATACATGATGGAATATTATGCAGCCATAAAGAAGGACAAATATATGGACTTTGCAGCAACTTGGATGGATTTGGAGTCGATCATATTCAGTGATTAATCACAGAAACAAAGAGCAGAGTTCCATATGTTCTCACTCATAAACAGAACTTGAATAATTATAATGCTACAAGAGAGCAATTGGCAGTAGTGAAAAGCTGTCGGGGGGGCAGTGGGGAGTGGGATTGGCAGTTGAGGGAAACTGCTAGGGGACTGAGGGGCATACCTCATCAACAAGGGTACCTGCATGATCAATGTTTATATACCTAACCCTGAAATGTACCCCACATCTTTATAATAAAAATTTTAAAACAAGAAAAATTTCTCAAAAAAATAAAAAATAAAAATAAAAAACTTTATCTATCTCAAAGTCCTGAATATGTTCTTTTATTTTTTTTTCTACAAGCTGTATAGTTTTAGCATTCATGTTCAAGTCTATGATGACTTTCAAGTTAATTATTTTTATGGTGCTAAACAGGCATTGAGATTAATATTTTTTCTGTAGGTACATGCATTTATTTTAGCACAATTTATTGAAAAGAACTTCCTTTCCCATTGGACTTTATCAAAAAGTAGTTGCCCAACTATGTGTGAATCTCCTTTTGGTCACTCTTTTCTGTTCCATTTATCTATATATATTTTCAGACTTTACTGTTTCAAGTAATGCAGCTTTAAATCTTGAAATCTGGTTTACATAAGTCCTCAAAATTGTTTTGACAAGTCTACATTCTTTGTACATATATATGTACAATCATTTGTATGTTTTATACAGAAACAAATGAAAAAATCTAACAGAGAGAGTCAGCTGTCAAGTCCTATAAAAAAAAGTCTATGGAATTCTTTATTGCAACGGTGTTGAATCTAAGATCAATTTATGGAGAACAAATATCTTAAGGTATAAAGTCTTCCAATCAAGACCCGTGGTATATCTTTTTCATTTATTTAGGTCTTCTTTAAAATTTTTTGGCAGAATTTTGCAGTTTTGAGAATCCAGCACATCTTTTGTTGAATTTATTCTTAAATGTTTTATGTTTTTGATGTTTATTATACATGATCATTTTTAAAATCGAATTTTCCGATTATTTGTTTTGAGTATATAGAAATACAATTTATTTTGTCAATTGACCTTGAATTTAAAAACCTTGATAAAGTTACTCCTTTTTTTTTTTTTTGAGTTGATTTTTTTTTTTGAGTTGGAGTCTCACTCTGTCACCCAGACTGGAGTGCAATGGCTGCTCCCGCCCACCGCAGCCTCCTCCTCCTGGGCTCAGGCAATCTTTCTCTGCCTCAGTCTTCAAGTGGCTGGAACTACAGGCACGTACCACCACGCCCGGCTAATTTTTTTATTTATTGTAGAGACAAGGTCTTGCCAAGTTGCCCAGGCTGGTCTCAAACTTGTGGGCTCAGGCAGTTCTCTCACCTCAGCCTCCCAAAGTGCTGGGATACAGCCTTGAGCCACTGCACCCAGCCTGATAAAGTTACTCTTTACTTCTAATGTTGTTTTGTTGATTACTTAGGATGTTCTTTTTTTGTTTTGAAGATATTCTACATACATAAGCATGACATCTGCAAACAACAATGGTTCTATTCCTTTCTCTGCAGTCTGTATATTTTTTATTTGTTTTTCTTGCCTTATAGTCATTTTAATACTTACGTTAAGAGGAGTGATGAGAGTAGGTGCATTTGAATTGTTCTTGATCTCCAGGGGAAAGTGTTCACTGATTCACTTTTAACTATAACATCAGCTATGGGTTTCCCTTATCACACTGAGGAAATTTCAATCTATTCCTAGTTTGCTGAGCGTTTTTAATCAGGAAGGGTTTTAATTTTTGTCTGATGCCTTTTTCTTCAGTTATTGAAATACTCATGATTTTCTTTTTTATCCTGTCAATGTGGTTAATTGTATTGACTGATCTCTAAATTTTGAGTTAGTCTTGTATCCCTGGGATAAACTTGACTTGGTCATAATGTGATATCTTCCTTTTGCTGGGTTTGATTGGCTAATATTTGTTGAAAATTCTTCCTTCTCTGTTCATGAAAGATGTCATTGTGTTACTTTTGAGGTCGAAATCTCACAGTTTATTTCCCGACGCATCCTCTGCCTTATTCTGCCTAATTCACATGCTGATCCATACCAGGTTTTTGACTTTGTATTTAAATTTATAGCATCTTCTGTGCATTCTATGCTTTCCCCCACTATGCCTTTTGCCCCATGTTTAATTATTTATGCTGCTTTTTTAATTGTTATCTTTCTTTATCACTACTTGCAATAAATTTACAACTTCTATGAATATAAATATATTCGCGTTAAGAACTAAAATATTCTCTCTTAACTTTATTATGCCTTAACTTAATACACCTTAACTTAAATATTTTTTCTCTTTTTTATCAGACTCAATCATCTTATTTTTCAGTATTTTCTGTTATTGACAACTCTATATATTTTATTACCCAAGTCAGAAAAATGTCATTCTCCCTCTCTGTCATTCTCCAATTTAAATACATAACCAAATCTTGCCAATACAACTCATATTTCTCAAATCCATCTCCTCCTCTGTCTCTTCTCTGTGGTTGCCTTCAGATGCTTACTATTTCTCACCTGGATTACTGAAATCATATTCCATCTGGTTTCATTTGCTACTTTCCAAACTGCCCTTCACTTTGCCACTAGATTGACCTTTCTGGAAGGCAAATTTGCTTTTCTGTTCAAAATATTTAATGTCCCTGTTTTGCCTTTAGAATAAAACATGAACTTTTTAGTAAAATTCCAAAATCATTCAAAATCTGTTCCCTGTTAAAGTCCCAAATGGGTTTTAAGCTGAAAACAGATTCCCCATAACTTAGCAAAGTGAAAAACAACAACAGCTTCTGTGCAATAACCCTAGACAATATTTCCCCAACTATAGCACAACTAAGAGTTTTACATTTTAGTACAGCTAAGATGATGGAACCATCTTATCCCCACTATTGTGTCAGCCAATAATTATGTACTCATTGAAAAAGGAAAAAAGTCAAGATATTTGACTCTAAATCCGTTTTGTTTGTGTGAGGCAAAAAATCCCATGATCTTAATGAAAAACTCATCTTAATGATGTTCATATAGAAAATTAGGCTGCATTTGATGAAGTGCCAGTGACTGAAATCAAACAATTGTTTTAGCTCAAATGACTCTCCATTATTAATTCCTTACCCTGGTTCTGAAGTCAGGAATATTCTGTCCTTTGTTTGTACTCTGAAAGCTCCTTTACTTCACATAGCTTTGCTTTGAAGTTAACTTTTTTCTATATCGCGTTTTCAGGCAAGGACACTTTGGTATTTACCCGTAATGTCTCAGGCAGGATCTGGCTCAAAGACAGAACTTCATAAGTAGGAATCAAGTTCATGCTAAGACTAAAAGCATGAGTATAGATATGGAGCTGTTATAAACATGAACATTAGAGAATGTCTGCTTTGGAACCTCTGGAATGTTATCCTGTGCCTTTCTGCTCCCAAATCTAGAGTCTCGTGGATCAAATCTGTGTCATTATTAGAAATGCAAATGCAAGAATATAAAAACAGCTTCCTGGATGTGGATTACTTAGACTTTGGTACCTGTTTATACTGAAGTCATTTTTACTGTGGTTTTATGGGGCAATGCTCATGTCTTACCAACAAAGCCAACACTCTTGGTCTTTCTATCATCTTAGACCGTAGGTATGTTATTATTTTATAGTATTGTCTTAATTTTGGCAAAAGAAATTTTTTTCTTATTTTTTTATTTTGTCTACCAAAAACTATAAGAAGTAAATTAAATCAATTTTTTTTTCATGTGGGTGGAGAAAAATTTTAATGAGCAATCTGAAATACATTTTTGCATATGGCCAACATATTTACAATCTTCATTTGCTTTTTACTTTAATCTTGGATATAAAAAAAGCCACCATAAAAGCAAAATCTTAACAGATGCATAATCTTCACATATGGTTTATGAGTACAGTTCACAAATGACTAATACCAAGTTGTTTATTTCCATCCCTTGTGGAAACTTTGATGAATAGAAAGTCAGATCATGAGACAATTGTAGTTTTCTCAAAAATAAGCATTTTATATTATGGTTCAAAGATAAATATGCAAATGTATTTGAGGCATATCACTATGCCAGATTTGTCTTATAGTCTTTTCCTACCTACATCAAAATTCCGTTTGACAAATTCAGTTGTTAAAGACAGTGAAATAGTACTCCTAGAACATGTTATTCAGGTATATTAATCTAGAGTAAAAGCATGTAAATCAAATAGGCGCTTATCTAGTGGCCTAATGAAACTACATGATTTAAATAAAACTCTACTATTTGGGAAATTTTGCTTTAAAAAAAAAAACACTTATTAACTGAACAATCTTGGGCAAGTCTCTATATTGTCCTGAGTCTGTAGTTTTATTTGTGAGATGCAAAAACTTGTCTGCTTTGCCCACTTTAATCAGTCCAGTAAATATTTATTTAGCTACATTATGGGACAAACACTGTTCTTGGCATTTATGTTACATAACAAAAGAGATGCAAATGTGTAAGGGGAGAAATAAACTAAATAAATAAACCTCCAGCAAGTTAGAAGATAAGAAGTGATATGGGGGAAAAACAGCAGGGCAAAGGCAGAAAACTTCTTGGTGAGAAGGCTCATTGCAGTTTAAAATAGAATTGTCACAATAGGCTCTCTTGACTAGATGAACTCTAGGGAAAAAACTCAAGAGATGTAAAGGGTTAGCCACCAGGAAAGAGCATTCCAGTCTGAGGGAGTTACCAAGGCAAAGGCAAAGGGAATATATGGTGAATTAGAAGAAAGTGGTGAGGCCAGTGTGGCCTAGAATGAAGTGAAAAGGGAAGTGGTGGAAATCAGAAACGTAAGGAGGATTCAGGTACAGCCTGATCATGTCAAGTCTTATAATCTATGATAAGAATTTTGCTTTTGGCTGGGCTCAGTGGCTCAGCCTGTAATCCCAGTGCTTTGGGAGGGCGAGGTGAGGGTGTGGATCGTCTGAGTCCACAGGTTCGAGACCCACCTGGGCAACTTGGTGAGACCTCATCTCTACAATAAATGAAAAATTAACTGGGCGTGGTAGCGCATGCCTGTAGTTCCGGCTACTTGGAAGGCTGAGGCAGAAGGATCACTGGAGCCCACCCAGCAGGTCTAGGCTGCAGTGCCCGGGAGCGTGCCATTGCATTCCAGTCTGGGCGACAGGAGTGAGATTCCAGCTCAAAAAAAAAAAAAAAAAAAAAGAATTTTGCTTTCATTCTAAGGGGAGGTGGAAGACTTGGGAGGGTTTCTGGAGGAGTGATACGATTTGAATTGGGTTTTATAAAAATTACTCTGGGGCAACCCCTTCAGCTCCCCTCCCACTGTGGGAGTTTTTCTGTCCTCTCAATAAATCTTTCTTTTTCACTTTCCGGCCATCCGTGTTCCTCATTCTTCCTGGATATGAAAGAAGAACCTCGACCCTGAAAAGAGCTGCGACCTGAAGAGCCGCAGATCATTGGAGCCAAAGAGTCATATACCCCAGAGGCTGGCTTGGCAGCTGATGGAGCTGACTAAACAAGGAAAGCTGCTGGAATAAGGCAAGACTCTGAAGCTGAGCCACTCTGGGGGATAGGCTTTCCAGCCCACTGAACCAGCAACACTCTGAGGGCCTGGCTTGCCAGCCCATTAGAGCCGACACTTCCAGGGATAGGCTTACCATCCCCTCCAGGTAACCCTCTCGGGCTTGACTGGCCAACCCATTGAGCTGACACTCTCGAAGGCTAGGCTGACTTGAAATATCCACATCAGTTTTGGCACTCGAATGTGGGACTTGAAGGAAGGAGGCCATCAAACTCAAAATAGTGATGCAGATGGAACATTGTATGGAAGCTTCTTTCTACCGAGTACCTTTAGCTCGCCCTCTGAAGAATCCCTAGGGGCCGTCCCATACCATGCCCATGGTCAGCAGGAAGTCGCCAGGCAGGTCATCATCCTTACTCTTTAATGACAGTGAGGGTTACTACTCCAGAGGGGGGAATGAGACAGGAGATAGCTAGAGAAAGGCTAGGCAGACAGACAGGTGGGTCTCGGCGGGTCCTCTGGTAACAATGTAGTGAACTGCCCCAGGCCTCTCAGGCTCAGCGTTGGTAAAGCAGCTTCCTGTGAGCCTCTCAAGCTAGAGCTTAAGTACTCACTACTGGGATCGAAAAGCAACCAATCAGCTCACCATTAGGTCCCTACCTCCTGCTGATTGGTCCTTAATACTGAACTATCAGAACAGCTACAGCTCACAGCTAGTGCTAGCCAATCGACTTGGGCTTAGGGCTATATAACCACCAGGCTTCTGCTCCAGACTGGCAACTCCTTGGGGTCCCCTCCCACTGTGGGAGCTTCTCTGCTTCTCTGTCCTCTCAATAAATCCTGCTTTGTCATTAAAAAAAAAAAGAATCACTCTGACTACTATCTTGAGAGTATATGATAGGAGGCAAGTATGAAGAAAAGAGCCTAGTTAGGACAGTTAGGAAGTTGCTGGAGTGGTCTGAGAGGGATGATGTTGACCAACAGACCAGGGTGTTAGAATTGAGGTGGGGGGAAGTGTTTGAATTGTGGATACATTTGGAAGGCAGAGTCAATAGTGTCTGTTGATAGATTGAATGAGGGATGAGAGAGGAAGTGAAAGGTCGGAATGGCTCAAATATTTCGCCCTGAGCAACTAGAGTGATGAAGCTGACATCAACTCATACAGAGTACCTGCAAATGAAGGAAGTTTTGAGGAGGAATATCAGAAACTCAGTGTTGGTTATGTAAAGATTGAGGTGTCTAATTGACATATAATTCAGGTACTCTAAATTATGTTATAGTTTAACAACAGTCTCAAAATGTCAATGGCTTAACATAGCAAAGGTTTACTTTTCACTGAGAATACACGTCAAACACAAGTGCTGATAACTCTGCTTCATACATACACTCAGGGACCAGAGCTGATGGAAGCATTGCCGAGTTGCAACTGTCACTCTGAAACCTATGGCTTGCATGGTCATGCAGCAGGGGAAGAGAACTGGAGAGCCATGCACTGACTCCAAATATATGCTCAGAAGTGACACCAATAATTTCCTCTCATAGCCTATTGAGCGAAGCTGATTATATGGCACCACCTAACTGCAAGGGGGTAAGAGATATGGACTCAGCTATAGGGCAGGCATTCAGGTGAGAAGTCTATGGTATATGGATTTCAGAGTGGTTGGTCATTTGGATAGTATTTAAATCCAAGATATTGTGGAATCACCAGGGATTGAACAGAATTAGGGAAGAAGGTGAACAATCGAGCCATGGATTACTCTAACGTTTTGAGGTCTGGAAAAGGAAGAAAGAACAGCAGAGTAGATGGAAAAATGTCATTTGGTGAGATAGGAGGAAAGTCAGGAGATAGGAGTACCCTGGAATTCAAGTGAAGAAAGGGCATCAAGGAGGAAAGAATGGAGGGCTGTGACAAATAGAGGGTTGTTGACATTCCAGTAAGATGAAACTGAGAATTGACCATTACTTCAGCAAGGAGGAGTTCATTTGGCCCTACATGTTTTTGGAGTCTTGATGGACTGATAACCTGAGAGAATGAGAGGAACTGGAAAAAAATTGGAGTAAGTTTAGGCAACTCTTTTGAGAAAATTTAATATAAAGGATGAGGAATGGAGTGGTCACTAAAGGAGGAAGAGGGACCAAGAACAACATTTTTTTAAATGGGAAAATTAGTGCATGTGTGTGCTGATGAATAAAGAGAGGAAAACGGATGCAGGAGAGAGGGGTAGAAGTTGCTTCTATGATGTTCTTGAGCAAAGGGGAGTAGATGGGTCTACTGCACAAGTGGAAGAATTGATTGACTTTCACTAGGAGGATGAAGAACACATCTCTAAGGACAAGCAGGAAGACAGAATTAAAGAGGTGGAAATGAAAGTTTGTAAATCTGGTGAACCTTGTGAGCAGGTGTCTATGGAAGTTGTGCCCAGGTTTGGCATGAACACCAAATAAAATGAATTCTAAATTAAATAGATAGGTATATGTTATTATTAATTTGTTATTAGCTTTTCATAGCTTAGCATTAGCAAAAAACTGAGGCTGCCAATAAAATGTCCATAGGAAACTGGCAGGCCAGGCTTATCTGGAAGAAGATTCAGCCTTCCAGACTCTTGGCAGCAGAAGAGTATGCAGGCTATCTAAACCGATCAGATCTGCAGAGATGATATTCACTGGAAGAACTTGTGGAGAGTGAGGGTTATTCTGAATGATTCCTATAGAAAGATGGATTTGACACTGAAGTGGTATAATCCTACAACTTAGTGCTGGGCTGCCTTTATGTAGCCATGTTTGCCCATAAATTAACCTAGACACAAAAGTCACAGGGATCTGTTGACTCAGTCACTTGACTTTTATTTAGATGTGTCACTGGTAGGCAAGCTGCAGCCATTCTCACAGGCCAGTGCTTTAGGAATCTGAGGGCTGCACTTAGAAGAACTGTATCTTCCAAATTATATCATTTATATTTTTACCTGATAACATTCTATTCTGTAATAACAATTAATACCTTCAATAGGGGTAAAATGAACTCTTTCAGGCCCAGAGTGCTACCTAGGATCTTGACAAGCTATAGACATTTCTGTTGCTTTAGGGACTATTCATTCCTTTTGAGATAAAACTAAACTAGAGATTTCTTTTGTTGTGTGTATATACATGTATGTTATTGATTAATTCAAACTGGCAATAATTGACCAATTAAAGTTATGAATCACTGGAGTTTTTCTAACATTTTGGACCTATGGAAAGCATTTTATCTTGAATTAGTAGATGCTATGTTATGAAGCTCCCACGTTTGGAAAATCAAGCTATTTATGCTACTATAGTTCTGAACAGGTCCAAGGAATACAACCAATCATGGATGCATAGAATTATCCAGAGCATTTCTGTACTATAAAGATTTGTATCCAGAGGAGTGAAGGAAAGGATTTTAGAGGCCTTGTAGTAGCCCGTTGCCGTCATCTGTGTTGCCCAAAGAAGAGAAAAGACTGTGAAACAGGATTGTCAGTGGAGCTGCTCTTTGGTCTTGTCAGCTAGCTTCTTATGAAAAACACAATCCATTCTTCCATTCCAGAACTTTTAACAAGATAACAGTTAACTAACTGCCAAGTTTTATCGGATAGAATAGAAACAGACATCGCTATGTCATAACGATTAGTCCCAAACAGGATGCTTCTTCTACCTCCGTCCTACGCGGTTTTGAAGGTTCTGAATTTTGTATGCATTTGTCTTACTTTCTATTGGCATATCAAGTTTAGATTGGTATACTGAACATACAGAGATAGTCAATGGCTTTTATTGCATACATTTAATATTCTTGTAAATATAACACACGCTCAGTTTAAAAATAAAATATAGAAGGATTTATAATTAAAAATGTCAGCTCCTGCCCCACCTTCTACATGTAATTATGTTCCCAGAGACATTTGTTCTTTTCTCTTTTGTTTCCATCTTAAACTCCTTTACTACTTAACTTCATAGATCTACAAATTAGGTATACTATGCCACTATTTCTCGATTTTTCACTTAGATGTTATTTATTGACTTTCTGATATAATAGTGAGTATTTAGCTGAGTTATCCCCTCCACACCATTGCCTCTCTCACCCCACTGTCCAGTTTTGCTACAGCACTGTAACTGCATTATTTTATGACTTCATTTGTGATTTATGTTATCTAATGATTAAAGACAGTATCACTTAGACTCCTCAGTTCTTAAAAGGACACTAGGGCTTAAACTAATTTAAACCCTTACTCTAAACTCTCTTCCTTGTTTCCATCTCCCAAATTACATCATTTATTCTTTCACTTATATGTGTCAGGTTTAAAAGCATTTGTATTCTGTTCGCATTCATAATTAACACCTTCCTGATGTATATGTAGGTTGATTTTAAAGAGTTGAAAATGAACACATTGTGGGCTGATACTTTTTTTGCTGGGCAACTTCGCTGGTTACCCCACCTCATTCCACGTTTTGCCTCCTCGAAAGTCATTGAAAACTCTTTATTTGCTGATAGTTCATCTCCAGTTCTTTTTGTTTTTGTGATTTTTTTTTTTTTTTTTGAGTTGGAGTCTCACTGTGTCACCCAGACTGGAGTGCAGTGGCCGCTCCTGGCCACCGCAGCCTCTCCTGCTGGGCTCCGGCGATCCTTCCACCTCAGCCTTCCAAGTAGCCGGAATTACAGGCACACACTACCACACCCGGCTGATTTTTTGATTTATTGTAGAGATGAGGTCTCGCTGCCTAGGCGGGTCTCGAACCCGCAGGCTCAGCAATCCATTCACCTCAGCCTCCCAAAGGCGCGGGATTACAGGCTGAGCCACCTTGTTTTTGTGATTTTTATGCCTTCTTTCTTTCTTTCTTTTTTTTTTTTTTGAGTTGGAGTCTCACTCTGTCGTCCAGACCGGAGTGCGGTGGCCGCTCCCGGCCACCGCAGCCTCGACCTGCTGGGTTCCAGCGATCCTTCCTCCTCAGCCTTCCGAGTAGCCGGAATTACAGGCATGCGCTACCACGCCCGGCTGATTTTTTGATTTATTGTAGAGATGAGGTCTCGCTGCCCAGGCGGGTCTCGAACCCGCAGGCTCAGGCAATCCACTCACCTCAGCCTCCCAAAGGCGCAGGATTACAGGCTGAGCCACCGAGCCCGGCGTTCTTTATTTCTTTAGATGAATCAGATCTAGAGAAGAAAAGAAGACAAATGTGCTCAGTATACCATTTTGCATCGGAAACTTCTTTTTAACTTGTTTTCCTAATATGTGTAAAACAAAACAAATGCATTGTCTAACAGTTATCTAGGTAGGTTTTAATATATCTAATAATACGCTATGAGAATTGCACCTTATATATTATATTTTTGCTTCTGCAGTTTATTACTGCTTTAAATTTAGAAAGGAAAATGTTCTAATCCAAAACTCTCTGAGGTAGCAAGTTGGAAAAGCAAACACACTGGGAAAGAAGCATGTAAAAACCAACTCTTGATTTTGATTCAGTCTTTTTACTCTGACACACTTAAAAACATTGAAAACAAAGCATTTTCTTTTAAAGTATTGCCATGATATATTGTATTCCTTATTTACTTTTTTTCCAATCACAGTTTATAATATACCTGGCAGGCAACAGTCCGTTTTAATATCTTCATCTGCACTGCAGGATGAGATAGTAGCATCCTTTCCTCTTGCTTCTGCCTTCTGGAAAGGCTGGTTTACAGTTTTAATAACTCCTTGGAACAAGTTACTGTACAACATAAACATATATTCTTGTTTATTCAGAGTGACAGTTTTGTTATTGCTGTATTATAAAAACAATTGTGATTCTAAATAAAATATACCCATAAATTAAAACTCAGAGATGGACTTAACTATAATATATACACAATTAGTGCCAAGATTTTTTTTTTGAGTTGGAGTCTCACTCCATCTCCCAGGCTGGAGTGTAGTGGCAAGCTCACGGATGCCCCAGCATCAACCTGCTGGGCTCCAATGATCTTTCTGCTTCAGCCTTCCAAGTAGCCAGAACTATAGGCATGAGCTACTACGCCCAGCTAATTTTTGATTTACTATAGAGATGAAGTCTCGCCAAGTTGCCCAGGCTGGTCTCGAACCTGCAGGCTCAGGCAATCCACTCGCCTCTGCCTCCCAAAGTGCTGAGATTACAGGCTGAGCCCCCGAGTCCAGCCTGCTCCAAGAATTTTGTTTCACAAAATTCATCTAGCCTGAAATAGCTGCCTACAATACAGGCAATATCTGCATGATTCCCAAGTATTTAAAATTTATATCTCCCTGTTTTCTTATTCATCCCTGGCTGCACGATCTTTTTGAATATTCTCATTATGACTTTATGAGCTCAGGGCATGCCTTGATGTACCAGAAGGCCAAATTGTTTCATCTTGGACTGAGGGTGGTCTTCTGAAAAGCTGAATTAAAAAAAAAGAGAGGTAGTATAGCTTAGTTGTGAAGTGGTCTGGCTTGGAGGCCAGGCAGTGACAGTCTTAGCTCAGTCCTTTTCTGGCAGGGTGACCTTGGACACTTGTCTTACTAGCTCAAAGTTTGTAAAATGAGAATAATGACACCTAAAATCAGCCAGGTGCCGTGGCTCAAGCCTATAATCCCAATACTTTGGGAGGCCAAAGCAAGAGAATTGCCTGAGCCTGTCGGTTCAAGACCAGCCCAGGCAACTGGCAATACCTCATCTCTACAATAAACCAGAAAAAAAATTAGCCGGGTGTCGTAGCATGTGCCTATAGTTCTGGCTGCTTGGATGGCTGAGGCAGAAGGATCGCCGGAGCCCAGCAGGTTGAGGCTGGAGTGGCTGGCTGTGAGCGTGCCATTGCACTCTACCCTGGGCGACAGACTGAGACCTCCAACTCAAAAAAAAAAAAAAAAAACCAAACTAAAACAAACCTTAAAATAATAGAACTGTCAGCCGGGCTTGGTGGCTCAGCCTGTAATCCCGTGCCTTTGAGAGGCTGAGGTGAGTGGATTGCCTGAGCCTGCGGGTTCGAGACCCGCCTGGGCAATGAGACCTCATCTCTACAATAAATCAAGAAATCAGCTGGGCGTGGTAGTGCATGCCTGTAATTCCAGCTACTTGGAAGGCTGAGACGGAAGGATCACCGGAGCCCAGCAGGTCGAGGCTCCGGTGGCCGGGAGCGGCCACTGCACTCCAGTCTGGGCGACAGAGTGAGACTCCAACTCACACACACAAAAAAATAATAAATAAAAATAATAATAATAATAATAATAGAACTGTCAAGAGGCTAAAATAAAACAATGCATGGAAAACAGCAAAATGCTCACACTTAGAAGTACATATCATGTTTTATTTATTTTTATTCTTACTAGTTTGGTTTATTAATGATTCAGAAATATTAATCTTATCTGAGCACACAGAAATACCTACACACTAATTTCTTCATAAGTTTTTTAGGCTTTAAAATGTCTTCTTGCTTTTCAGTATGAGGAACTTTTCCTTGTTTCCTTTTATAGGCTTAATTTGTATTTTAGGAATTGTTTGTTCAATGTGGAAACAGAGATATTAGACCAAATTTTCACTTGTCCCTCAAGTAGGACGTCACGTTTGTATATAGTTTATTTATATCTAAATCCTTGTTTCTGTTAAGGTGCCTTCAGTGGTTTAGCATAAAGATGAGTTTCATAAAGCTTGAACTGTTAAATTAAACCTGTTTAACTTTCACTTTGCATAGCAAACAAATCTCTAAATTTCTAAGAGGAACTTTTGTGTGCCCCTAACTGGGTAAACAAGAGAAGATGAGTTAAGTGTAGGGAGACATATTAAAGACTCAATTTTAGTCCTGGTTCTACTACTAACTTTCCTAGTGACTTAAGTCTAGACATGAGTTATTCTTCAATTCATGCATATTTGTCCTGTATAATGTTTCAGGAACTGGAGTGGAGAGACAAAATCCCTTTCTTTAGGAAACACACAGCTTGGATGGGAAAGCTGACCAAGTACAGTACACTGTGACAATACATATGTCACCAAAAGGGAGTGGAGTGGGGACAGGATGCTTGCAGCCTCCTGGAGGAAGTAGTGTCTTATTTGTATATGGGATAAATTGGCAGGAGTAGATCCAAGATTAGTGGGGCCTGAAGCTAATGCAAAATATTCTGGGGAGGGAGGGAGCTCTTTTAAAAAAATAAAAAATTAAGTACATGACTTTGGAAGGGAACTATGAAGGGCCCTACTGTTTCAGCTTTCTTGACTTCAGAGAAATCCACCACTATATTCAGAGAGACAAAGTAGGAAATGTGGTGGGAGTCAGTGTTCAAGAAAGGTTGCCAGCTAGGAACTTTCTGGTTCCACTTGGAAGACAGAATGTGAGTGTTGGAGGGGAAGCCACCAGAGGCAGGAGTAGGCAGGGACAGGATCTTGAAGGGCCTAACATCCCTAGGACCTGGTTATTGTTCCCCTCAGGATTCTATCATTCTGAGTATTAGGGGAAACAATTGAGGTATTTTTTCCCCTCTCTTTAAAAACATTTTAAGATTGTGGTAAAAAACACACAATAAAAAGTTATCACCTTGACTTTTTAAATTTACAGTTCAATAGTATTCACATTGTTGTGCAACTAGTCTCTAGAATCCATATCATCTTGCAAAACTGAAACTCTGTGCTCATTAAACAACTCCCCATTCATAGTTCTTTCTAGCCTCTGGAAACCGCCATTCTACTTTCTGTCTTTATGGATTTGAGTCCTCTTGGTACATGATGTAAGTGACAAAACAGAGTATTTGTCTGTTAAGTCACCCTCACCCGGCCAACTGATCTCAGTATGCTCCATATGGTTATTATGCAATCTTTCATTACTTGGTCTATTCTAAACATAATTAATGTAAAGAAATGACTGAGTACCACAGATATCTATTATTTTCCAAAATTTAATTTAAAAACCTTCACAAGTGTTTAAACAGAGTAATTTGTTCCCAGAATTTTCTCTCTTTTGCATGTCTTTTGCCCTAGTGACAAACATGCAAGGACTTGTTTCATTTTGACCTGTTGTGGTGGCCCCTTTGGTACAGATTTTTGTTTAATGGGATGTTTAAGAATGACATCTGGTTAACAAATCCTTTTCTCTAATGTATTTCCAAATTTTGGATTACTCAAACATTGGTCTTGGAAAAAGGTCCTCATGAGTTTATATAAGATTTTTCTAGCACAATGCCAAAGAAGACTTCTTGGTTTTGCCTGACTCTTCAAAGACACAGTATGCATTATCTTAAATATGATTTTCACTATTATGAAGAGGGGTTCACTATTTTCACATGTCAGCACAGGAACCAAGATAGAAATGATCCGAAATAGGTGTGAGAATGTCTTTCTGTTATGTGCTTTCTAGTGTTTCATAGTATAAAATCTTAAGGCTCCCATCATTAATTAAGCCTTTCTATAATAACAGAAATTTCACTTTTGCCAACATTTAAAAATTATATATTGTTCATCCCTTAATTGTTTAATGTATGGATAGAATGATTGTAGGCAAAATAGTGACATGGAATTTGGGGCCAACTTCCTTATCTTTGTGTGTTCTACCCCTCAATGAACATTCTTATGACCTTATGCTTTTGCTTCCACTGCAAGCACACTCTTCTGAATTGCACCCTATGGCATATATTATACCCATGATGATACAATACCATCCACTTTTAGGAAGACTTCCATTCTGGTCATTGTCTGATGTGAGCTACCTGCCAGGAAAGAAGGAGATATGGGTATATTGAATGTAAATGACTGAGAGTTGTTTCATGTGTTACACCTCTAAGTGTATTAATATTTTTATAAATTTATGCCTGGAAAGGAAGTATTTACATTATTCTAGTGGGGAACATGACACCTGAAATGATTATATATTTTTGGCAGGAAGCAATTGTAATATTGTATAGTCAACCAATAATTTCATGTGTAGGACTAATTGTATGTGGTGTTTTAAGAAACTTGGTTGGGTTATATTAGGAAAAAGTTCACAGAAATTTGTGTATAATACATGTACATGATGTTTTAAAAGAATTAGAAAGAAAAAATTAAGTTATAAGTACTTCCACACTTTCTCCCTCTGGCCTCACCTGTAAGAAAATTCTCTATTTGATAGATTGGATTTTGTAACTTCTAAGTCATATTGAGTCTGCCATCTTGGTTCCTGGTCTTTAGTGCTACAGAATCAGAGAATGGGGAAAAAAGAAGCAAGGAAGAGGCATTTACCCTAAAAGGATTTATTCAAGGGAGAAAAAAGAAAGAAATGAGGAGTAAGAGAAAGAATGGAGAGAAAGGTGAGGAGCTGTATGTTTTGTTTGGAAGCTGAATTTTAGAGGGTGTTGAGAGGAAAAGAGGAAGAGTCTGAGATTTAAGACAGATGGAAGAGGTGAAAGATATGAAAAGGAAAGGAGAAAATGAAATTTTAAGACATGTTGCTGTATATAGTTATTGGACAACCTTTCATATCTTTGAAAAATGCAAGGAAGTATTAAAATCTCTTTGTTTAACTGCACTTTTTTTTTTTTAGTTGGAGTCTCACTCTGTCTCTCAGGTTGGAGTACAGTGGCACACTCACGGCCACCGCAGCCTCGACCTGCTGGGCTCAGGTGATCCTTCTGCCTCAGCCTTCCAAGTAGCCAGAACTACAGGCGTGCGCTACTACACCCGGTCAATTTGTTTTTTATTTATTTTAGAGCCGAGATCTCACCAAGTTGCCCAGGCAGGTCTCGAACCCCTGGGCTCAGGCAATCCTCTCGCCTCAGCCTCCCAAAGTGCTGGGATTACAGACCTGAGCCACTGCACCCAGTCATTACTGCACTTAAAAAAAAAAACAACTTGTATTTTTTCCTGCCCCAACCTGGAGTCAGTCATTTATCAAAAAAATTCACATTTGCTCTTAGTGGTGAATGATGTTTTGAAACTGTGATCTGGTTGCAAGATGTGCTTATGCTTTTCTGCTTCTTGGCCTCTCCTGCAGACAGGGAATAAATGCCTATCTACACTGCCTCGCCTGTCTATATTTGTAAGCACACATATAACCTCTATCTAATTTTATTTTTATTTATCTATTTAAAAACTAAAAACTGTGAATTCAACCTATACGTCCAATTCCAATCTAATGCTACAGGGTTTGTTCTAATCTCCCCCTTGCCATATCTGAATTCACTTTTCCAACAGCGAGAAACGTGGCTCTCATTATGCTCACTGTTTGTACTTACTTGTTCAATTCCCTTGTATGTAACTCATCTTTTGGCTGTGAGGGCCAACTTGCTGCTCTGGGCCTGCTTCACAGTCTGTGGCTGCCCAGGCCAAATTCCCCTTGTTCCTGAACAGAAAGCTGTAAGTTTTGAAATTAAGCCAAAGCAAAATTTCACGAGCTTCTTAAAACGATCCAAAGTGTTGCGTTTTCTCCAGTGTCAACATTCCAAAAGAAAAAAAAGTATTACCTAATTTTCTTGTTTGGTTGACAGTCCTGCAAGGTATAGCTTGATGTTCTTTTCATTGCAAATATATATAATTCTGGTAATGATATAGATCTTTGATCAGTACAGGAAATATCTCAAATATTGATAACACTACTATATGAAGAAATGTTTTTTAAATTTCATGAAATACTTTGAAATTTAACTTTTGGGATACGACCTGTTTGTGTGTGGCTACCTGTTCTTTCTGTTCCATAAACACCACTTCAAAGTCATGTTCACCAAGTCAAGACTGTTTCTGGAGGTTGTCAGTTGTTTGAGCTGTACTTTAATCACTCAATGTGAGATAACTAGAAAGCTGTATGTATTTCTCCAAGTAAATATATATATCCTTACAGTATCTAGATTTACTATACTAGTTAAAGAAACATACATCCTTACAATTCATTTAACAATGGCCTGAAAGAAGCTATACAATTGCTAAACCAGAGAATTTCTTCTCTAAGTGTCCAGAAATGAAGTGACAACATAATATACCTAAGATGAGTGGGAAACATAAATAACATCAACCAACCAAATATTTACAGGAAGATAAAAGAAGAATGTAAGAGTGTGTGTGTGTGTGTGTGTGTGTGTGTGTGTGTGTGTGTGTGTGTGTGTAGTATGTGTAGGCGTAGCCAGGAGTTGTATGTATATGTGATGCACATGGCATGATATATGTGTGTGTTTGTATGTGTATACTATGAAATCTATCTTAGTATATTTCATTAGTTTTTGATGTAGATTCTGCTTGACATATTGAGTTTTTGAAACCCTTATATTTATATTTTGAACATAAATTGGGAAATTGTTCTTTCCTCTCCTTCTTCCCTTCTAGGATTTCAATGATCTATTTATTGATCTATCAATCTACCAATCATCTATCTCCTTTTTCTATTCTCCCATGAATCTTAGAGTCTATGCTACATTTATAAAATAATTGTTCTCTTTTACTTCAGATTAGATAATTTGAATTACTTTGTATTAAAGTTCACTGACTTCTTTCATCTCTAATCTGCTCATAAGTTAATGTAATTAAATTTTATTTTAGGTATATAGTTTTCAGTTCTAGAATTTCCATTTGGCACTTTTTTATAGTTTCTATTTCTCTAAGATTTCTTAAATTTGTTTATTCATCATAAGCATAATTTTGTTGAGCATGGTTATAATACCTGCTTTAAAATACTTGTCTGCTTTGTTTTATGATAGATCACTGAGTATTATAGATACTAAATTCATCCAAGTTGCTGCAAAGTCCATAATGTTGTTCTTCTTTACCGCTGTGTAGCACTCTATCTCGCATGTGTACCATGTTTTTTTCAGCCAGTCCAGTTTTGATGGGCAGCACCATTGGTTCCATGTTTTTGTTATTGTGAATAGTGCTGAATAAACTTGAGTGTGCAGATATGTTTTTTGTAGAGTGACTTAAGTTCCTCAGGATATATTACTAGAAGGGGAATTGCTGGGTCATAGGGAAGGACAATCTCTAGTTCCTTTAGGAATTATCACTGTTTTCCACAGAGGTTTGCACAGTTTTCCAACTAGTGTGCATTCCCACCAACAGTGTAGAAGTGTTCCCTTTGCTGCATACTTGCCAGCATCTGTTGGTTTTTGTTTTTTTTTTTTTAAATTAATGACGGCCATTCTTACTGAAGTTTGGTGGTATCTCAATGTGGTTTTGATGTACATTTCTCTGATGATTAGTGAAGCTGAGCACTTTTTCATGTGTCTGCTGGCTGCTTGTATGTCTTCTTTTGAGAAGTGTCTATTCATATCATTTGCCTACGTTTCAGCGGGGCTGTTTGCTTTTTTTCCTTTTGGTATGTTTGAGTTCCTTGTGGGTCCTGGATGTTAGGCCTTCGTCAGACATGCAGTTGGCAAATATTTCTTCCCATTCTGTGGGCTGTCTCCTCGCTCTCTTGTGGTTTCTTTTGCTTTGCAGAGCTTTTCAGTTTGATGAGGTCCCATTTGTCTATCTTATCTCTTATGGCATGGGCTTTTGGGGTTTTGATCAGGAATTGGTTGCCTATTCTGATTTCTGTAACTGTGTCTAATGCATTTTCTAGGATTCTTAAAATTTGAGGTTTTACGTTTAGGTCTTGGATCTATTTGGAGTTGATTTTTGCGTATGGTGATAGGTAGGGAAAGGGCAGTAGCCAGAAACTGCCAGGGGAGGGTGAGGAAGCACATAACATCAATAAGCGTACCTAATCTCAAACCAGGTGAAGTGGGCACCAAAGGGAGGTCCAAACTTTACCTGTACAATGACCATTTGTATACCTAATCCTGAATTGTACCCCACATCTTTAAAAGAAAAAAATACTTATCTGCTAACTCTGATAAATGGGTCATCTCAGGGTCCATCCATATGCTTCCATTGATTGCCGTTTTTCTTGAACATGGATCATGTTTTTCTGTTTCTCTGTATGTCTGAGTTTGGGATTACATCGTGGAATTTGTGAATGTTACACTGTAGAGTCTCTAGAATTCTCTTCTCTTCTTTAAAAATATGTTAATTTTTTAGCTTTTGTAGGCAATGAGCTTGGCTAGACTCGTGCTCCAAACACTGTTTCTACTGCAATGGATAAGAACTAAAGTACCTATTTAGTTCTTTTAGTCCTAACTGGGCTACTTGGAGTCTTCCTGTGCATGCACAGTGCCGGCTTTGTCCAGAGATTTGGGTAGGGTTTATGAACATGATTTGGAGTCCCTCCTCACTCTCTCCATTCCAGAATTTACCATTCACTTTTCAGCTGCTGTGGTCACTTGAACTCTGTCCTCCTATTCTTTACATTAGAAAGACTGTGGGATTCCATCAGAGTTCTGGACATCCAGCCCTGAGCCAAATTGAGTCCTGCCCTGGGACAAAAGGCTATAAAAATGGAATACCCATCCAGTGTCAATCTCTTCCTGTGGTTGATTCTCCCCATATCTAGATTCTGCTGCTATAGGCTGTTCTCTAGCATTTTCAGATTTTTCTATTTTGTCCAGAGTGTATAGTTGTTAACTGGAGGAGGATTGATCCAGTAGAAATTCCCTAACCGTTACTAGAAAGTCAGTCCTGTACTGATATTATCTACAGAGCTAGAGTAATGTATTTGCTTCTGCAATTAACATTATATTCCAACAAGAAAATAGTAAATTCTATGTGTTCAGTCTATCTATTTTACAAGTTTTGGGTGAATCCTTCATGATCAGCTGTTGCTGCAGATCTAGGTAGTATAGCTATGCCAAGTTTAGGATTAGCTGATGTAAACATTTACATATACCTATGTTGAGTATTGTAGTGTGTCATGACTTAAGAGTGATGCAAGGTATTTGAACTTACCTTTCTTCTTTTTTTTTGGAGTGATATAGAGTAATGAAAGGAAAGTTATTTTAAATATATGACTTTGGTATGCTGTTTTTTTGCATCTCTTGATACTTGTGCTATCCAAAATGGTAGTCACAAGCACATGTGACTATTTACATTTAAAACAAAAGTTCAGTGCCTCAGTTACACTAGACATATTCCAAGTATTCAATAATGACATGTGGCAAGCTCCTACTGTATTAGATAGAGAAGAACAGAAAAGTTCCATCATCAGAGAAAGTTCTATTGCACAGCACATCTTGACAGAATGGTGCTCCTTAAAGCAGATGAGTATATTTTTTGGGAATCATGTTTGTTCCATTATTCATCAGAAATCCACAGATTATTAGCAGTAGTGGGAAACTGCCAGGGGAGGGAGGAGCACACCTCATCAACAAGGGTACTTGCGTAATGAACATTTGAATACCTAACCCTGAATTGTACCCCACATATTTAAAGTAAAAAATTAAAAAAAAAAGAAAGAAATCCACAGGTGTGGAATCATCACCAACCAGAGCCACACCTCAATGGACACTGATGTTTACCCTCTCCTGTCACATTGTCTATTTTCCCCTGTCATATGACATACTACGTAAATTACTACTTTGTTACTGTGAAACATTCCTGTGATTTTAAAGACATCAATAGTTCTAACCAGTGTGCTTGACACTTGATTTGCATTAACTTCTTTAACCTTTATAACAATTTTAATTTCTAAATGCTGTTAGTATCTCATTTAATCTCTGCTTCATTTAATCTTTTTTTTTTTTTTTTTTTTGAGTTGGAGTCTCACTCTGTTGCCCAGACTGGGGTGCAGTGGCCGCCCCAGGCCACCTCGACCTGCTGGGCTCTGGCGATCCTTCCGCCTCAGCCTTCCGAGTAGCCGGAATTACAGTCATGCACTACCACGACCGGCTGATTTTTTTTAAATTTATTTATTGTAGAGACGAGATCTCGTTGCCCAGGCGGGTCTCGAACCCGCGGGCTCAGGCAATCCATTCACCTCAGCCTCCCAAAGGCGCGGTATTACAGGCTGAGCCACCGAGCCCGGCTCATTTAATCTTTATAACACCTTTATATCATAGATGTTATTTGTCTCCATTTTATAGGTGGGAAAACCAACACAGAGAAGTGTGCTCAGTCACTTGAACACAGTCGTAGGATAGGTGAGGAGCGAAGCCAGGATTTAATCATATAAGTGTAAAGGTAGTGGAAGAACGCATTTCCCCTGTGTAAAGGTAGTGGAAGAACGTATTTCCCCTGTGGAAAGCTTTCCAAATACTACTTCATGAACAGAAATACAGCACAAAAAATTACACCGAAATTATTCTTATCTTTTAATACTCACATAAAAAACTTTAGTTATGCATCATGCCTTAGTCATATAAATTCCTGATCTAGGAGTGTTTGTGGAAAAATATTTCTCCTCCACTCCCTCTTTCACCTCTCTCAGATGCCAAACTTCCTTTCAGATACTAGCTTTTCAATAACAAAACATCTTCCTAATTCTGGCTCACATCACTTTCCAGGCCTGGGATCTTCCCACCCCTCCACATTTTATTTATACTCTTTTAACATTATAATTTTTTGATTTAAAACATTTTTATTTAAAGATGATTTACATTTTAATATCTCCTGTTAAACACACATATCCATGTTTTCAAATCCTTTATTCTGCATAGAAGAATTTCTTGGACACATGCATTTTCTTTCATTCAGAAGGTCTCCCATTTTTTATTAGCATGTATTGATTTTACTATTTGCATCAATGGCTCCTTCACCATTTTACTTTCTTGTGCTCCTTAACATTATGTGAAAATGGTGTGTGAGTTCTTAAATTTAACATTGGAGTAGATGTTTTCTTTCCTAAGGAAGTGACTCATTCATGAGGAAGCATGGTGGTCAAAGCACAGAACCACTTTCTTGCTGTTTTTTACCTTTCAACTAACTGTACCTTTTCCCCTCATAGCATCTGTCCTGGTCACATTGTCAGCTCAGGCTTCATCAATGCTTTTTGGATGCAGATTAGACTAACCCTACTGCTTCCAACTCCTTCAGATCTATATCTAATAAAGAGTAACATGTGTAACATATTTTGCCCAGCAAAGGCAAGCATAACAATATTATTGTAGCATGCTTTTTTCTTGGATGTAGAAAGTTCTAAAAGATCCAGAAAGATATTAATAAAGAGATTTTTAAAAATTTCATAAAATACTAGAAATATATGAGCATAGTTAGAAATAAATATGGGAGAACAAAGATTTTACTGTGGCCTTTGGCCTCAAGTAAATGAAGTGAACTTGTCCAGGATAGAATGCTCTTTGCTTATGATATAGTTATATAAAAGTAGAAAAGTCTGCAGGAGAGCCTGTGGGTTCGAATCATTGAACTTTATTTCTATTTAGAGACAAAAACAGGAGAACCCTCACAATATTGTCATGAACCAGAAGTACAATAGTTCTAGAAATGTAAATTTCCTTTGATATTCAGCTGCAAGGAACTAGAAAGAAGTTTCTAGCTGTACTTATTTTGGAGATGCAGCTGGATAATTATCCACATGTGGCAGAAACAGGAAGGCCTCATTTCCTCAACATTTTCCCACTCTGCTCTTCAAAGGGAGTGTGAAAATATTTTTCTAAAAGGATGGGATTCCCTGGATTTCCTAATAGTTGAAATTAGTTGCTCTATGTGGAAGTGTTACATTTTTTTTCCTCCCTGTGTGGAGCAACTGTGTTTCTGCTAACTCAATTTGTTTTTCTTTTTTTCTTTTAAAGATGTGGGATACTATTCAGGGTTCGGTACATAAGTGGTCATTATACCGGTGAGGTCTCGGCCTCCCATTGGTCCTCACTTCACCTGGTTTTGGACCAGGTATCCTTATCAGTGTTAGATGTCTTCCCACCTCCCATTCCCGACCCCTGTCCTTCCCTCCCCTGGCAGTGACCTACTATTGCCAATCTCTTTCATGTAGTATTATGATAAATGTTCAGGGTTCACTTATGAGTGAGAACATGTGGTACTCAGTTTTTTGTTTCTCTGATAGATCACTGAGTATGATGGACTCTAACTTTCAGCAAAGTCTATAATCTGCTAACTTCATTTTTTAATTAAGAGAAATTTTTAATAATTACTTATTAAGTGAGCATGTTTATATGTAAAAGGTAGTGAATTTTTGTAAGACTTACAAAAGATCCATTGATTCATTATTAAAGACTCAGAGGAAAAACTAATCTTAAGCAGAAAAAAGTAGGCTAATCAATCAATATTCTCTATTTAGAAGTGAATTTCTACATCAAAGTAGCATCTCCTAATTTAGGGTTTTTTTTGTAATTTGGAGAATAATTTATGGTTTTATTTATTTATTGCATTTTCAACTTGATCAATAATGAATTTTTGTTAGTTGTGTGATTAAAGGAAGAAGAACAAGAAAATAAAGCATTTATCTCTTCCATTTTACAAATGAGACAAGAGACTCAAGAGCTGACCCAAAGGACTTCAATCTGGTCTTTAGGACATCATTATCTCTCATAGATTTATTTTCACCATTATTAGCACCATCTAGATCAGTGTTGTCCACAATAGAACTTTCTGTGCTGATGAAGATATGCTGTATTTGTGCTGGCCACTACTCTAGCAACTAGCCACATGAGGCTATTGAATATTTAGCATCTACCATGTAGCCAGTGTAGCTGAGGAATTGAATTTTTAATAAATTTACTTTTAGTTAATTAAGATTTGTATAGCAATGTAGGGCTGGTGGCATCCATATTGGACACTCTACAGATCTAGATATTTCCCAAACAAAAACCAATGTCAAGCATCTAAAAAATATTGTACCACTCTTTGTAATGACAGAAAACTGCATTTGTTATTTACACATTTTTGGATTTACACAGTATATCCATACTGTATAGATGATGAAGATTCTTACAGTATTCTACTGTATTATTCTTAATTTTGCTTATCACTAATAGTGTAGAAAAATGCTAGTTTACTTTTGATAAGTATGGACTTTCATTTTTACATGCTTCAGACCATTCATTTGTTGACTAGAGACTCAAATTAATGTCTATTTCATAGTGTTTTGATAAAGGTTAAATGAATTAACACATATCAAGCACTTGAAAAAGTGCGTGGCCCATGATAAGTACTGTGCAAGTGTAAGCCTGTATTATTAAAACAACTAGGCATTTGTGTTTATGAGTAACAGGTCGTTAGTCACTATTATTGCTTCTGGAAGGTACAATGGGTTGTTTTAAAAAAATAAATCATAATGCAGAGAGTCTGAAAGAGATAAGTTCTGAACATTTGAGGAGTGGCTGCGGTCATGGGAGTAGACAAGGCTATGAATAGAATTCATGCTATTCCCAGAGGGCCAGTGGACACTGTTCCAGGACATATTTTGACATATTTGGCTAGTAGGATGGTTTGCATTTTTTGGTGTTGATGGGAGGGGGTTGGTAATGATGGGGGGAGAGAAACAGCAGTCTAACTTGCTAATTGCTAGTCTTTTTTTTTTTTTTGAGTCAGATTCTCACTTCATTGACCAAGCTGGAGTGCAGTGGCACACTCATGGACACCGCAGCCTCGACCTGCTGGGCTCAGGCAACGCTTCTGTCTCAGTCTTTCAAGTAGCCGGAACTACAGGTGCTCGCTACCACACCCAGCTAATTTTTTGATTTGCTGTAGAGACAAGGTCTCACCAAGTTGCCCAGGCTGGTCTTGAACCCCTGGGCTCAGGCAGTCCTCTCACTTCGGCCTTTCAAAGTGCTGGGGTTAAAAGCTTGAGCCATCGCGCCTGGCTCTTTAAAAAAAAAAAACAACAACAACAAACCAAAACAAAAGTAAGATGCATGAAGAAAGAGATTATATGTTTGGTTAACTCTTGGATCTAAGCACCTACTACAGTACCTTGCACGTTATTGGTGCACTACAAATATTCACTGAATGAATAAATAAAGAGGCTTTTTAAAGAAAGCAAGAAGTCGTGGACAGGGTGGCCTCATGCATTGGTCTGAACATTGTAGTAGATGACCTTTAAGGTCACCCAACTCTGAAATTACACGGGACATGTATAAGCAACACTTGGTATTTTAACTCCAGCCAAAAAGTCTAGATATGAAGCTAATGTAATTTCCTGGGACTCTAAGCATTATTTACTGTAGCCACATGAGAAATATTGCTTGATCTTTTGAAAAATTAACATAAACATGTTAGCTGACTTTAACACGCATTATGCTTTGGGATCAAAGTGCATCAGCAGACGCTGGTATTATGATATTAAGCAGTTTGGTGTTCAGCTCTTTCTTATCTTTCAGAACTCTCTGAGAAGTGAGTGCGATGTTTCTAGTGCTCTGAATCATTTAAAAGAAAACTAGCCATGGAAAGTTGCTTGGGACACTATTTCATCCTCTTTTAAAATCTTTATTTTGGATTTGGGGGTACACATACCTGCTCATTACATGGACGTATTGTGAAGTGGTGGGGATTAGGTCCCTGGTGGCTCATTCCCCCGAGTGAACATTGTGCACTGTGAGTAGTTTCTGAACTCTAACCACCCTTTCCACTTCCCCCCTTTAATCGGTGTCCCCAGTGTCTGTTACTTCCGTCTTTGTGCCCACCAGCAATTGACTGGATAAAGAATATGTGGTATATATACACCATGGAATACTACACAGCTATAAAGATGAATAGAATCATGTCTTTCCCAGCAACATGGATGGAGCTGGAGACCATCACCCTAAGTGAACTGACTTAGAAACAGAAAACCAAACACTGCATGTTCTCACTAATATGGGAACTAAACCTCTTTTACAAATGCTTCATTTATCCATTGCTCCAATCAGGAGGCACTCAAGGCTCTCATGTTTCCTTCCCTATGCTGTAGGACCAACACTTATTTGGCAAAGTCTCTTGCATTGTGCTTATCCTGGCAGGTCTGAACTTGTCAGCATTCCTTATGTGACCCTCCAGGGTCTGAACTCTGCCAGTCTCTCTAACATTGCTCATAGGCAGGGCCATTCTGAGGCACCGGTGTTTTCTGAATCAGTGTGCCACACCAGCACGTCTCTGCTGCTATAATATGTCACATTCCCTTATCTCTTCATCGAGAGACATTTTCCGCTGCCTAATATAACAGTGGACAAATTCCATTTCATCCTGGAACACACTTTTCTCTCTAATCCTTCCTTGCTTTCTTACCCCTGTGTACCAGTGATTTCACGATAAAATAACACTTATCACAGTGCCCTGAAGCTGTACGTTTTTCCTCTATGGGACCTTAATTGTACTTTTCAGGTCCTGAATAACTTAAGGACAAGAGAGGTACTTAGTTATGGAGCTCTGACGGCCACTCCAGTTGAATGCATGAAGGTAAGACTGAGTCTCTTCTGTTTACTACTGTAACCCATGAGCTTTAGAAGAATATCTGGCTCACTGTAGGTGTTCTTAAGTCAATGTATCTATATGCCTGATATCTTTTCTATAAGAGGAATTTAATATTTGCTGTATTGACCAAATGGCTCAGAAGTTCTAGGATCAGTCTTGGATCTACTGGCAGTCCATTCTTGATCTTAAGAGTTAATCTGGGCCAGGCGCAGTGGCTCAGCCTATAATCCCAGCACTTTGGGAGGCAAGTGGATTGCCTGAGCCTGCGGGTTCAAGACTAGCACGGGTAACTTGGAAAGACCTCTTCTCTACAAAAAAAAAAAAAAATTAGCTGGGTGTGGTAGCTCGTACCCGTAACTCCAGCTACTTGGAAGGCTGAGGTGGAAGGATCGCCAGAGCCCAGCAGGTCGACGCTGGGGTGGCCGTGAGTGTGCCACTAAACTCCAGCCTGGGCAACAGAGTGAGACTCCAACTCAAAAAAAAAAAAAAAAGAGTTAATCTGTCTAAGAAGTTTGCGCTAAAATTTATAATTGGACATACTATACCATAAGCTTTATGTGACGTAATTACAAATAATTGAATGATAGCTTCTAAAGGACCTTAATAAAAACTATTTCTTTTTGAGATATTGACAATGTGCTAAACATGTTTCTAAGTACTTTATATGCATTAACTCATTTTTATTCATTCATTGTTACCAACTCATATCATTGTGAGATAAGTATTATTATCCTCATAAAAATCAGATGCTGGGAATATACTTGGAGGAACTCAAATCATTCTATAAAAAAGATACCCACGCATGCATGTTTATTGCAGCATTATTCACAATAGCAAAAACATGGAACCAACCGTGTTGCCTATCGAAAGTAGACTGTATAAAAAATAAATGTGGTACATATACACAATGGAATATTGCACAACCATAAAGAAGGACAAAATTATGAACTTCACAGCAACTTGGATGAACTTAGAATCTGTCACAGTAAGAAAGAACTGAGTACCACATATTCTCATTCATAAGCAGACCCTGAACAATTATTATAATACTATAAGAAAGGGATTGGCACTAGTGGGAAACCACCAGGGGACTGGGGAGGGCACACTGCATGATAATGGTACCTGATCTCAAACCAGGTGAAGAGGGGACCAAAATCAGGCCCAAACTTTACCTATACAATGACCATTTGTGTACCTAACCCTGAATTGTACTCCACAGCTTAAAAAAAAACCCATCAGATTCTGATGTCATCAAGGAATCTTTTAAAGCCATGTCATACTGGAATTCTTCTGGGAAAGTAGTATTTGTTTCTAAAGAATTTTTTTTTTACAAAATACAAAATAACACTACTAAGAAATTGTAATATTATACTTAATTGTGAAAGAGAAAATGACTTGAAATAGCACTGATAATTATATAACTCTCATTGTGTATTTAGTAATGCTTGATAATTATAAAAACAGTATAATAAACTACCGTGTAATTTAATCTGCTGCATGGTTATTACTTTAGATTTAGCTTTTAATTTCACTGTGAGCCCATACGCAACTAAATGAAATTGAAAATTTCTCTGAAAAGTAAGTGGTTAGGAAATATCACAGAATGTCAGCTAATTGGCCCATTGCAATCTCAGCTTTTCTGTTTCAGTAAAATTGTTTGTGCCGTGTTTAAAATTGATCTCAAAGCTAGCTCCAATAGACATTAATTTATCTGTTCATTCACTTAATAACTTCTGAATTACCGAGGACTTAGTACCTAGGGATAGCATGGTGGGTACTTGTCAGTGTTTGTTGTATTTTAATTCTCTGGATTCTTAGAATTTCTTTCCTGAGAGTTTTTCTCTTAATTTTGCTCCTCTCTCCCTGACTGAGCTTTCTTATTCCCTGCTGCAGAGCACATTTTATAAAACTCAAATTCAATTGTGTCCTATTTCTGATTGCATAAATTAATAACTCCCTGATACTTATAGGAAAATATTCAAAAACTTTAGACAGTCTTAAAAATGCTTCCACAGCTGGGTGCAGTGGCTTAAGCCTGTAATCTCAGCACTTTGGGAGGTTGAGGCAAGAGGACTGCCTAAATTCAGGGGTTTGAGACCAGCCTGGGCAACTTGGTGAGATCTCATCTCTACAATAAATCAAAAAATTAGCCGGGCGTGGTGGTGAACACCTCTAGTTCCAGCTACTTGGAAGACTGAAGCAGAAGGATCGCCTGAGCCCTGCATGTTGTGGCTGCGGTGGCCGTGAGCGTGCCACTGCACTCCAGCCTGGGCGATGGAGTGAGACTCCAACTCAATAATAATAATAATAATAGTAATGCTATCATAAGCATTTGAGCTGATCTCCCAGCCACATCTTGGGCTACTTCCTCACACATACACCCCTACCTCTGCCCTTCTGAACTCCTTCCTCACTGTGTGTTAAATAGATCATTTTAAAAAATGTCATGCCTTTGTATATTCTGGCCCTTATTTCTAGAATGGTCTTTCCTATTCTTCTCCACCTACCTAAATCTTATTCATGCTTTAAGAACCAGCTCATACATTACTCATTCTGTGACTACTTCTGCAAACCCTCTAGGCAGAGTTACTTATCCTTTATTTCATTTGTGCAAAACTTGATGTGACTCTATCTTTCTACTTAATACGCTATATTGCGAGTTTTTATATGCTTCTCTAATGAAAAAAAAATGATCTCTCTTTTTGTAACTTCTAGGCCTAGGCATATGGTATCTAATTAATTTTTTTTTTGAGCTATTTATCTATATACTAATCTGAACAATACATTGATCACTGAGCATTTTCTTTTTCTGGGCCAAGCACTGAGTTGTTATCTAGCTCTAAAATATGACAGAAGGACTTGGCTATATTTGTAATAATACAGGTGCTTTTTGGACAGGTTGATGTTTATTTTGACTTTGATAACTTTCCATGGCATATCAAAATGAGAATTGTCAGAAGCTGATTATGTGCTATTAAGATGATGGCAATTCAGTACCAAAATATTTGACATTTCTCTCTTTTTCTTCCTAATTGTAGGCATCTTTTCCTTCCTAATTGTAGGCGTCTCCTGTAGTTGACTATAACAAACTTAATTTTTCACATTTCTCTCTGCAGATTATTGACTCTAAAAGTTCTGGGTTAAAAAAATGAAAGTATCTTTGTTTTGAATTAAGGATCTTACTTGACTTTCATTATAACATTTTATTAGAAACCTTAGTGAATCACTCCCAAGTTCTCTGATTGACACATGAATCTGAAAAATGTATTTCACACATACAAAAATTATGGTACATGTATGTGATTTGTTTAAAGCTCATTGAAGAACAAACCTTGGGATCATAACTTCTAATTCTAAATCCCTCAAGGCACATTGCCTTTGTTCATGAATATTCTTATTTTAAAAATGCACAAAATATGAAAAGTTTATGTCATTTCTCCATCAGAAAAAAGAATTTATTACTAGCATCACAGTGAAAATTTGTTAGGTGATATTTCAGAATTGATTCAATCATTTTCCAGTTGCTGTGGAATGTATTCATCTTCCTTCTAATTAGTAATAAATAATTTTAGAAGTAGAATCTGACATTCTTTTAAAATTTCCAAGCAGTGGCAAGTCATTTCCTTACAAAGAGGGTTTTGATTTTTTTCTTTTTTACAATTACTGGTTCTTTGCCTTGAGGATAAATATATTTCATCGAAGCATAAAGAAATGCTCTTTTTATCAAATGATTACCGCATCGAATATAACTAGGACAACACATTCCACGCTTTTGGAGAGATTGGGATTTTAAAACAACCCAAAGCTAGGTTAATGCTGAACAGTCATTTCACAAATAATATATAATATTCCTCTGATCATCAGCAGGAGGTGTAAGCAAGGCATTCTGAATTTTTATGTTAAGGAGAAAGAATTTATCTTCCACTTCTTCAAAGAATAGATTTGAAATAGTGACTGTTGAGTTTTGGGACTTTGGGAGGCCTAGGTCAGAGGATTGCCTGAGCCCATGGGTTCGAGACCAACCTGGGCAACATGGCTTAGTTCTGAATATTAGAGAACTAGTGTGTGACATTTTGTAATCTCTCTGCCAAGCCTCAAGGAATGTAGTCTTGAGGTACAGAGTGGAGAATTAGACAATAAAAAACAGACTGTGACAGACATGATTGTTTTAATATGTCTTTGCCAATATGTCACTGAGTTGGCGACAGACCTCAGATAGTACCTGAGTCTCTAAGAATTGGGCTCAGGATCTTAACATTCCATCCATCAGTTCATGACAGACCTTTTAACTTCTCCTGAACTGTGACAAAGTGACCAAAGAATTAGCTCTGGTGTGCTGACATGATGGCTAACTACAGCATACCATGCAGACCGAAGGCTATGATTGCAGCCTGCGAAGACTCAGGATAAAAACACATTTGGGACAAACTCACCTAACCTCATTGCGGGAACAAGAATTGTATGGCAAGATAGTATAGGAAGTATTCATTCGTGGTGGGATAATAATTCAAAATACTAGCATGATGTTAACTTTCCCTGTTGAACTGTCCCTTCTGCCCTCATGCTCAGTGGGGAAGGGAGAACCTGCTGCCGAGAAAGAATCCACAGGTGAGAGCAAAGAGCCATGTCCCTAGCTTCTACGTTGAAAGACATCTTGGCACAAGACCAGAAAGGTTTCATGTGGATCCACTGTCAGAGAGAATAGGTGTATCTTTTTTTACCTTTGTACTGTCAATAGATACAATAATTTCACAGGAAATGAAGGTTTAAAAAATAAGAGTATTATAGGGACCATGTGGTCTGCTACTCCCTTATGTGAGTAGTCTGGAGTGTCTGTGTATGTGTGTGGTCAGAAGGACACAATACAATTAACTTCAGGTAAGAGTATGAGAATCAGTTGTCTTGTACCCCACTATTCCGTTGGAATCTTGGAAGGCAGCAGTCTCCTATGACACAGAGACAGAGGAATGGGGCATCCATGTTTGAAAGAAGTTTCAGTTTGGTCGAGAAGACTTGGGACTGGGAAAGCCGTAAGCAGAGTAGTGAGTAGGCTATGGCAGTAGGGGATTAGAAGGATTGTCAGTGCTGTAGTCCAGGGAAGTGTCAAAGGAGAACCCACCCATTAGCAGTTTCCCAGTGAGAGTAACATATGTCTCATGCATGCTGTCCAGTTCTACATGAGTCAAGTCACATTATTACGAAGATGTCAGCTTAGGACGGAGAGAGAGGGAGATGGAGAGAAAGGCTCCCTGTTCTACCACCACTGCAGGGTGGCAATTCTTTAACTACCACCCATCCTTTAGATCCAGGAGTGTGGGTTAGGGATAAAACAAGAGTGCATGTGCTTAAATGTGGATAAATAAAAAACTGGGGCTGGGCCCAGTGGCTCAGCCTGTAATCCCAGCACTTTGGGAGGCCTAGGTCAGAGGATTGCCTGAGCCCATGGGTTCGAGACCAACCTGGGCAACATGGCGAGACCTTGTCTCTACAATAAATTAAAAATTAACCGGACGTGGCAGCACACACCTGTAGTTCCGGCTACTTGGAAAGCTGAGGTGGAAGGATTGCCAGAGCCCAGCAGGTCGATGCTGGGGTGGGCATGTGTGTGCCACTGCACTCTAGCCTGGGCTACAGAGTGAGACTCTTAACACAAACAAACAAACAACCCCCCCTCCCAAAAACACAAAAAAATTGGGATGGACTAAAAGGAATTAGAGGATTGGACTGAGGAAAATGGAAGTGGACTAAATTCAGATTTTTAAAATATTGTAAAGAAATGGGAGTTCATGATAGATAATACATTTGTTAGAAGAAATAAAGTTATACCTTTGCACCACTGGAAATTTTGTGGACCACTGTGACTGAAAAGTGGCACACACTTGTGGAATGATAATCAGCAGAGAGTAAGATAACAGATTATGAGTATCTGCATTTGCTCTTTCATCTCTTAACAATGGGAACACATTCTGAGAAATGTATCGTTAGGCAATTTCGTCTTTGTGTGAACATCATAGAGTGTACTTACACAAATTTAGATGCTATAGTGTGCTACACACATCGGTTGCATGGTATAGCCTATATTACTCCTAAGCTTCAGACCTGTACAGCATTACAAAACTAAATACTGTAGGCAACTGTAACACAAGGGTATTTAGGTATCCAAACATATCTGAACACAGAAAAGATACAGGAAAAATACTGTATTAAAGGCAAAAAAAATTGGCACTCCTGTGTAGGGCACTTACCATGAACAAAATTCCTCTGGGTGAGTCAGTGAGTGAGTGGTGGGTGAATGTGAAGGCCTAGGATATTACTGCATACTACTGTAGATGTAATAAACACTGTACACTTAGGTTACACTAAATTTGTAAAAACAATTTTTCTATCTTCAATAATAAATGACTCAGCTTATTATAACATTTTTACTTTATAAGCTGTTAAAAATTTTTAGCTTTTTATTCTTTTGGAATAACTCTTAGTGTACAACACAAACACCTTATATACAGCTGTACAAAAATATTTTCTGTATATTCTTATCCTATAAGACTTTTACTGCTTAAAACATTTTAATTTTACTTTTTAAACACTTTTGTTAAAAACAAATACACACAAACACACATTAGCCACCATTCAATATCAAGTCTTCCATCTCCACATTTTGTCCCACTGGAAGGTCTTCAGAGACAATAACATCTATGGAGCTGTCATCTCCTGGGATAACAAAGTCTTCTCCTGGAATACCTCGGGAAGGACTTACCTGAAGCTGTGTTACAGCCAATCTTTTTTTTTTTTTTTTTGAGTTGGAGTCTCACTCGGTCGCCCAGACTGGAGTGCAGTGGCCGCTCCCGGCCACCGCAGCCTCGCCTACTGGGCTCCAGCGATCCTTCCGCCTCAGCCTTCCGAGTAGCTGGAATTACAGGCGCGCGCTACCACACCCGGCTGATTTTTTGATTTATTGTAGAGATGAGGTCTCGCTGCCCAGGCGGGTCTCGAACCCGCGGGCTCAGGCAATCCACTCACCTCAGCCTCCCAAAGGTGCGGGATTACAGGCTGAGCCACCGAGCCCGGCTGCCAACCTTTTTTAAAAAAAATAAGTAAAAAGAGTATACTCTAAAATAACAATAAAAAGTATAGTATAATAAATACATAAACCAGTACCATAATTATTGTCATTATCAACTATTATGTGCTATATATAATTGTATGTGCTAGATTTTTATATAAATGGCAGAACAGTAGATTTGCTTACACCAGGATGACCACACACACGAGTAGTTTGTTGCACTGTGATGTTAAAATGTCACTAGGCAGTAGGAATTTTTCAGCTCCATTATAATCTTATGGGACTACTATTGTATATGTGGTTCATCATTGGCTGAAATGTTGTTATGAGGTGCATAACGTGTGTGTGCGTGCGCGTGCACATTTATTTTCAAATTAATCAGTTCTGGGAAACAAGGGTTTTTTGAAATTCATGAATTAATTTCAGGGATGCTGTCAGGATCCAGTGAAATTTAGGACCTTTTTGGGGTGCATATTTGCAAAACTGTATTTGATAAAACTGAGCCAGCTATCTGCTTTCCTTTCTCATGCTTGAAATAGGGCTTGGTGAGACAGACAGAGACAGAGAAGGAGAGAGTGAGAAAAAACAACAGGGAGTCAGAGAGGTACAGAAACAGAGACAGAAAGAGACAGAAAGATCCCAGAGCTAGAAAAAGCCCTCAAACCCAGAAGATAAGCCACTAGCACTCTATACTCCACCTAGTAACATAGGTGATCCTTCCTCCATGACAACTGACTGCAGAATCCTAAATAAATCCCTGAAACCATAGAGAAGCAAAATGCAGATTCTCAAACACACCAAGAACCACCAAATAACTGAGGAAAAAAAAATTTGAGTAAATGGAACCGATGAGGAAAACAAAAAACTTAAAAAATGCATATCATTAATATCCTTGAAAACATTGAAGAGATAGCATATCAGTACAATAAGACCAGGAGTTTCCAAGAGAGAAAATGTGTCAAAAACTAAAAAATAGTGAAATACTCATTAGTCATGAGCTAAAAAAATAAAATGTAGCAATATTAATATTAATTAAAATATGATCCAAGCACTATATGAACTTAACCTAGGATAACTATTATTGATGAAAAGCATAATTCATCCAAATAATGGTGGTCATTAAACAGATTTTCAATATAAAATGCAGATTGATAGACTACAAAGAACAGATAAAAACTAAAATCAAATGTGAAGTATTAACATACTTTTAAAAATTCAACAGTTTAAGTAAACGAAATAATTGCTAAACAGAATTTAAAAAATAAAGTAGTTTGATTATATAGTTCCAAGAAAAAGGGAATATATATTATTTCCAAACTTTCCAAACTAAATTAACCAAGTAAGAAATTTGAATTTGCAGCCAACTCTAAAGTACATAAGTCATACATACTATACTTTAAACATAATAAAATACGTTTAAGAATTAACAATTAAAATACAACTACATGGCCAGGTGTGGTGGCTCACGTCTATAATCCCGGTTTTCGGAGGCTGAGGTGAGAGGATTGCCTGAGCCCATGGGTTTGAGACCAGCCTGGGCAACTTGGCAAGACCTCATCTCTACAATAAATCAAAAAATTAGCAGGATGTGGTGACATGTGCCTGTGATTCCAGCAACTTGGAAGACTGAAGCGGAAAGATCACCTGAGCCCAGCAGGTGGAGGCTGCGGTGGCCGTGAGCGTGCCACTGCCCTCCAGCCTGGGAGACAGAGTGAGACTCCAACACAAAAAAACCCCCCAAAACTGCAATATATATATTTTTGAAACTTAAAAGCATTTTCTTGGCACAGTTGCAGAGAAAAAGGAACTCTCATTTACTGTTGGTGAGATTGTAAACTTTCAACCTCTGTGGAAAATAGTATGAAGATTTCTCAAAGAAAGTTGAATAGCATTTGATCCAGAAATCCCACTACTAGGAATCTACCCAAAGGAAAAGAAATCATATAGAAAAGATAACTATACTCGTATGTTCATTTCAGCACTATTCACCATAGCAAAATCAAGGAACAAACCTAAGTGCCCACCAATGATTGGCTGGATAAAAAAATGTGCTATATATACACCATGGAATTCTATGCAGCCAAAAAACAAATGAAATCATGTTCTTTGCAGCAACGTAGATGGAAGTGGAGATCATCAACCTTAGTGAACTGACTCAGAAACAGAAAACCAAGTACCACGTGTTCTCATTTACATGAGGGAGCTAAATGATCACAAAGATGGAAATAATACACACTGGGGACAGCAATAATGGGGGAAGGGAAAGGCTCAGAAATTACCTATTGGATATAATGTTCACTATCTGGGGTGGGGAATGGGTTACCTGAGACCCGATTCCCACCATTACACATTATGTCCATAATGTTGTCCATTTTCTTTTTTTAAACAACCATTCATCTGTAGCCCTTGAATCTAAAATAAAAATGGGAAAAAAGCATTTCTTTAGAAAAATCTGATTAAAGAGAAAATCAAAATGAAAAGGATAAATATTATAAACGAACAATGAGAAAACAATATATCACAGTATGTGAAATATGGCCAAAGCTGTAGGCAGAGTGACTGTTTTTGCCTTAAGTGCATTTGTTAGATAAGAGAATATATTGGGAAAATACCCTAAACATTCATACCAAATGTGTACAAAAAAGAAAACAATAAAAATGGAGCATAGTGTCTCATGCCTATAATCTCAGCGCTTTGGGAGGCCTAGGAGGGAGGATTGCTTGAGTCCAAGTGTTCGAGACCAGCCTAGGTAACATTGCCAGACCTGGTCTCTACAGAAAGTCTAAAACAATTAGTCAGGTGTGGTTGCTAGTGCCTGTGGTCCCAGCAGCTCAGAAGGCTGATGAGGAAGGATCACATTGAGCCCAGGAGATTGAGGCTGTGATGAGCAGTGATTGTGTCCCTGCTCTCCAGTCTGGGCAAGAATGAGACTCCGACTCAAAAAATAAACGGAATAAAAAATAGAAGAAAGTGAATAATTAATTCATGTATAAACTGTTTCTGAAAAAAAAAACACAAATCTCTGTGAGTTGGTCAAGTTAAAAAAGCTAGCACATATAAGTAGTACAATATTAGCAATTAAAACAATGAACACAAAAGGAAAGCTTTTAGAAAGAGAAAATTATAGCAAATACAACTTTATACTATTTTATCTGTAACCTACATGAATTTTGAAAGCAAAAATAATCAAATCAGTTGCAACTTGGGATTGTGTTGTTGAAGTAATGTTGCCTAGGGCTTCTGGTGATCATTTTCTTGGCTACCCAGTGAAATCTTATTTGCCATCAAAGAGAATAATCCAACACACAGAGAGAAGCAAAATGAAGAGATATCAGTAGAGATAAAGACAGAGATAGAGACAGAAGGAGAGAGAGAAATAAAGAGAGAGAAAGCCCTGGCCAGAGCTATCTGGTACTCTGGTGTGGTCTACTTCTTTGAGTTGTATTAGGGAACACAAAACTAACTTAATTAGAACATGGCAAGAAATGACTTCAGGCAGTTCTCTCATGCTTGATGACTAAAAGAATACCTTTATAGAATAATATAATACAATAAAAGGCATTATGTCTCCAAATGACAAATGGCCAATATATTCTTTCAAGGAAATAAGTGCATCTAGTCTATGTCATATTTTCTACTATCAATTTATTTATTCCTGAAACATCTTAGAAGAGATGAGTACTCTGAAAATTTTGCTGAGAGTACTTATTGATCTGGAATTATACATTTTTTTCCTTCAAAAATTAAACTTTAAAGTAGGGAATGAATGCCTATACATTGGAAAAGAAAAGCGATTAACTTTAATGGAACCACATGTGCTACGGATGGAAATAGATTTAATTGGCTTTGGGCTTTAACAAATGAATTTTAAGCATAGTCTCCAGCATTTTCTTTTTTTAAACAATGACCCAGGAAAAAATGTTCCCAAGGACTATATTTCATCATACAAAACAGAAAATGGGGCTGATAGTAATTTTCAAATCTATTTATAAATGAAACATGAATATGTGTGGTGCTTTTTGTAGGCAGAACAAGAATTTTTAAAGAAGCCTGTAAATAGTCTCCTTCCTTAGGCAGTAGTTTCTCAGCATTGTTTGACTTGCAAGTTTAATGAGAAATGTTGTATCTAGTTTCAAAATAACATTGGAAAAAGTCTTATTTGAAGTCTGATCCTTTGGTTAAGGTGCTGCCAGAAAAACAAGTTAATATGAAAAGACACTCCTTCATATTTCTAAAAAATAAGCAAAAGAAACAAGATCTTTAAAAAAAAACTTACTACATTAAAAATCATCCGGAAATAAATGAAATCCTGGGGGGTTTCAAACCAGGCTTCTTCAATATAGAATTTTCACAGGAAAAAGAAAATCACCATCAAATTGATCTGATGGATTAAGCTAAGGCTTCTGTTATTCCCATCAGTTCACTAGCGATGTGAGTTTTAACGATGGATTAAATAAGATTTCATAAGGGTAAAAGTAAATCCTAAACGCTGTTTCTTTGATGCTGGGAGAATTCCTTCCTTCCTTTCTTTTCCTCCTCCCCCCTTTGCCTGTTTCTTTTTCTGAGGGCTTTACTCTTAATATTTGTTCTTAGGGTCCTAGGTCTTTTTCTCTTATCTACTCCTTGGCTTTATTTATCAAGCCCAAATGTAGACACCTGCCATGTATGGAAGCTATGCCGCTCTCCAGGGCAATACCCCATCCATATCTACTTTACCACAGAGTGTCATTAATCTCCTGGAATGCTATTTTAAATTTATCTTTATGAATATGTTCCTGCGATCATACAACTTACAGCTACACTGAGTTCATTAAGGTTATGGTGACATTGGCTTTGAGCCCAGTTAGAAAAAAAAAAAATGCCTTGACTTCCAGTGAGTGGAATTTCTGAGTCACACATCCTTGCTCAACTCCATATGCAGATGCATCCTTAGAAAATGGGTGCCATTCTGAGGAGGCATTTCCCCATTTTAGTCAAGAATTTCCAAAATGCTAGCTAATCATTTATTCAAAAGGTACTTTTTTTGTCCTTGTGTGATATAAATTTGTCATTCCAGAAAAACTTGATACAGTTATCACATAATTTTCTAATGAAAATCAAAGGTCCTTAAGGAACTATTGTCCTTAAGGCTAATAAAGCCTTCATTAGCTTCAACTTCCTATCCCTGAAGAGCTAGCTACTACTTCTTGATGATTGTGATTAAGGTTATAATAAGATTATACCTTTACTCAACTCTCATACACTGTTGGTGGAAATGTTCAATAAGACAACTGCCTTGGAAAACAATCTGGCTTTGTAAATAGTGAACATAGACTTACCATATGATCTATTCCTAGATATGTCAAAGGTAAATGAAAGTATATATCAAATATCAAACAAAAACATATATATTTACGTTCTTAGCAGCTTTATTTGTAAAAGTCAAACACTGGAAACAACCCAAATGTCAATCAACTGGTGGATGGGTTAAAAAAACTATATCATACCGTGAAATATTATTTAACAATAAAAATGGACTGCTAGACGGGGCTTGGTGGCTCAGCCTGTAATCCCAGCACTTTGGGAGGCCGAGGCAACTGGATTGCCTGAGCCTGCAGGTTCGAGGCCAGCCCGGGCAACTTGGCGAGACCTCGTCTCACAATAAAATAAAAAATAGCCAGGCGTGGTAGCATGTTCCTAATAGCTCCAGCTACTTGGAAGGCTGAGGCGGAAGGATCGTCAGAGCCCAGCAAGTCGATGCTGGGATGGCACTCCAGCCTGGGCGAAGGAGTGAGACTCCAACTAAAAAAAAAAAAGGAAAAAGAAAAAAGAACTACGAATACATTGTATAACATAGATAAACCGTAAATAATTATGTTGAGTGAAAGAAGTCAGACAGAAGAAAAGTAATACTACATGCTTTAGTTTATTAAAATGCTTATGGAATGAAAACAAATATAGAGTCTCAGAAAACAGATCAGTAGTTGCCTGAGAAGATGTGAGGAGTGGGATGAAGAGATAACCAAGACACTAGGAAACATTTGGAAGTATACAAATATTTATTATTTGGATTAGATGGTGATTTCACAGATATATGTCAAAATTTTCAAAACTTTATATTTTAGGTATGTGTAACTTATTCTATAGGCTCAATAAAGCTGTAAGAAAAATTAAGAAAAAAATAAAACCTTCCTGGTTCCCAATTGATAGCTATCTCAAAAATGTCATATTAAATTTCATGAATGAGAATACGTAAGTTATTTTCCCAATATGGTAACTTGCACTCCCTTGATTGAAATAGAAAGACAATACTTTTTGAGAACATAGTCTTTGCTCACAATTCTTTTTTTGCAAGTGAAAGTTTCTCTCCAGTGTTATAATAAATTTAAGAAAAGTACATTGTTATTGGCACATTAGTTACCTTCTAATAAAATCATAAGAGTTTTTTTCTACCTGGGTCATGGGCAGATGGTAGCCAATCTAGAGGTATCCCCTGTGTTAGTGTCTTTCTTTTTATTTTTCAAGAGGCAATTTAGACAGATTTGGTATTTTCTTAAAGACCACAGTTACATTGAAGTGGTTACGAGTGTGAGTTTAGAGTCAGCCTCTTGGAGCTCAGATCCCAGTTTTCCTCACCTTTGGCAAGCGAATTAATCTCTCCAAGCTTCAGTTTTCTTATCTTAAAAATGGGAATAATAGTGTGTATCTCACAGAGTTGTTTTATGGACCAAATAGGATAATACATAAAAACCACCTAGCATAGTGCCAGACGTAACACACAAAATGTCAGCTGTTCTTCAAAACACTTGACAAGTCCCCACTGACTATGAGGAAACCTAGAACTGTTCAGCCTGCAATGGTAGGAGGCAAAGAAGGTTAGCAGAGACCACTGTAAAATTATACTTTGGTATATTTCCTTTGTTTGGAGAAATAACACCACACTGCTGGTGTAAAACCAGAGAAATAAACATGGAGGGAAGCCACAGTGTGAGAAATAATAGAGGAACTAGCTAACACTCAGTACAAATAAATAAGCAATCTAAGAAAAAGACATTGGAAACACCATTATCTGTGCCACCAAAGTACTCCTTTAAACTGCAGCAAATTTTTTATTTGAGGGTGGAGGGTGGTTTGTATTTTGAGAATAGATGTGGTAGGTGGAGATAAAAGGGGATTTATAACCATCTAATCCCTGGTTCTACCCTCAACTGCTCACTCAGTGGGAACCCAAGTAGAATCTGGCAGAAAATAGAGCAGCTCGTTTCACAGGCCAGCGTGTAGGCAATGCATGAACTTCTGCATTTGTGTTTTTTCCCTCCATATTCTGTGCTAGGCTACCTTTAGTTGCTTGATCTGCTACCCACACACTCTTGAGTTAAAATGGAATATAATTCTTACATTAATCCAAGTGTTTTTATTTTATTAAACTGTTTCTTGTGGAGACTTTAAAAGGTGAGGCTGAATTCCTTGCATTTCTTTTGCCTACGCCCTGATTTCTTTGGAATAACATCAGTTCTTAGGTTTGGGATATTAAAACATATGCTGATAATCATCAATTAGACTAATCTGACAAATATACCAAAAGGTGACTAACTTCTCTACAATGGAATTATAATAGATAAATATGGGAAATGTCTACCACCTGTACTTCTGTTATATAATGATATATGTTTTGACAGGTCTTCTGTCATTGACAGTTATTCACACGATCACTGGGAAAGTCCAATGCAGGACACTATTTTTATTTCGATTCTTCTTCTTCACCTCACCCCAATTTCAAGTTTATATATATATATATTTGGACTCTTACTCTGTCACCCAGGCAGGAGTGCAGTGGCACGCTCCCGGTCACGCAGCCTTGACCTGCTGAGTTTAGGCGGTCCTTCCACCTCAGCCTTCCAAATAGTTGAAATTACAGGCATGCACCACCACACCTGGCTAATTTTTTTATTTTATTGTAGAGAAGGGGTCTCACCAAGTTGCCCAGGGTGATCTTGAACACGCGGGTGCAGGCAGTCCTCTCACTTTGGCCTCCCAAAGTGCTGGGATTTTAGGCATGAGCCACCGTGCCTGGCCTTCAACTGATCTTGAACACGCGGGTGCAGGCAGTCCTCTCACTTTAGCCTCCCAAAGTGCTGGGATTTTAGGCATGAGCCACAGTGCCTGGCCTTCAAGTTTATTGATTGATTGATTGATTGATTGATTGAGTTGGAGTCTCACTCTGTCGCCCAGACTGGATTGCAGTGGCCGCTCCCGGCCACCGCAGCCTCGACCTGCTGGGCTCTGGCGATCCTTCCACCTCAGCCTTCCAAGTAGCTGGAACTACAGGTGCGTGCTACCATGCCCTGCTAATTTTTTGATTTATTGTAGAGATGAGGTCTTGCCAAGTTGCCCAGGCGGGTCTTGAACCCGCGGGTTTAGGCAATCCACTCACTTCAGCCTCCCAAAGCGCTGGGATTACAGGCTGAGCCACTGAGCCCGGCTAATTTCTTTTCTAATATAGGACACTGGAATTGTTTGTTTTGAACACTAAGTAATTTATTTCACATCAGTAGAACAAGCATTTACAAATATTTTTACAGAAGAACTTCATGTTTTCTAAGTCTCCACCAAATGAAAGAAAAGCCATCTCCGTCGCTCCTTGGTGTGGAAGTGGATGAGCTGTTCGGCTTAAATCCATCAGAGCCCATCCTAGGGATGATGGCTGGGCAATTAGGAAGGTGGGGTCTATTCTTCTTAGACCCCATGGCCTAAGTGGATTTACTAAGGGAAGAATTGAATTTCTGAAATGAAGATCAGACTGTCTTGGCAGAAAGAGCAGAGACTTGGATGCTGGGAAAACAACTAACTGTGTACTACAATAATAAAATGTGAACATTTCCCCATATTATTTTTTTTTAGATTGGAAAATATAGTTTATTTAGAAAGTAAATTAGAGCGAAGAGAATTCACCTCCCCAAGGTAGGGAAGGGGGCCAAGCCAGGAAACATGGCAGTCATAGCTCAAAGAGCCACGTGGACACATCAGAGTTTAACAAAGCAGTGGACTCCCTATCTTATTTAACTATGAAAGTCTTCACAGTCACTGGTGGGGTGTTCCACTCCATGAATATGCTACTCTAATTCTACTAGTTAGGCAAGGAAGTTATTTCCAATGTTTTGATGTTATAAATAATACTGAAATAAATGTTTTTGCACATAAGTGTTTTTCTGCCTCTTTGGTTATCGTCTTAGCATAAATTTACACAAGTAGAATTAATGGGTCAAAGATCAAGACTATGACACATAAATTGTCCTCCAGAAAGATTGTACAAATTTGTACTATACAGGGTGACTTTCAGTGTAAGATATAGAATTTGGATGTTTGTTCTCTCCAAACCTCATGTTGAAATGTGATCTCCAGTGTTGGAGGTGTGGCCTAATGTGAGGTGTTTGGGTCATGGAGGCAGTTCTCTTAGTAATCCCGTGCCTTTGGGAGGCTGAGGTGAGTGGATTGCCTGAGCCCGCGGGTTCAAGACCCGCCTGGGCAGCGAGACCTCATCTCTACAATAAATCAAAAAATCAGCCGGGCGTGGTAGCGCGTGCCTGTAATTCTGGCTACTTGGAAGGCTGAGGCAGAAGGATCGCCGGAGCTCAGCAGGCCGAGGCTGTAGTGGCCGCTCCGGCCACTGCACTGCAGTCTGGGCGACAGAGTGAGACTCCAACTCCAAAAAAAAAAGAATAGCTTGGTGTTCTCCCTCCGTGAGGTAATGACTTCACTCAGGATCTGGATGTTAAAGAAAATGGGATCTCCCCACTTCCTTGTTCCTTCTTTTGCCATGTGACATGCTGCTCTCCTTTGCCTTCTGTCATGATGGTAAATTTTCTGAGGTCCTCAACAGAAGTAGATGCCAGGATTATGCTTCTTGTGCAGTCTGCAGAATGATGAGCCAGAATAAACCTCTTGTCTTTATAAGTTTAAAAAAAGCAAAGAAAAACCATCTCATTATTGTAGATATCGATGATGATAGAGTTGTTGGACATGTAGTTCCTAAATTTGATGATTCTATGGACGAAAGAATAAGCACATATGAAAACTAAGCAGTGGACTAACTAAAAAAGGATTTTCCTTCAGAGAAATCATGCTTCCTAAAGGGACATTAGCTATGCTGCCTGTACAGAACTTCTGAAAATGCTGAAATGCTGTTGGAATAATGTTTTCCTTTCCATTACTGTACCTCACCACACTTTTTAATTAAAAGTACTGACAGCCAATTGATCAACATGTATCTAACCAATTAATGAGTGAAGCAATGTGCTAACTACAACTCCCAGGCAATACTGGCCTACTTTCTTGATATGTCGCAGATTTGTCTTTGGAAGTTGTCCGTTTACCTTTCTTTTGAAGCTATGACATTTCCCCTGCCACCCTTGCCCCATTCTGGTTCAGTGAATGTGGAGAATGTATGTGCCACTGTCCCACCCTCCCAAGTTTAGCAGGTCCACATTTCTGATCTCATCTCTGCTCCCTCTTTTTCTTCTTTGTCTACCACCTAATATTTAGTTCTTATAGGACCCTTATTTTCAAATTGGAGTCTAGCTTATCTGGGGTTCCCAAGATGATGTCTAAATGCTTTGTGCTTCTCTTTTGTTGATTCACTTCCTGCTTCTTTGTACTTCCTTTTGGCAGACTTTTTACTTTGGTGAACTTCATGGTTAAACTTTTGGTGGGATCCAATCAGAATGCTGTAAGCCAATGGGCAAATAGGACATGCAAATGAAATGATTCTGTAAGTCAATAAAAATGTGTCACATACGCATCCTATAGTAAAGGCTGTGACTTCTGCAGCATTCCTCCGATGAGGAACCAGGAAAGGGGCTTGTGTTTTAGGGATAAAAGTGCTGATTCCCCCTGCTTCAGTGTGCCTGCCCACCAGACACCTGATCTTGCAAGACCGTCATTAAAGTCTCGCTTCTGCTGCACTCCACATATCTGTGTCCATCCTTTGATTTTGGACAGGTGAGTTTGTTTCTCACATCTGAAAAACACCCACTTCTGCTGTTTGGGCTTCTTACCACATAAAGATGGTCCTTAATTGGAAATAAGGAAACTGATTTACAATCCTAACTTTACTAGTCACTCATTGTGAACCCTTAGTGGGTTATTTGGCTTCTGTGGCTTCTGTATTCTCTTCTGTAAAATGAGATTTAATGCTACAGGTCTTAAACTCTTTTCTGGATCTAATATTCTCTGTAACATAAAATAGTCATTTCAAGTAAAAGAGATACAATTGGAAATTTTTGATGCGTGGTCTGTAGAACATTTACTTGTGTTCATTTTGCAAATAGTGCAAGCACCATTCTGTGAAAAAACAAACTATTATTAAATAGAACTGTATCCTTGCTTTTGAAAAAACCTTTTTAAAAGAAAAACTTGGGCTTTTTAGCCATCTCTAGTATATTCATGATTTTCAAGAAAGGGGTTTAAGAACTTTGTATAACAAATCATTTCAAATTAATAAAGCCTACCTCAATATAAATGAGAAGAAATGAATGTCCTAATTTATTTTGCTCAAAATTTCAAACTGAAGTCTGAGGAATATATAAATAAGCAAGCAAAATAGAATCCATTGGAAAAATCACATCTGTCCACGATCATCACACAAAAAGGCGCATTGTGTGGTCCTGAGAAAGATTACACAGTATCCAAAGGAGGAAGCACTTTCTTTAAGAGAGAGAGAGAGATGAATAACTAGCAAACCGAAGAGTTCTGTGAGAAAAATCAAAGACTGGGTGGGTAGAGTAGGAACTAGGGGAAGAATTTAGGCAAGAGGAAAATCCAAAGACAAATAGAGAGTGTTTAACTGTTCAGGATCTCAGGCGCCATCTGAAATAGCAGAAGGAAAAAAAAATGAGCCTGGGGTGTAATTAAGATAGTCATATTGTGCATGTTGAACAAAATATAATGGAAGCACGAACATGGTGATTTAAGAGAGAATGTTTTATTTTTTCATTCAGTTTCCTTATCTAAAATTTAACATTTGAATTCTGAAAACATGCAAAGAACCTTTATGGTAGCTGAATTGTAGTAAGCAGAGAGTCTGAGTCATCCAAAGACAAGAAACCATGTAAAGATAAAACGACAGGCCCCCAAACACACAACATACTCAAGCTCTATAAAGTGGGAAGCACTCCCTAATTTGTCACTGGACAGAGTTACTAGATTTTGGAAGGGTCATCAAGTGTGTGTTTTCAACAGGTGTGACACCTTTCCTGGGGATTTCTGAGAAAAAGAAAAGTAAATGGATACATTTGAGATGAGATTCTTTTTGTGACAGACAGTAGTGCTTAGATTGCCCTCAACTCTTTTCTTCCTTTCTAACCTCAGTCACAGAAACTGAAAAATAAGTGTATTCCCAGCCTCCTTTAGAACTGAAGAGGGCCCTGTGGCTCATGAGAGGTAAGCAGATATCTGTTTGGATTTTTCCACACTCCCCTGTTCTTTCTGCTCTAATAAGGACATGTGTTTTCTGGATGACCACGAGGGAAAGAACAAATGAATTAGACAACAGTTATCACATCACTGGGCCACTGAACCAATGCTACCAGCAGCTTGGCTTCAAATGTTTACTATGCAATAAAAAGAATCCCCCAGTTCTATGTATTTTTATTGCCATATAATAATTTTACATATTTGAGGAGTATATGTGATATTTGGATAAACATATACAATATGTAATCATTAAGTCAGGGCAGTTAGTCTATCTATTGCCTCAAATATTTATTTTTCCTTTGTGTTCAGAACATCAGAACATTCAGATCTTTTCAAGCTATTTTGAAATATACAACAAATAATTGTTAACTGCAATCTCTCTACTGCCTATCAAATACTAGAACTTCTTCCTTCTATCTAACTGTATTTTTGCCCCATTTATTTAAACTCTTGTTATCAGTTTTATCTTTCTTGTAGATTAATACATCCTAATACCCCTACAAGAGAAGCGAATTCTATTCTATGCTTCCATATCATGCCTAGTAGCACTGGTTCCACAGTGAGGTAAGACTTCTTTCGTTTCAGGTGTCTTATTCTGCTTTTAATAAAAAAATGCAGTCTCTTCCAAGGGCATATATAGATATGTTAATTTGATTCACTATAGTAGCCTTTTTACTATCTCTATATATCCTATATCATGTTATATACCTTAAATATACCCAATAACTTTTTTTTAAAAAAAAGGAAAGTAGAATATTCAATATCTCCAATGACCAGAGAGAGAGAGAGAGAGAGAGAAAGAAAGAAAGAAAGAAAGAAAGAAAGAAAGAAAGAAAGAAAGAAAGAAAGAAAGAAAGAAAGAAGGACATGTGCTTGCTGAAGTTACTCGTTACTCGGCAATCTTGTGTGATGGAAGGAAGAGGGGTAAAGACTGGTCTCAGAAATGTAAGCTTTTGCCCTAAGCAGAAACAGATTAGGGTCACAGAACTTGGCATGTTCCTTTTTCCATATCTTCCTCCGCCTCCTCCCTCATACAAAGGACAAGCAGAAAGACAAATAGCTCAGTGTCTCTCCTGCCTAAGGAAGCATGCTCTGTGTGTGTGGGAGATGGGGATAGTACTCTTCATGCTCTCTCCACTCCCAGTAGAGATAGAAAGGCAGGGAAAGTGGAAATGGGTCCAGTACCAGAATCAGATGGAAGGCACTCACTCTGAGATCAGCAGCAGGAGAGGGACTCCAAACTTGCTGCAGACAGTGAAAGTGAAGGAAAAGGTTTAGTGTAGAAGTAATATAGAGTGGCTTAAATGTCATAGGGAACCCATAAGAAATATCAAGAAAACTTTTACAGAATAATCATTTTGGGTAGGAAAAGAGAGGATGATCACCAAAATTGGAGAAGAAAGTGTGAAAAGGTTATTCCTTTTTTTTTCTGCATTTGTGGACAATTGTATTGAGAAGTAGAAATAAAATACAAAGGCTTGAAGGAGTGACTAATTTTTTTAATTTTTAATTTTAGATATGTGGAGTTCAATTCAGGGTTAGGTTATTCTGATGGGTTTATTTTCTCTTCCAGTCACTCAGATTATATTAGCCAGGAAAGTAACTGATTACATAAATGAAATGTACTCATAATGATATGCTAATTTGATTCACAATAATAACCTTTTTATTATCTCTATATAAAGTCATGTTGTATACCTTCGATATACACAAATACATTTTTTTTTTTTGAGTTGGAGTATCATTCTTGTCACTCAGGCTGGAGTACAGTGGCATGCTCACAGCCACTGCAGCCTCGACCTACTGGGCTCAGGTGATCCTTTCGCCTCAGCCTTCCAAGTAGCTGGAACTACAGACACATGCCACCATGCCCCGCTAGTTTTTGTGATTTATTGTAGAGACCAGGTCTCACCAAGTTGCCCAGGCTGATATTGAATCCTCGGGCTCAGGCAATCCTCTTGCTTAGACTCCCAAAGTGCTGGGATTATAGGGGTGACCCACCACGGCTGACCACATTGTTTTTGTTTTTGTTTTTGTTTTTGCAGGAAAGTAGACTATTCAAAATCTCCAGTTACCAAAAAAAAAAAGGAAAGAAAAAGAAAAGTAAAAAAGAAAGAAAGAAAGCTTAACCAACATTGGATAAGTAACTATTCATGGAGACATTTGAAGGGCCTAATTAGCAGAAGCCCAAATCTTTAAGAGGCATTGAAAATACTAATGGAAAATAGCTGAACTTAGTAGTCAAGACCACAAAAGGGAAAATAAATTTGAATGAAAATGGCATTCATTGGTGACATCTGTCTTCTGTACTTTCTACACGAAGTCTTAGCAGGGGTAAGAAATGCTTTGACACAGCCTTCTGCGTTGTTACTCAATAAAAATTATGAAATTTGTGACGGAGACCACTGTTGCCATAGAACAAGCAGAGATATTTAGGCAAGTCATCAATGATTAACAATAGCAATATTACTTTAATTATATTGTGACCTGACATCTTATTTGTGCTGAAACAAAATGATGTAAAATAATACTAGTATAAAGCAGTTGGTTTACTTCATTTAACTCCCAAACACACTTAAGGTAAACTTTATTAATCATTAAAGAAATGTCACTTCACGTGCAAAGATCTAAGAGTCCTTAAGATCTGAGTTGGAGATCAGAATTCCTTTATTAATTAAGAAAATTTAAACTAACTCAGATATTCCATAGAATGGAAGTAATTACTTATATGAATTTTGACTTTTTTCCCACAGAAATGGTAGCCTCAGTGGTATTTTGGAAATTATTTACAACTTGTCTACAAAGCATCAATTTCCTCTTTTGAGAAAATTAAGTGGATTAATATAACCACTTATATTAAGAGTCAGAGTCAGAGTTGGTTACTCCTCATTTACGCTTTGGTTATCTGTCATCTTTACTAGGTCTTCTTGGCTACCATTGATTGCTGATGAAAGAAGAATTGATAAAGAAAATAAACCCAAACCTGAAGAACTCTGCTGTCAATGGCAGTGCAAATATTTTCCCAGAATGCAAAGTTGAGAAGGGGAAATAAGCATAAATAATTAAAGCTTAGCTAATATTCTGAACAGCACCGTTTAGTATGATCTAATTGATGGATCTTTCCATGAACTCCGTAGAGACTGCAAAAGATTTGACTGTCAGGAAATTTTCTTGTGTTTATTCTCCAATTTTCCTTTCGTACTTTCCAATCATCATTCCCTATTAACATCCCTCTATGGAACACCTTAAGTTTTTCCTCATTTTAATGGCATTTATAACTCTTTAAAAAATATTTCCGTGTTATTTGTTATCCTGCCAAATTACACATTTTCTTCATCTCCACTCATAACTTAATTTCTCCATTTTAAAACTCATCGAGTATTTAAGTATGCATGTCTTCAGAATGTCAGACATGAATGTACTAGAGTCACCTGAATGATCTACAGAGTGCTCATTTTATAGAAATTGTGCAACAATAATAAAATCTGGGATTCCATATAATTTTTCATTGTTGTATTTAACCATGGGTCCATTTTTTAAGCTCATAAATATTTGTTCTTACATAATTTGTGTCCATGGAACTCCCCCCTCAACCAAGTATTTAGTCTTTACATTAAAAAAAAAATTCAGGGGGTACACATGCATGTTTGTCACATGGACATATTGTGTAGTCGTGGGAATTGGGTCTCAGGTGGTCCATTCTCTACATAGTGAACAGTGTGCCCCAGAGGTAATTTCTGAACTGTAACATCACTCCCCGCCTCCCCCCTTTATGGGTGTCCCCGGTGTCTATTATTTCCACTTTTGTGACCATTTAGCTCCCAAATATGAGTGAGAACATGTGGTGTTTGGTACATTCTTAAACTAATTTTCCCAGTCTGAATTTTCTTGTGCACTTGCCTAAGAGATGACTTCTGGGCCTTTGGTAGCTGCTATCAACTGTGAGTGGCTTTGAAGGCCCCCTTGAAGATGTGACCCAAGGCCTCTAGGCCCTAGGCATCTTTCAAGATTTCTGGTGAAATGCTAATTATTTGGTCTATGATAGTGAGAAAAAGGCATATTTTTAAAAAATCAGATAGCACTTAAGTTATACAGCTTCAGAATTCATAGAAAAAACCAAAGTAGTAGAGATCTTTAAAAACACAGTAGTGTGATATAGGACTATAACTTGCTTAATTTGGGGGTTCTACAGAATCAGGTTTTATTTTTCCTTTAAAAAAATCACAGCCCCAGGAAAAGCTTCTTTTGGGTTCTAAGCCTTGTGTGATGTGTGTTGTCTGTATCCAAAACAGCAAAGTGGATACACTCTGCTCTCTTGTTTTTGATATATTTGTTATTGCTGTGGCATATTGTTTCTGGGATTTCCTCATGACATATGCACAGATAATCCTGGGGTAGTTCTTTGGGGAGTAATTGTCATTCTTCTTTTCAGATGACTGCAAGAATTTTGTACACCAGAAAAACCTCTGTTGGAAGGAAGTTTGGACTGTTCGTTCTGAGGGTAACTTATCAAAGAAAATATGGGGCTTTTAACGTATTCAAAAGGAGAATCTCTTCCGTCATCAGTTGTGTTGGGCAAAACTGTGGCTCATTTTAAAAGAGGTTTGGCAAGATTAGTGATATGTACAAAGGTTTAAATAAAATATACAACTATGCCTGTTATCTTCTTATTCAAGGCAGAATAATCTTAGTCATGAAATTTGGGGAGGAAAAAATTAGCATAAAAAAGAACTTATTCATTTCAAGAAATGAAGAGTTAATTGTTTTTGCAAGTATTGACATCCTTTCTTCTTCTTAGCCCACCAATCCGCCATGGGTTGATTGTGCCCTTACCTAAGAGAAGTCTTCTGGGTCTTTGGTAGCTGCTGTCACCTGTGAGGGACTTTGAAGGCCCCCTTGAAGATGTGACCTAAGATCTTTGGACTCTAGGTATCTTTCAAGATTCCTTGTGAGATGCTAATTTATTTGGCTTATAATTGGTGATTAAAAGGCATTATTTATTTATCTATCTATTTTAGATAATACAGTTTATTTAGAAAGTAAATTAGAGAGAGAGAAAAAGAGGTGATTCACCTCCCCAAGGTAGGGGAGGGGGTTGAAGCTTAAGAAAACAGGGCCTGGCCACAACTCAAAGAGCACATGGCCACACCATAGCTAAGCAAGACAATGGTCAAAAGATATTTTTTTAAAAAAATCAGGTAACACTTAAACTATATAACTTCAGAATTCATTAAAAAAATCAAAGTTGTAGAGATCTTTAAAAACACAGTAGTGCAGTATTGGACTAGTTTGCTTAATCTGAGAGTTCTACAGAGTCAGAACTCTCAGATTATTTTCCTTAAAAAAGAAAACAAAAAAGAAAAAACACAACCTCAGGAAAAGCTTCCTTTGGGTTCTAAGCATTTTACAAATCTAGGGAGTCTGTGTGAAGTATCACTTGCTTGTTTAGTAAGTGTTTCCCTAAATGACTAGTGTCATCTCTCAAAGGTCATTAATATTCTTCTCCAAAGGTTCCATCTGTCAGAATTGGTGAAATGTGACCCAGTATAAATAGGGTGAGGTATTTTCATTGGTTCCTGTGGTCTACCCTGGCTTGCTGTTGCTCCCAGGGGAGACAGAAGTTCTGTTCAAGACCGTTGGAAAGTTTCTTGGCTCCAAGTGTCAAACCAGGAGCAGAGATGCAGCAGTTTTCAAAGGAAAACAAAACAAACAGCTGATACATCTATCTCCTCTTCTCTTCTAGTGATTATTCTATCATTTCCTCATTTAAATTTCACTCTGTCACCTTTGTTTGAATTAAAGTTTGTGTTCATTTGGAGCCAATAAAAACTACAAGAAGGAAACATCTGTATTACTCAGTAACTAATGCTACTATGATAGTCCAACAAAGTCACAATCTAATTAAAGATCATACAGCTAAGGTTTTAGCAGATAATATTTTCAAGGCAGAATAAAATTTGTTACTATTATAGCTGTTAATTGCACATACATGAAATTCGATTTTTATCTAATTTGTTTCGTACTGCCTTCTATTTTATGACATTTAAAATATATAATATTCTATAGCATTTGATCCTTGAAGCAATTGAAGGATAGGTATATTACATGGATTTAGTTTAAGACATATAAATAACTAGTAGAAGATCTGACACAAGACCTTAGCAAATTCCTTATGAAAATTATCTGCCTATGTTAGAAAATACGGTTAAATTGTGATGAAGTGAATTATTTAGGAAATTCTCACAAACTTGCTGTTAGCCATTTTAAATGATATACAAGCTTTCTAGAAGGCAATTTTTAAAACTTGAAGTTTTCAGACCCTTTGAGCAGAAATTCTATTACTACAAACATAGTCTAAGTAAACAATTAGGTATTTGCACGAAGACTTCGCTACAAAGAGGTCTTCTGTAGCACAGCTCACATGTGATTTAGAGTAGTAACAGCAGAACTAGCTTCTATAACAAAGAAATCCAAAAGTTTTATGACTTAACATACAGAAAAGTGTATTTCTTGCTCACATAAATCCAAAATGGAAACTGATGAGTGTGCGGCCATGTAATTATTCAGAGACTCAGAGACTCAAACCTCTTCCATCTCAAGACTTCTCCATCTCTGGAGTCCTCTGCAGGAGAGTCTTGGCCCTCGACTGGCCTATATGAAAAAGAATAAGGAGGTCATATGGAAGATGTTTCATGCTGGATCTGTAAGTGGCATAGATCCCTTCTGCTCACATTTCACTGGCCAGACATGGTCTCTGGTCGCCCCACAGTGTGGGAAGCTGGGACGTGAGCTCCAGCTATGTGCTCGGGCAATAGAAGAGACAGATTTTGGTGAACAAGCAATAGGCTCTCAATATTTTATAAATGTGAATACTTTTTTTTTTTTTTTTTGAGTCAGAGTCTCACTCCGTCACCTAGGCTGAGGTGCAGTGGCACGCTCATGGCCACTGCAGCCTCGACCTGCTGGGCTCAGGCAATCCTTCTGCCTCAGCCTTCTACCATGCCTGGCCATGAACACATTTCTACCATAGCCATATGGTAGAAATTGAGTAGTTAGCAATTTTTTGAAAACCCTTTAATACAATGAGATGTTCTTGACATATTGAGTGAAAAGCATCTGTTACAAATAACATTTTTGTCACAAGTTTTACTGTTCGCACGGCCATGGTTTATGAAGACCATTTAGTTATTGAAAGCTGACAGAGCAAACCTTAGAAGACGCCACCATATCAGCAATGCCATACTTCCTGCTTTCTCAAACTTTCCTTCTTTTTCTTTTTCCTTCTATGTGCTTAGTAATGAGAGCATGACATGTAGAAAGATTTCACCCAATGGAATCTGCCAGATATAGGTTTGAATGTGGATTTTGTCATTTATTAGCTGAGTTGACTGAACCCAATTAATCAATTTATATGAGGTTTTATTTCTTTTTATTTTATAAAAAACATAATAATATACTTCATGAGGTCACTGCAAAATTACATATGTAATACACTTAGCAAAGTGTCTGGCACATAGAATATACTTTTAAAATCCTTCAAATAGCCAGACTCGGTGGCTCAACCTGTAATCCTAGCACTTTGGGAGGCTGAGATGAGTGGATTGCCTGAGCCTGTGGGTTTGAGACCCTCTTGGGCAATTTGGTGAGATCTTATCTCTGCAATAAACCAAAAATTAGCCAGGCGTGGTAACACGCCCTGTAGTTCCAGCTACTTGAAAGGCTGAGGTGGAAGGATAACCAGACCCAGCAGGTCGAGGCTGCGCTGGCTGGGAACGTGCCACTGCACTCCAGTCTCGGTGACAGAGTGAGACTCCAACTCAAAAAAAAAAAAAAAATTCTTCAAATAGTATAGTGATATCAATGATCATCTTAATGATATTATGTAGCAAGTTGGTTTATGCCAAGCATGTAGATAGTAATCTGTTAAAAACATATTCAATTGGACTACAATTTTCACTGTTCTTTTTCCTCAGCTTCCAATAGTTTAATATATTTTGTCTGAAAGTTTTTCTTAAAATCCAGCAGTTTCTGACAAGCCTTCCAAAGTGTTTATCACGAGCTAAGAATATATATTCTGGTTTTTGAATACATATTTGATTTTAATTTTAATTATACAGAGGGTGCCAAAAATGTATACACATTTTTAAGAAAGGAAAAAACCATATTAAAATTGTAATACGTATTAATATATACTGATACCGAAAGATGAATACAAATCACATTTGACTTCTGCAATTACAAGAGCTGCTCAAGTGGTTGCCATCAAAGTCAAGACACTTCTAATTATGGTGAACTACTGCAGGACTTGTTGCTGTGTGAGCCCTCCTAGATCTTCCCTTGTGCACATCACACACAGTTCCACGCGTCTCAAATTCAGCACGAATGCATGCAGTTGTTAGGCTTGTTTGAGCTTCTGTTGCAGACTCATGCCTCCATTGTCGTTGTACTTCCACAGTGGTCTCAAATTCAAATACCACTTCAAAATGATCTTGTGTTCCTCAAATGACAACTGTGCTTCAGCCATTTTCTTTGACTGTCCTGCCTGTCGCATTGGTGACACTTGCATTCATTTGATTAACGCCATCTTTTGAGCAAACGTCATACTCACATTACTGCTACAATTCAATTTAACTTTGAAAAGTAATACATAGAAAACATCTCTTAAAAGATGTATTTTTTTTTTTTGGCACTCGTGGTATTTGACATCGGGAAGTGCTTCTGTTCCTGACTAAATACTGTGAACTGCCTTTTCAAATTGAGGTGAAAGAATGTGCATTTTGGCAGACACTGTGGATTGCCTCCCACAGAGCCATTTTCTCCCCAACCCTCAACATTAGCAAAGTCTGCTTCTTACTATGGAACATGAAAATGTCAGACTCTGGCTATCTCAATATTTCTTGCCACTTGAGCATAGGCACGTGATCCAATTCTGTCCAGTGGACCAGAGGAGAAATCTACCAATGAGGTCTCAGAAAGCTATTCTTTTGGGAGTGACTTGACTGTGGTCTTGGTTATCTAAACTTCCCTGCAGTATGCCTTTGTTGTCCTGTCTAGAGGTGGAGTCTATTTTCTGAGCTAAGAGTGTTTTTCTGAGCTAAGATATTTGTATGATAGATCTCTCTTCAGAAGACATGCAGAAGACATGACATAGTGTATACAAAAGTGGAAAATCTCATATAAGAATTCAGTTGTCTTCCTCCCAAATTAGTAGCATCTCCACTGAGTACAGGTGTGGCTTGTATGTCCATTACCTCTATTTACTCTATCCTGGAGGAGAAATCACTTCTAGGAAATACTTAAAATTTCTTACATTAGAAATTTATTACTTCAGAATGTCTTATTCTGTTTTACTATGTTCTTTTTTTTGCAGGAGCAATCTCCATCAAAAGAATATGGATGACAATGGGTAAATACATATTTGGTGATTATGCTTTTATCTTTAGTATTATAAACTTTGTCAGTCTATTTTTGGTATTGGAAGTATAAATGAAAAGAAACTATAAACACAAAACAAAACAGATCTTTCCTTGCAAAAGAAACAATGACATGATGGCTTTTCTTTCTAGTCAATGCAGCTTGCCAAGGTGCTATTTTAGTTTGCTCCTCAGTTAATAACAGTAACAACAAAAAAAGAATCTCATGATTACATACAGAAACAACCCAGAGACTTAAATGAAAATAGAGCCTTCTACTAATTCAGTCAAGTGAGTTTGAAACTTCATTTCAATGTGAATTCCTTTTGTGAGCCTCTCATAGTTGGTCACTTCCCCTGTATGGAGTCCATTGTAGTATCTAGTTTCAATTCTGCCTCTTGAAGGCATTGTACTTGGCTCTCTCAGCCTTTCACTTTATAGCAGTGCAGCAGCTTATTGTGGCTGGCATCAGATTCAGGCAATCTTAAATGGCATCTGCTATTGTTTCCTGGGGGAATTTGCTCTTCATGGGTTGTATTTCACTAATAAATGTATGCTGACAGCAAAGGCTTTGCAGGATGGAAAAAACTAGGAGCTAGAAATTTCACAAGCAATTCATGAAACAGGGTTAAGGGTAACATGTTACATACATCTATTTATAGAAGAAGAAGATATCATTTGCAGATTGAAAGTGCCTGGTGTTTTTCTGTGCACTATCATTCCTCTAGCCATGTTTAGATGGTTGACTCATGATCTATACAATATTTTAAAAATCAATACAACTTGAGTCAGGAAAACTCAGGTTCAAGTTTTTTTGCATTTGGTGTGATGTAGGGACTAATTAGAAAAGGCAGGTTAAGTGATTAAGGAACTTTTTAGAGATCAATGAAAGAATTCTATTCAATAAAGAATTGCTTTTCATAATTTTTGATGACTTTGGAGAAATAACCTGTATTAAGTGAGAGTCTACTAATGTCAAGAAGAAGAGGTAAAGTGATACCCAAAGAAGTTGCTTCTTATTAGTAAATATACCTTTTGGATGATTAAGCTTTTAACTCTGAGTAGTACACTTGTATTTTTCTATGATAATAAAAAAAATGCTGAGGTTATTCTCTCACTTAACCTCACACAGAGGCTGGCCCTGACCTTAACAAGTCACTGTTGCTTGGAATTTAGCCCTTCTGTAAGAGTGTGAGTTCCCAAGCAATGACAGTCATCTATGCTAAGATAGGAGTTAATTTCCCAGTACCTGGTCTTGCCACAGGAACATAGGAACAAGTTGGAAGAAAAGAGCGAGTTCCTGGCCATTCTTGCATTGGAAGGCACAAGCTTCATTATTGCTAAATTATAAACAGTTTTACTTTGAATAATTTCAACTATAAGCCTATTCCTTGTACCTTTATAAAAATTTAAAATTATGATGTTATTAACTATTAAATTAGCTATAGAACAATGCTAAGCTAGGGACATTTGTTAGACTAAACAGACAAGGCAAATATGAGCTAATAAGCTTTGGATAAAGTGAAGATTTTTAGGCCAACACTAAAAAAAATGAGGTTAATAGTGAATGCTAGATGGTTACATGTATAGAAGAGCAAAGAAAATAACAAGGATTAGAAAAGTAGCAGTTTGGTTACAAAGCAAAGTGCACATGGGGTTTTAAAATGTATCCTCTGGTACTTAATTGAGTAACAAAATGACCCAGGCTTGTGTCATGGGAGGAGTTCTGTGCTCTTCACTGTAAACACCTTCCAAAATGTGAGGTAAACCTTGAAATTATGGGCAAAAGTTTACTGAAAGAAGAGTTACATTGGGAAGCCGTTGCTCCATTCCTTAGTAAGACAAAAAAGAACAGCTGGTTATGTGACAAGCACTAACACAGTGGTCCTTTTGCTTTCTGGTTTTATTTCTTAAGTATGAGAAAACATCAGGACTTTATAACGAAGCGGTATGTGGTATCGTTAATCAATTGCTTTGATCTGATATTGAGCAGACTGTCTGTGAGGTTTGTGTGGGAAATTATACTACTTAGGAGAACCTGACGATTGTGGCAACTCAGAGAACGTCCTCCTGCTCTTTAGGGCTGATCTCATAACAAGCTACAATCAGGCATTTTGAAAGAATTAGAGCCATTTGAGGCAATATCATATGAATTTTGGGAACTCAGCAAATTGGAAATTGTACAGCTTCATACAGGAAATATAACTAGAGGGTTTCATCTTGTATATAAAAAAAGAACTTTTCTGCTTTTAATTAACTGTTCATTTCCTTTGCAGCATGTGGTTTCAGGCAATCAAAGAGATTATTTGTAACAATGCCTATGGTTTACTAGTTTATTTCATTAAAGCATCATTTTAATGAGTCTAAATTTCAGATTCCTCCTCAAGTAAGCCAATAATGCACTCTGGCTTGGAACCTATAACTCTACCCAGATTCAGCCAGTCATTTATAAAACTGTTCCCTGAGACTAATTGAGTATGGATGAATGGATCAGTGCAAACACATTCTCACCACTCCCTGGAAAATCCATTCATGCCCAATGATGTGTCAGGAGTGGTTCCTTCATAAAGGAAGGACAGCTTCTTAGTATAAATGTTGCAGAGCCTAGTGATTGAGCACATGGGCTCTTTAGACAAGATATCTGAGTCTACCTTGGCTCCAAGCTCTCTAGTCATGTGACAGCGGGCAAATTACCTTTCTGCCTCAATGCCTCCATCTAAAAAATAGGTCAGATAATAGGATATAATTTATAGAGTAGTTGCAAGGTTTAACTAAGATGATATATTTAAAATTTAGTGTCCTTTCTGGCATTTTAGAAACTGCTCAATGTTACTACAGAAAGTCTGCTGTTTAAGAAAGCTGCACTTCAACCGTCATGAAGGTTGTGGTACTCAGAGAATCATACTCATTTTTCTTGTGACCCTGTGTGTTTGAGTTCAACTCCAAGGGTGATTACTATGGATTCAACATGGGCAGTCTTCTCTGGCAGGGCTGGAAATTCATTCTTTATGAAATGTACTAAGTTGCATATGACCTGCCACTGGCTAATTGCGATTTAAATGGATGCAAATGGAAGCTCAGACTTCTATCCCACAGCTGAGTGAGTCAGGGCTTCCAACACAGCAAACTACTTGTTTATGGAATAAACAGTTGAAAGCTCTCTCTGTGTGGTATTTTTCAGTTTTACCTGAAATGTGTTACTGAAACCAGTGGTGCTCTGAGAGAGAGAGGAATTTAACCATGAAAAATCTTATCTTAATTTTTTTCACAAGTATCTTGTGTCTTAACAATCTCAGGAATTTTATTGGCAGGTTGTCATGAACCTTCTGTTGCAGAGATTGGAATGCACTACTGGATGAGGCAAACAGATGGTGTGGATCAGAGATTTTCCACTTTCTACTGAGAAATTTGAAAAGATGGAGGAAAATTAGAAACACTGGTAAAGGAGAGTAAACTTCCAGATTCCTTATCAATTAAAACTATTACCTGAGGCAAAAGTTGCTCTCCAAATGCACACATATTTTAAGTGCTCAAATCATTCTGCTAAGGATAAAAGTGAAAAATTATATAGTATAGGGAACAGTTGCAATTTTGTGATGTAGACTATAGCATCCTCCTTAGAATCTACATTTTTTAGCATTGGATCTATTTCTAAATAATTCAGCTCTGAGATATCACCACATATAAAAGATACAGAACTGAGATGTGTTGTCTTTGATTATATTTGCAAACCTCCTTAAACAGCACTATTAAAACCAAAAGGCTTGAAGCCCCAGCACAGCTTTGGTCAAGCCACTTGGGTCCCACAAATTCCAGAGTCTTTATTTTTCCTTTCTGTATCATAAAAACGATGCATTTAGGGCAAAATAATAATCCTACATTATACTTATTATTTATTAGAAGGGTATTTATTAGAAGTCCAGCATCACTATTCTTCAGAAATTATCTTTAAAAAGGCCTTTCTTTTTTGGTGAGAGAAGGCTAGTCCACAAGACTAGGTGCAGAGTTTTCAAGATGAATAATTAACAAATGGGAACTTACAAGGGTTGTATGGTAGGGCAGGCAGAATAATGGCCTTTCAAAATGTCCATGTTCTAATCCCTGGAACCTACAAGCATGTTACTTTCACAGTAAAAGGGACTTTGCAGATGTGATCAAGTTAGCAATCATGAGATGGGGCAATGATCCTATAAATTAGAGTTCTCCAGAGAAATATATGTGTGTGTGTGCATGTGTATGTATGTATGCGTGTATCTGTGTACATATATACATACGTGTATACACACATTCATACATACATATATACATATACATACATGTATATATATATATACAGGAGACAGAAAGGGGGGGGAGAGAGAGAGAGAGATTTTAAGAAATTGGCTCAGGCGATTGTGAAAGCTTGATGAGTCCAAAAAAAAAAAATATCTGATGGGGTAGACCAGAATAGATCAGTAGGCTGGAGACTCGGGGAAGAGTTGCAGTTCAAGTCCAGAGTTCAATTTTTGGCAGAATTCCTTCTTGCTTGGGAGAGGTCAGTCTTTGTTCTATTAACGTCTTTAACTAATTGGAGGGGGTCGCCCACATCATGGAGGGCAATCTCCCTTATTCAAAGTCCATCAGTTTAAAATGTTATTCTCACTCAAAACACAACTTCACAGAAACATCCAGAATATTTGACCAAATATTTGGGCAAAACTGAGTTAATAAATATGTGGCTCAGCTGAGTTGATAAATAAAAGTAACTGTCACAATTTGAATCACTTGGATAAGTTCAATGTAATCAAAAGAGTCCTTACAAATAAAAGAGGGAGGTGGGGGTGAGAGAGTCAGAGTCAGAGAAGGAGATATGATGACCTGCAGAAGCAGAGATTGTAGTGATGTGATTAGTTGCTTGAAGATGGAAGGGGGCTATTAGCCAAAGACTGTGAGCAGCCTCTAGAGGCTAGACAAGGCAAGAAAAGAATTATCCCTAGGACTTCAAGAAGAAACACAATCCTGCTGTCACCTTAAATTTAGTCCTTGATTTTCCTCCGGGTATTAGGAGGAAGGGGGCACATAGCACCACAAAAGGTAAGGATCCTAAACCAGGGGAAGTGAGGGCCTGTTGGAAGTCCATACTTCATCTTCCTTAAACCTGCTTGTGTAACTAATCCTGAATTGTATCCCACATATTTATTATAATAAAAAAGATTAGTCTTTGAAGACCTATTTGGACTTTTGATCTCTAGAATTATAAGATAATAAATCTGTGTTGTTTTAAGCTACTAAATTTGTGGTAATTTGTTACAGTAGCCATAGGAATCTAATACATGTAGAAACCAGTTGACAAGCTGTACTCTTGAGAACCCAGGGTCATAGAATACACTTGCTCTGGTGAATATAGAAGCATCCGGCATCTATTGTCACTCCAGTGGCTGTCAGTGTTTCCAGTCAAATGGATCCAGTCCCTGATCTCCAAGGACATCCTCCAAGCCTTCCTGCCTCTACTGTTCTACTGAGTACTCTTACTTTTCTTACATCCTCTTGTTTTTCTGTTCAATTTCTTCTCCAGACAGTGGTTCACATGTTTTTATAGGTACGTTATTGTCTTTTTGTCCTATATTATAGTCATTTAGCAGAGAGAAAAACATCCTATCTTGGTTTAGCTGTGGAAAACTACACGCTTTTTCTGTGAACAAAGGTTTTAAGTGCAAATAAGCCTCAAATCTAGCCATTGCCTAGAGTTGAGATGAAAAAGTTCAATTTCAATTCGGTAAACATTTGGTGAATGGCTGCTATCTTCAAGGCATGGAGTTGACTGAGGAAAAATATGAAAAAGAATAAGGCCTTTTTCCAGGGAGCTCACAGCTCTGTGGGTATAGCAGGTAAGGGCATAAGAACACAAGGTGTGATAAGGGCTATATAAGTGTTATTAAATGGAAAGAATAGAGTTTTGGGATCAGAGGGCTTGATTATTTATATTACATATATGCCAATATTTACATTTGTTGCGTGTTAGTCTTTATTTACTCATACCAATGAAAAATCAAATTTTATCTAAATAATGTGCAAATTAATACCTAGTTTGCAAATTGTTGTGAAGATAAATGAAATGATCGATTGGCAGATTTACTGATTAACAAATACACGCTGGGTGCCTACTATGTGTTGGACACTGTTCAAAGTTCTAGCAACATATTTGTGAAGGAGACAAAGTTTCAGTGATTCTGCATCATATAACAGGAAAAGATATACAATATTCAGCTAAATGAATAAACATAATATCAGTCAATAAAAAAATACTATAAAGTTAAAAAAAAAAAGCAAGGTACAGGATCGCAGAATGACTCGGGGAGGGAGGGGAGGGGAGGGGCCAAGGAGGAATATCCCCAACATCAGTGCACAGCTCCTGACATCAAGGGCTTACCGCAGAGATGTAAGTTCCTGTCGTTTGAGGAAGGGATTCCAGTCTGTGGATTTTACAAAACTGAATGGAGTGTTGAAGTGACAGCAAGGACAGACTTGGAGCTGGCAGAAGAGAAGGCACGCAGACCTGAAGAGCCCCACGTGTGGGTTATTTCTGAGAAAGGGCCCCATTTCCCACATTTATCTGACCATATTTGGGTTCTGTTTTTAAGAGGTTGTTCATGTTGCTTGGAGCTTTAGCCTAAAGCTGGGAAGCATCCTCTCCCCCAGTGATTGAACTGATGGCCTCTGCAGCTTTTTATACCACAGCCAGCCCGGAAAGTTTGGGCCAGCTTGTTGACCCAGGAAGCTGGACCACCAGACGGGCACTCTGTAATCAAGTTCTATCTCCATTTCCTCTGTAACGTTCCTTTTTTCACTCTCTCTTTTAAAAAAATTCGCTGCCTTTCCAGTAGAATGAAGCCCTTCTTGATTGCCATATTTGCCTGGTTTGTTTTAATAATCTAATTTGCTAAGTTAGAATTTCCAGGACAAACTCAGTTTGAGGGGGAAAAAAAGGCAGGGGGTGGGGGAGGAGGGAAGAGAGGGCAGGAGAGGGCAGGGATGCCTTTGGCTTGTTACAGGATTTGCAGATTCTCTCACCATAGGAAAAGCAAACAAACAGGCCAGCTCCCTGAATCATGGGGTAAACCCAAGGCTGTTTCAGACAGCAGGGAATTCCTAAATGCTGACTGTGTGGCTAACCTACAGAATGTACTAAATCACAGCCCAAACCTTAATTTTCAGTTCTTCGGAGACATAATTTGTCTTACAATTTTTTGTTTGTTTGTTTCCTTGAGGACAAAGGACAGACTTACTATTTTATCCCTATCTTTTCTCATCTCTGTGAAAATGTCAAGTTCTCACCATCTGAGCTTTCCCTTTTCAGGAGCAGAAGCTGTCCTTCAGCTTTCTTCTTCCTCAAACTTTTCTCTCCTTCTGTCTTCACTATTTTTTGAAGGAATTATCTACTCATATTTCCTCCATTGCCTTACCACTTACTCGTTTATAATTCAGTTCTAGCAATCTGGTTTCCATTTTTGTTAGTCTACTGAAATTATTTCTTCACATGTCAAAACGTTATCAGCTTGATAATTTTGGTTGCCTGCTTAGAGTTCTTTTCCTTTTGACCTTCATGTCATCTGAGCTCCCATTCATCTCTCTACCTCTAGGCTTATTATATTATTTTAATTCTTTTAAATCTAGAATATACACTCAGTAAAATTATATTTTCTTCTTCCAAAAATATACTTTTTTTGAGATTTCATTTTTGACCTTCTTATCTTTTCTCTCATTTGGCATTTTTAATCTATCTTAGTAGGTCTAAACTTTCTCTGGAACTCTAGATTCAAATCTCCAACTACCTAAAAGACATTTCCATCTGTATTTTCTCATCAACTCAATTTTAGCACATTGAGGGTGTGGTTCATTGTCTGCTTCTGATGCCTCCAATCCGGTCTCTAAACAAAAGTCTCATAATTAATGCATTTTTTTCAAGCACCCCTTGTAGATGAAAAATAATACATGAAAACAAGACATTCAGTGCACTTTGATTGCTAGTGTTTTCTCATTTCAACTGTTTTCCTGGTAATGTTTTTTTGTGTGTGTTTTTTTTGAGTTGGAGTCTTACCCTGTCACCCAGGCTAGAGTGCAGTGGCATGCTCACGGCCATTGCAGCCTCAACCTTTTGGCCTCAGGCGATCCTTCCACCTCAGCCTTCCAAGTAGCTGGGACTACAGGCACTTGCCACCATGCCTGGCTAATTTTTTTTTTTTTTCTAGTTGTTGGAGAGATGAGAACTTGCCATATTGCTCAGCCTAGTCTTGAACCCCTGAACTCCAGCAATCCTCTCGTCTCAGCCACCAAAAGTGCTGGGATTACAGGGGTGAGCCAGTGTGCCTGACGTCTCCTGGTATTATTTTAAAGACAGTTTGGTACACATTTTTAAGAGTGAGTTGTAATCCAGGAATTCAAGAGAGTTTGAAACCTGCTTCTAGAAGGTCCTTTAGAAGAGCTACATTATTTTAATCCTGTTATTCTATTATGAAGACTTACCACACTTCTTCATGTGCTAAGTTTCTAAGTAAGTTGTCTTAGCTTGAAAATATTTTATCTTTTCTTGTTTGTAAATTATTTTGTGAATATCATGATTCTCTATCCAGCCTGGAGAAGACTGTGAAGATAATGAATATTAAAAAATATATATATCCCTATTAGTTTTCCCATCTCACCATCACCTGATACCCTGTTGCACAAACATCAGGTTTAGAAATTGTTTTTCTTTCCTGGTCTCCAGCTGCTGTTCCACCAAGCACTAAGTGAGCCTCGTGCAGCTTGTCAAAGGCAGGGTTTCCTGTCAATAGCAGGGAGGAAGTGGTGCTTCTGGATGAACCCTCATTGTCCAGGGCTGGAACAGTGATCACCAGGCAGTGATAAGAGCCTATTTCAACCTGCAGGATCTGCACAAAGCTGGCTAACCTTGTTAGGGAGAAGAGGAAAGAAGGGACGGTCACAAATCGGGTTGGGAACACTATTTCTTTTCTCAGCTTCTCACATCCCAGAACCAAAAGAATATAAAACTCACTGAGTAAGATGAATTTTTTCAATAGTTAGAATGTTTATCTTGCCAAAGCTTTATATCTTGTTTCTTTGTGAAGTGAATATAAGCTATATCATGGGTGACAAAGGAAAGAATGAATGTCTCTTAATTTTTAATAAAAAATCAGGGGCCGGGTTTGGTGGCTCAGCCTGTAATCCCAGCACTTTGGGAGGCCGAGATGAGTGGATTGCCTGAGCCTGCAGGTTCGAGACCCGCCTGGGCAACTTGGCGAAACCTCGTCTCTACAATAAATCAGAAACTAGCCAGACATGGTAGCGCACGCCTGTAGTTCCAGCTACTTGGAAGGCTGAGGCAGAAGGATCGCCGGAGCCCAGTAGGGCAAGGCTGCGGTAGCCAGCAGCGTGCCACTGCACTCCAGCCTGGGCAACCGAGTGAGACTCTGACTCAAAAATAAAAAATAACAAATAAATAAATAAATAAAATTTAAAAACCAAGATTATGTATGTGTTCTAGATTGTGTTTGATTTTTATTCTTTGTTTTTGAGTCGGGGTCTCACTCGGTCTCCCAGGCTGGAGTGCAGTGGCATGCTCACAGTCACTGCAGCCTCCACCTGCTGGGCTCAGGAGATCCTTCTGCTTCAACCTTCCAAGTAGCTGGAACCACAGGCATGCACCACCATGCCCGGCAGATTTTTTTTTTTAATTGTAGGGACAAGGACTTGCCATGTTGTTCAGGCTGGTCTTGAACTCCTGAGCTCAGGTAATCCTCTCACCTCGGCCTGCCAAAGTACTGGTATTACAGGTGTGAACCGCTGCGTCAGGCTTATTCCTTCATTTTGAAGCAATTCACAAATTTTGTGCCTTCCACTTAAGAAGGGCATACCACAGAATCGCCTTATGTTCCAACTTTAGATATTCCTCATTCCCATCTTATTTTTGTTTTCTCCATGGGGCCTGACATGTAAAAGATGCTCCTTGGGTATTTGTTGAATATATGCTTAACACCATGAAAGACATATTATTGGGTTTGTCTTTCCTTCACTTAAAACTTGGCATAATTACCATATTTCTCAGTTATTTAAAAATTTGCATTTAGTATGTTAAACGAAAATCATTATTCCATTTTTCAGATGACAAAAGCTAAATTTTGTGTGTGTGTGTGATGATATGTCAGGGATCTAGATAGATAACAAGTACACTAACAGTAGTCTCTGACTTTGGCTGTTCTTTCCACTCGCCTATGATCCTAAAATAGAATGAAAAGATTACCATGGTTTAAACAATTTTTTTGTAAGAAATATAAACTTAGTGATAAAGCTGAGAGGAAAACACAAGGGACAGCTAAAAGATGTTTTGGATGCATCTACCTGCCCTAGAGGCTGGCAGTGGCATGGCACCCATATTCAAAAGCATTTTTTTAGATTGAACTTGACACCTTGTGAAGTTATATCTAAAATGCTCCCTATCATAAAATTCTATTTAAAATCAATAAGGATTAAAATGATCCCAAATCCAGGTGAATTGTGACTGAGAACTATTTTCTAGGCAGACGTAGGAAAGCAAAACCAAACCAAAACCAAAAAGTTTTCTCCCTCCCTCCCTCCCTCCCTCCCTTCCTTCCTTCCTTCCTTCCTTCCTTCCTTCTTCCTTCTTTCCTTCCTTCCTTCCTTCTGAGTTGGAATCTCACTCTGTTACCCAGGCTGGAGTGCAGTGACATGCTCATGGCCAATGCAGCCTCGACCTGCTGGGCTTAGGCAATCCTTCCACCTCAGCCTTCCAAGTAGCTGAAACTACAGGTGTGCGCCACTTCGCCCGGCTGACTTTTTTTTTATTATTATTGTAGAGACTAGGTCTTGCCATGTTGCCCAGGCTTGTCTCGAAATCTTGGGCTCAGGCAGTCCTCTTGCCTTGACCTCCCAAAGTGCTGGGATTACAGGCATGAGCCACTGCACCCAGCCTGTATTTATTTCTTATAATCACTATATTTTAAGATACTTTAAACTCTCCCCGTCTCACCTTTTTCCTGCTCCCTTACACTTAGCATGAGACTACTATGCTACACAACTCCAGAAAGTAATTACATTATAGTCAATGTAAGTTAATAGTATTCCTATGGCACTCTCTAGCACTTAGCCTGTTGGTCATAGGGAGTAGCCCTGTCCAAAAACTGTCCAAATACACATCTAAAACACAGCAGTTTAGAAGCCCAAACTGATAATTCAAATACTTTACTACTAGCAAATCCATGTTTTCATTAGTAACCTTTATCCTCTGCTCCCTTCTTGTTCAACCTGCCTGCACCTCCAGGTGTGCGTCCAGGCGATCACACTACTGACCACTTAACATCTTAAACTATTGCCTTATTATTTTGTGACACACTTTAGGAAATCTATTTAATATAAACAGGTTTTTTGATTTTTTCCCCCTTACTTCTCTTTGATTTTGGAATGGTCAGGAATAGCCTACCTAAACTTCTTTTTTTTGTTGTTGAGTTGGAGTCTCGCTCTGTCTCACTCCGTCGCCCAGGCTGGAGGGAAGTGGCATGCTCACGGCCACCCCAGTGTTGACCTGCTGGGCTTCGGCAATCCTTTTGCCTCAGCTTTCCAAGTGGCCAGAACTACAGGTGTGTGCTACCACGCCTGGCTAATTTTTTGATTTTTATTGTAGAGACGAGTTCTTACTATGTTGCCCAGGCTGGTCTCGAACCCTTGGGCTCAGGCAAGCCTCACAAAGTGCTGGGATTATGGGCTTGAGCCACCGCACCTGGCCACCTACCTAAACTTCTAAATATCTCTTATGATTGAAGATTACTAACATACAATCCAAATAATTACTATTTTTATTTTTTGGTTCAGCCCAAATCACGTTCTGTCACTGACAATAGAACTGGGACTTTGTTGAAGGGCATGAATAAACTCCATGACATCAGTCTCCAAAGCTAAAGGACATAGGCTAGCATATTTTGGTTTCTTTTGATAGCTCAATTCTCATTTCTTACATTGATGCTTATTTCTTAAAATGGACAAACGAGCTGGGCTCGGTGGCTCAGCCTGTAATCCCATGCCTTTGGGAGGCTGAGGTGAGTGGATTGCCTGAGCCCGCGGGTTCAAGACCCGCCTGGGCAGGCGAGGCCTCATCTCTACAATAAATCAAAAAATTAGCCAGGCGTGGTAGCGCGCGCCTGTAATTCCAGCTACTCGGAAGGCTGAGGTGGAAGGATCGCCAGAGCCCAGCAGGCCGAGGCTGTGGTGGCCGGGAGTGGCCACTGCACTCCAGTCTGGGCGACAGAGTGAGACTCCAACTCAAAAAAAAAAAAAAAAAGTACAAATGACAGAGATTCTATAACTTTGGATTTATTATATAAAGTAGTAGACTAATAATACAATCATCTTGTGGTAGAAGCCATAAGGCCAATTTTCTGATTTTCTTCTTTTTACTGTATAGTGAAACTTATCAACATAGCATTTATTCTTCTGGTGGAAGCAACCTATTTTTAGTAATGAGCCATTTGAGGTCAGGAACTCTGCCTTATTTATTTCAGTTTCCTTACTGTCTAGCACTATGTTTGGCATGTAATAAGCACTCCATGTATGTTTGTTGATGGTTAATATCCATTTTTGGATCTAGTCTAGCTCTGCTGTATCTTTGAGGTAGAGCAAGGAGAAGCATACAAAAATTTCTGAACTTAAATGTCAATTGTTTTTGCTTGTTTATTTCCAGGAAACATATCAAACCTTTTTATTCTGTAGCCTAATAGAATGTTATGAAGATGAGTTGGCACCATTTTTTTTTGAGTTATAGAAGTAAATCAGTTAAAACATTAGTACAAATATATATTAAAATTTTGATACGATGCAGTGTTTCTACAGAGATATTTTTAATCTTGTTATTTAAAATAGTACACATTATATAGACCTAAAATATCTAACTGTATAGTTATGTAGAAGTTACAACACCATGATGATTATATTTGGAAGGTACTTTGCAATTTAGTGTCTAGTATCTCATCTTATTCAGACAACAATTCATTAGAGTTGTTATTTTACCTCCTTTTTACATAAGAAGAAATTCAGATACAGAGAAAGTAAGCCATTTGTTCCTTTTTACATGGCTGATGCAATTATAACTCAGATTATTTGCTCCTAAATTCAGTTCTCCTTCCTAGACTTGGGTAAGCCATTTATCCTCCAGCACCTCTGTTTCTGCATCTTTAAATTAAAAATAATAATATCAGCTGGGCTCGGTGGCTCAGCCTGTAATCCTGCGCCTTTGGGAGGTTGAGGTGAGTGGATTGCCTGAGCCGACGGGTTCGAGACCGCCTGGGCAGCGAGACCTCATCTCTACAATAAATAAAAAAATCAGCTGGGCGTGGTAGCGCATGCCTGTAATTCCAGCTACTTGGAAGGCTGAGGTGGAAGGATCGCTGGAGCCCAGCAGGTCGAGGCTGCGGTGGCCGGGAGTGGCCACTGCACTCAAGTCTGGGCGACAGAGTGAGACTCCAACTCAAAAATAATAATAATAATAATAATATCCACCTTCCAGAGGTGTTATAATAAGTGGTTGGCATTCAGTAAGTGATGGGTATGCTTTTAATTTTTTTTCCCATAAAGGGTATATCTAGTTCAGTTGATGTAATAAAGCCAGGCAATATATCTCAGTACTCACAAATACTAGAAATGAAACTGCCAGAAAAGAAAATAGGGGTATCATTATTATAGTGAGAGATAAGTGACGATACATACTCAAATGAATGCCATACAAAATAATATATAGTCACTGCTAGTGAGTTACCTAGAAGGAAGATGCAGTACCGAATGCCTGTGGCAAGAGCCATACCACTGTCATCTGAAGAACAAGATCACTGGAACTGCTTGGACTCCTTTAAAGCCCCTCAGAGAGGGAGACAGCGTGTCACAGTGGATACCCAACAGATATCCATGGAATGAACGATGAACTGCACCGTTACCTCTTTGGTAATGCTGTCTTGTATTGGATGAACGAAACAGTTTTGTCTTTATAAAACCTTTTTTATATGTATGCTTTGTCTCCCCACATACGTTGAAGGTGCTTACATCCATCAGATGCCAAGCCTATTCCCTTGATCACAATCGATTCTCAATGAGTATTATCTGCTTGAATGATGTCAAGAGAATGTGGTGATTATGCCTTTGTTGCTCTTGCTTTGGACTATCCTTTAATAAAATGGGCTTTCTGGTATGTTGGAGTAACCACCAGTGGCCCATGTTTCTATTCAGTGTAGGTGCTTTCATCACAGAGTTTAGAAATGTTAGTTAACACCTACGCTACATAGATACATCTCGATTTGATCCTTGGCAAAGTACTTAACTAGCCCACTATTTTACTACTTGCCCACTGTATCCCAACACGAGAATAATGCCAAGTGGAAAAATACAGCAGTGATCCAGAAGGTTGGACGTTTCGGTCTATTTTTTTCTATGGAAGTAGATTTTATTTATTTTTTTTATTTATTTATTTATTTATTTATTTATTTATTTATTTATTTATTTATTTATTTAGAGTTGGAGTCTCACTCTGTAGCCCAAACTGGAGTTCAGTGGCTGCTCCCAGTCACTGCAGCCTCGACCTGCTGGGCTCCGGCGATCCTTCTGCCTCAGCCTTCCAAGTAGCTGAAACTACAGACGCGCGCTAACATGCCTGGCTAATTTTTGATTTATTGTAGAGATGAGGTCTCGTCAAGTTGCCCAGACGGGTCTCGAACCCGCAGGCTCAGGCAATCCACTCACCTCAGCCTCCCAAAGCGTGGGATTACAGGCTGAGCCACAGAGCCCGGCTGGAAGTAGATTTTAAAAATTGAGTTTCTATGCTCTATTTCTTGCCATCAATAGGATTAATCACTAAAATGAGATAATTTTAAAAATTAGTCTAATTAAAAAGACTAATACTCTCTTTAATTAGAAAGACCAGGATCTTCTGAAAAATCATTTTGAGTCACTTCTTCACAACTGCTGTCTAAAGCTGGAGTAGACTGGCTGAAATGGGAGCAGCAAGTCTCTCGTCAACAAAAACATTCAAGCAGAGATGGGATCCATAATGAGATAAGGGTTATTTCTAGAGTTAAGCATCTGTGATTCTGTCCCCATGAGTATAAGCATGGTCTCTTTATGTTTCTATGAAAGAATTGACCTAAAATCCTTATTTAGGATGTTGTGGGAAATTGACCCCTAGAGAAAGTCTCACGAGAATTAAAACGCTGCTGTTCACATTTTTTAAGAAGCCTTGTTAAAATCAAAATTCTGGAGAAGAATGGATGACTGCAATCTGACCTAAGCTACGGATGGCTTTCTTGATTGGTGAAGTGGGTGGTGCTAATTCTCAGAAATTTAATTTTAATTTGAAATGTAATTTAATTTAATTTTTTTTCAAAGGAAGACCTTTGGAGTGTTTCACTTTTGTTCCATATGGCAAAATAATAGGATTAACATTTACATTTTCAAAGAGGACAATTTGACAGATCTTGTGATTTTGAATCCTTGACTTTCACAACTATGACCCTTGCTATGAGTTTCAAGAACATATTTGGAGCCAAAGTCAAGAATTTGCTTCCGATTCTGCACACAGCTGTGTTAGCCATGCCTCGAGGCAGAGTGTGTCACCTATTTAATAGTGTGATGAACACAAGGAATAGTATGTATTGCAGGCAGGGACTGGGGGGTGTCAGACTGGAGGTCCTATTGTTGAAACAGGGTGGTGATGCCAAGGAGTGGAGAATCTAGGTTAATAATATCACAAATTCTTATCTTTTAGCATGTTTATAAAATATACAAAACTGAAAAGCATGTGACTCTGTAAGAAAGCTTTCCTTTGACTCCTCTTGTTGGGAATCTCTAAGGTCCTTGGCTTTTTAGGGTAGAGAACATTAGTCTCTGGGAGTCATTGACTGGTGTTTCTATATGTCTACTGAGCTTTCGTTTGGGCAGGGAAACCACCAAAAAGAAGTAAAGGAAGGTCGGGCTTGGCGCCTCAACCTGTAAACCCAGCATTTTGGGAGGCTGAGTGGATTGCCTGAGCCCGCAGGTTTGAGACCAGCCCAGGCAACTTGATGAGCCCTCGTTTCTATAATAAATAAAAAATTAGCCGGGCATGGTAACGTGCACCTGTAATTCCAGCTTCTTGGAAGTTCCATCTCTGGAAGGACTGCTGGAGCCCAGCAGGTCGACGCTGGGGTAGCCATGAGCATGCCACTGCACTCCAGCCTGGGTAATGGAGTGAGACTCCAAGAAGAAAGAAAGAAAAAAAGAAAGGAAGGAAGGAAGGAAGGAAGGAAGGAAGGAAGGAAGGAAGAAAGAAAGAAAGGAAGGAAAAGGAAATCTCATGTATTGAGTCCCTATTTTGTGCCGATACTTTTAGGCATTTCCCTTCTGTTACTAGATTTAGTCTTTGAACACCCTTGTGAGGGTAAGTATTATCACCCTTTTTACAGTAGAGACACAAAGGCTCAGAAAAGTTAAGCAGCATATCCTTAAAGAAGCAACAAAGCAAAGTAGTCACAAGCACAGACTTCAGAGATAGACTGTTGGTAAACCCTGACCCTACCACTTACTAGCTGCTACTTACTAGTTAGGTAGGTAAATCTACTTCACCTTTTTGTACTTTGGTTTTCCTTTTCTTTTTTTGAGATATTTATAACATTTGTTATCTACAAAAACCTCACTGAAGTTAAGTAAGATACCTTATATTCTGAAATAATATAAATAGGAATATGTGCTATTAATTCAGAATGTAGTCATTAATTAATTCAGCAGATATTTATTGATTTTTTGATGCTAAATTTGGTGCCAGGTTTGGGATGCAGTGATGAATAAAACTGTCTCTACCCTCAAAGAGTTTGGGGACAAGTAAGATTCTATTAAGACTTTATTGTTAGCCGGGCTCGGTGGCTCAGCCTGTAATCCCGCGCCTTTGGGAGGCTGAGGTGAGTGGATTGCCTGAGCCCGTGGGCTCGAGACCCGCCTGGGCAGCGAGACCTCACCTCTACAATAAATCAAAAAATCAGCCGGGCGTGGTAGCGCGTGCCTGTAATTCCGGCTACTTGGAAGGCTGAGACGGAAGGATCGCGGAGCCCAGCAGGTCGAGGCTGCGGTGGCCGGGAGCGGCCACTGCACTCCAGTCTGGGCGACAAGAGTGAGACTCCAACTCAAAAAAAAAAAAAAAAAAAAAAGAACACATAAAATAACTAGAAGAGTATCTGGCAGTTCTATATTATAATATGCTATATACATATGCAGATGGTATATGTATAATGTGGTAATGTATATATGTTGCAGAATTGCATATAGATTGCAATACCATATATTCATATTATTAAAATCTGTAACTTCTTCAGGAGTATAGAGACAAGGAAATCAGAATGAATGGAATTGCTTGTGATTCTTTTGTGGATTTAGTGAGACGTTAAATGGGACTGGAAGATGGGCAGAATTTGTATGTGATAAGCGTGCTGTATTTTTATAAACAGAAAAATAAAAAGTAGGAAGATAGTGAGATGATTGAAAAAAGGCTTTCCATATACAAAGAGAAGTTTAAGTAAAGACACTGAAAAAATATTTAATATGGTATATACAGGAGATAGTTTATGTGACAAACAAAGAGATTGGCTAACCCAACACCCATCCCCACTCCTTTTTCCCTTGCCCTTTTCACTATAGAGGTTGGCAGGTTAGGTACTCACGTTCACGTTCACAACCTCCCTTGCAGATAGAGTGGTCATTTGACCTAATTCTGACTGCTGAGAAGGGAGGAAGCCTAAGAATCTTCTAAGAAACATTTTGTTTTCCCAAATAAAAAGAAAGACATAGCTGGTGTCACCCTTTCCCCTTTCTTCCTCGCTGGAATGCAGAAGCCCTTTCTTCCTGTTTGCCTGGAACACTGGCAACCCTCTAGAAGACAAAAGACAAAAATTTAAAGAAGTCAAAGCAGAAAGACAGAAAGAGCCTGAGTTCTTGAGAGCATCACTGAAGTGCTGAACTACCACCAGTTTGTCTTTTACCTCTCACCTCAGTGTTATGTGAGAAATACAACTCCCTCTTTGTTTGCAGGGTATTCTGTTACTTGAAGCTAACACATTCTTTTTTTTTTGAGTTGGAGTCTCACTCTGTCACCCAGACTGGAGTGCAGTGGCCACTCCTGGCCACCGCAGCCTCGACCTGCTGGACTCCGGCGATCCTTCCGCTTCAGCCTTCCAAGAATAGCTGGAATTACAGGCATGTGCTACCACGCCCGGCTGATTTTTTGATTTATTGTAGAGATGAGGTCTTGCTGCCCAGGCAAGCTGAACCCGCGGGCTCAGGCAATCCACTCACCTCAGCCTCCCAACGGCGTGGGATTACAGGCTGAGCCACCGAGCCCGGCTTGTCTCTATATTTTAAATGTGTTATTAAATCTAAATCCTTCAGTTTGCTAATCACCTTTGGAATAGCAAAGAAAATGTTTGAATATTTTTTGACCTATAAGGAAATCTCAAGCCAATGTTCCTAGCAGAATTTTGATGATTTTTGGCGTTGCTTAGGGCAATTAAACATGAAACACAATAGAGTGAACAGAATGTTTCAGCCTGTTTTTAAATTTGAATTTATAAATGCCTCAAAAAATGAGACATTTCATTTATAAACCACCTGATCGTGTGGTGACTGGTGGGATATGACCTCAACTTATTCTAGAAGAAAACTTAGAAAATGCTGCCTAATTTTCTTCGTTATCTTCAAGAGCTAATAATTTTCTCAAAGGATATTTTTCAATGAGAAAAAAGTTCCTCTATTGTAGAATATTCTTTTACTTTATATTTGAAGGTGAAATGTATATCATCTAGTTATTGTCAAATGTTTTGTTTAAAGTTTCTACTTAGAAAAATCTACTGAAAAATATTTTAGGTGACTCTGAATTTAAATGATGCCTTTTGAAAATCAGAAAAACTGCAGATGACCTTTTGTGAAGAAAAGTGTTAACTTAGTAGGTCTAAGATTTCAATTCTTCAAAAAGCCTGATTACAAGGTTGGCCAGCTGTCTGAGAATTTAAATTTCGAGAGTTTTCCTACCATTCCCTAACTTATAAGGTTGGCGTGGTGTGCCATGTGGTTTATACCAAACACCTGTTTTTCTTCTGAAGGTCTGGAATTTAGGTACACGCAGAGCAGAAAGAGTCTCCATGGCCCCAAATAGAAACTTTGGACACTGCGTCTCTAGTGGGCTTCCCTGGACGAAAACTTCACACGTGAGGTTGCATTCTATTTGCTAGGGAAGAGCATGCTCAGTGTGGGCTCTCATGGGAGGGACAAGCACAGGAAGCCTACAAGTGGATTCCTCTGGCACATCCTTATTGCATCACTGTTATAAGCTACATGCTGAACCCCATGAGTCTTTTCAGTGACTCTCCAAACATGCAGTAGTTTGGGGGGACCTCAATACACACTTGCAATCTTTTACAATTTTTTAAAGAAACAACAACTTGACATAAAAGTAGAAAAGTGCAAATGTGCCCTTAACTGCTAATTCATTGGGGTGTTTTTTTTTTTTGTCACAAAGATAGGATTTTATCTCATCATTTTGATAAGCAAAAGCGTCAAATTGTCTTTCTCCGGGGTTATGATAGTAGCTTTTCATAATCACAAAAGTATGCCAGGGCATCATAGATAATCTAGTTTCAGTATGAATACTGAATAAAGAAAATGAACATGCAAAATCTTAAATCCTGTTGTGTGACTGGTATAAATTTTAATCCAAATAAGGTTAAGATCAGCCCTCTATAACTATTCAGCCCAGAGGGAGGAAAAATGTAGCTGGGCTGGTAAATGTGTAACAGCTGGCAGGCTTCTGTTGCCAGCTCTTATTTTAGATTACTCAGAGTCCTGGCTCTAGGAAGTGTATCTCAGAATCTCAAAGAAACTTCAGAGGAGATTTTTCAAATTTCACTTCTTTTTCATTTTCTTGGGCTCATTAAATTAGTAAATGTAAAAAGAAGTGTGACTGAAGAGAACCTTTATAGGTATGATGGTGAATAACAAGTTGTAAAAGCAGACAGCTAGAACTCTTGGTGTGATGAGTTTTAAGCTGATCCCTTCATGTTGCCAGTTAAGCTACTGTGAAAACTTGCCATTGACTAATTGAATGCTGGCTTATTTAGCAGGAAAACCCGACAGCCAATTAAATAAATCAAAAATGGATATAGTCCCTGAGCTGTGTCAAAGTACCTATTTATAAGTAGGCTGGGGCTTGGGATACATTTTAAAAATATTAGTAACAGATTTTAAAAGTCTATGGATTTTATTATTATCTCACTGAAGGGAATAAAATGCATCATAGATTTTACTATAATAGAAAACAGAAACTTACAATAAAAGCCCATTTTGTGTAATGCGAGGGGTTGTCACTGACTCTTCTACTGGGTCTCCTGCCTGGTATCTCTTTTCTACTCTGGGTTGATATTAATTATTGCAATATCAAACTATTGGACTGGTAATGCTTTACTAATATAACGTGATTATTATTACATCAGAGAAGGTACACTTGCTACTACTTATGAAGTTTTGTGTTCAATGAATAGAGCATTTTTTTCTGAAGAAGAACGTCACACAGTGTAATTTCTATGTGTTCCATCCACTCATAGACTTTTTACCTCATGTAGCTAGTTAAGACTTCTCAGAAGCCAATACCTTTTTTTCCCTTATTTTCTGTCCTTCGTCTTCTGGTTAAAGCATTATGTAATTCAAGCTTTAATCACATGACTGGATTTAATCACTTGACTAGTTTTCTTTAGACAAGGCCTAATAATGCAGTAGTATATACATGCTTTTTATTTTATTTTATTTTTTTGCACAGATGAAGACCACCAGGTTTTCACTCTACTGCTTTCTTCTATTCTTTCACCTTTTCCAGAAGCATTAAAAGAGGGAGTTGACCTTAATTCATGACCAATAATTTCTCCATCAGTACAGAGGATTCACAATGAGAGATCTTATTTTTATTTTCATGGTTAATTTTATGTATTAATGTGATTGGGCTAAGGAATGCCCAGAGAGTGGTAAAACACTCTGAGTGTGTTTGTGAGGGTGATTCTGGATGAGATTAGCATTTGAATTAGTAGACTGAGTAGGGATGATTGCCCCCTCCTTGCGGATGGGCATCAACCAATCCTTTGAGAGCCTCAATAGAACAAAGAGCAGAGGAAGAAGATATTAGCCTGTTTTACTTTTGCCTCCAGGCTTGTGCAGGAACATCTCACCTCATCATTTCCTACCCTCAGATTGACATTTACACCATTGGCTCCCCTAGTTCTCAGGCATTTGCACTTGGACTGAATCACACCACTGGTTTTCTAGGTCTCCAACTTACAGGTGGCAGGCATGTCGTAAACTTCTCAGTCTCAACAATTCTATGAGTCAATCTACATACGCATCATAGATATTTCTCTCTCTTTGTATCATCTATCATCATCTGTCTCTATCATCTATCTATTTATATCTAACTATCTTCTATCATCTATCACCTATCATCTATCTATCATGAGGTAATTGTCCAGACATTGCTTCACTTCTCCAATTTATTGCTTCCTTCTGTCCCTCCTCCAGGGAGCAGTCTCTGGCCAAGGCTGGTCTCTGAAGGGTATACATAGTCACAAAGCTGAAAGCAATGTGGTTGCCACATGTAATCAATGTAATTGTAAACACAAGCTAGAAATTTGATGAATTGACTTGCTTGTCTATAAAACTGTTTGCTGTACTGTTCCAAGGTATAGTTTCTTTCCTCACCAACTCACTGCCATGGGTGAGGCATGGCAAATGATATCCAATGATATCCATATCCAAATGATATCCTCTAAGTTCTTTTTTTTTTAAATTATTATTTCATTTTAAAGTTCTAATAAACCAAATTTTTTCCTGCTGGACCTCCGGGTGACTTTTTTGGAATATGTAAAGAACCTTACATTCAAGCCCTCCCAGCTTTGAGGTTGCCATGTTTCTCTCTCTCTCTCTCTCTGTCTCTCTCTGTCTCTGTCTCTTTCTCTGTCTGTCTCTCTAACTCTATCATCTCTATCTCTGTCATCTCTATCTCTATCTCTATCTCTATCTCTAATTTATCATCTTATTAGTTTGGTTTCTCTGGAGAACCCTGACTAATATATATGCCATTCTCTGTTAAAATTCTTTTCTTTTTCCCTGAATACTTCTTCTTTACTTCTTCTTACTTTCTCCCTGATCTCTACCTCGGTCAGAGCTTATACTTTTCTTCAGTGGTTGACAGAGGAGTTTTGTGGATACATTTGACTGAATATCTATACTTTATTGAAACGGTAGTTTTCTTTTGAATACGTCCTCCTCAATTTCTTGACTTCTTTGAGTAGAAGCACCATAATGTGAAACTCTTAGCCACTACTCCAATTTGTGAGTGTTTTGTAATTCACTTACCATATCCAGTTCTCTCCTTTTTGTTCATTTGCAGGAGAATGCTCTTTGTGCTTCCAGTAACTACATGGATTTTCACCCAGCTACTTTCTTATCAACCAAGTATATATACCTTGCTATAAAAATAATTTCACATAAAAATACTGTTTTTTTCTTGCTCAAAAGCTAAGAAAAATCAAAATCAGATAACACAGATGTATATGTTCTCTAACAATCTACCTCCTTTGTCCCCATTTTATTATTCCTAGTTCTTTAGACACGGCCTAAGGCTGTAGTCTAGTAAAGCCCAATTTTCAATCATTTGAATACAACCTTTATCATTGTTGCTTTATCTGTACTCTTCCTTTACTATTATTTACTTGATGACTTTATTTAAATTATCTCACTAGCTGATTGGCCTCTTTCTAATTTAAATATGCTCACTTACAGTCTGTGTGTAGTACAATTAGTACAACGATGAAGTTAATGTTCTAAGTATGACTTTTCTAATATACACTGAATTGGATATCATTTGACATATGAAGCCATGGTATACGGCTCTGGTCACACTGGATTTTAGGTAAACCTTGCATGTAAATGATCCATTTCCATTGTTTGGTCTTCTAATGTTCTGTTTCCTTTACTGGAACTCTACCTTCCCATCTCTCATTACAGGTGATCATTCATGTCCCATTGTACCTTCACAGTCTGGCTTAAGTCACCTCTGATCTTCATCTGTTGACTCTTTCAGTCTTTATCTTTGTGTACTTTATATTAACACATCATAATATTCTAAATTGTGCTTATTTATCTTTTTCAGCAAATGTAAAGGTTTTATACAAGTATTCATAAATTGTATCAGCCTCCTTCAAGTATATTATATTCTTTTTACAATGTATGAACTGCCTGAGGACAGAGACTGTATCTTTTACTTCTATAGTATTAGTTGGGGAAATATAATAATTTCTATGGCAAGCAAATTAGGACCCCCTAATTTTTCAGGCTAGCTTAAGAACACATGTAAAGCCCTCAAGGTAAGGAAAAACATGAAGTGTTAGGGAGATTGAAAGACACTCAGAGTATCCGGAACACAAATGTGAGCAGGAAATGGGGAAGATGTCTTGGGAAAATCAGCAGGGACCAGATCAGAAAGGATCTCGAAAGCTGAGCTAGAATTTGGATTTGATCACAAGCGTCAGTAGTGAGCAAGTGAAGGGTGACATTCTCAAGTTTTGTGCTGTTTTTTTAAAAAAAATTTAGACAGGCAATTTTAACTGTTGTATGGGGGATGAATGGAGGGTGGCCACATAGAAGAGAAAGAATAAGAATCCAATTATGAGACACTACAAAAATCTAAGCAACAAGATGTTGCTGACCTGAGTTAGAGTCATTGCCTTGGAAAGAAATGATGTGGACAGGTTTGAGAACTTCTTAGGAGATTGAATCCGTAAGACTGAGTGATTAGCTAAGTGGGGCGTAAGAGAAAGATGGAGAAGTCTAGGGAAACTACAAGACTTCTGGTTTTACCCTTCACCAAGCAGTGAACACAGAAAGAACTGCAGTCTTGGGGAGGAAAACAATGAGTTAAGTATTAGATAAGTCAAAGTTGATCTGCTGGTGTTACATACAGAGTGAGTTACCCAAAAGGCAGTTTGATGTGAGTCTGCAACTCAGAAGAGAGATCTGGCCTTGAGATAAAGATTCAGAAAATTTCAGCCTAGAGAGGTATGCAAAGCTAAGATAGAGGAGTACATTTCCTAGAGAGAGTTTCTAGGAGACAGGTGCAGAAGGCCTCTGCTGGGCATGGAGGAACACCATGTTAAGGGATGGGAAAAAAAGGAGGAGGAAGCAAAAGAGGTGAATCAACAACAGCCAGACCTACAAGAGGGGCATACTGAGTGTGGAGTCAGAACCAAGGGGCTCACTTCAGGGAGAGAATCATCCACAGTAACAAGTACAGTAATGAGGTCAAGGAGTAAGAGAACGACTCGGCAGAGACTATAGGGCTTGGCCACGCTCCTGTTATAACTGCGGCAAACGCAATTTGTGTGGGAGTCAGGTCCACAGTATGGAGAAGATTCTACCTCATGATAATCGCATGTAAGGATGCCTTCCTGGCTTTTGTGATGACCCACCCCACTCTAGTGAGCACGTAAGTGAACATCAGAAACAGCTAGGAGGTTTAAGGCCACCCTATTCATTTCCTAGGACTCCGTAACAAACTACCACAAACACAGTGACTTAAAACAACACAAATCATTCTCTCATAGTTCTAAAATCAAGGTGTTCGCAGGGCCATGCTTCCTCTGAATGCTCTAGGGAAGAAATACTTCCTTGACTCTTCCTAACTTCTGTTGGTTGCTGGCAATCCTTAGTGTTCCTTGGTTTGCGGCTGCATCACTCCAGTCTCGGTCTCTGTTGTTATGTGACTTTCTTCCTTGTTTGTCTCTGTGTCTCCTCTCCTGGTATAAGAACACAGTCGTAAGAACTGGGATTTGGAGCCCATCCCAGTTCAGCATCAGCTCATCTCAACTAATTATATCTGCAAAAACCCGATTTACCAATAACGGTACATTCTGAGTTCTGGGTAGATATAAATTTTGGGGGGACACTATTCAATGTACTTCAGCCACCAAACAAGCATCTCTAATAAATACTGAAGTGGATTCTGAGGCAAGTGTTTCCCAGGTCACACTGTGAGCAACATTGAGCCTACACAGACTGCTTTTAATTTAAAGATGAGAGTAGGTTCAGGTAGATGGGTAGAGAGATTTTCTGGAAGCTCCAATCCCGCAATGACTGATCTTAAGGGCAGGCAAAATAACAAAGGCATAATTTAATTAGGTTTTAAGCAGCATTAGCTCTTTAATCTCAAGGAATCTTAAGTGAAGGAAGATTTCAATTTGATTTGTGGCCAGAAATGAAAACTGATAGCAACAGAACAGACCTTCATTGTCTTGAGCCTTGAGAAGGCATCTGGGCTATGCCACAAAGGAATATGCACAGACAGCTCTTTTAGTAAGAAAATTTTAAAAAAGAAGTTATTAGGAAGTGAAACTAAAAAATACTGAGAGTTTTCCTCCCATCTCAGTTTAATCAGAAATCTCTGATAATCAGGGAAATATATCTTCACTGGAAAGTTTTCATATTTGTAAAATATATGCTATGACAAAATATCTCTGAGAAAGTGCTAATATTACAGAAAAGGGAAAAATAGCCCTGCTTATATCAAATTTTATTAAAGTTTTTATTACTATTGTAATAATGTGCAACAAGTCATTTAATAGTGAACATGATATCAAAGAAGAAAGTGCTATTGGTGTCTATTCAGAAACTGAGTTATTAAAAAAGAAAACAGAAAGGTTATCTACAAAAGATGAATAAAAATATATTGGTTAACAAACTTCCTAATATGATTGAGATGATGTTTCACAGAAAACATTTATTTGGAAAGAATGTATGACAAGTTTATAGAGATGTCCTTGATGAACTGATAATTTATAGAGTAAGCACTGTTATTGTTGCAAAAACCTTACCACATAAACTACTTTTTTGAACTACATGCAGCTGTATATGAATTTTATTCATCATAAACATTAATAAAAAGTTAGGTTAGATATTCTTTTAAAAATTTTTTTATTTTAAAGATGTAGGGTACAATTCAGGGTTAGGTATACAAACGTTCATTATGCAGGTACCCTTGTTAATGAGATGTACCACCGCCCTGCCTCCAGCGGTTTCCCACTACTGCCAATCCTGCCCCAGATATTCTTTTACGCTCTCTTCAAGATGTAGGATTATATGATATTTACAAAAATAATTATTTTTACTACTCTAGAACAGAGATAACATGGGATTAGCACATTATACTAAACAAGAAGAGAAGGCAAAGCAGAGGGAGGCAGGAGTACAGGGTGATGCTAGAAGTGATGCTGTTACTTGTGTTCTATTCCTGGGCACATGCTTTGAGGCTACTGAGAAGGCAAAGCCTGAAGTCAAGGACAAAGGAAGCCTTCCTTTGCCAGCAGGAACAAGACTGAAGAGCATTATGACCTTTCTAACCACAGGATAAAAAAAGTGTCCCTGCTGGGCTTAGTGGCTCAAGCCTGTAATCCCAGCACTTTGGGAGGCTGAGGTGAGAGGATTGCCTGAGCTCAGGGATTTGAGACCAGCCTGGGCAACTTGGTAAGACCTTGTCTCTATAATAAATAAAAAAGTAAGCCAGGCCAGGTAGTGTGTGAAAGACGGTGGCACGCAGTGAGACTCAACACTTGTTAAGGCCAAGAGATTTAATGGGACGAGCACGGTGGCTACAGAACCTGAGAATCAGGCTGCAGCATGGAGGCAGGGGTGTGGCAGGTTTTTAGAAATTTAAAGTGACCTGTCGGTTACCTATTGGTCGGCAGGTGAAGCAATTTTGGGATTAGTGGGGGCTTTCGCGGGCGTGGGAACGGTGGGTTTTGTTGTGGAAGAAGAACCTGGAAATCCTTGTCCAAGCCTCCATGTTAGTTTGTCCGGGCGTCTTCTTAGGCGGGAGTGCCATTTTAGGTGGGGGCCATGCCTAGGCTTAGTTTTTGGAGGGGATGGGTTCCTCGTTGTGGCTGGCTGGGGCCTTTCATTCCCACCTCTTTGGTTAAGGGATAAAGGGGCAGAGTTGATCAGTCTGGCTACTTCCTGATAGCGGGGGGCATTGTTGGGTGAGGTGGGTGAAAGGACCAGCCACATGAGGCCCCATAAGAAGGCGCCAAAAGAAAAAAATTTCGCTGGGCTGGAAGTCTTGGAAGGTGCCCTGGAGGTAGAAGAATGCAAGTTGGTCTGGCCGGTCATCGAGTGGACATGGGAAAGGGAGGAGCCATTGTCACGAAGATGGTCAAGGAACGCTGAAAACCTGAGTTGGAGGTAGTAAGGCCTGAAAGCCATATCTGTAATGAAACATGGGGTGAGAAGGTTTAGGAGGCAGTAAGGCTTGGGTTGTTGAGGCCTGGGTCCTCGGTGGGTCGGAGGTTGTAACTCTGCAAAAGAAACTGGTTAATGGTTTGATTTGAAATTTTTTGGAATTGAGATTGAAGGAATTTTATAATGCAAGGGAGAAAGGAGCACAAGCCGAGAAGGAGAACGACTGGAGTAATGATAGGAAGAAGCCATGTGAGGAGGGAGTTTGGAAACCAGCTGTTAATTTGAGTGGGCTTTGTTTGTTGAAGCTGTAAGGAGAGGTGGTCTTCTGAGGAAGGGGGTAAGGGCTGAATGCCCTCTTTGAGTTATTCCTGATTTTTTACGTGCTGCACGATAAAACTTTAACGGAAGGAATGAAGGTGGAGTGTGAAATGGACAAGAGGCTGGCGGCTGTGCGGTAGTTGTCAGCGGGGTAGACCCCAATGTATTTGAGAGCATTCCAAAAAGGATTGTGAGGATCTGGAGTTTTAAAGACATAGTGGGAAAAGCAGGCACCTCGGCCATGCCAGGTGCCAGACCCTAGTCCACCGTATTCTGAGAGTGGTGGGTTACCAGCATCCGTGGCTTGTTTTGGGAGTTTATATATAGGGATTAAATAGGAGGGAGTGTTGGTGTGTCTGGACAGGTCAGGGTTGGAGAAATGGATTTTACATGACCAGTAGGGGCAACCCCTATAGAGATCTGCCCATTTTTTGCAGTTCGGGTCGGTTTGGTCATCTACTAGGCAGACACCAAGTGCGATACCCGGGTCATCGAGTGTGTGTACCTTTTCCAGAGAAAGAGAAATGGAAGTGCAGTTGTCAATGAGGCACGATTGTATATCTAAGTTTTTTACCTGGGAAATACCATTTAAAATATAGAGTTCACAAATAGTGAAGTGGTAATGGAGGCCAGGTGGTGAGGGGTGGCTTGCCTTGAGAGAGGAAGGGAGGAGGGAAGTAAGGAGGATTAGGGGTAATATGTTTGTGTGGATTAGGGGTGAAAGGTGAGCCATTGAGATAAGGAAGGAAAGTTGAGCCATTGAGATAAGGAAGGTGGGCGTTTATGGGCAGCAACGAGAAAGGAGGACAAATAGGAGTAGGAGGAAAAAGGGTATGATTACTATTAAAGGAATGACCAGATTGAGGCCTATCATATGGAAATTTGGTTATGTGGAGTTTTCCTGGATGGAGGGCAGAGAGGGGGAGCAACTGACGTGGGATATTCGAAGTTTGAGAGGATGACCCGGCACTGTGGAACAAGAAAGGGTTGGCGTTTCTGTGGAGGGAAGGAGAAGAGGAGATGTTTTAGCCGGCTTGAGGTGGGAAATGTGGATCCAGGGGGTGAGCTGTCCTTTGTCTATGAGCAGCTTGGCTGCCGTGGGAGTGGAGAGAATTATTTGGAAGGGTCCGGTCCATTTGGGTTGTAAGCGAGCTTTGGCTTCTGCGTCTGAGAGTTAGACCCATTGTCCTGGGGTGAGAGGCTGTGAACTTGGTGTGCCTGTGGGGGTGGGCAGAAGGAGGTCTTGATACTGCCAGATGTTGGATCGGATGAAGGACAGGAGAGGGTAGATTATATGAAGAGGGATGGGGGGCGGAGAGGTTGAGATACTGGGAGGGAGGGCAGGCCGTCCGTATAGGACCTCGAAAGGTGAGAGTTGACTGGGTTTCTTTGGGAGGATGCGAATGCGGAAGAGGGCTAGGGGAAGGAGGGACACCCAGTCTTTGTGGAGTCCGAGAGAGAGTTTAGTAAGAGTATTTTTTAGTGTGCAGTTAGTCCGTTCAACCTTTCCTGATGATTGTGGGTGATAAGGAATGTGAAAGTGCCATTTGATGTTAAGAGCTGTCGTTAGAGACTGGGCGACTTGTGAGGTAAATTCAGGTCCATTATCTGATTGGAGAGAGGAGGGGACTCTGAACTGAGGGATAATATGGTTGGCTAAAATGGATCCTACCGTAGCAGCCTGCTTATTGGAGGTGGAAAAACTTCGACCCACCCGGAAAAGGTGTCGACAAAGACTAGAAGATATTTGGTGTTATGGACGGGGGGCATAACAGTGAAATCCATTTGCCAGTCTGACCTGGGGAGCTCTACCCTAGCCTGGTGGATGGGGAATATTCCGGGTTTTAAGGGTGTGTTGGGGTTTATTCGGAGGCAAGTGGAGCATTGGGAGGAAAGAGTGTGTATGAGTTTTGTATGTTCTGAGATGAGATGAAAGAAGGTTTTAAGGAAAGAGGTGAGGGCTGCTAGATTAGGGTGGAAAATTGAGTGCAGATAGGGTATGATATTGGAGAGTTGTGAGGCCTCATTTGCTGATGAGGAGGAGGCATTAACGAGTATGGCAGGAAGAGGTTTTAGGGCCGCGTGGCGGGTCGCTCTGTCGGCTTGTGAGTTTCCTTGGGTGATAAAAGATGAATCGATCTGGTGGGCTTTACAGTGGGAGATGCCAGTGGCTTTTGGGAGTAGGAAGGCTTGAAGGAGGTCAGAAATAAGCTTAGCATTTATGATGGCCGATCCCTTGATGGTTAGTAGTCCCCGTTCCTGCCAGATAGCTGAGTGTGAAACCAGGATGTGGAAGACATACTTGGAGTCGGTGTAAAGTGACAGAGTGTCCAGCCGCCAGCTGGAAGGCTCGAATAACCGCTGTGAGTTCTGCCTGCTGGTTGGTGGTGTGGGGCGGGAGAGGGTTAGCTTCGATGACATCAGTGGCTGAGGTGACAGCGTATCCTGCTACGCGGGACCCCTCATGTATGTACGAACTTCCGTCTGTGAACCATATGTAAGAGGGCTTAGATAAAGGTCCTTCCTGAATATGTACGGGGCACGGAAGTAGGGACTCGAGGACTTCAATACAGTTATGGATTGGAGTGTCAGTGGGAGAGGAAGGAAGTAGTGAGGCCGGGTGGAGAGGCACGCAGGCTTGAAAGGAGATGGAAGGATCTTGGATAAAGAAAACTAGAAGGGAAAGAACCTGGCTGGGAGGGAGTGTTTTGAGGCCCTTATATCCTAGGAGGTGATGTAGATGATGAGGGGAAGTTACAGTGATAGGTGCTCCAAATGTGAGTTTTTTTGATTTGCACACCACTAAGTGGGCGGCTGATAGAGCCCGCGGGCATGGGGCCCATCCCCGGACTGTGTGGTCGAGTTGTTTTGAAAGATAGGCTACTGGGGCAAACGTTTGTCTGCTAAATTGACCTAGGACTCCTAAGGCTGTACCGCTATTTTCGTGGACGTATAGGGTGAAGGGCCGGAGGATATCGGGTAGTCGTAGGACAGGGGCCTGGAGGAGAGCCTGTTGGAGGGCAGTAAAAGGCTGTTTAACGGCTGAGAGGGAGAGTAAGGGTTCCTTTGGGTCACCTTTAGTGAGGTTGTAGAGTGGCTTGGCAAGAAGGGCGAAATTGGGGATCCAGGCTCGGAAGTAGCCCGCTAAACCCCAAAATGACTGGCTTTCCTCCTTTGTCTTTGGTGTTTGGAGGGATTGAATAACGGCTTTACGGTTGGTTGTTATGGCCTTTTGTTGGTGTGAGATGGCGACCCCAAGGTAGGTGACCAGTGTTTTGGACAATTGAGCCTTTTGGGGGGAGGCTCGGTATCCCTTTTCTGCTAGAAAGTTAAGGAGTAGGACCGTGTCGTTGTGAGAGTCTGTAAGAGAGGGGCTGCAGAAGAGGAGATCATCTACATATTGAAGTAGAGTGGATTTTGAGAGTGATAGGAGTGTGAGGTCTGCTGCCAGTGCCTGACCGAAGAGGTGAGGACTATCTCGAAATCCCTGTGGGAGGACTGTCCATGTGAGTTGTTGGGAGTGGTGGGAAACGGGGTCGGTCCAGGTAAAGGCAAAGATGTCTTGGGAGTCAGCTGCCAAGGGAATGGTGAAGAATGCGTCTTTGAGGTCTATGACTGAAAAATAAGTTGCCATTGGAGGAATGGTGGTCAGGATGGTATAGGGGTTGGGGACTAGTGGGTGGATGGGGAGAACGGCTGTGTTTATTTGTCGGAGGTCTTGGATGAGCTGGTAGGTTCCGTCAGGTTTTATGATGGCCAGAGTGGGAGTATTGTAAGGTGAGTTGGTGGGTCTCAAATACCCCTTCTGTAGCAGGATTTTTATGACAGATTGTAGACCTAGGAGACTGGCCCTGGGGAGGGGATATTGTGGTTGACTAAGGTGGGTGGATGGGTTTTTTAATTGGATGTGAGTGGGCGGGCATTGGGCTAATGAAGGGGTGTTTATGTCCCAAATCAGTGGGTTAACTGTCAAGGCAAATGGGGGGGTGAGGTGGGTTGTGGGTAGGGGGATGTGGAGGTAGAATCTAAAAGGAGGAGTAAGGAAGTTGTAAAAGGAGGAGTAAGGAAGGGCAGTGCTGGGGTTAAAAGTAATGAATGCCTGAAATTTAGCCAAAATGTCCCTTCCCATAAGGAATATGGGGCACTGAGGCATGACCAAGAAGGAGTGGGTAAATGGGATATTAGCGAATATGCATGTTAGCATAGGGGTTATGTGTGGGATAATGGTTTGGCCCCCTACCCCAACTACTGGGGACCGAGATGGTGAGGTTGGCCCCCAGAACTCCCGCAGGACAGAAAGAGTGGCTCCAGTGTCTAGCAGGAAGAGGGTGGGATGTCCATCAACCGTAATTTTGACCCTAGGCTCCCGAGCATTTGAGATATGTGTTGGGTGGGGGAACCCAGGGCCCCGTCATTCCAAGGCAGCCATGCCCAGTAGGTCCAGGGTGGAGTTGGGGCCTGACCTGCTCCTCTCTGGGGGCCAGGGCAGTCCACCACCAATGTCCTGGAAGGTTGCATTTGGGGCAAGGTTTTGATGGAGGTTTCGGGTTAGGGCAGACTTGTGCCCAATGTCCCTCCTTGCCACACTTGAAACAGGGCCCTGGTGGGTCACGTTTGGTTTGGACGCCTCCTTTACTGTTATGGGGGCCGGTGTCTGTCCCACGGAGAGCCTGAGCTAGCATTTGATATTTTTGTTGCTTAGCCTTTTTGTCTCGGTTGTGGTACACCTTAAAGGCGGTAGCCAAAACCTCATTTTGGGGTGTAAGGGGCCCTTGATCTAGCCTTTTTAATTTAGACCTAATGTCAGGGTAACTTTGAGAGAAAAAGTAAGTCATAAGGAGTTGTCATCCATCCGGAGATTCAGGGTCCAAATTGGTAAACTGTTGGAGGGCTTTTGTGAGGCGGTTGAAGAAGGAGGAAGGGTCTTCATTCTTTTCCTGGATTATTTCCTGCAGCTTTTCAAAGTTAATAACCTTTTGCGCTATCCTCCTTAACCCGGAAAGGAGACAGGTAGAAAATTGATCTCTGGCCCGGAGGCCATTTGGGGAATTATAATCCCACTCAGGGTCTTGGTCTGGGACTGCTACTGCCCCAAGGGGATGTGGCAGGTCTGGTGGACCTCATCTGCATATGTTCTTGCCTGTTCCCAGACCCTTCTGCGTTCTTCGGGGAGAAGAATGTTGGAGAGGACCACGTAAATGTCATGAAAGGTGAGGCTGTAAGCCTGGAGAAGGTATTGGAATTCCTTGGTGTAGGTGGCTGGGTTAGTTGTGTAAGACCCCAGTTTTTTCTCTATTTGGGATAGATCTGAGATGGAAAATGGGACGTGTACTTGGACAATGCCTTCAGTGCCCGCCACTTCGCAGAGAGGTGTGAGAGAGGCAGGATTAGTTTTAGAGCAGGTTATGGGAGGACTACAAGGGGGGAGGGGTGGATAGAGGCTAGGAACAGCGGGGGTAGGTGAGGCTTTGAGTGGCTGAGTTTGGGGGGGTTGTCAATACAGAGGGGGCTCATCCGTGGGGTCAAAGTCGGAGTTGGGAGAGGTGGCTGGAGAGGAAGGGATTTTAGCCAAGAGGAGGTGAGAGAGTTTACAAGAGAGACAGAGGCGGGGATGTCCTCAGAGAAGGGATAAAGATTGGACGTAGGGAATCTCTGCCCATTTTTCTGAATACTTGCAGAAGTTATAGAGATCCCGAATAATGTCAGGATTTAGGGACCCATGCGGGGGCCACTTACTTTGGTTATCTAAGGGATAGGTAGGCCAATTTTGGGTACTGAGGCAGATTAGACGCTTAGGCCTAATATCGGGAGTGAGGAAGAGTGTAGAGAGATTATTTAAGAGGCACTTGAGGGGGGAGTCGGCCAGAAGAAATGATGAGTTTCCCATGTTAGCAGTGGGGGCTGGTCAGGGCGTCCCCTGGACAAGCGACCACTAAGGAATGGGAGGGTTACACTAAAGCCTGTCATCACAGATCATTATTGTAGACCTGGATTCTCCTGGAGAATCAAGGGGGTTAAGGGCAACCCGGTACTGGGATTTTTGACATGAAAGTTACCCAAAACCGGACGGAGGGAAGGCTTGAAATCTCTAGCTGCTGAGGGAAAACTGATGGGGTCCTCTGAGGTCGTATAGACCTAGGCGGGGTGTGGTCCCCCCCCCTTTCCCAGGGCTGAAGGAGCTGCCGGCTGATCAACGGTCAGTTTCCTTTGGTTATCCCAGGCAAGGTTTTAGGTTTTCAGTATGGGGACACCTACCAATCCGAAGGCCAGTGGTGAATGTAGCGTCGGCATTCAGGAGATTGGGCGAAGGCCTTAAGGGGTGAGTGCCACCAACGCTGGGACGGGCTCCTGCCTTGGGGCGAGCGAATCCCCATCCAAGTCACAGCACCAATGAAAGATGGTGGTGTGCAGTGAGACTCAACACCCACTAAGGCCAAGAGATTTAATGGGATGAGCGCAGTGGCTACAGAACCTGAGAATCAGGCTGCAGCGTGGAGGCAGGAGTGTGTCAGGTTTCATAGAAAAAAAATTTTTTTTTTGAGTTGGAGTCTCACTCTGTCGCCCAGACTGGAGTGCAGTGGCTGCTCCCAACCACCGCAGCCTCGCCTGCTGGGCTCCGGGGATCCTTCCGCCTCAGGCTTCTGAGGAGCCGGAATTATAGGCATGCGCTACCACGCCGGGCTGATTTAAATTTAAAACGACCTGTTGGTTACCTATTGGTCGGCAGGTGAGGCATTTTTTGGGATTGGTGGGGGCTTTCGCAGGTGTGGGAACGGTGGGCTTTGTTGTGGAAGAAGAGCCCAGAAAGCCTTGTCCGAGCCTCCATGTTAGTTTGTCCGGGCGCCTTCTTAGGCAGGAGTGCCATTTTAGGTGGGGGCCATGCCTAGGCTTAGTTTTTGGAAGGGGCGGGTTCCTCGTTGTGGCTGGCTGGGTCCTTTCAGTGTGTGCCTGTAGTTCTAATTTCTTAGAAGGCTGAGACAGAAGGATCCCCTGAGCCCAAAAGGTTGAGGCTGAATGGCTGTGAGTGTGACACTGCACTCCAGCTTGGGTGACAGAGTGAGAGTCCCACTCAAAAAAAAAAAAAAAGGCATCCGCGCTGCATCTATTCTGTTCCTGAAGAGTGGCTGTTAATTGTCAACCTTATGTTCATAATAGCCAAGGATTAACATTATTTTGCTCCTAGTTTTATAATATCTGTCTCAAAAATAGTTAAATCTGTTCCAAGGTACAAATTAATGCTGTTTTGAATGAAAACTTAACAAAGAGCAAACTACCGAGGAAAATACAAAATCAAATTACTCATTACTCTTATACTTTATGGTTTTTATATTCCCTTGCATTGCCCGGCATCTTTGTACCCAGTAAATATAGGAGGCACTTGCCCAATGAATAAATAGAATGTCTTAAGGGCATAGTGAAAACTTATAACTTAGACATTCACTTGACAGCTAGTTCATATATTTCTTCATACACATATACATACACATATGTATATACATATGTATGTATATATATAGAGAGAGAGCAAGAGAGAGAGAGAGAGAGAGAGAGTGTGTCAGAGTCTCACTCTGTTGCCCAGGTTGGAGTGCAGTGGCATGCACACAGCTGCCTTGACCTGCTGGGCTCAGGCGATCCTTCCACCTCAGCCTTTCAAGCAGCCACACCTGGTTAATTTTGTTTTATGTATTGTAGAGACGAGGTCTCACCAAGTTGCCCAAACCCCTGAGCTCAGGCAATCCTCTCGCCTCAGATTCCCAAAGTGCTGGGATTACAGATATTAGCCACTGTGCCTGGCCTCTTCTTTATATTTTTTTTATATGTCACATTAAGCTTTTAAAAGGAATTTTCTATTGCTTCAGAAGATTTCAGGTTCAAACTTCACAAAGGGCATACAAGTAAATACTAAATAATTTAAAAATGAAATTTAAAATTATTTATGTAACGTGTCCTTGAATTCAGACAAATGAGGATATAATTCCTCTTTACAATGCCTTCTCCTGGCATCCCAGGGTGCCAAATAGTTGATTCTATGTGTGGTTACTTATAGAATTCTGCAGCCTCCCTGTTAGTCCACTCCATGAAGACTAAGAGGTATTTCTGGTGTCTAGCTTTGTACATTGTGGGTTCTCAATAAATATTCAATAAGGTAATTTAAAAAGGGAAAGAGAGAGAAGTGTGGCAAGGGAAGAGGACTAACCTTCTTTGAGGATGCACCATATGCCAAACATCATCATACTCTGAACATCATTCAGCTTTTAAACTAAAAATGAAAAAAGGTTTAAAAAGTAATAATTGAATATATTTGTTCTTGGAATAATAAAAGGAAGCACTATAATAAAATAAAGCAAATGAAAGCAGAGAAATAATTTCATTCATGGTTGATTTAAATTTGTATAATTTTATACATTTGTAGATAGTAATAATCACATTTTCTGATTTCTATATTTGATGCTTTGACATTTTGCTGGCCCCAGAAGGACTGCCCCTCCCAGGCCCAGGTAATTCCTAGAGACAGCAAACGACTGGCCAGAGAGTCAGAATGCCTTTCGTGTGCAAACCAACCAATCCAGAGCCATATCTAACTATTCCCTTTATCAGGCTATCTCTGGGATCTCCCACTCTCAGACACTACCTAGCCACCCTAATCGCTCAAAGCCAGTTACCAGACAACTAAGGACACCCAGGGTCCACTGAAATTATTCAGACGAATCAATCCTAAACCTGTCTATTCTTTCCACAGAAACCACAATTAAGACTTTTGCCATTGCTTCCCCCTCAGTCCCTCGGCCTCCTGACTGACGTTGGTGCTTTCCTGTGTGACCTCCCTTGATGTGGCATGCCACCTCCATCTGGGAGCTGTGAATGGCAGGCTATCTTTCTAATGGTAATTGTCTCCTAATTTGTCCTCACATACCTTAATTATAATACAATTTACATCTGAAAACATAGATTCTCTGAGACCCGCCTGGGCAGCGAGACCTCATCTCTACAATAAATCAAAAAATCAGCCGGGCGTGGTAGCGCATGCCTGTAATTCCGGCTACTCAGAAGGCTGAGGCGGAAGGATCGCCAGAGCCCAGCAGGCGAGGCTGCAGTGGCCGGGAGCGGCCACTGCACTCCAGTCTGGGGGACAGAGTAAGATTCCAACTCAAAAAAAAAAAAAAAAAAAAAAAATCTCTTTTCAGCCTTGACGACTCCCTTTTTCACAGCATCAGGCTTGCCTTTAGCTCGGTATGCAGCAATATCATTTTTGTACAGTATGGGGTTGTAAATTGGCATGGAAATTTAAAGTAGGTTCTTGGTGAACAGCAGAAATTAGTTATATATGGGGATGGTAGTTTTCCCATCTTCAGTTGTCTCTGATGCAGTTTATACGAAACTGTTGTTCTGTTAACCAAATACCTTTTTGTAACTACAAAAAAATAAAAATAAGCTGCAGCTGTTTTGCTGACATTCTGAATGTTTCTAAGTAAATACAATTGTTGTATTTAAAAAATTCTCTTGGCCGGGCACGGTAGCTGAAGTCTGTAATCCCAACACTTTGGGAGGCCAAGGTGAGAGGATTGCCTAAGCTCAGAGGTTCAAGACCAGCCTGGGCAGCTTGGTGAGACCTCATCTCTACAATAAATAAAATAAGCCGGGCATGGTAGTGCTTGTCTATAGTTCCAGCTACTGAGGAGGAAGGATTGCCTGAGCCCAGCAGGCAAGGCTGAGGCAGAAAGATTGCCTGAGCCCAGCAGGTTGAGGCTGTGGTGATTGTAAGCATTCCAATGCACTCCAGCCTGGGCGACAGAGTGAGTCTCTGACTCAAAAAAAGAAAAAAATTCTATTAAGTATGAGTATTAAAATCAGAAACTATAAGCAAGTCACAATATAATCTGTTAATGGATGCATTTGTCTTATAAATTAATTGAAATTTTCTAAATAATTGCAATAAAAACCTTATTATTCTGTCATTTAATAAAATTATTATACACAATTATTTTCATTTTTTTTTACAATTATTATTCTTTCAACTAATTTATTGACAAGATAAACAAAAGCAGATTAATTTACATTTTTATGGGAATAGAAATTTTGGAATTAGACTAAAATACAAATGACAGACACAAAGAATATTTTATTTTGTAACTGCATTTTTGTAAGCAAGATAGAGTCATATCTTGTTCCAAATCCAGTTTAAATTGCATTTAAAAAAGTAGAATCATGTAGTACCAGATACATTTTGTTATACAGGCCCACAATCCCTTATTTACAATTCCAAAATTTAAAAAACTATGACAACCAAACTTTTCTTTTTCTCTTTTTTATTTTTTATTTTTTAAGTTGGAGTCTCACTCTGTCACCCAGGCTGGAGTGCAGTAGCACACTCATCGCCACCATAGCCTCGACCTGCTGGGCTCAGGTGATCCTTCCTCCTCAGCCTTCCAAGAAACTGAAACTACAGGCGTGTGCCACCACACCTGGCTAATTTTTTTTTTTTTTTAATTGTAGAGATGAGGTCTCACCAAGTTACCCAGGCTGGTCTTGAATCCATGGGCTCAGGCAATCCTCTCACCTCAGCCTCCCAAAGTGCTGGATTATAGGCGTGAGCCACCATGCCCGGTCTCCAAACTTTTTTTTTTATAAGTTTGTGGCAAACATTTGGTGGCAAAACTTACTCTGAAATGACAAGGTCATTTGTGTCTTCATGTATTCTTCTTGAGAATGAATTTTCATACTTCCACAAAAGTATTAATGTGCTTTATTTTGAGATGCTGACCTAGACCATGGTGGAAATATTAAATAATGTACAAGTTACGGTTGTTATACTCTAAAATTCATTTTAAAATCTGAATTTTAAAATATAGCTATCCCCAAGAGTTTCAGAAGAGGAATTATGGACCTAATTCAGTGTGTGTGTGTGTGTGTGTGTGTGTGTGTCCTATATACTTTTGTAGTATGGGTACAGAATGTTATTCTCTATTTAATATTTATTTTATTTTATTTTTTTTGAGGTGGAGTCTCACTCTGTCAACCAGGCTGTTGTGCAGTGGCACGCTCATGGCCACTGCAGCCTCGACTTGCTGGGTTTAGGCGATCCTTCTGCTTCAGCCTTCCAGGTAGCTGGAACAACAGGCATGTGCCATCATGCCCGGCTAATTTTTGGATTTGTGTGGAGATGAGGTCTCCCCATGTTGCCCAGGCTGGTTTCAAACCCGTGGGCTCAGGCAATCCTCTCACCTCAGCCTCCCAAATTGCTGAGATCTACTTAATATTTAACTTACTGTTGATGCCTATATTTAATTTGTCTTTAATTAATTTGAAAGAGTACAATAAAGCTACTGTACCAATAGTTAAGATGCTTCTTGATGATCCCCTATGTAGGGGGATACAAAGATGAGTAGGACCCAGTTACTGCACTTTAATGAGGATCAGTGTAAATTAAAGAATGATATAGCATGACAATGACGCTAAGGGATCACAGACAATGAAACTACTAATTGCTTGGGGAAATTAGGGAAGATCGCAGAAAAGGGATTTTTGAGAAGGACAGGAAGCTTAAAAGGTAATGAAATGGGGAAAGGCCATTTAATTCCAACATTACTTAACCTCGAAACAAAGGGGAAATATTCATGTGGCTACTTACATAACTTGACATACGGTGTCTCTTGCCAGCACTCAAGCTCTTCTCATTAGTATCGCTCTATCAGTGGTGAAAGACATTTTTAGCTTTTCAGCAGCAATAGAAGTTGCTAAAGAAAAGCAGCCTAGCTTTTGATATGTCACTGCATTGAAGCTATAATGCTATTTGCAAGATTTACTAAAATGTCAATGCAGTATAGATTGTCTCCAAGGAACCATCCTCAGTCAAGCCCCAAATATCCCTGTCCCACAAGATAGATCCGTGAACGGAATGACTCTGAGACACTGAATGCATTTTACTCATCCATAAAATCACATTAGTAAGATAAATATAGGAACCGCTTTCGTTCCCATAAATGTATACCATTTGTCTGCAGTGATGTGGTATTTAAAGCTTAGGTTAAAATTGACAGTGTTGAAGTTCAAGCTGGTATTTTCAAATGCTCATCTCTAAGAAGTGCCAACAGCAAAGATATGATCTGTTGAGTTTCTTTCAAGGATGGGAGATGACAATGTGGCTTTAAACAACAGTACAAGAGGAAAAGGTTACAGGGAAAAAAAATCCCACTCCCATTTTTATTCTGTTAAGTTATTACAGAGGAAACTTTAGCATTGTTACTGATGGCTTCCCTAATTTTGCAGATAAGCCCCCTTTTCACTTTGCTTCCTGGCCTATACAAATCATTGAGAATATCTGTATATAAATCACTTGAAAAATAGATAGTGGCAATGAGCCAAGAAAGGTGTTTAGCAGTTAATCAAAAATGACCTAATGTTTTTCACCTACCACCTGTAAAATGAAACATATCACTCAATTTAATCACCAAGCAGTGTTAATTCAGAGGGGAAAATGTCGAACCTTGCAACAAGGAGGTAGTTTGTAAGAGTTTAAAAGAAAAACTGAGCCGGGCAAAGAATTTAGGGGCCTGGTTTCTTGTTGGGATTCTGTAACTTCATAACTGATGCCCTGGATAATTTGTAGTCACTATTAGGAATCTCAGATCCCGCAGGTATAAAATCTAGGAGGTTAGGCTATATGGGTTCTAAGATCTCTTTCATTTTTAAAACTCTGTGTAACGTGCGCCTGTAGTTCCACCTACTTGGAAGGCTGAGGCGGAAGGATTGCTGGAGCCCAGCAGGTTGAGGCTGCGGTGGCCAGGAGCGGCCACTGCACTCCAGTCTGGGTAACAGAGTGAGACTCCAACTCAAAAAAAAAAAACAAAAAAACTCTGTGATACCAGTTTGTATTGTAGGCTACAATCAAGCATGAATCTAATAGTGTTTAGTGTTGATGCTTGCCCTTTAAGCTGGATTATGTTGCCATGTAACTTCATTCTTTATGCAATAGTTAATAAATAAATAATGGCTAATGAGCCACGAATAATGCCATTGAATACAGATAGCAAACATAATCATCCCAATTCTTTACACTTTCTGCACAATGAGTGCCTAGCTTTCTGCCATACTCAACTAATTACCAAAGGATAACTAGAGGATACATTGTGTGTAAAAAGAAACTGTTATATATGATTTTTAAAAGCCCATACATTTTATACCTTATTTGAGAAACTGTTATCACGGTCTAAAGAAGTCTTTGGTGACAGTCCATCTTTCTTTTCTTTTCTTTTCTTTTTTTTTTTTTTGAGCCAGAGTCTCACTCTGTTGCCCAGGCTGCTTACAGCCACCGCAGCCTTGACTTGCTGGGCTCAGGTGATCCTTCTGCCTCAGTCTTCCAAATAGCTGAAACCACAGGCATGCGCCACCATGCCTGGCTGATTTTTTTATTTACTGTAGAGATAAGGTCTCGCTAAGTTGCCCAGGCTGGTCTTGAATTCCTGGGCTCAGACAATCCTCTCTCCTTGGCCTGCCAAAGTGTTGGAATTACAGATGTGAGCCACCGTGCCCAGCCTAATTCATACTCTTAAATACAACTGCATATTCACCAAAACTTCTGGCATTATATTGTCTTCTGGATTCTTAAATGACTCTCATTATCTGTTTGAACTGTTTTAGGTTCTATTTCATGTGTACTTAATTCTCACACTGCCTTTTGAGGTAAGACTATGACTACCCTCATTTTCTATATGAGAAAACTCAAAACAGAGATGCTGAAAACTTGTACTAGAACATACCACTAGAAAATTGTCAAGCTGTGATTCCAGTCTAGGGTGCCTGGAGGGAAACATACACTTAACCTGCATGCTGACTGCTGTGATGAAGAAGAGATGCTCAGATGTATTTTTATTTAGTTTGTAGAGTCTCGCATATAAATGTAGAGCTGTCCTAGATATTTTACACATACTATATCTTCTGCTGTGGATTACCTTAGACTTCTGGTAATTTTAAAAATAAAAAATGTAGCAAAGCAGAATCAAGTTATTTAAGTTTAAATCCTGTAGATCTTAAAATATAGTTTTGTTATGTTGTTTTAACATAAATTTTAAAAAGTATTGACTTTCTAGTCACCCCAGAGCTATTGTCTCCAATGACTAAATAGTATAATTGTACATTCATGCCATTGTATCACCCAGGCTGGAGTGCAATTGGCACACCCACAGTCACTGCAGCCTTGTCCTGCTGGGCTCAAGTAATCTTTCTGCCTCAGTCTTCCAAGTAGCTGGAACTACAGGTGCATGCCACCACATCTGGCTAATTTTTTTGATTTTGTTGTAGAGATGAGGTCTCTCCAAGTTGCCCAGGCTGGTCTCGAACCCATGGATTAAGGCCTTCCTCTCACCTCGGCCTCCCAAAGTGCTGGGATTATAGGCATGAGCCACTATGCCTGGCCAATATGACTAAACTTTCATCTTTTCATCATAAAAAAAATATTTCTCAGAAGTTTTTGAATCCATGTGACAATTTAAGCAGAAATCTCTCTTTAGAGGCAACATGTTAGGTCCTAAGAGGTGTGCATCTCAGCAAGATGTTGACCAGTGATAAGCCAGTCACCAGTCTGGAACTTACTGTTTCGCCTAATTTGTTTATAAAGGCCCTGTTAAGTATTCAGGGAAACAATGATAGGAATAGTACCACTAGAAAGGAGTACCACTAAATTTCATGGCAACACAGCAACACATTTTCAGATAGCAGTTTGACATACTTTAAAAAACTGGAAAATTCATGAAAACATGTATCAATGCAAATGTTTTATAGCTCACATTTCAGTGTACACTTCTGTGAAGGGTATCTTTAGTTGTGTCATATGGTGGTTGTGAAAATGGATTGTTAAGATGACTGTTAGCTAATTTTCCAAGTAAATTCCCCCTTTTACATATATACATATTTCTAATGTAATAGACATATTGAATCATAACAGTAGGTGATTTGAAGGAATGCTTTCTTGCCTATAAAAAAAGTAAATTATTAGAAATATGTGGATGTGGAAAAATAGTGATTTGAGTTCTTAAGATATAATATCCAAAACCACAGCTAAACACTTTAAAAACAAAGAAACTGTAGCTACTACCAGGTTTCCCAGATAATCCCATCCTGAAGAGCAGACTTGGGAACCTCCTATGCTTAGAGCTGCACTTGCTTTCTTGAGTGTTTCTCAAAAGTCTTCAAATTCTAACTTTTGTGTAATGTTACTAATTCAGTTACACAAAAAATAAAATTGATCTCTGGTAAACACCAACAAAAAAAAACACCAACATTATTTTGTCTGTCCTTAGCCATGTAGCATGTTTGAGTTGTAAAAATAAAGTCTTCTATTTTGATGTGAAAATACTTTATTGATAATCTTTTTTTTAAGTTGAAGTGTCACTTTGTCACCAAGGCTGGAGTGCAGTGGCACAGTCGTGACCACCACAGCCTTGACCTTCTGGGCTCAGGTGATCCTTCTGCCTCAACCTTTCAAGTATCTGGAACTATAGGCACACGCTACCATGCCCTGTTTATTTTTTTTTAATTTATTGTAGAGACGAGGTTTCAAACCACTAAGCTCAGGCAATCCTCTAGCCTCAGCCACTCAAAGTGCTGGGGTTACAGGCTTGAGCCACTGTGCCTGGATGTTTATTGACAATCTTATATGCCACCCAGTATTATACCAAGTTGGATTTTGAGAGAGTTATAATTATTAGTAATACCATGATCTCTGTTACTATTAATGAGGCTTTTGGGCAAGATGGTGACAGAACAGGTGGGACTCGGAGAGTCTCTGCAAAAGCAAGTGTCCATAAAGACTCTCTGCGTGAGTGGGTGTGTGCTGGTGGGTGAGTGAAAGTCTGTCTGAGGGGAGACTCGGGTTCCTATAGTGATAGAGAATTAAAATCCTTCCCAGACATTCAATCCCTAAGAATTTATGCTGTTTCCAGACCAGCTCTACAAGGAACACTTAAGAAAGTATTAAACACAGAAGAAAGGAAAAAAAGAATGTCAATACCCTTCCCAGGAATGCAGGAAAAAGATTAAAAACACACCTGAATCAACCCAAAAATCAAAAGAAAGACAACAAACAAATAAACAAACAGCAGCAACAACAACAAACTCTATAAGAACCTAGTGACAGGGATAAACTTTCACATTTCAATAATTAGTCTGATTGAGAATGGACTAAATGCACCACTGAAAAGACATAAAATGGCAAAATGGATAAAATATCATGCGTCAGCAATACATTGTCTCCAAGAGACTCATCTTACCAGAAAGTACACTCACAAACTCAAAGTAAGAGAACGGGAAATAAATTTCAGGTGAAGAGCACACAAAAGGAAGAAGGAGTTGTGATCTTAATATCAACCAAAATACCCTTTAAGCTATCAAACATTTAAAAAGATATGGAAGGTCACTACATAATGAAAAAAGGTTCAATCCATCAACAAGAAATATCCATCCTAAACAGATATGCACCCAACATAGGAGCACCAACTTTCATAAAGCAGCTTTTAGGTAAACTAAAAAAAGAAATTGACTCTAACATTATCATCGATAACATTATCATATTGACTCTAACATTATCGATATCAAAAAAAGATATTGACTCTAACATTATCATCACTTAAACACCCCACTAATAACCCTAGACAGATCATCAAGACAAAAAATTAACAAGGGGATCCAGAACCTCAGCATGACTCTTGACCAAAAGGACTTAATTGATATCTACAGAACACTCCACCTCACAACCACGGAATATACATTCTACTCATCACCACATGAAATGTACTCTAAGATCAATCACATCCTTGGCCATAAATCAAGCATAAACCAATTCAGTAAGATTGAAATTCCACCATGCACCTTCTCAGACCACAGTGGAATAAAAATAAAAATAAATATCAACACCAACAAAGTTCCCCCCAAACCCATAAAGACATGAATACTACATAGCATGATGCTAAATAACTCCTGCGTCAACACAGAAATCAAAACAGAGATTAAAAGATACCTGGAAACAAATGAAAATGAGGAAACATCTTACCAAAACCTCTGGGATGCCATGAAAACAGTACTAAGAGGGGAATTCATATCTCTATGAACACACTTCATGAAGAAAATGGAAAGATCACAAGTTAACAGCATAACAAATCACCTAAGGAACCTGGAAAAGTAAGACCACCAAAGTCCTAACTACAGCAGAATAATTCAGATAACCAAAATAAAAGTCAAATTCGGGACATAGAAGACAAAAATATAATTCAAAAAAATCAATTAAACAAAAAGCTGATTTTTTGAAAGGATAAACAAGATTGAAGAACCCCTAGCTAGACTGACCAAGAAAAAGAAAGAAAAATCCCAAATAAACACAATCAGAAATGTAAAAGATGAAGTCACAACTGACCCTGAAGAAATACAAAAGATTATCCAAGATTACTATGTACACCTGTATGAAAACAAACTTGAAAATCTAAATGAAATGGAGGACTTTTTTATTTCTCACAACCTCCTCAGGTTGAAACAAGAAGAAATCAAGACCCTAAATAGACAATAACAACCCAGGAAATCAACTATGTCATAAGAAGACTACCTACAGAAAAAAGCCCTGGACCGGATGGCTTTCCAGCAGAATTCTACAAAACGTACAAGGAGGAGCTAATACCAATCCTACAGAAAGTATTCTAGGCAATTGAGAAAGATGGAACTCTCCCCAAATCATTTTATGAAGCTAATATCACATTGATACCCAAACTGGGTAAAGATCTAACAAAGAGAACTACAGGCCAATATCCTTGATAAACATAGATGCTGAAATTCTCAACATGATTCTAGCAAACTGGATGGAGCAACACATCTCAAAAATCATCCACCATGACCAAGTAGGCTTCATTCCCTGGATGCAGGGCTGCTTCAACATCTGCAAGACCATGAACATAATTAAATACATCAACAGAATGTAAAGTCAAAAACCACATGATTATATCATTACATGAGGAAAAAACTTTTTAAAAAATCTAGCACCCCTTCTTGATAAAAACTCTTGAATATCTAGGCATAGATGGAACATACCTAAAAATAGTAAGAGCCATCTACGAGAAACCCATACTGCTAAACAGACAGAAATTGGAACCATTTCCTCTGAAAACTGGAACAAGACAAGGATGCCCACTCTCACCCCTCCTGTTCAACATAGTATTGGAAGTACTAGCTAGAGAAATCAGATAAGAGAAGGAAATCAGAGGTATCCAAATAAGAAAAGAAGTTAAGTTATCCCTCTTTATAGACAACAAGATTCTATACCTTGAAAACCCCAGAGAATCTGTCAAAAACCTCCTTGCACTGATAAAGGACTTTGGCAAAGTCTCAGTATAAAATAAATGAGAAAAAGTCAGTTGTGTTCTTATACACCAACAATAAGCAAACAGAAACCCAAATGAAAAGCACAATACCATTCACAATAGCCACAAAGAAAATGGAATACCTTGGCATCTTCCTAACCAGAGAAGCCAAAGACATTTACAACAAAAACTACAAAACACTGCTTAAAGAAATCAAAGATGACACAATCAAATGGAAAAATATTCCATGCTCATGGATAGGAAGAAACACTATGTTAAGATTTCCACCCTACTCAAGGCAATCTACAGGTTTAACGCAATACCCATTAAATTATTAGCAGAATTCTTCTTAGTCCTGGAAACGACAATACAGAATTCATTTGGAAACATAAACGATAATGAATACCCAAAACAATCCTCAGCAAAAAAGAAAAGAAACAAAAACAAAGCAGGGGGCATCACTCCCAGACTTTAAGCTTTATAATAAAGCTACAATAATCAGAAAAGCCTGATATTGGTACAAGAACAGGCATGTAGATCAATGGAACAGGATAGAGTTTCCAGAAGCAAAACCTCAATTTCTCAACCAACTCATCTTCGACAAAGTCTCCACCACCAATCACTGGGGAGAAGAGAACCTACTCAGTAAATGGTGCTGAGAAAACTGGCTGACTACATGCAGAAGATTAAAACAAGACCCCTACCTGTCACTATATACAAAAAATCACCTCTCAATGGACCAACGGCCTAAAGGTAAAACCTCAATCTATAAGAACCTTAGAAAATGCAGGAGACACCCTTATGGAAATTGGAACTGGCAACCAATTCCTGATTAAAACCCTAAATGCCCAAGCCATAAGAGATAAGATAGGCAAGTGGGGCCTTATCAAACTGACAAGTTTCTGCAAAGCCAAAGAAACCATATAGAGAGCAGGGAAACAGCCCATGGACTGGGAAAAATTATTTGCCAATTGTATATCTGACAAAGCCCTAACATTTAGGATCTACAAGGAACTTAAACACACTGAAGAGAAAAAAACAAACAGCCCCATTACAAAGTGGGCAAATAAATGAATAGACACTTCTCAAAAGAAGACATATGAGCAGCCAATAGATATGGCTCAGCCTCAGTAGTAATCAAAGAAATGCAAATTCAAACCACACTGAGATACCACCTAACTCCAGTCAGGATGGCCAACATCAATAACTCAAAAAACAACAGATACTGGAGAGGGTGCGGCAAAAAGGGAACACTTCTACACTGTTGGTAGCAGTGTAAACTGGTACAGCCTCTGCAGAAAAACAGTGTGACGATTCCTAAAAGATCTAAAAACTGACCTCCCGTATGACCCCACCATCCTCCTACTGGGAATATACCTGGAGAAACTCAAATCACTCTATAAAAAAGATACCTGCACACACTTGTTTGTTGCAGTATTATTTACAATCGCAAAAACATATAACCAACCATGCTGCCCATCGAAAGAGGACTGGATAAAAAAAATGTGGTATATATACATGACGGAATATTATGCAGCCATAAAGAAGGACACAATTATGAACTTCGCAGCAACTTGGATGGACTTAGAGGCTATAATACTGAATGATCTATCACAGAAACAAAAAACCGAGTATCACATGTTCTCACTCATAAGCGGACTTTGAACAACAATCATAATACAGTAAGAAAGGAATTGGCGGTAGTGGGAAACTGCCAGGGAACGGGGGCACACCTCATCATCAAGGGTACCTGCACAATGAACATTTGTATAGCTAACCCTGAATTGTACCCCAGATCTTTAAAATCAAAAATTTTAAAAATATATTTAAAAAAAGAAAAATCACGACTATATTAATATATGAGGGGGGACCCCCCCAAAAGCCTGAAATTATCTTTTTAGAGGGTAAACCCCTTGCTGTACACTCAGACTTTGTTCCTCTGTATCAAACATGAAAAGTTTTATCTAGAAGATTTGAAAAGCTTGTTTTATGATTAGTGGAAGAAATGTCCTGAGTTGTGGCAATCAGGTGACTGGTTCTTCCATCATGACAATGCACCTGCCCATACAACACTGTGTTCAGCAATTTTTGACCCAAAATGACATGACCCTCATGCCCTACCGTCCCAATTCTCCTGATCTCACCGCAAGTGACTTTTTTTTGGTTTGTTTCCCAGGAAGAAAAAAAGTCTTCAAAGGGAAATGTTTTGCCAATGTGGAAGAGGTGGAAAAAAAAAATGGCAGGAGCACTAAAAAGCATCAAATTGATGAGTTCAAAAACTGTTGTGAGCAGTGGAAAAATTGTCTCAATAGGTATATTGCATCAGATGAAGAATACTTTGAAGGTGACTGAAGTTTAAACATGTAAGAAAAAATACACATTTTTAAATAAATAAATTTGGGTATTTTTTTAGTTCCCCCTTCCCACATTTTGAAAGTATGGAATGTAGTATTCCGGCTTAAGCTTAATTTAGGATGCAAATTTATATACTTAAGGTTATTAAAGTTTCCCAAATTTAAGAGCACTTCATTATTTAAGCTTCTTTGTTGATCCAAGTAAACAAAACAAAACAAAACAAACCAGTAATCTTCTTTTATATGTATGATATCTGCAAATGAACAAAATGGCCAAGGTTATGGACACAAGATCAGAAACAAACAGCCAAAGACGGCAAATGCTTGTCGGGCATCCTACCATATTCTTTCCCTGCTCATGGCAAACACTACTCATTGATGTGACCAGAGGCAGCCTTAGACTTCTCCTCTGAGCAGTGCTTTAGGGAACCACAAATCAGTCAGTCGGGGATGGCAAATGAAACAAACCAATCCATCATGAACAGATCATCATAGATAGAACATGACATCTTCTTATTCAGAAGTCTCTCACTTGTATCTGTATTTATATCAAAAAGGATCCACTCTAGGTACAAACTAAGAGAAGAAAGTATGCCCTTAGCTTGTAAGGAAGAAATTGGAGGGACAAGATCACCTCCAAGTTGTTCCTCTATATCCTCTTGGATCTGCAGAACCAGAGAAAGCATGTCTGTATATGAAGTAATCAGTTTTCAAAAGGGAAGTTAGTTGGGATTTTAGCTTCAGGAATTCCCTCCCAAAGGAAATGTGGCCTTGGAGGCTGAAGGTTGGGCTATTCAAAGGAAGTGGGCTGCGGTGTTTCCACATGTCAAGGAAGCAAATCGTGACCTAGAGAGTGCTCTTCTGTGGAAGCCCCGGGCTGACTAAAAATGGAAATGCACTGTGTGACAGTGAAGCTGAAAATGATTTTCTTTGATCCTTATTTTTTTCAGTTTTAGGGATACTTTTTCTTTGTGATTTAAATATATTCCCGATTGTAAATTTCACTGTGACCTTTTGACAAGCAATAGAAATTGAAAACAGCTATTAAATTTGAGAATTTTTTTGTATAAATGTGAGAAGAGTAGGAAAACCTACTAGAAAAAAGAATGTAGTACTTGATCTATTCAAAAAAATCCAAATGAAACAAGCAAACTTTATGTTAAAGTATTGATCTTTAAGTTTCACAAACAAAAGTTACACGTTTTCCACTGGGGCCCCAGTGATATCTCCAATGTGCTTAGCATAATGTAAGCTTTCAAAAGATGACTGTTAATTGATTGATCTTAAAAACTTCAGGATGGAAGTTTTACTAAAATCTCCAAAACTAATTGGGGAAATGTATAAGTCTTTTAATCAAGAAAATCAAAGATAAGAAAAACTATTAGAACTTAAGAGGGCACTTTAAGAGTATACTAAGATGTTCAGGTATAAAAGTCAATATACAAAAAATCAATAGCTTTTTTAACATTAGCAATAATCATTTAGAAAGCATAATGACAAAAGGAATCTCATCCACAATAGCAACAAGACATAGTCTACACTTTGGAATAAACAGAAAATGTGTAAGAAATTCACGAGAGTATAAATGAAGTTCTATTCCGTATTTTTCTTTTTTTTTAAAATCAATATTTTTTATTTTAAAATTGTGGAGTACAGTTAAGGGTTAGGTATACAAATATGCACCGTTCAGACACTCTTGTTGATAAGGGGTGTCTCCCCATCCCCAGACAGGTATTGACTACTGTTAATTCCACCTCCCTTCCCTCTGTATTTTTCAATGGGAAGACTCAACACTTTCAAGATGTGACAAGCTGTTTCTAAATACATATGGAAGAAAGAATAGCAATAAGTAGAATGGTAACATTTTAGAGAAGAGAATAGTGACGGAATTTGGCCTACTGATAACCAGAATATAATTTAAATAAATTAAAATAGTGTATTTTGGCACAGGAATAGACAAACACATTAACATAAAAAATAAAACATAAGTATAGAAATATATAGGAGCATTGTTTACAGTAAAGGTGGCATCTCAAATCATTCGGATTATTCAAAATGTCTCAATAAATTGCATTATGACAAATGGTTAGTCTTTTTGGGGGAAAAATGAACTCAGTTTATACTATAAGCAAAAATACATTCAGAGACATTAAAAAGAATAACTGTTTAAAAAAATTAGCCAGGCTTGGTGGCTCAGCATGTAATCCTGCGCCTTGGGAGGCTGAGGTGAGTGGATTGCCTGAGCTTGCTGGTTCGAGACCCGCCTGGGCAATTTGGTGAGACCTCATCTCTACAATAAATCAAAAAATTAGCCGGGTGTGGTAGCGCACGCCTGTAGTTCCAGCTACTTGGAAGGCTGAGGCGGAAGGATTGCCAGAGCCCAGCAGGTCGAGTCTGTGGTGGCCAGGAGCGGCCACTGCACTCCAGTCTGGGCGACAGAGTGAGACTCCAACTCAAAAAAAAATAAAAATAAAAATAAAAATAAAAAAATGATAAAAGCCAGGCTCGGTAGCTCAGCCTGTAATCCCAGCTCTTTGGGAGCCCGAGGTGAGTGGATTGTCTGAGCCTGCGGGTTCAAGACCTGCCTGGGCAACTTGGCAAGACCTCATCTCTACAATAAAAAATCAAAAATTATCCAGGCGTGGTAGCGCGTGCCTGTAGTTCCAGCTACTTGGAAGGCTGAGGTGGAAGGATCGCCGGAGGCCAGCAGGTCAAGGCTGCAGTGTTTGGGAGCAGCCACTGCACTCCAGTCTGGTGACAGAGTGAAACTCCAACTAAAAAAAAAAATAAAAATAGCCGGGCTCGGTGGTTCAGCCTGTAATCCCACGCCTTTGGGAGGCTGAGGTAAGTGAATTGCCTGAGCCTGCGGGTTCGAGACCCGCCTGGGCAACTTGGCGAGACCTCATCTCTATAATAAATCAAAAAATTAGCCAGGCGTGGTAGCGCGCGCCTATAATTGTGGCTACTTGGAAGGCTGAGGCAGAAGGATTGCCGGAGCCCAGCAGGTAGAGGCTGCGGTGGTCAGGAGCGGCTACTGCACTCCAGTCTGGGAGACAGAGTGAGACTCCAACTCAAAAAAAAAAAAATAATAATAAATAAATAAATAAATAAATAAAAATTAAACAATGATAAAAGTATTTGAAGAAAAGGTAGAAAAACATAATTTTTAAACTCTGGGAATGGGGAAAGTTTTCCTAAGCAATACACAAAACTCATAATTCATATAAAAAGGTATTTATAACTTTGACCCCCTAAAAATAAAGAAAAACCTCTGTGAACAACTATAGAAATGAAGTTAAATGATTAGCTATAGAGTGGGAGAAATATTTACAATATATAAAAATATTCATAATATATTAAGAGTGTCTACATACAAATAAGAAAAACAGAAAGCACTGAGTAAAAGGCGGAAAAAGGATATAAAAGATCATTAACAGAGGAAAGACATATGACCACAGCATATCTAAAATAGACAATATTTACAAAAATGTAAAGTAAACCTAATCTTTGTCCTTGAAATCCTCTAGGAGTCTGTTCTACCGAAATACTTACTCATAGGCTCTAAGACATAGTCATAAGAATAGTCTCTGTTTATAATAACAAATAAGTAGTAACAAACTACATATAACAAAAGAGGTCATAAAAAATTACAGAACATTCCATTACTACAAAAAAGAAATCTCTAAATATTAAATTATAAAGTTCAAGTCTTTAATAAAAAAAGTTGTCTTGGTATAACAGAATCATCTATAAATGTACACAACCCACATACACATAAATATGATGTGTCCATTTAATTTTTACTCTATAACTTTTGCATGAATAGATTCTTTTTAATAAAAATTATCTACTTAATGTGTATAGTATGTTTGAATATATATATGTGTAGTGAAATGATTACCAAAGTCAAGACATAGCTGTCTCCTCACATTATAATATTTGTGTGTGTGTATGATAAAAGCATCTGAAATCTACTCTTTTTAGTTATTTACGTAGAATAAACAAGTCCACAGATCTGAAGGATTGACTCTTTTCCTCTAAGAATATATTTATGTGTTTCTTGTTTAACTAAAAGTAAAATTCTTTTAGTCAAAGAGAGGAATATTCAGGGAAGATCAGGCCTGGTGACTGAAGTTATTCGTCACATGATAGAGAACTGCTTCAAGGAGGCTGTGAATATCACATGTCTATTTCTAACTTGGTTCAGGCCTCTCTGTACTTACATTTTCTCTTGACTTTGGGCTTTGCTGCCTACTTTTTTTCTTTTCTGTGGGATGTTGAAATGGACATAAAAGGAAATTCTTTAAGACTGTCTAGATCCTTGTTAATGTGAAAGTTGCATTGTTGAAAGGGGTCTTAGATATAATCTAATGCAACTCCCAAACATTATGTGGGATCCTGATTTCTGAGATGGCCAGGACACTTCAATGGGAATTTCTTATTTCTCATGCTTGAGTCATATCCCTTTATCCAGAAACCTGGGAAAACTTTACCACTGAAAACTCAAATAGTGTGGTACTACTTTCCCAACTTTTAAGCCAACAATATAACAAAAACAAAAAAAGATAATTGCATTTAAAGGAATAAAAATTAATAAGTATTATACGTTTTTCAGCAATTTTGTGATGCCATTTGATGACCCCCGAAAAATGCTTCCCAGTGTTTCTTCAGTGTTCTATTTTGGGAACTTTTAATCCACAAATTCTGCAGGCTTACCTTCCATCAATTCTGCCCAGCACTGAACTAGTTAGTTTATTTCCATTTGTCAAATCACTCTATGAGAGTGGTCGGCCATGCTGGTTTGTTTAAGCTGTGTTGTATTATTCTGATAGTCAGGTTCTATGTGTCCCAAGAGTCCTACAGGAAACTCACCGATCTTTCTAGGTATTGGCAAAGAAAGACCAGAAACCTCTCTTTCCAATTTGGTGATTTTAGTTCTTATAGAAAGCACTGCTTTGGCAATAGTGAACCATTCCCCAGAGCTTATCTGATTTGCATCCAGCTAAACTTCCTCTGTGTATTCAGATGTGTTTTTTTGGTTTTGTTTTATATTTTGTTTTTTGAGTTGGAGTCTCACTCTGCTGTCCAGGCTGGAGTGCAGTGGCACACTCATGGCCATCGCAGCCTTGACCTGCTGGGCTCGGGTGATCCTTCCGCCTCAGCATTCCAAGTAGCTGGAACTCTAGGCACATGCCACCATGCCCAGCTAATTTTATTTATTGTAGAGATGCAGTCTCGCCAAGTTGCCCAGGCTGGTCTCGAACTGTGGGCTCAGGCAAGCCTCTAACCTTGGTCTCCCAAAGTGCTGGGATTATGGGTGTGAGCCACAGCGTCTGGCCTATGTGTGGTCTTATAAAGAGATGACCTCCTCACCTTTAGACCTCTACTGTCCCTTGTCCTATTATGGAATAGACTTTAGCTCTGACTAGGAGTTCAAATAGGCTATGTAACACCCCTGATTTTCTTTCACTTAGTCCTCAACTGACAAATTCACATAGTGCAAAGGTCATTGGCAAGCTGTGACTCTTCTCTCTGGAACTCCAAGCTGGCTGTCGCTGGGGGCCTGTATTCCATTTCTCCTAACTGGGCTTAGCAAGCAACAAGTTCCTGCTTAAAGCCCAGAGTCCAGACCTCTGGAGAGACAAGGAAGTTATAAGAAAGACCACTCCTTGAGGCCAGGCATGATGGCTCATGCCTGTATTCCTAGCACTTTGCGATGTCAAGGCGAGAGGATTGCCTGAGCCCAGGGGTTTGAGACCAGCCTGGGCAACTTGGTGAGACCTCGTCTCTACAATATATCAAAAAATTAGCAGGGCATGCTAGCACGCCTGTAGTTCCAGCTACTTGAAAGGCTGAGGAGGAGGAATTGCCTGAACCTAGTAGGTTGACACTGGGGTAGCCTTGAGCATGCCACTGCACTCTAGCCTGGGTGACAGAGTGAGACTCTGACTCAGAAAAAAAAGAAAAGAAAGAATGACCACTCCAAGGTCTCCAATGATCCAGATATTTGCAGAGCTTGCAGAAGAACCTTGGACTCCTAGACACAAGGTCAGTGTAATGACTTCATCAATGTAAAAAGCTTGGTTTTTCACGTTTAAAATTTCACGTGGAAAATGGAAGTCACTGTGCTAGAAATGGGTCTTTCTTTTCTAAGTTCTTTCATGATATATCATATTTATGTATTTACAATTGAAGAAAATGGTTCTGCTGGCTGCTGGTGAATGAGGGAGCAGAGTGGAGCTGAATTCTGAAACCCAAGCTAATATTTAGCGCCAGTTTCTATAGTCTTGTGTTTGATGTGGTGGCTGTTGGGCCACAGAAATACACCTTCTGTTTATGCTTCCAAGTGTTCCTTTTATCTCTAGATAAAAGTGTACAGGGGAAGTTGCCAGAATTAGTCCACCTTTTGGGTCCTGGCCACAGTTAAACTTAGATGTATGAGAGATCAAAGAGTTTCCATTCTGATCCAGATAGCTGCAGCCCAGCAGTGTGGCTGGTGGCAGACTGAAATGGCTGCACACTTTCTGATTTGAAACATCTGAGCAAAACTTTCTAGGCTGCAAGGCACAAAAAGAGGCAGCATGTATGTCTGCTTTTTTTTTTATTAGAAAATATAGTTTATTTAAAAGTAAATTGAGGGGAGGAGAAAGAAAGAAAGAGGAGATTCACCTCCCCAAGGGAGGGGAGGGGGCGAAAGCTTAAGAAAACTTGGCCTAGACATAGCTCAAAGAGCACATGGCCACTCCATAGCTTAGTAAGGCAATGGCCGTATGTCTGCTTTTGAAATGACTGCCTGCTTTCCATGATTTGACAGAGAAACACTTGTTTAGACTTTGGTATATAATCTAGAGAGAAACTCCCAGATATTCCTGAAGGCTGCCCCAGGGAGTCTCTATGGATGGACCGTTTTTCTCCTCTCCCCAATACATGCAGAGTTGATTTTGTTCAAGTTCCTTCCATGCTTCCTCTAGGTGAAGCCGAACTGTTGAGGATTCTTCTTGTAGCAATTCCTCACCTTCAGTTCTGAGATTTGCAGATCATCAGACCGCTTCTGGGGAAAGTGGGAGCAGAGGTGACACGTGGGCTCTGTGCATCATTAGGGCCACCAAAGTATTTACTATCCAACCTAAAACACTTTTGCAGTGAAAGGAGCATTATAAGTAATCAAAGCTGGACAATTGCCGTAAACTGAGACTCTCCTGGCAAACTGGGGTGTGTGGTCACACAATGCATGAGGGATTGGTGGTTTCTAACACCTAGAGATGCAAGACTAATGCTACTTTTCCTTTGCATGATTGAGCATTTTCTGATCACTCCCTAAGATTATTTCAAATGATCATTTTCTGCTTTTGATAGTAAACATAGCAATAACAAAAAAATTAGATAATAAATTTCCATATCACTCAGAACACAGCCCCCTTGTTAAATAATATAGCTCCGGAAGAGATTTTGCTGCAAAGAAAATGTTCTGTACAATTTCCTTAAAGAAGTCTTTTAGATGGATTTTTTTTAAAGAGATGCCACCACCCACTATTTACAAAGAAAGTCTTGAAAGGGCGCAGCAACTCTTCAGGCCATTTCTAGCAAAGAGATGGACAATCAGTACCAACAAAACAAAAACACCGTTGTTAACTACATCAAACTATTTTTTGTGTCTAACATATTTTTGTCTTCAAACTGCAGTTGTATTGCTGTGTTCCCTTTCTGTTTATTTTACCACTTCCCTTCTAAATATTTTGCATCATCCTGGAGATTTTCCCAAGCTGTGGTCTGCTCACTGGAGAGCCGCATTCCTCTGATTTGTGGCATTAAGTTGTGTTGCCATGGCAGGGGTTGTTTACCATAGGGGAACACTTTACAGGATGGGCACCTCCCACGGCAATTCCAACCTCCTTTCCTCCTCTTCTCTACATGTTCAGATATTCTGAGACAGCAGCCCAGATAGGGCTTTCTCTAATCATAAACTACATTCCTGGAGTGTGAACTTTACTTTGCTCTCCTTTTAAGATAGGGAAGCATTTGGCTTTGTTTCTTTCTTTCAAACTGGGCAGCGCCCACTTGACTGTTATGACTAATCCACTTGTCAGGGCTGGAATCTCCTAACAGTTCTTTTCCTCAGGTGATCACATCACTCAAACTTGTGAAGCAAAAATGCCACAGAGGCTAAAGGCTGACCTTGTGGTGGTCGAAGCTCACTGACCCGGCAGAGGCTTCTGTGGACCATGAGGATTTTTTTCCAAGAAAAGGAAAGCTTACTCAGAACCTGACAAGTCTTGCTCTCTCACATTCCTGCAGAGGAACCAGCTTGGGAAGAGATAAGAGCTTTGGGTTGACACCCTGTGTATGCTTACCTTTTTATTTGTTAAAAGTGGAAATTGACTTCATCCAATTAATAAGAGCAGGAAACAGTTTTTGTTTTCTCTTGGTAGGAAAACATGAAGTAACGGTTTTATCTCAATTTGTCAGGCATTGCCCAAGAGACTACAGCCATGTGGGCTGGTGTCCAGAAAATTGCTCTAAGGCCCAAGTATTAACACCCAGATATAAAAAGAATGCTAATTGGTTTTCCAGCTGAAAAATAATAAGGGGCTTGGTGCCAAAAATGCTGTATGGCATGGAAACCCCAAGTTCATACAATAGAGCCTGATTGCAATCTGGGGGCTCCATTTGTACTTGTATGAAGAGCTAAACAAAGGGAGGTGTTTCGCTCCTCTGCCTTTGCAGAAAGCTCTGCTCCAGATCTCAGCCTGGTGTTGCACCAGGCTTCCCACAGGCTTCCTGCCAAATCTCCAAGCTTTTTCCTGGCTGCCATTCAGGAAAGTACAGCTTCGTCGCTAGGATGGAAAGTTAAAAAGGCCTTGCTTGGATACGCTGAAGAATATACAAACACTGCTTGACGTATGGAGCAGGCTGCTGCTGGCATCATAAGGAAAAAGAATGTGAGACTTTTAAAAGTTATTTTGGTTAAGTGATTGAGATATTAACTGGAAGAAAAAAAACTTTATACAGTTTTTTAAAAAGCAAATTCCACATCCCCTAATCTTAATGATGACCCACCTCACCTTCCTTGTTAGTAAAATGTCGACTAATTTCCAAGATATTGGAAATATCTTGGGCTTGGGCTGTCTCTAACTTAATGACTGGGTTTAGTATACAAGGGGAAACCGCCCCCCCGCCCCGAAAAACAGAATTATCTTTTGAAGGGCAAGTCCTTTGTAGTACATTTGGAATTTGTTCCTTCAGATAGAACAGTCAACCAAAGTTTTTATCTGGAAGTTTTGAAAAGTTTGCATCATAATTTGTGGAGGAAACATCTCGAGTTGTGGCAGACAGGTGACAGGTTTTTCCATCATGACAATGCACCTACCCACATGGTGCTGTGTTCAGCAGTTTTTGACCAAAACCGGCTTAATCCTCGTGCCCCACCCTCCCTATTCACCTGGATCTCACCCCAAGTGACTTTTTATTTGTTTGTTTCTGTGGATGAAAAAAGTCCTCAAAGGGAAACATTTTGCCGATGTGGACGAGGTGAAGCAAAACAAGGCAGAAGCACTAAAGGGCACCAAAATTGATGAGTTCAAAACCTGTTTTGAGCAGAGGAAAGTGTTTTGATAGATGTATTTCATCAAATGGAGAATACTCTGAAGGTGACTGAAGTTTAAACATGTAAGATTAAATACACAATTTTTTGTAAATAAATTCTGGGTTTTTTAAGGAGACCCTTTATATATACAGTATACTGGGCCGGGCATGATGATTCACGGTAATCCCAGCACTTTGAAAGGCCGAGACAGGAAGATTGCCTGATCCCAGGAGTTTGAGACCAACCTGGGCAACATGGCAATTGTGTCACTACAGTAAGTCAAAAAAATTAACCACAGTAAATCAAAAGAATTAACTGGGCATGGTGGTGCATTCTTGTAGTCCCAGGTACTTGGAAAGCTGAGGTGGAAGGATCGTCTGAGCCCAGCAGTCGAGGCTTGCAGTATCTGGGATTGTGCCACTGCACTCCAGCCTGGGCAACAAAAGAAGACTCCTACTCAAAACCAGAAAAGAAAAGAAAACACCAAACTTCTACTGAATGTCAGTAAAAAGGCTACTGGAAGCAAGTGGAGTTAAGAGTCAAACTCTGTAACCATTGGCACGGTACAGCCTCAGGCTGGAGAGCTGATGCTTACTGGCTGACTGACAGCCTTGCCAGTGACTTCACACTGTGACTTCAGGTCTAATCACTTATAGGAATGTGTCTGAATTGAAAGGTAGTTGATGGTAAACACCATAGCAGAATTTGTAGTATTTAATTAACCTTATCCATAATGCTTTTATTTTTTATTTATTGTATTTATTTATTTTTTTGAGTTGGAGTCTCACTCTGTCGCCCAGACTGGAGTGCAGTGGCCGCTCCCGGCCACCGCAGCCTCGACCTGCTGGGCTCTGGCGATCCTTCCGCCTCAGCTTTCCAAGTAGCTGGAAATACAGGTGCGCGCTACCACACCCGGCTAATTTTTTTTGATTTATTGTAGAGATGAGATCTCACCAAGTTGCCCAGGTGGGTCTCGAACCCGCGGACTCAGGCAATCCACTCACTTCAGCCTCCCAAAGGCGCGGAATTACAGGCTGAGCCACTGAGCCCGGCTCCTCATAATGCTTTTAAATTGTAGTTTAGACTGCAATGCACTAAGTACCCTCACCCAAATAATGGTCATAGACTATGGCCATTATTCTAGTCATGTATGTAAAGATAGCAACTAAGTTTTAAATACTTTTTTCAAAATATAATTACCTTGATATAATAAGTAAAACATATTCTTAAAACAGTCAACCGCTAACCAAAATGTGCAGAGATAAAAAACAGGTTATGAGTTTCTGTTGATGAATTATTTTTTGACAGAAACAGGCAAGCAATCCTGTTTTTTTTTTATATCAATGATTTTCTTTAGTTTATTACTTTTGTTTGTCATTATTATCGTGTTTTTCCCTAGAGTAGTGAGGCAACATGTGTGTGTTTAAGAGTATAGAAAGTATTTCTTCAAAACTTCTCATTGGGACTTTTTACCTGCAGCAGAAGCCAGGGCCTAGAAAAATCATTGAGCTAGTATTGCTGGCCTTTAATTGAATTCACTGCACCAAGTTAATTAATTTTTCAGTGTCCTGTGTCCTTCCCTGTAGACTCTGGTTTCCTCGGGCACATTCCTGCTTCTGTGATTTTGTGTTTGCTCTTCTCCTCACCTTCTCGCCATCTTCCAGGACCCAGTTCAGTCCCCACCTGATTTTTGAAGCCTCCTGGATCACTCCAGTGTCCTTTGGTTTCCCACTGCTCTGAATTCTCGTTGTTCTTATCATTTTCAGGGACAATGTGATCATATGTAGGTACGCGGATCAAGTGGAAATGGAACTAGGACCCAGAACAGGAGGAGAAGAAAGGAGGTTTATTTCTTTCTTTCTTTCTTATTGCAAGGGGCAGAGACCCACTTAACTAGCTCAAACTAAGAAGGATGTATTGTAAACCTAGAGAGCCCAAGAAATGGGCCTTTTGTGATATGAACTAGAAACCTGTCAGGAGCCTAGGTAGCTCTCTCTAACTCTCAGGGTCATACAGCGTCCCTCTGATTCTTTCTCAGGAATATCTACTTTCACGTTCTTCCCTTTTCTCTCTTCTACATTTTCCTGCTTTATCATCTTGGCTTTTCTCTTCAGTTCAACTATCCCCAGATAACTGGATTAGACTTAGGATCTTCGTTTCAAATTTCAAAGCGTGTGATCATCTCATCTTGCGCTGAATATCCAGCCCTCCATTTAATCTGTGTGGCGGGCAGGGCAGGACAGTGTGGTACAAACAGCCGCCTAAGCCCACTCCTATTGCAGCCTGTAGGTGGAGGTTAGGTGGGTACTCCAAAAGATATCCACTAGATACAACACAGAGTTATTATTCACCCAAGGCAAATTCCTTTAGGGCAAGGAATAGATCTCTCTTTGCTTACTTTTATCACTGTGTCTAGCACAGACTTGTCCAATAACATAGTGATTCTCAACTCAGGCTACACAATAGAATCTTGAGAAACTTACAGAAGCCTTTCAGTGTCTAGTCCTCCCTTTTGCCAAAACCACCAAAGATTCTGACTTCATTGGTTGAGGGTATGGCCCAGACACCAGACATCAAGAGTTGCTGGCCCTTCCGTATGGAAGTCTTGTTCTTACTGAAATCAGGGCCACAGAAGTGTTACTACCATAGGTGAAGAAGTGATTACTCTTGTAACTAAAAGCATGGTGAGAACTGAAGATCTGGTAACTAGCTTAAAATTGTTGCTTGGATTTTATAGTAAATTCACTATGGATTACATTTATACTGTCTTAGATGGGGTGAATACTAGTAGTATCAGTAATTTGAGAAAGAAATATTAAATTTTTAAATTTTGCATTTTTTGTTTGCCCCCATCCCTGTAACTGATTTCATTGAATGTGATAATCAATGGTTTTTTTCAGCAAGATTTTTCTTTTGTCACATAATCAATCAATACATCTTTAAAATGTAGCCCTTCTTTGAAAACAAGATCTCAGATGACTAGGAATATTTAAGATTTAACTGTAATTTGTGAATCAATGATGACTATTGGATGATAATTGTTTTAGTTTTTCAGTGGTAACTCTAAAATCAGCATTTGATAAATTTGAACAATGTCAAGTTTGCCTCCAGAATAGCAAGGAGCTGATTAATTGTAGGCACTGTATTGAAATACTCTTTCCATGTTTCTTTTCTTTTTTTTTTAAATTGGTGTCTCACCCTGTTGCCCAGGCAGGAGTGCAGTGGCACGCTCATGGCCACAGCAACCTCGACCTGCTGGGGTCAGGCGACCCTTCCACCTCAACCTTCCAAGTAGCTGGAACCTCGGTGTGCACCACCATTCCTGGCTATTTTTATTTATTTATTTATTTATTGTAGATCCAAGGCTTGGCCAAGTTGCCCAGGCTTGTCTCGAACCCTTGGACTCAGGCAGTCCTCTCACTTCTGCCTCCCAAAGTGCTAGGATTACAGGTGTAAGCCACCATGCTCAGCTCCATGTATCCTTTATGGTATCATCGTGGTCGTCAAGGTTTTCCTTAGGTGTTAAACCAGCAGATGTGATTCATTAGTTGAGAAACTCCTTGTTGGAGTAGTTTCTGTGGTTCTTCAGTATGGTCAGTGAAATCAAGGGAATGTGCCATGCTTTCAACTGAATTGGCTCAACTGCTGGTTTCTGAAGAAAAAACACTGCCTTTCCTGACAAGTGCCTTGGAGACACCTTGGAACATTTGTAAACAACCTCTGGAAGTCAAGCCACCCTACAGTTATGCTCACATTGGACGCTGATTTTTTTAATAGAATATAGTGGACTCTTGCATTCCCTACTTTCAATTTTCATCAGTGAGAAGAAGCTATTTTGTCAATTTTCCTGCAGTACTCCTATGGTAGCATTGGCCTCTTTGAAAAGAGTCTTGAGAGAGAATACTGTGGAAGACATCTTTACAGATGGTTTTTGACAGAGCATAACCAGACTTCATTTCCTTCTGGTGTTACAGCACACATCAGTTGCAACACTAGCACTTTGTTAATCTATAGGATTTTGCCCTGGAGTATATGGATATGAAGATCACTTTTTTGTTATTTTTATTTTATTTTATTTTATTTTTTTGAGTTGGAGTCTCACTCTGTCGCCCAGACTGGAGTGCAGTGGCCGCTCCCAGCCACCGCAGCCTCGACTTGCTGGGCTCCTGTGATCCTTCCGCCTCAGCCTGCCGAGTAGCTGGAACTAGAGGTGCGCACTACCACGCCCGACTAGTTTTTGATTGATTGATTGATTGATTGATTGATTGATTTTTTTGAGTTGGAGTCTCACTCTGTCGCCCAGACTGGAGTACAGTGGCCACTCCCGGCCACTGCACCCTGACCTGCTGGGCTCCGGTGATCCTTCCACCTCACCTTCCAAGTAGCTGGAACTACAGGTGCGCCCTACCATGCCCGGCTAATTTTTTGATTTATTGCAGAGATGAGGTCTCATTGCCCAGGTGGGTCTTGAACCCGCAGGCTCAGGCAATCCACTCACTTCAGCCTCCCAAGGTGTGGGATTGTAGGCTAAGCCACCAAGCCCGGCTTTAGTTTTTGATTTATTGTAGAGATGAGGTCTTGCCAAGTTGCCTGGGTAGGTCTCCAACCCCCCGGCTCAAGCAAGCTATTCGTGTCGGCCTCCCAAATTGCTGGGATTACAGGCTGAGCCACCGAGCCCGGCCGAGGATCACTTTTAAATTTACCACCAGCCGGGCTCGGTGGCTCAGCCTGTGATCCGGCGCCTTTGGGAAGCTGAGGTGAGTGGATTGACTGAGCCCGTGGGTTCGAGACCCGCCTGGGCAGCGAGACCTCATCTCTACAATAAATCAAAAAATCAGCCAGGCGTGGTAGCGCGCGCCTGTAATTTCCGGCTACTGGGAAGGCTGAGGCGGAAGGATTGCTGGAGCCCAGCAGGCGAGGCTGCGGCGGCCGGGAGCGGCCACTGCACTCCAGTCTGGGTGACGAGTGAGACTCCAACTCAAAAAAAAAAAAAAAAAAAATTTTACCACCACGTGTCGAATCAGCACTCAATGTCCAATAATTTGAATTGTAATGCTAATTTTTAAGCATACTTTGGAGATGATATGAACCACTTATCTTTTCTCTAGCAAGATATCAGCTTTGCCTGGGCAGAAGGAGCAGAAATAGATACCACCCCTGCAGGCTGAACAAAGGTAGCACTGACTGGCAGGTGCTCTAAAGTACATTTCTGTGCAGCAGACCGTGGTGATCATCTTAGCAAGCAAGCTGTGTTGTTTGATGGGCACAAAAAACTATGTCTTTACTTAGTAAGACCTCTGCAACATTGCCTCATTTGTCAGGGCTGATTCTAGGACCTTTGCGTATATATCAGATTTGATTCCAAATCAAATGCCCCCAAGACCCCAAGCCATTGAAGATTTTGTGGGGAAATCTGCTATAATGCTATTCTGCTGCACATGATCAAAGAAATCACTTGAGCAAAGTCCAGAGATATCACAATTCAGAACCATAAACATGTTGCTGGTCCTTTGTTGAAAACCCAAATCAGAAATATTTGACCATCATTGATAAGAAGTACATTTCTTTTTGTTTGTTTGTTTCTTGGTGTTTATTTAATTATTATTTTTAAGATGTAGGGTACAATTCAGAATTACGTATATAAGTGGTCATCGTACAGGTGAAGTTTGGGCCTCCCTTTGGTCCCCACTCTGCCTAGTTTGAAAGCAGGTATCCTTGTTGATGTTATGTGCTCCCTCCCTCTGTCTCCTGGCAGTGTCCTGCTAATGTCAATCCCTTTCTTATAGTATTATGATAAATATTCAGGGTCCACTTATGAGTGAGGACATGTGGTAATCAGTTCTTTGTTTCTGTAATGGATAACTAATTATGATAGACTCCAAATTCATCCAAGTTGCTGCGAAGTTCATAATTTTGTCCTTCTTTGTGACTGTGTAATATTCCATTGTGTGTATATGTACCACATTTTTTAAATACAGTTCACTTTTGATAGGCAGCATAGTTGGTTCCATGTTTTTGCTATTGTGAATAATGTTGCAATAAACATGTACATGCAAGTATCTTTTTTATAGAGTGATTTGAGTTCCTCCAGATATATTACCAGAAGGGGATTGCTGGGGATTGCTGGGTTGTTTAGAAGGTTAATTTTTAAATCTTTTAGGAATCATCACACTGTTTTCTACAGAGGTTGTACTAGTTTACCAACAGTGTAGAAGTGCTCCCTTTTCCCCACATCCTCTCCAGTATCTGTTGTTTTTTGGATTATGGACGATGGCCATCCTGACTGGAGTGAGGTGGTATCTCAGTTTGGTTTTAATTTTCACTGACAAGAAGAATATTTCTATTAGCCCACAAGACTGTCAGGTATGCTCATGAAGCAGCAACAAAATAGCTAAATGGAAAACTATTGTCGGCTCTGCAAACTTTCAGAAGAATAACATGCTTTTGCTTTCAAAGACTTTTGATTCTGTTGCCACAGATATAGCATTCCATCATCATGTAAATTTTGGGAAGCAAACTCTCTGTCAGAAAACTTTCAATGTGCCCTAGAACAGCACTTCAAATATAGGGTTTGCTTGGGTGTCAAGGTGGAAGTTGTCTCAATTGCTTTCTAGAATTTGTTATCCAGCTTCATTTTGAAGAGGAGCTCCTTATCATTTCCTTCCCTCCTTCCTCCCGCCCCCCTATTCTTCCAACTTTCCTTCAACAAACATTTTTGGGTTATCCACCTTATGATGAGTTTCTGCTGAAGATTCAAGTGTCAAATGTGATTCTGATCTTCAGAAAACTTTCTTCTTGTGGGGAGAGGGTAGAGAAGTACACTGATCACAACTATGCTGTCTGGTAAGAATTATATCCAGAGTGTTGGGGGGGGAATGCAATTGAATACCTAACCTATCCTGGATGGAGTGGGATAGTCTGGGATAGGAAGGTATAGTGTTAGGGAAGGCTTCTGGAGGAGATGACCCTGAGTCTCGTTGGACGAGTAGAAAAGAGCCTGTTTGCAGATATGGGAATGAAGAAAATAGGAAGACAAGCAGTGGGCATAGTTCTGTGTTACTGGAATGGAAGGTACCCGTGAGATAAGGGGAGGGAGGACAAGAAGTGACTCTAGTGAGGTAGGCAGACTAAGTTAGGAATAACGTTATATTTGCATTAGAGATCTTGGGATTTTTCTTGAAGAAATATGAAGACATTAAAGAATTGATGATTGAATGATCAAATAATTTAATGATCAGATTTTCCTGTTACCCAGACCGTTCTAGTGATGTGTAGATTATGGACTGGATAACAAATCTGAAGGTGAGAAGACCTATTGGAAGGATATGGGAGACCCTTATCCTCTCTCTCTCGGGAGAGAGGATGAGGGTCTGACCTAAGGCAATGATAAGTATTCCCTTTATAACATGGGCTTTGCATCTATGGAAAGAATAGATGTGGTAGAGAAGAGACAATGAGGTAGAGTCTGAAAAGGTACAATTGACAGAACTTGTGCTTAAATAGATTTGATGAAAAAGAAAGTACAAACAGGCTTTTATCAATTATGCCTTCAATGCTATGAAGACCATCTATTCAAACCACATCTAAAGCCACTGGAGATCCAACCAGAGGAATTCAAACTGAACAATCACCAGTGAGACTACTGAACATGTCACCCCATAAGACATATATCAAGCATCCTCTACTATGTCACATGTATCTAAGGTTCGTGTTTGAGACTCTCCCAAGTTAACTTTTAATTTTTCTCATGTAAATTCCTCTCTAAACAATTAGTAGAGATACCACAATCTATTTTGCTAGCATAGAACTCCAGCTAGCTTTCATATAATTTTTCTTCTATAGGTAATTTATCCTTTCCCCAACTTTATCATAAACCTTATAAGCCATGCCTTTTAAACAATCATTTCCATTGCAAAGACCCTCATCTAACAAGTCATGGCAGTCAGCATACTTTAACCTACTCACAAAACTTTCTCTTTTCAGCTTTTTTGCTCTTCAATCAATTAAAACTAAAATTAATGTATTATTTTAATTTTTAAATTGTCATGTTACCTTTAGTGACTTTCTTTGCATTCTGCAAGAGGAGATGTCCACATGTGGTGGATAAGGCTGCCACTAAGCTATTCTTTGGATGAGCCATGGAGGGTTTCCATGCTCAGAGTGAGCAGCTAAGAGGAGCAGGAAGGAATTACAGGAGGAACAATGGTAGTTGGTCAAAGGACAGTCTGTGGAGCACTTAAGTCAATGGCAAGTCTTACTTTTTATAGAATAAATGGTGACAGCGACTATTTATCCTCCCTCTAAAACCCAAGTTGCAACCATCTAAAGAAAGAATCAGCCTGAGAAGGACTATGTTGTCTTACTCCTTTATTGAAGAACCAGATTCTGCAAATCCTCAAGTAGTCCTGAGTATGGATGTAAGAAAAAAAAGAGTGCTGTACACCAGAACGGCTGCTGGGAAACTCAGAGATTAGGCCTAGGCCTTTATTCTAAATTTTGCTGCCTTGAATCTAATGTATCTTATATATAACTCTTACTTAGCTCTGATATCTGTTTTCCAAGCCCAGAAAAGATTAGAAGTAAATTAGAGTCAGGCATTCTGACAGCAGCAGACAGATTAGAGAACTGACAACTAGATAGCAAAGGAAAAACATAAAAATGGAAAGAAGGTGTGGAATTGTGCTCTACATTATAGCATAGTGGAAGAAAAGATAGGTAAAGTTTGGGCCACTGTTATCAAGGAAGATTAAACTATGACTTGTTATGACACAGTTATCTGAATTTATTTCCCCAGGAAGATTGCCATCACAATTTGTTAAAATAAATAGAGCTGAGGAACTTAAAGTTTTTCATTGCCTGGAAAATTAGTAACAAAAGGAACGCTTTCTTCTCTTAGATTTTCTGCTACTAAGCTTACAGAGACGTCAACCCTCCCCCCGTCCCCAAACACACACACACAAACATGGAAGTGATGGTCTCTTTTTTACAAACACTCTCAGACTACCCATTCTACTTTCTGGTCACCACCTCACTTCTTCTCTCATCTGCTATTCTCATTTTTTTTTCTTGCCATTCTGTCAATATAAAGGTTCTCTGCCTTTCCTTAACTTTTGTGTTGGTATTTGATAACTTAATCATTTCCCAAATGGTCAAAAACGATAAAAGAAAATCATATTGTTCTTCCCTTTATAACTAGTTTTTAACCTTTTTCAATGTTTTATTGGTGTAGAATGAGCACCATCGGTCCTCTATATCCATGGGCTTTGCATCCATAGATTCAACCAATGAAAATAAAAAATAAGTCGGGCTGGATGGCTCAGCCTGTAATCCATGCTTTGGGAGGCTGAGGTGAGTGGATTGCCTGAGCCCACGGGTTTGAGACCCACCTGGGCAACTTGGCGAGACCTCATCTCTACAATAAATCAAAAAATTAGCTGGGCATGGTAGCACGCGCCTGTAGTTCCAGCTACTCGGAAGGCTGAGGCGGAAGGATTGCCGGAGCCCAGCAGGTCGAGGCTGTGGTGGCTGGGAGTGGCTACTGCACTCCAGTCTGGGCGACAGAGTGAGACTCCAATACACACACACACACACACACACACACACACACACAAAGAAAAGAAAATAAAAGAAAAAATATTAGTGAAAACATTTCCAGGAACTTCCAAAAAGCAAAACTTGAATTTGCCATTCCCAAGTACTGTGCTGAATCTAGAGATGATTTAAAATATATGGAGTCTGCATATAGGTTATATGCAAATACTACCTATTTTAAATAAGGTACTTAAGCATCCACAGGTTTTGATATTCATAGAGAGTCCGGGAACCAATCCCTTACAGATATTTAGAGACGACTGCACTTGCCACAAAAGTCGAAGAATAAAAAAAAATCCCACAAATTCCTAAACATTTACAACTATTTCACTGAAGATACAAAAATACTGAAAATCAAGAGAGCTGAATTTAAAATGTTACAATAATTAATAATAACTTGCTAAACTAAATATCTGGGGATGGATAAATCTTCATTCTAATATTCAACTATATTAAAAAGCAACCCTTCTGCATTCTCATAAACCATATTACCCCACTTTTGTAGTAGTTATTTCTGTTACAAATATTGCAGTTGGTCAGGCGCGGTGGCTCAAGCCTGAAAACCCAGCACTTTGGAAGATTAAAGCAAGAAGATTGCCTGAGTCCAGGGGTTCGAGACCAGCCTGTGCAACTTGGTGAGACCTCATCTCTACAATAAATCAAAAAATTAGCCGGGTATGGTGATGCGTGCCTATAGTTCCAGCTACTTGGAAGCCTGAGGTGGAAGGATGGCCTGAGCCCAGCAGGTCGAGTGAGCATGCCACTGCATTCCACAGAGTGTGAGACTCCAACTCAAAACAAAACAAATATTGCAGTTGAATTTTAAGTTAAAATTCATATATCAATTTACTCGGAAGTCATAATTTTATAGAAACAAAGTACTCAAAGTTTCAGATATACTCTTAGAAATAAACTTCATTGTCATGCAAGGAATGTTAGTATATGTAGCTCTTATATCGGTGATCCCTGGAGTAGAAGGGATCATGATTAATTTATATGGGTATCACACTTTTATTGAATTGAGTTTCCACTTAAAAGTCTGGAAAAATCTCTTCACTGGTCAGTCCAGGAAGCTGCCATCAGCTTCCATTTTTGGAGGCTTTATCCAATGTATCAAAATATCAAAAGGAAACTACGTAAGAGAAAAGAGAACTATAATTAGTTACTGGTGACTCCCAGGTGACACAGTCAATGCCTTCTGAAAAAAGTATCCAGGTGTTTTTTAAAACCTGAATCCAGGATTGCTCAACTTCATCACTATCGATATGTTGGGCTGAAAACCTGTCTGTATTGTGGGGGATTATCTTGTGCATTTTAAGATATTTAGCAACACTCTTGGCCTCTACCCATAGATGCCAGCAGTATCTCCTAGTGTTGACAACCCAAAATGTCTCCAGACGTTGCCAAATATGTCCTGGTCGGGGAAGGGTTAGGGAGGGATTAAAAAGAGGGAAGGAAACTTTCTCCAGTTGAGAATCAGTGCCTGAATTCTAATCCCGATCCATTTCATTGAAATGCTATTATTGTTCTTGAGACATAATATCCCTAAAAAATGTCTTCTATCCACTGAAATAACAAAAAAGGGACACTATTCCCTAACCCATTCTTCTTCTTCTTTTTTTGTTTTTTTTGAGTCGGAGTCTCACTCTGTCACCCAGGCTGGAGTACAGTGGCACACTCACAGCCACTGCACCTTGACCTGCTTGGCTCAGGTGATCTTTCCACTTCAGCCTTCCAAGTAGCTGGGACTACAGGCATGCACCACCATGCCCTGCTAATTTTCTGATTTATTGTGTAGATGAGGTCTCACCAAGTTGCCCAGGCTGGTCTCAAACCCCTGGACTCAGGCAATCCTCTCACTTCAGCCTCCCAAAGTGCTGGGATTATAGATGTGAGCCACCACGCCTGGCCTGTTCTTCTTGACTGTAACTCCATCACCTATAAAATATCCTGGTTGCATTGGACCCAGTATTGGGCATTATATGTCTTCACAGAGAATGCACACTTCTTTGTTTCATTTTCATTGGAATTAGGACATTTTGTTACCAATCTGCACCTAGTTAGTGTACATTTATATAAGTAGTAGGACCTCATAGCCTGTTTGTCTAGATCAGTACTGGAGTATACCCATTAGCCAGGCTAACAATGATTAGTAGCACCCATTGCCAACCTCAAAAGTATTCTGGTTTGGATAATAAATCATGAGTTTTTTTTATGCCACTCTGGAAAAAAGATATATTCCTTTAACTTTGGTGAAACATTCAGTTAGAAATGAAATCTATGAGACTGTACATTGACCTCTCTCCTTCCCCATTTCCCTATTTCATTAACCTGAAGAGAGACTTCCTTTAGGAGGGAAGGTGTTCTAGAGTAGACCAGAAGTTTTAACATGTTCTCAGAAGGCAGAAGCAACTGAATACTTTTTGGTAGATGAGCCAGAATAGAGCTGGCAGCAATTTGCAGTAGAGAAGGTTGCCTCAAGACTGTTGCCTTTCTTTCTGACTAATCTATGGAATTTTCATACCCTTTCAGTAGCAGGCCTGCCAGGCAGAATTGGGAAGAGAATAATTAATTAACTTTCTGCGTAACAACTAATTCAAGCATAAGTCCTACCAAATGTAGAATTAATGATAGCTCTTAATTCATTTCCTCTAGTCTCCACCCAAATCAGAGCACTGATCCCTAAATAAACTGAACAATCTTTCCCAGTAGTACTGTAACTTCTAATATAGGTTTTGACACTCCAGAACAAAAATGAAAGATGATAGGGAACCAAGTTTGCATCAGTTTCTCCTCCATTCCATCCTAAAGTGAAGGCTACCACATACCATGGAGAAACAAAACTTCAGAAGAAGCACATACCAATCAAGTCAATGCTTTATCAACCAATATGAATGGCCAACTAAAGACTATTATTCATTAATTAAAATAAATAGCACAAATAAGATGATCAAAGTGAGCAAGCAGAATAAATGGTTTCAAAGGAAACAGAAAACATAAGAAAAATTTTAAAAAATTATTAGTATCTTCTAAAAGTTCTGAATAGATGTTGCATCCATAAGATACATAAGCTTAGACTGCCATAGAAAATGAGCACTTAGGGAACAAGTAAGAGTTCATGGAAATTTAAAAATAGTTGCCAAAATTTGAAAAGTGAAAGGAGATAATAGAAGATAAAACAAAGCCAATTAAATATCTCAGAATATAGAGCAAAAAATACTAAAGTTAAATATGGAGAATCATTTCAGGATGGTTATCATCTATCTATTAGAAGTTCTAGAGCAAAAGGATTCTGGGATGATGGCAGAGTAGGAAGCGCCAGGAATTTGTCTTTCCACCTAGATAACAATTGCAAGGCAGATTCTGTCTTATGCAATTGTTTTGGAACTCTGAAGTCTATTGAAGGCCTGCAACTTTAAGAAAAAGGCATAGGCAGTAAATTGCAGTTAATTTCAGTCATTTTCAACTCTTAGCATAGAAGCAGCTGTCTATGTATTCCTGGAGCAACCTGTATACAGAGTGTGGGAGGCCAAGTAGACACAAAAGATCCTGCCCATCAGATATTGGAGATCTGTGTTCTGATTGCTGCTGCTGATCACAGAGGTGCAAAGAGGTAGATAGCCACTGTTGTTGCACCTCCTCACATTATTGCAAGACTCTTTCCCTCAGGCTGAAATAACTTCCAGGGGATTTAATAGTCTAGAGCAAGGGTTCCCAACCCTACTGTGGAACAGTGCTGGTCTATGGCCTATTATGAACTGGGATGCACAGCAGGAAGTGAGTGGCAGGTGAGTGGAGCTCTGTCTCCTGTCAGATCAGCAGCAGCATTAGATTCTCATAGGAGCAGGAACCCTCTTGTGCATGCAAGGGATCTAGGTTGCTCTCTAGGATGCTTACTTCTTATGAGCATCTAATGTCTGATGATATCCTACCCCTCCATGCCCCATTCCCCTATCCATGGAACATTGTCTTCCACTATACTGGTCTCTGATGTCAAAAAGTTTGGGGACTACTGGTCCAGAGTCCTTTTATCTTCCTTCTTCATTTTTCTCTTTTTCCCCTTTAGGAGCCAGACATTAAATACTAGGGCATTCAAAAGCAACTGCTATGGATGGAAAATTAGAAAGTGTTTGTGCATGCTCAAAGAAAGGAACAGGCTCAGGAAAGACCTGAGAAGACCTTAAGTTTACACCTCAAGTTGATTGTTGGCATAAAGGTTGCCTATAACAAGAATGTGTGTATATATATATATATATATATATATATATATATATATATATATATATACGAAACAGCAAACTATGGAGAAGGAGGAGAATATGATTTCTGGAGTTCCCACACTATTACATTAAAAATTCAAATGTTTGGTTTTTAACAAAAAAGAATTACAAGACATACAAAGATACAGGAAAGTGTGGCCCATCTAAAGGAAAAATTAAATCAACAGAAGCTGTTCCTGAAAATACCTGCTATTAGGTCTACCAAATACTTTAAAACAACTGTCTTAAATATGCCCAAAGAATTAAATGAAGATATAGAGAAAGCCAAAACAATGATGTATGAATAAAACGGGCATACGAATAAAAATCTAGAAAGTCTACAGTGAAACCAAAAAGAATTCTTGAACTGAAAAGTACAATAACTGAAATTAAAAATTTACTAAAGGAACTCAAAGGCAGATTTGAACAGGCAAAAGAAAGAGTCAGTGAACTTGAGGACAAAGCAATAGACATTATTGCGTCTGAAGAACTGAAAGAAAAAGGATTGAAGAAATGTGAGCATAGCACAAGGGACCTGTGGGACACCATTAAGCAGACCAACATATGCATTGTGGAGTCCAAGAAGGAGAAGAGAGAGAAAGGAGCTGAGAGAGAGAGAAAGGAAAAGAAAGAATTCTTGAAAAAAGAATGACAGGAAACGTCTCAAATTGATGAAAGACATGAACATAAACATTCAAGAATATCAGGGGACTTCAAGTAAAATGAACTCAAAGAGAGTCATACCGAGGCAAACAATAATTACACTTCCAAAATCTAAAGTCAAGGAGGAAATCTTAAAAGCAGCAAGAGGGAAGCAATTCCCCATACACAAGGACTACATAGACAATTATAAAAACATATATTGTCACAATAGTCTGTAATTCTACTTTTTATTTTCTATGTGATTTAAAGGACTAATACGTTTAAAAATATTTATCTAAAAGCTTGTAGTATTGTAATTTTTGTTTTTGTCTTTTTTTTTTTTTTTTTTTTAGAGACAGAGTCTTCCTCTGTCACAGCTGGTACAATCTTGGTTCACTGTAGCTTTCACTTCCTGGGCTTAAGAAATCTTCCTGCCTCAGCCTCCTGAGTAGTTGGGAGTATAGTTGTGCACAATCCTTCCCAAGTACTTTAAAACAATTTTTTTTCTGTAGACATGAGGTCTCACTGTTACCCAGGCTGGTCTTAAACTCCTGGCCCCAATCAATCCTCCTGCCTTTGCCTCCCAAAACCCTAGGATTATAGGCGTGAACCACCATGTCCGACTGTAATTTTTATTTACAAATGCACATTTTGTGTTTTACATAATTTAAGAGACTAATACAATTGAAAATTATTAATTTATGTTTTTAGACACAAATGTATAAAGATATAGTTTTGCAATATCAATGGCTGGAAAGGGGTGAGGATGAGGATGAAGTTGATAAAGGAGCAGAGATTTTTGTGTGTTATTGAAGTTAATTTAGTATAAATTAAAATTAAATTGTTACAACTTTAAAATGTTAAATGAGATCCTCATGATAACCACAAAAGTAGCTATAGAATATATACAAAATAAATGGAGAAAGAATTTAAATTTCACTACAAAAAAAATCAACTAAACACAAAAGGAGACAGTGATATAGAAAGTAAAGGACCAAGCACAGTGAGTCTCTCTAGGTAGCATATATGTGGATTATGTCTTTTATTCATTCTGCCAATCTCTGTCTTTTTATTAGAGAGCTTACTCTATTTACATTTAAATTAATTATTTTTAAGTAAGGACATACTTCTGTCATTTTGCTATTTGTTTTCTATATGCCTTATAGATTCTTTTGTCCTTTATTCTCATTTTTTTGAGGTGACGTCTCACGCTACTGCCCAGGCTGGAGTGCAGTGTGCATGATGACAGCTCACTGCAGCCTCAGCGTACTGAGTTCCTTTCACCTCAGCCTCCCAAATAGCTGGGACTACAGCCATGTGCCACCATGCTTGGCTAATTATTTTTTCTTTTTTTTGTAGAGATAGGTCTCACTATGTTGCCTAGGCTAGTCTTGAACTCCTGGGCTCAAGTAATCCCCCTGCCTTGGTCTGTCAAAGTGTTGGGATTATAGCCACATATATGCTGTCTAGAGAGATTCACTTTAGATCCAAAGACACAAAAAGATTGAAAGTGAAAGGATGGAAAGAGATATTTCATGAGAATAGTAATGAACAGGGAGCAGGGGTGCCTATATTAACATCAGACAACATTGTTTTTAAACTTAAAAGGGGCATTATATATTAATATAAGGTTTAACACAGCAAGAAGGTACAACAATTATATTTGCATATGTAATAACAGACCATCAAAGTACCCATATGTCACAAAAACTGAAAAAATTGAGGGAGAAACATAGTGCTACAATAATAGTTGGAGACTTGAATACCCTACTCTCAATAGTGGGTAGAACAAACAGACAGAAGGTAAGTAAGGAAACAGAGGATTTAAACAACCCAATAAACCAACTAGATCTAACAGATATATACAGAACACTCCATCCAACAATAGCATACACCTTTTTCTCAATTGTACGTGGCATATTTTCCAGAAAAGACCACATACTAGGCTACAAATTAAGTCTCACAGATTTAAAAAGATAGATATCATACTACATGTCTTCTCTGATCACTATAGATGAAACTAGAAATCTTCAACAGAAGTAAAATGAAAAAAAAAATCACAAAATTGTGGAAATCAGTGCATTCTTAAACAACCAATGGATCAGAGAACCAAAGGGAAATTAGAAAATACTTAGGAATAAATTAAAATGAAGCCATAACATACCAAAACGTATGGGGCACTGCATACATAGTCCTGAGAGAGAAATTTATAGTTACATATGCTTACATTAAAAAAAAGAAAGATCTCAAATAAACAACCTTTACATCTTAAAAAAAGGTTGTTTACATCTTAAAAAAAACTAAGATAAAGCCCAAGTTAGCAGAAAGAAGGCACAAATAAAGATTAGAGCAGAAATAAACAAAATAGAGAATAGAAAAAGAATAGTGAAAATCAGTGAAATCAAAAGTTGGCCTTTACCAAAATATCAAAAAAATTGACAAACATTTGGCTATATGGACTAAGAAAAAAATGTGAGAAGATACAAATCACTAAAATAAGAAATAAAAGAGGGGACATTACTACAAATTCTACAAAATTAAAAAAGATTACAAGAGTACTATGAACAATTATACTATAAAAAATTGAATAAACTAGATGAAATGAAGAACTTCCTAGAAACTAGTAGAAAAACATACATAGGTAAAATGATTAAGAAATAGAAAATCTGAATAAACCTACACTAGTAAGCATATTGAGTCAATATTCAAAATTTCCCAACAAAGAAAAGCCCTGGACCTAATGGCTTCATAGGCAAATTCTACCAAACAATTAAAAAAGAACAAACACCAATCTTTCCCAAACTATTCTTAAAATTGAAAAAAAGGGAAAATTTCTTAACTCATTCTATCAAGTCAGCATTAACCTGACAAAAGCCTAACATCTAGGATCTGCAAGGAACTCAAATGCACCAAAAGGAAAAAAACAACAAACAGCCCCATTAAAAAGTGGGCAAAAGACATGAATAGACACTTCTCAAAAGAAGATATATGGGCAGCCAGAAGACATGAAAAAGTGCTCAACTTCATTCATCATCAGAGAAACGCAAATCAAAACCACATTGAGATACCACCTAACCCCTGTAAGAATGGCCATCATTAACAAAACAAACAATAACAGATGCTGGTGAGGATGTGGAGAAAAAGGAACACTTGTACACTGCTGGTGGGAATGCAAACTAGTGCAACCTCTTCGGAAGACAGTGTGGCGATTTCTGAAAGAACTAGAAGTCGACCTTCCATATGACCCAGCGATCCCCCTACTGGGAGTATACCCAGAGGAAGTCAAATCATTCTACAAAAAAGATACCTGCACAAGCATGTTTGTTGCAGCTCTATTCACAATAGCAAAAATATGGAACCAACCATGCTACCCATCAAAACTGGACTAGATAAAGAAAAATGTGGTACATATACACAATGGAATATTGTGCAGCCATAAAGAAGGACAAACATACGGACTTCACAGCAACTTGGATGGATTTAGAGTCGATCATACTCAGTGATCTACCACTCATAAGCAGATCTTGGACAATTATCATAATACTATGAGAAAGGGATTGGCAGAATGGGAAACTGCCGGGGGTGGGGGTAGGATTGGGAGTTGAGGAAAACTGCCAGAGGAGGGAGCTCACACCTCATCAACAAGGGTACCTGCACAATGAACATTTGTATACCTAACCCTGAATTGTATCCCACATCTTTAAAATAAAAAAAAAGAAAACTATAAAACATAGCTGAAAGAAATGAAAGACTATATAAATAAATGAAAATACATCTCATGTTTATGGATGAGTTGGAAAACTTAATACTGTTAAGATGTCAATACTAGCCGGGCTCAGTGGCTCAGCCTGTAATCCCGCGCCTTTGGGAGGCTGAGGTGAGTGGATTGCCTGAGCCCGCGGGTTCCAGACCCGCCTGGGCAGCGAGACCTCATCTCTACAATAAATCAAAAAATCAGCCAGGCGTGGTAGCGTGCGCCTGTAATTCCGGCTACTCGGAAGGCTGAGGCGGAAGGATCGCCGGAGCCCAGCAGGTCGAGGCTGCGGTGGCCGGGAGCGGCCACTGCACTCCAGTCTGGGCGACAGACTGAGACTCCAACTCAAAAAAAAAAAAAAAAAAAAGAAGATGTCAATACTACCAAAGTAATCTACAGATTCAATTAAATCCCCATAAAAATTCCTGTGATTTTTTTCTAAAAATAGAAAAAAACTTATCTAAAAATTAAAATGGAATATTGAAGAACCCCCAAATAACTAGAACAATCTTGAAAAAGGACAAAGTTTGAAAACTCAAAGTTACTGATTTCAAAATTTACTACAAAGCCACAGTAATCAATACAATGTGGTACTGGCATAAAGACTGACATACAGACTAATGGAATAGAATAGAAAGCCTGGAAGAAAAAAACCTCCATATGTATGGTCAAATGATTTTTGACAAGGTGAAAAGGACATTCTTTCCAACCATTGAGCCGGGAAGACTGAATACCCCCATGCCAAAAAAGAAAAAAATGAAGTTGAACCCTCACCTAACACCATATACAAAAATTGAGCTCAAAATGGATCAAAGACTTAAATGTAAGACCTAAAACTATAAAACTCCTGGAAGAAAACATAAGGTAAAAGCTTTATGACATTGAACTTGCCAATAATCTTGGGGTTGAGACCAAAGGTGCAGGAAACAAAAGAAATAATAGATAAGTTAACTTCATGAAAATTAAATAATTTTGTGCATCAAAAGACAGTATCAACAGAATAAAAAGGCAATCCACAGGACGGGAGGAAATATCTGCATGTCTTATAGCTGATAAGGGATTAATATCCAGAATATATACAGAACATCTAAAATTCAACAATAAAAAAAGCTAACAACTTGATTCAAAAATTAGCAAAGTATTCAAATAGACATTTCTCCAAAGAAGACATGGACACAAATGACCAAGCTCATGAACGTGAACAGATGCTCAACATAGTAATCATTAGGGAGATGCAAATCAAATCTGCAATGAGATACACCTCACATGTAGTAGGATAACAAATATTAAACAAAACAAAACGGAAAATAACTAATGTTGGTGATGTGAAGAAGTTGAAACCCTTTGCACTGTTTGTGGAATTGTGTAATCACTGTGGAAAGTAGTATGGCAGTTCCTCAAAAAAATGAAAAACACGCCGGGTGCGTTGGCTCAGCCTATAATCCCAGCACTTTGGGCGGCCAAGGCGAATGGATTTCCTGAGTCCGTAGGTTCAAGACCAGCCCAGGCAACTTGGCAAGACCTTGTCTCTATAATAAAATTTTAAAAATTAGCCAAGTGTGGTAGTGTGTGCTAGTAGTTCAGCTACTTGGAAGGGTGAGGCGGAAGGATTGCCAGAGCCCAGCAGGTCAACGCTGGGGTGGCCGTGAGAGTGCCACTGCACTCCGGTCTGGGCGATGGAGTGAGACACCAACTCAAAAAAAAGAGAAAGAAAAACAGGATCACCATTTGATCTAGCAATTCCACTTCTCTCTCTATATATATATATCCAAAAGTATTGAAAGAAGAGTCTATAAGAGATATTTGTAAACCCACGGTCATAGCAGCATTATTCACAGTAGCTACGAAACATGGAAGCAACCCAAGTGTCCATCAATGCCATTGTGGATAAACAAAATGTGGTATATACACACAGTGGAATATTATTCAGTCATAAAAAAGAAAGAAATTCTGACAATATCAATAAATTTTGAGAACATCATGCTAAATGAAATAAGCCAATCACAAAAAGATAAATACTGCATGATTCCATTTAGAAGAAACACAGTCAAAATCATAGAGACAGAAAGTAGAATGGTTATTGACAAGGGACTGTGGAGAGGGAATGAAAAAATATTGTTTAATAGGTATAGAGTTCCAATTTTATAAGACAGAAAGAGTTATGGAGATGGATGGTGGTGATGGTTGCACAATATTATGTATGTATTTAATATCACTGAATTGTATACTTAAGAATGTTATGTATATTTTACCACAATAAAAAATAGGGCCAAAAGAGTTTTAGAAAGAGGGAACAGGGGAAAATGGAAGGATTAAAATAATCAAAGATGTAACAGAGTTGAAAAAAGACACAAATCTGCAACTTGAAAAAGCCCCAGAAGTACCAAATGAGATGAATCAGGAAAAGCTCCACTGACTTATCCTAGTCAAATTTCAGAGATTTAAAGACTTTTAAAAGGATATGGAGAATTGAATGCCAGTTCTAATTTTCATAAGGGTGTGTCCTGCATTTTCTAAGGTTCTTATGGTTTGAGGTTTTACATTTAGGTCTCTGATCCATTCAGAGTTAATTTTTGTGTATGGGGATAGATAGGGGTCTTGTTTGAGTCTTCTGCATGTGGTCAGTCAGTTTTCCCAGCACCATTTACTGAATAGGTTCTCCTCTCCCCAGTGGTAGGTGGTGGAGGCCTTGTCAAAGATGAGTTGGTTGAGAAATTGAGGTTTTGCTTCTGGAATCTCAATTCTATTCCATTGGTCTATATGCCTATTCCTGTACCAATACCAAGCTGTTTTAATTATTGTAACTTTATAGTAAAGTTTGAAGTCTGGTAATGTGATACCACCTGCTTTTTTTTTTTTTTTCTGAGGATTGTTCTGGCTATTCTTGGTCGTTTGTGTTTCCATATGAATTCCTATATTGTTTTTTCTAGCTCTGAGAAGAATGTTGCTGGTAATTTGATGGGTATTGTATTAAATCCATAGATTGCCTTAGGTAAGATGGTCATCTTCACAATGTTGATTCTTCCAATCCATGAGCATGGGACATTTTTCCACTTGTTTGTGTCATCTTTGATTTTTTTGAGCAGTGTTCAAAACACTCTATCAAGATACCTGCACATGTATGTTTATTGCAGCGTTGTTCACAATAGCAAGAACCTGGAACCAACCATGCTGTCCATCAAAAGAGGACTGGATTAAAAAACTGTGGTACATATACACGATGGTATACTACACAACTATAAAAAAGAACAAAATCATGAATTTCGCAGCAACCTGGATGGAACTAAAGTCTATAATACTGAGTGATCTTTCACAGCAACAAAGATCTGAGTATCACATGTTCTCACTCATTGAACATCTATCGTAATACTATAAGAAAAGGATTGACAGTGGTGGGAATCTATGGGGGGGACAGGGAGGGCAAGGGTGGTGGGATTAATGGTAGTCAATATCTGTCTGGGGACAGGGGAACACCCCTTATCAACAAGGGTGCCTGAACGATGCATATTTGTATACCTAACCCTTAACTGTACCCAATTTTAAAATAAAAAATATGTTTAAAAGAAAAAAGGGTATGGAGAGATAGTATTCATTTCTAGAATAGATAATATTACTAGATTCATGACTTTATCAATGCTGCTTGTTTTCCAGTGTCAGTGAATCACCTATCGACAAGATTCTAAAGATTGACTGTGGCCATTGCTTTTGTTCAACCCTGACCCGGCCATTGAGCTATGGCCGCCATTGCTTTTGTTAAGCAATAGAGTTTTAGTGTATTATTCATGCATTATTGAACAATTAATACAATAACTTACAGAAGAACAAAAAGATTGTGTGTGTGTGTGTGTGTGTGTGTGTGTGTGTGTGTGTGTGTGTTCACAAACGTATAATCCCCAAACTCAGGAGCAAGGAGATGGGTGCAGTATGTATACTAAGTACCTTGGATTGAGAGTCAAAATATCCTATCTAAACTTGATTAATCAAAAAAATGGAAGTATAAGCATATCAGTCAGAGTGGAAAACACAAAGGAAACCTCTAGAACTAAAAGCAGAACCTGGGAAATGGGATAAGTGGCAGGAGGTAGGACAGGAAATGAAACTTTTAATATTGCATTTGTTTAATACATATATGCATTATTTTGTATTAATCATAGTGATAAAAGTAGGTCATTTTATTGTTGTTAATTTTTTAATCACGTCATTATCATTACAATTAGTCTGTTGCCTGGTGACTTTCAGAGGGGCATATCAAATCATACACACAAAAAAAAACAGATCGTAAATCACTTCAGGACCACTTACACCTCATGTTTTCCTTGCCCTTAAAGAAGTTGAGGCATGGGGTTCAATTTTTATTATAATTTTGTAAACAAAACCTCAATGGATTGTATTTTCCATGGGGCATGGGCTCTCTTTTTTCTCTTGGTTATTGGTGAATTTATCTCAGATATAATTGACTACTATCACTTCAAGATCTTTATTACATATTGATTCCTTAAATATAAAACACATTTTTCTTGGAGTCTCACAATAATTCTCTGACATTTCATAGCAGATAATTCTATTTCCATTTTATACATAAACTTAAGTGAGGTTAATATGAGGTGGGATTAAATCATATTGAAACATACAGGCAGTTTTTTAAAAAATGTAAAAAACACATTACCAAGGAGGAAAAGGGAACTACTACCAACAGGAAATCCTTGTGAATGCCTCGTCCTGAACTCTTGTCAAATTGAACAATACAGTAGTTAAACAAAAGTGTCTCACAAAAAAAGCTATTGAAGTGCACTGCAAAATAAAGAGAAACAAAAAGAAAAAGAAAAGCAAAAGGCATTCTTTAAAAATACAGTATTATTTTGCCTATGTCATAGGAAGCATCTTATATTTGGAGTGCCTGCTTGTGCCTTAGGAAGTGTATTCTGACTTAAAATTAAAAATGTGTTATAGCCAGGCATGGTAGCTCATGCCTGTAATCTCAGCACTTTGGGACGTGGAGGCGAGAGGATTGCCTGAGCCCAGGGATTTGAGACCAGTCTGGGCAGCTTGGTGAGACCTCATCTCTACGATTAATCAAGAAAAATTAGCCAGGTGTGGTGGCGCATGCCTGTAGATTCAGCTACTTGGAAGGCTGAGGCAGAAGGACTGCCTGAGCCCAGCAAGTCGAGGCTACGGTGGCCATGAGCGTGCCACTGCAGTCCAGCTTAGGTGATGGAGTGATACTCCAACTCAAAAAAAAAAAAATGTTGCAAAGGAGATTTTGAAAAACAGTGTATGAGTAATCTTCCCATTCCATCCCGACATTAACATTGATTAGCCTTTGCTTTCTGTGCTCAGTAGTTGAGCAGAAGTGGTGATGGGTGGGGGGAGTGTGAGGAGGTGGGGAAAGTGGGATGAATGGGAGGTGGTAGAAAAGGAAAAGTATATCTTTTCACCCCGTTTGAATGTGTTTAATATATTCAAACAAGGAGGAATTGACTAAGCTATAGGTAGGAAAGCTTGATCAGCGGGTCCTTTTCAATAATGCTGTCTGAATCCTTTAAAGTTAAAATTTTATTAGAGGACTACAGATCTAATCAAGAGTTTTAGGGCATATTTTGCTTTGCTTTTTCTATTAGAGATTCAAAGCTCTGCCTTCACACACAGAACCCTCACTTAAATTGAACTTAACATCTCTCAGGCACTTCAGTTGCAGGACATTCCATTTTTTTTCTGGTCCACCTGGCATTAGTGTGAATGTTTGATGAACCTTGTTCAAATTCTGGCTCTTCCCACATTTATTCCATTTCTGTCTGCTAGAACAAGGTGACCTGCCAACCCGAGTGGACAAAATGTGGTGACTCACAACATTTTTTCCCTCTTTATTTAAACAAATTAAGTGCAAAGACCATTGATAAGAATGATTTTAGCAACCTTGTTATCAGTTCAAAGTGAGGCAGTCTGGCTTCCTTCCTCCCTTCCCCACCCACCCCCCAAGTCATAAAACCCTTACTCAAGAGAAATAATCTATAAAACTTTTAAAGATATACTTTCAGGCTTAAGTGTTGGCATTTAAACTTGAAATTACTTTGGATTCGAGTTACTCCGTCAAAATGTTAATAAAATATGCTCTTTTTCTTGACAGTTGCCGTCGCAGCCAATGTAGAGTGTTTCTTTCATGGCTGTAAACAAATTTAAATGTAATTTAACTTTAGACTTTCACTGATTGTTTTAATACTAATACTAAAAATAAGTATTTGGTTTAGAAAGCAGCTTCTATCACTGGCATTTTAATTGGCATGTTAAGAGATACAAAAAGAAATTATGTAACTTTCATTGTATCTACATTTGTCAAATACAAATGAAAAATAATGAAGCTTATTTCCTTCCATAGAATCTCAGTGTCTTTAAAAATAAAGTGGATAATCAATAACTGTTGCAATAGAACAGCACAATTTTATCATTTTCAAAACTCTATAGTGAGACTAATAATATTATTTTTTAAGATTGATATGACTTTATTAAAGCCCAGAAGAGAGCCAAGCACAATTCTATCATTTTCAAAACTCTATAGTGAGATTAATAATATTATTTTTTTAAAATTGAAATATTACTCTCTTAAAGCCCAGAAGAGAGTACATTTAAGGAAGGGGGAAATAAAAATACAATAATATTCTTCTGTACTGAATATAGCAGTGTGAATGTCCGTTTTTCAGTCAGTTTTTCAGTCTACTTCTTCTTTCTTGAATTGCTATATGCTGGTAACTTTTTTCTAATAAGTTGATATCTTGGTAATTTTAAAATATGAGTTTGAAACAGCTAAGTTCATGCCTAACTCATATTGTTATTCCAGTTAATTGTCATCCCAATGTATCCCAAAGATTTTTTTTTTTTAGAAAAATGAAATTTCCACTATTTGACATATGCTTACAGCAGAGATGGCTAATGACACAAAATTCATGCTGTCCCTTTAACAGTAGCTTTGCCTTGTGGCTGCCTAGCTAAGACCAACTTTTCCATTTCTGTTTGAAGCGAGAATAGGCCATGTGACTGGTTTTTACCAACAAAGGAAGAAGCATCTGTCACTTCCAGGCCAAGGTAGTTGAACAGTTGAACAGCTGGTGTGGTTTTCCATCTTTTCTCTTGCCTCTTCCATCAGTTGGATGTTGACGCCAATGGCAGCCTTTCAAGCCAAGTGTTGGAGAAGACAGCTCTGCCATCAATCTTGTTGTCTGTGTAACGAGATGAGACGGATGTATCCTGGTCCCAACATCAGACCACGAATATTGTACTGGACTGTTACATGAGCAGGAAATAAAATTCTATTGCATTAAGCCACCAAAATCTTGGGATTTGTTTGTTGCATAGGTAGTGCTACCCTATTATGCTGTCCATTTTTCTTATACTCTTTCAAATAACCTGTTAAGATAAATCTTGTTAATCTTAATATTACTTGTTAATTGCAGAAAATATTGACTAAATTTTATATTTCTGAAGATTGGAAAAAATGAAATCATTATTTCAACAATAGAGATTTGAAAATAAAATTAAAAGAAATCAAAATGACATTAATTGCAAAAGTTGTATTACATCTAGTTTTAAACACTGTGAGAAATCTCAGGTTGTCAAGTTCCAAGTGTTTTACTCTTGTTACTCTAGTTAAAATATAGTTGACCGAGCTCAGTGACTCAGCCCATAATCCCAGCACTTTGGGAGGCCGAGGTGAGTGGATTGCCTGAGCCTGTGGGTTCAAGACCCACCCGGGCAACTTGGTGAGACATCATCTCTACAATAAATAAAAAATTAGCCAGGCATGGTAGTGAGCACCTGTAGTTCCAGCTACTTGGAAGCCTGAGGTAGAAGGATCACCTGAGCCCAGCAGGTCGAGGCTGCGGTGACTGGGAGCGCGCCACTGCACTCCAGTCTGGGCAACAGAGTGAGACTCCAACTCACAAATAAAAACAAATAAAATAATTAAAAAATAAAATATAGTTTTATCTTTGTCATATATGAACTTGGAATCCTTCTACTAACTCTTAGAATGATGAGTGTGAGTTAAATTAGCATAGCTCACCATTATCAAAGTTTTTAAGGATTACACTGTTTACATCTTACTCAAGAGAATAAACACATAAAATCAACTGAAGTCTTGCTGAGATAGTCTGTATGGTTACTTATTAATACAATTTCATAAAACATACCCTTTGAATAAAACGAAACCCAGGGTTCTACATCAAGCTTCTCTTGTCATTAGATTTATCTCAAACAATTTAATACTATAGCTAAAAATATTGATAATATTCTAGACAATGAAGCTTACTTATCAGTTTTCTATAGTCATTAATATAGAGCTTTTCTTTAATTTATTTTTAGAGTTTAAGAGGGTTGATGAAATATATTATTATTAATATTGTCTTCCTTTAGTAACTATTTTCTCAGTGATATGTGCTACCTACTGATACTGGAACCTCCCCTTGGCAGAATTTTGAGCACCACAGATCAAGACCTTTCACAATGAGATCCACGTGCCTTTCACCTAGAAAGAGCTGGTTACCAGGGCCTGTGAGGGTCTGAGATTTTAGACTACTTGCAAGTTAACATTAGCCTGCCACAGTTTCATAGAGTCTGGTAGAAGATGTAAGCATCTGGGTTCAGAGACAAAGGACTTTATTGTGGCACAGCAAGCAGCATAAGCTTCATGCCTACCTTAATTCTCACTTGCCTGAAATTCCCTCTTGATATGGAGATATCTAGGTGAATGCTGAACATGTGGTGAATTTTTGTAACAGCTGAGAAAAACTAAGTTTAGAGAATCTGAGTCTTTTATTGGGAAATAAGGAAACCTGCCAGAGTCCAGCTCCAGCAGGTTCAGGGTTTCCCAAAGGATGAGCGGCATTGGTGAAGGAGAGATGGACACAGACCTGGTGTTGATGCAGGACTGCCCGTTTATTGCCAGCAAATCTGTGATTTATATACCTTTTTGTTACATAGCCTTTTGGGTGACATACATGAGAAATCTTTTCTTCACATTACTCAAATTCTCCAAAACAAGTTTCTTGAAACATTAATGATGGTTACGTGCAACTTTCCCAGTGTTTTTCTCATATTTTTATCGTTAGGTGGACAGTCATGTGAAACCTTTCACGTACTCTTCTCACACTTTAAAAATTAGATACAATCACTTTCCTTAAAACTATGAAACAAAAAACATACGATTATTCCTTTAAAGCTAAACACACTCATAACACAAAAACACCATTACCCTATACTTGAATACCCACGACCTTTCAAAATTAAGCATAATCTATGTATTAAAACTAATATTTAATCTTTTCCTAGAAATCACGTAACAGCAAAAGTTAACCTGTTACATATTTAACTATGGCCAGGTACACTCTAGCAAATGTTTTCTGCCACAAGGAACTAAACTTTTATTTGTGTAGCTATAGAAAAACCAATTTCCAGAACAATGACATTTCTTGGGGTCCTGCCAGTACAAACTGCACAACAGTCTACAATTAGTGGGCCTCCATTTTTAGCCCCAGTTTCTTAACATAATGTTAAGGGGGTATATGATTTATCTAGTAATTTAATGAAAATTTCTGGCCCTGTCACTTCAGGACGGGCAATTATCTTTCCTCTCTGTGCTATAACGGCAGGGTAAATTGATAAAATTTCCCTCAATCCCTGGAGTGTATTTTCTGTGGTTGGTTAGCAAGTTGTAGTTTCTCAACCCCTAGGATTTCCACCGGCAGCATGACTAAGCAAAGCAGGAGAAGCAGAACCGCTGCTTTCCCGGATGTGCCATGCCATCTGGGGTCATCAGTCTCCTTGACCATGTCAGAAGGTAGACTTTTGCAGTTGGTCCCCAACAGAAACCCAACTGATGTTTGCTCTTCAGGGAGTCATTATTTTTATTATAATAGACAATAAGCAAAGGTGCCTTCTGATCCAGGAGACCTATTTTGATCTTTCAGATTTGCTTGCTACACAATCTTGAAAATATAAAACCAGTCGTTTACATCTGCTCTCATTCTGAAAGCTAAAAGATCCATGGAGAATTGTCTTCCAACACTGGTAACCACCTATGTGGTGTGATTTCAGGAAAGTAACTGATGTATAAACTTCTGCTCATCTTAGCCTCATCCTTTCAGCAGATAATTTATACATGTACCTCACATTTTCCTTGCAGCATCTTCTCTTCAATGCATTACCCAGAGTTGACTACCAGTGTCCCACAAGTCACTGTTCTCAGCAACCATGGTTACTTGACTCACTACAAATTTTTGTTCTTACTTTCTTTTTATTCCATTTGCTTCACTTTTCAGAATATATGAGACAATAAGCTTTACAAACATTTTGGTACTTTCCTCAAGCTGTTCTTTACTTTGAGCATATGGCTTAAGAGAGTTGAGGACATAAGGCATATTAGCACCCATACTTCTTTTGTTCTCTTTTAAAAAATGAACTCTAGACACATTTCATTTTCCTCTCCTTCTATAATAGAGTAAGTTATAATAGAAAAAAATAAGATCTGAGAGCACATGGAGGAGGAGACAAAGTTGAGGGGTGCAGGTACAGAAACAGAAATCTTAGAAATATGATAGACCCCCAACTGCATCTTTAATCTCTTTTTCAATATTTCAATTTCAATATCTGCCTGTAAATACACATACATACACACACACCACACCCCTACCATCTTACTGCATTCTTGATTATGTTTATATCAGGAATTAAATGCATTCCTTAGAATCTGCTTGTGAAAAGTGTTTTTTTTTTTTTTTTTTTTTTTTTGAGTTGGAATCTTACTCTGTCCCCCAGACTGGAGTGCAGTGGCCGCTCCCGGCCACCGCAGCCTCGACCTGCTGGGCTCCGGCAATCCTTCCGCCTCAGCCTTCCGAGTAGCCGGAATTACAGGCGCGCGCTACCATGCCCGGCTGATTTTTTTTTGATTTATTGTAGAGATGAGGTCTCGCTGCCCAGGCGGGTCTCGAACCCGCGGGCTCAGGCAATCCACTCACCTCAGCCTCCCAAAGGCGCGGGATTACAGGCTGAGCCACCGAGCCCGGCTGTGAAAAGTGTTTTATAAGTTCCTTTATTTTATTTAGTGGACTTCATCTTGCTCTCAATTTGAATTCCAGGTACAGGGAGGGTAAACAATTTTTCACCATAAGGTAGCTCAGTCAATCCCTTGTGAGTAAATACTTTAACATCCAACAAGTTAGAGCCCTATTTTGGCTGTGTTTCCTGCTAACAAAGGCTCTCCCTTCCTGATCCCTCTTTCCAATCTGCATGGGGAGGTTTCATCCATCCTCATGTGGCAGGAGTTGAGGCCACTGTCTAACACATTCTTGATATTCTTTGCTACAAAGGGGTTGGTTTATTCCTCAAGGGACCTGTACTCATGTCCTTTGAGGTATGGCTCGTTACATCTGAACTTGTTGGATTGTTTTGCCAGTAATCACTTTTAATGTCTTGGTTCCTGCCAGTGCAAGTTGTGAGGTCCCTATGCTATGTGGTTTCCTTTTTCCAGTCAAGAGACTCTTTCAGGTCCTTGTGGCATCTTCACATTTTCTCCCTGGAGTACACAGGAATTCCTGGGTCTCTAGCATGCCTTGCATAGTCTGTGGGAGGATTGGAGCATTCTCTTAGGTACATCATCAAATACCTCCCTTCATAGCCCCTGTTGTACAGCTCTTTGGACTGTTGACAGAGAAGCTGAGCATCAATCTCTCAGTAAACTTATTTCAGCTTTCTATGGGCATTTTGAATTATCTTGTTCTCTCTCTTTGGCCAAGGCACAAGATTCACAATATGGCTGTTCTCATTCTAAGAAGAAAACCAGGCATCTCATCAGCTTAACTGCATCTTCTCTGAGATTTGTGCCTTCTTTTCATGGCAAAAGACTTTTTTCTTCTTTCTTATGGATGAGCATATCCCTTGCATCATATCATTTGTAATCTCCAAATAATGGTTTCTAGTAAAACTCTAGGACAAAGGTCCATCAGGCCTAGATACCTATATGTAACTTGGAGTTTAAGGGACTTATAAAAAGTGTATATTTTAAAATAAAGACTCAATTTCAAGAATCTTACTGGGGATTTAAAAAATCTAATCTTGGAAATCAAAAACTGAACATGAACACCCTTTTATCTTGCATTCTTGTTTTCATTCTTAGCCTCCCTTTGGTAGTGGCCAAGGCTTCACTCCACTAGCTGACATGGAAAGAGCATCATGCACAAACAAATGTGAGAAAGGAAAGTCCACAATTAATATGTTTTAAAATATTCTCATAGCAGAAACTAGTCCTAGCTAACTTAACCAAAGGAAGCATATTGGAAGACTATTGGGACTGGGATTTAAATGGGAGTCTGAGGGGTAAGCATGGGAATGGGCAGGAGTCTAGGATGATCTTGACGATCCAGATGTGGAAAGCATAGCCGTGTGACTAAGATGGCGTTATTTAAGATTCAAAGGCCAGGTAGAGAACATCAGTGGCTGAGCTTAGGCATGAGCCTATACTCTGTCTGCCTTGACCAGGGATGAGGAGTCATGCTCTCTGTTAGCTCCAGCTTCCATAATGGGTTGCAGGGACCTGGATTACCCTGTCACCAACACAGCAAATGTTAGTGGTAGACTTTGAAGGTTGACCAACCTCCAAAAAGAAAATCGGGGTGCTATGAGGAAATCATTCTTGAAAAATCCTAAATGACAAATATGTTCAAATGAAAACAAAGAAAAATTTGAGAGGAAAGGCTCAGATTAGAAGGCAAGGTATTAAAAAATGAACTCTCTCTTTGCACTTCTGTAAGGATAGATGCCACGTAGTGGTTTGATGCACAACTTTGGCTTTGGCACACACATGACAGTGCCCCTTGCCCCTGCTTTTCTCAGCTCCTCTTTTTCATTCTTCTTCTCTGGAGGCTTCTTTCTCTCCTTCTCTGTGTAAATGGTCCCTCCACAGCACCTGAGTTCACAGTTCTGCCAATCAGGTAAAGTGCCGATTTACCCAAACCACTTCATTCCAATTATAAACTTCCAAAAGAACATATCAGATCAGACCAACTTGGTGTATCCATGCCAAATGAGTTATGGACACATGGGAATGGGTGAGTATAAAGGGTTATGTGGCACCAACATTTCTGTGGGTGGTATGAAGCTAGCAGTGGTTCTCAGAGAGGAGAGAATGGGAAAACAGGCTAAAAGTCTCTATGAAAGACTGAGCCTACACCATAACGAATTTTTATCTATCTATTTAATTATCTATTTATAATTGATGTATTTAACTTTATGTTATTATACAGGTGTGGGGTACAAGTCAGGATTAGGTATACATGTAAAGTATGTGCAGGTGAAGTTTGGACTTCCAACTGGCCTCACTTCCCCTGGTTTAGAATCAGGTAATCTTTGTGTTGTGTTGTTGTGTCCCCCTCCCCCGCATTTTCCCCTATTAGAAGAAAATTGTGATTTTAAAAATTCTTGGGGGAAAATCACTAATTATATTTTTCCTCTTTTTTTTTTTTTTGAGTCAGAGCCTCACTCTGTCACCCAGGCTGGAGTGCAGTGGCATGCTCACAGCCACCCCAGTGTCGACCCCCTGGGCTCAAGTGATCTTTCCGCCTCAACCTTCCAAATAGCCAGACCCATAGGTGCCCGCTATCACACCCAGTTAATATTTTGATATATGCCGGGCTCGGTGGCTCAGCCTGTAATCCCGCGCCTTTGGGAGGCTGAGGTGAGTGGATTGCCTGAGCCGGCAGATTCGAGACCCGCCTGAGCAACTTGGCGAGACCTCATCTCTACAATAAATCAAAAATTAACCGGGTGTGGTAGCGCGCACCTGTAGTTCCAGCTACTTGAAAGGCTGAGGCGGAAGGATCGCCAGAGCCCAGCAGGTCGAGGCTGCAGTGGCCGGGAGCGGCCACTGCACTCCAGTCTGGGAGACAGAGTGAGACTCCAACTCAAAAAAAAAAAAAAAATTGATATATGGTAGAGACAAGGTCTCACCGAGTTGCCCAGGCTGGTCTCGAGCACCTGGGCTCAGGCAATCCTCTTGCCTCGGCCTCCCAAAGTGCTGGGAGTACAGATACATTTTTCCTCGTAAGATTAATTCCTAGAAGTGGAATTATTCATGCAAAGAATCATTATATTTATGAATTTCAAATGTATATAAAGTTGTCTTCCAGAAAGTTTGTGCCAATTTACACAAATTCTAGCTACTTAAAAGTAGTAATTTTCCTGCACTCTCATCTGGGTTTATTAAATTGCTTATTAGAAATATTAAAATAGTCCATTGCTTTAATTTACACATTTTTAATCCCAAGCTGCATATCTTTAATCCCTCTTTCATAAACATACCTATAGCCATTGTGCTTCTTCATATATTCTACTTTTATTGTGTTGGTTTTTATCTTACTGATTTTAAAGACTCTTCAGGTTATAAAAGATAACAATCCTTTATTATTATGCATGTTTCAAATATCTTTGCAGGCTATGGTTTGCCTTTTGAAGTTTTATATCTAGATGTTTAAAACATAGCCATGAAGTAGTTTTTTAAACCTATGACTGTATGATGTGATTAAGTAAAAATTTGGTCAGAGGGGCATTGTCTTTTACAGAGTTATTATTTGTTCTATGTGGAATATGGTGCTCTTTCATTCTATCTTGTCTAGGAAGTGGAGGGGCTGCTGACCAGAAGTGAAATGCAGGCAGAGGAAGGTTGTAACTTTATGCTCAAATGATGCTACCGATTTGTTGACAGATTTGATCACATTAACCCAATCTATAGTTGGTCTATGCTCATTTTATTTTGACACTTCAGGATAGTATAAGAAGAAAACAAAGGCGATTAACGATGGCCAGTTGTCAGCATGTTGTCTGTGAGGCTCTGCTTGTAAATTTTCCTTCAGTTTTCCAAGTTGATATTCAAAGGTCAAGATTTTCTTGAGAGTTAATTTGAATTAACTCCTGTGTGTTAGATGGAAATTGGCTTGAAAGCTAATAGGTAGTGGGAGGTATTACTTCTTGCAAGAGATATTTGGTTGAGAAACAACCAATTTGTATGCTATGAAGTTTTTCAGAGAAGAAAATTAAATTATTTTATCTTTAGTTTTAAGGCATAAGCATCTATCTTCGAGTTTTCTAGTCAGTCTGAGAGATGCCATTGCACATATCTTTGCTTCATTTTCATCACCACCTGACAAATGGTATTTCAATTTTGTTGTCATACTAAGGGTTTACTTCTCTTGATTATTATAGATGCATCCAGTGCAAACTAGATAAAGAATTATATAAGGAAGTAACAGTTTAACTCAAAGTTCATAAAAAGAAAACATGCTAGATTGCACCTTGTCTAGTTTATAACCGCAGATGGCTTGTTCACCACAGGCTCTAACTACTCAAACACAACACAGCGAAAATGCAGACGCACCCTAAGATGACTCCCCCTACCCCCAATGAGTCCCTGCTCTTGTATAATCCTTTCTTCTTGAGTGTGGGCAGAGTCTGGGGCTTGCTTCTAACTAATAAGATACGCAAAGGTATGCAGAGATATGCATTTTGATGAGTTTATATTGTATGGCAAATATAATGGAATGTCACTGCCTTGATTACTTAATCATGTGACTCTGTCTTAACTCACTGCAACTAGAGATTTTTCTGTTGGCCTTAAAAAGGCAAGTGGCCATGTTATAAACTGTCTATGGAGAGGAACAGGTAGCAAGGAACTACCTCTAAGACCTGAAGGCGACCTCCAGTCAATGATCAATAACAGTGAAGACTCTCAATCATAATGAATTCTCCAAATACCCCCCAAAAGTTTGGAAAAGTGGATCTTCCCCAGTCAGACCTCCAGATGAGAATGCAGCCTGGTTAATACCTTGATTGCAGCCTTGTGAATTCCTAAGCCGAGGGCCCAGCTACACCATACCCAGACTGCTGACCCACAGAAACTATGAGGAAGTAAGGCATATTGTTTTAAATTGCTAAGTTTGTGGTAATTTGTTACACAGTACATATAACAGATATACAAACCTAAACTCACTGCTGTGTTTCTCAAGTCTGTTGTATTTTTTTTTATCAGCAGAACTATTTTTCTAGTAAAATTCATCTTTGATTTCCAAAGTCAAGTGGCTATCGAATCCTGCTGATTTTGTATCTGAAAGGGTTTAGTCTTTTTGCCTCAGCATAACCATTAGAAAGCATTCAGGCAAGCTGGGCTCGGTGGCTCAGCCTGTAATCCTGTGCCTTTGGGAGGCTGAGGTGAGTGGATTGCCTGAGCCCGCAGGTTCAAGACCCGCCTGGGCAACTTGGCGAGACCTCATCTCTACAATAAATCAAAAAAAATTAGCAGGGCGTGGTAGTGCGCGCCTGTAGTTCCAGCTACTTGTAAGGCTAAGGCGGAAGGATCGCCAGAGCCCAGCAGGTCAAGGCTGCGGTGGCCGGGAGCGTGCCACTGCACTCCAGTATGGGTGACAGAGTGAGACTTCAACTAAAAAAAAAAAAAAAAGCATTCAGACATTCTACTGCAAAACAAGCAGCAGCCTATCCCATCCCCCTTGGCAAATCTCCTTCAGATGCAAGACCAGGACAGCCCAACCATTCATGGTTTAACATAATAATCTCTAGTAAACTGGGTTCCTTGTCAAGGCCAAAGATCAAAGATCACCCTTTGATTGGCCAAGGTCATAGAAGTAATAATACTACCACCTTTGGTCAAGGAGTCTGTGAGTTGCAAATGTCTAATAAGACTCTTGCAGGACCTCTCCCCCCTAGGGTTAACCTAATCTGCCCTTTGTGACCTACGTGATGCAAATAAACCCCACCAAGGCAGCAATCATGTGACTAACCCGCCCTTCTGCCTGCTGTCCATCACCTGATGGCAGTACCTGCACTTGCCTGCCCCTTCGTGCTGATGTAGAAGCAAACCACCACCCAATCACCGTAATGATCTCCCCCCATCTAGGGGAATGGTTAAAAGGACTCAACCACAAGCAACCAGTGGCTATTGCCTTGCTAGACTCTGGTGTGGCCATGTGCTCTTTGAGTCATGGCTGTCACCATGCTTCCTGGCTTTGGACCCCTCCCCCACCTTGGGGAGGTGAATCTTTCTCCCTTCTCTTTTTCTAATTTACTTTTAAATAAACTTTTCTTTCTTAACCTTTTTCTGTGTTGCAATTTCTTTGCATTTACTTGGATCTCTGGGTTACTGGTGCTGCGCTTCCCCTCTCCATCCCTCCTGCAATCCACCCTCACCCTGTCTGTACCCTAACAGTATCTAAACCATCTCTCATGTAATTCCACTTTTCCATGTCTTCTTCAATTTTTCTGGCTTATACCTTCATTAGCTCCCACCAAGAATGCTGCAAATTGTTTTACTCCCTGGGCTTTCACTGTGCCTTTATGCTGTGTAACGTTGGCACATTACCCAAAGCTGTGCATCCCAAAACACCTCCTGCAGATGCCAGTCCGTGTAATGTTAACGATAGTGCAAACTCCGTAGGGGAAGGTAGGTTGCTCTGTCCACTATTGTGTGCCTGATATGAAGTAAGTATGTACTTTAGAAAATAATGAGTACAGAGGTCAGAATATTTCTGGCAGAAAATAATAAGTATCATAAAAATAGGAAGCCTGGTCAAATAAGAGGGATTTTAATAAATTGTTATTTATTGAAGGCTGATATGTAGTGGGAGGTATTACTTATTCTTGCAAGAGCTATTTGGCTGAGAAGCTGCCAATTTATATGTTATGAAGTTTTTCAGAGAAGAAAATTAAATTATTTTAATAAATAATTTTATAAGAGGGAGTTTAAGGAATTATTTTTCTACTATGAGAGTTTGCAGAGCTCATCCTTGTCTCAGAACAGATGTGCAACATAAGTAGGATGACTGGCCTTCTCACTTCTGGCTCCCTTATTTTATTTCATTTTATTGTATTTTTTTGAGTCAGAGTCCCACTCCATGGCTCAGGCTGGAGGGCAGTGGCATGCTTCTGGCCACTGCAGTCTCGACCCACTGGGCTCCGGCAATCTTTCCGCCTCAGCCTTCCAAGTAGCGGGAACTATAGGCGCATGCTACCATGCCCGGCTAAATTTTTGATTTATTGTAGAGAAGAGGTCTCACCAAGTTGCCTGGCATGTCTCAAACCTACAGGCTCAGGTAATCCACTTGGCCCGGCCTCCTAAAGTGCTGGGATCACAGACTGAGCCACGGAGCCCGGCCTCCCTTTTTAAATCGAAATCACCCTGGCTGAGAAGATAAATTTAAGGTGGTGGGTGGTGGGTGCGGAGCTGGTGCAGAAGAGGAGAGCAGATAACCAGGCAGTTTTCCTAACTCTAGCCTCTAACACATGCTTCCCTTTTAAATGTAAATGAATTGAGAGGAAATGTGGGGACTTGTGAGGGGCAATATTCTTGAGTTTTGTTGTTGCTGTTGATAAAGCATTGCAGTTTGCTATGTCCTTTGAGATTGTAAATCTCAAAGGGAATTCAATCCCATGTGTTTCTGGTTAGTTAGCACTTGAACTATCCAAAAGTTTTGTAAGAACCATTTGAAGTCCAAAAAATCTTTATGAAGCTTTTTTTCCCTCCTTTCTTTCTTTACTTTTCTTTCTTTCTTTTTTTTTTTTTTGGTTGTGATGTGTTGGGAGGAGGATTTTGAGTTAGAATCAAGATCATAAAGAAACTTCTCTAAAGTGGTAAAATAACTAATCAAGGCAAATACTAAACATGAAATCTGTGTTGTTCAAATCAGTTGTCAGTGTGGCCCAATATAATTGCTTCATTTTTAAAACTAATCTTTGCCTATAATAAATATCCACATATTTCATAAATCTAGTATTTATATGATACAGATTTAAATAACACCTTCTGTTTTATTTCCAAATTACAGTAGAAATTATTTCAAATCTTGGTCATATATCATTGAATATTACTGTAATCTCTTCTTTATTAAATGAGTCACAGAGAACTTCTTAAAAGGAGAGACAGCAAAGGAGTATTAAGCAATAGAGAGATTATCGATGTTGTCACTCTCTGTCCAAAGAACTGAAAGGTTATATATCAAATTCCAATATGTGTGCAGTCATATCATCTGCTGAGAAAGTTTGAAAGTAAGTGACTACATATAAAAATAGAATAAGAGTGTGTAGCATCGTTACATTTCAAGAAGCACTGCAAGTGTCCCATATAGAAATACACAAAGACCAATGATGAGTCATGCTCAAAAACTCTTTTCTTGCTAAATTTCAGTGTCTCAAATCCCTAGCTGAGAGTGCCAATGTGTCTGAAACCCAGGGAGAGGTTGCCTCCTTGGCTCTGCCTGTTACAGGTTGTATTTGGTCCAGATTTACTCTGTTGGATTTGGTATCAGAGAATAATGACAAATTTCACATATAATGAGTACAGCAACAAAACTATAAAGTGAAACTGTCTTATGAAACATTGTTTCTGAAATTTGATGCCAGGATATATCCCAAACTTGAGCATACATCTCTAAGTTCATATTCCTCTCTCCTTAATTCTAGTCATCACCAACTGCATTCAACATATCTTAACTCGGAACAAAGAACCTCACCACAATCATAGTAGAATTAACTTGTAATGAAATTTGTGCTTACCACATCCTCTGAATGGGCCAGGATTTTATAGAACATGCTTGATTCCATTGGGAAATATGTTTATTTTTGAATTTCTGAGCAGATGCATTTCTGCAGTTAAATAGCAGCTTGCCAAGAAGTTCTGAAATCTAGCCATTTTAATAAGAAAAGCCAAAATAATGGTATAAGTTCTTGACCATCTGTTGGTGCTCTTACAGAGAAGATTAATGCCTTGAGTAGGAGGGACAACTACACTGAATCCTTTTGATATCATCCGATTCTAAGATTCTGTTATTCAAGCCACTCAGATTCATTTATTATTGCATGCAATTTATTGCCATTTACTTTTGGACTAGCTATGCATAAATTTGTGTTATTTGAGATACATAACTTTCTCAAAGTTACTTCTCTACCTTCACTAATATCTTTTCTACTTAGTCCCTGGTGTTCAAAATATATTTAAAGGGGATGAGGGGTCGGAGAAGAAATGTTTTCCATGTCATATTATAAACAAGGTCTAAAATAAAAATCTTTTGGTGAGAGAATACACTGTAGTTTTAATTTTCATGAAGGTGAAAATGACTGACACCAATGCTTTTACAGTCAGCAAATTGGGATAGCAAACATTAGATACCCCTGAAGGTGTGAAGAGAGACATCCCACAGGGAAGGGCAGCCAAAGAAAATAGAAGTCAGGGAGCAGGGGAAACTTTACTGTTTTCTGTAGAGTTGAACTGTCTAGTTTTCTAGGTGGAAAAGTATTACATTTACCCCACAACTTTAGACTGGATAGGTAACTACCCCAAAGTGTAGGAGAGTACCCAGAAGTGGTTTGAATGCTAACTATTTCTCCCTACAAACTTTGAAATTATTTCCATTAGGTAAAAATTAAAAAGGCAACAAATATTTAAGTTTAGCATTTAATTATATGCTAGAGGGAATGTAAAGAAATAAAAAAGGTAACAGCCCGTTTTAAACACAGAGAACGCATAAAAAAAGAGAAAGCTAGCCAGGCTCGGTGGCTCAGCCTGTGATCCCTCGCCTTGGGAGGCTGAGATCTCAAAAAAAAAAGAGAGAAAGCTAATTTTAGAAACAAATTGCCACCCTATTGAATTAAGACCCCAGAAAGGTATTTTTGCATCAAGTTAAAAAAAGTAAACCTTATCAAATTTATTTTTCGCAACATTTATGTGTACTGATCCAAAGTAGGCTCTTGCTTAGTCAGAAGAAAATTAATAGTAGTAAACACTGAACAATCAGAGGCATAGGGGCAAATTGCTTTCTGTTCTTTACAACAGGCTACTTATGACCTTATTAGGAAATGTTGTAAATGGGTTTCTTAGCATTTTGAACAAAATACTTGTACTCCCTACTGAAAATAGCTTAACATGAAGTCCCAGAGGAATTCTGTCTGCCTCATAAAATTGCTTTTAGAGTTTTCAGTTGCTGGCTTCCTCCTTCCAAATGCACAGTGAATATACATTCCAACCCCAAGTAAAGATTTTAGAGATATAACACATTTCTCATTCAAATGATGGGCTTTTGCCTAATTTTTTCAGTAAAGGATATTTAGCTACTTTGAAGTTCTTAATCTATTAATCTATAATTTTAAGTGATGAAATATAAATTAATTACCTGCCCTATGATTCCTAATATACTCAACATGACTTCCCTTTCCCTAAGTAAAGATGTATGTACATTCTCATGCTTCTAGCCATCTGCTAGCCTGAGAGATTGTGTAGTATGATTGCTGAGAATGTGGCCTCAAATTCCAGCCACACCACTTCCCAGCTACGTACCCTTCAGCAAGTCATTTACCCTCTACAACAATTCAATTTCCTGGTCTGTAAGCAGAGTCATAGTGGCATCCACCAAAAGAGAACTGCTGTGAGTAGTAAGTGAGAGAGTGAATGTAGTTTTGCAGCATAAAACCCATCATATAGAATGCTCTCAAGAACTGTGAGCAACTTTTTTGTTCTTATTACTAATTGATTTTTTCCCCCTGGATTTTGTTAACTATATTATATTTTTCTAAAATAAATGTTTTCTGTTTTTTACTTAATGAAACATAAATCTTGTGTAAGCAATAATTATTGACTGAATTCCAATTTGTAGTCAAATGCAGGATATACCGAGGCCATTACCTGGTGAATGCAGGGTTTGTAGATAGCCAATCTAAACAATTTAGAATCTAAACTGAACAGTAAGATTAATTTTTACAATTCTAAAAGTAGAAGTGGTTGTTACACAGTATAATAGCAAATTTGACCTCTGAAATCTTTGCATAAATGCATGATATGGTTCATTGTACACTTAAATTCTCATTTTGATCTGTTAACAATTTACTGAGATACGCAAACACAAATAAAGTGAACACTGTGGGAAAGTGTGTTTGATATTTAAAACCTCCTCTCAAACTAATTCAAATATTTCATTCATTATGTATCAAATTCCGAAAGACCGAGCCAAACAAGATGGAAGAAATAGGGACCATCAACTTTTCTTTTTCTTTTTGAGTCAGAGTCTCACTCTGTTTCCCAGGCCATAGTACAATGGCACACTCACAGTCACTGTATCCTCGACCTGCCGGACTCAGGCAATCCTTCCACCTCAGCCTTCCAATTAGCTGGAACTACAGGCACACACCACTGTGACCAACTAATTTGTTGATTTACTGTAGAGACGAGGTCTTACCAAGTTGCCCAGGCTGGTCTCGAACCCCTGGACTCAGACAATCCTCTTGCCTTGGCCTCCCAAAGTGTTGGGATTACAAGGTTACAGGCCACTGTGCCTGGCCCCATCAATTTTTCAGTCTCTACTGGGCCATTTCCATTGTCATACAATACAGAAGGATTATCCTGCCTTAAACATACCAACAAATAAACCTTCTTTGATTCTATGCTCTCCTCCAACAAGCACACCATTCCTCTGTTCCCTTTTATTACTATACTCCTGTCTTGTCCTAACAACTTCACTGAAAGCTTTCTTATTATAGTCATTAATAACCCTTGCATTGCCGAGTCCAGTGTCACTCTTCATCTTTGACTCTGTTTGTTACTTGGCTTCTAGTCCCTACTCTTAATCTCTTTGGTCTCTAAACACTGGAATGCTGCAAGCATTATGTACCCCCTATATGCACCCCTTTTCTCCCTCTATTCTTTCAAGCTTTAAGTACTCCCTTTTCTCCCTCTATTCTTATTCTCTAGGCATCTTCATCCAGGCCTCTGCTTTTAAGTATTGCTATATACAGATGAAACAGATGACCCTAGCTTAGATTTCTAGTACTGACCAATCCCATGAAGTCAGATTTCAAACTGCTGACTTCATATCTGTGACAAAATGAAATGCAGAATACCATGGAGATTTTGTGACTTCAGTTCCAGTAATAAAGAAAATATCGCCAGGCTCAGTGGCTCAGCCTGTAATCCCGCACCTTTGGGAGGCTGAGGTGAGGGATTGCCTGAGCCCATGGGTTCGAGATCTGCCTGGGCAGCCAGACCTCATCTCTACAATAAATAAAAGCCGGGCTCGGTGGCTCAGCCTGTAATCCCGTGCCTTTGGGAGGCTGAGGTGAGTGGATTGCCTGAGCCTGCGGGTTCGAGACCCGCCTGGGCAGCGAGACCTCATCTCTACAAATAATCAAAAAAATCAACCGGGTGTGGTAGCGCATGCCTGTAATTCCGGCTACTTGGAAGGCTGAGGTGGAAGGATCGCTGGAACCCAGCAGGTCGAGGCTGCGGTGGCCGGAAGCGGCCACTGCACTCCAGTCTGGGCAACAGAGTGAGACTCCAACTCAAAAAAAAATAAATAAATAAAAATAAAAATCAATCAATCAATCAATCAATCAATCAGCCGGGCGTGGTAGTGCATGCCTGTAATTCCGGCTACTTGGAAGGCTGAGGTGGAAGGATCGCTGGAGTCCAGCAGGTGGGGGAATGCGGTGGCCGGGAGCGGCCACTGCACTCCAGTCTAGGCGACAGAGACTCCAACTCAAAAAAAAAAAAAGAAAGAAAGAAAGAAAGAAAATATCACAGTAAAGTGAATCACACAACACTTTTGGTTTTCCAGTGCATATAAAAGTCCTGTTTACATTATACGATAGTCTCTTAAGTGTGCAATAGCATGTTTATTAAAAAACACTGTATATACCATAATTAAAAAACAGTTTTTTGCTAAAAAATGTTAATGATCTTCTGAGCTTTCAGCAAGTCATAATCTTTTTAACTGGAGGAAGTTCTTGCCTCGATGTTGATGGCTAATGACTGATCAAGGTGGTGGTTGCTAAAGGTTGGTGTGCCTGTGGATATTTCTTAAAATAAAACAACAGTGAATTGTCACATCAACTAACTCCTTCTTTCATGAAAGATTTCTCTATAGCATGTGAGGAGGTGTGATAGCTTTTTATCCACAGTAGAACTCATGTCAAAATTGAAGTCAGTCCTATAACCCATGATGCTACTTTTTTCAACTAAGCTAATTAATGAAGTATCCTAGATCCTTTGTTGTCATTTCAACAGTGTTCAAACCATCACCAGCAATGTATGAGAGTTTCAGCTATTCTATATGACCATCAGCATTTGGTTTTATTAGTTCTTTTGAGTTAAGACATTGTAATAGGCATGCAGTTGTATCTCATTTGGGTATTAATTTGTATTTATTTCATAACTAATGACCTTGATGATCTTTTCATGCAATTACTTGTCATATGAATATCTTTGATAAAGTGTCCATTTTGTATTATGTTGTTTTCTTATGATTGAGTTTTGAGAATTTTTTTATATCTTTGGTGTAAGTTGTTTAGCAGAGAAATGAATCACAAATATTTCCTCCTACTCTGTGGCTTATCTTTTCAAAAAGCACAAGAATTTAATTTTATTGAACTCAAATTGTCAACTTTTCTTTTCCAAATTGTGGCTTTGGTGTTATAACTGATAAATTTTTGCCTAACCCAAGGTCACACAGATTTTCTGCAGTGCTAATTCCTAGAAGTGTTGTAGTTTTAGATTTCACACTTAGATATTGTTCTATGTTAAGTCAGTTTTTATATGTGAGGTTTGACTTAAAATTCTCTCCTTCCTTCATTTGTTTCTTTCTCCTTCCCTTCCCCCCTTCTCTCTATATAAAAATCTTGTATATATATGTGTGTGTGTGTGTATACATGTATATAAACACATATATTCTTAGTTCATTAGTGCTGCTATAATAAAATACCTGAGACTGAGTAATTTGTACAGAACAGAAATTTCTTGTTCTAGAGGCTGGGAAGTCCAAGATCAAGGTGCCAAAAGATTTGGTTGTCTGGTGAGAGCCACATTCTGATTCCAAGATGGTGCCTTGTTGCTGCAACCTCTGGAGGGGCAAAACACTGTCCTCATCTGATGGAAGGCAGAAGAGCAAGAAGGTCAAATACTGGGTGAAGCCTCATTTATAAGGGCCTTAATCCCATTAATGGGGAGAATCCCTCATGACCTAATCACCTTCTAATGGACCTAGCTCTTAATACTATCACACTGGCCATTAAGTTTTAACACCTGAATTTTGGAGGGGCCACATTCAAACCATAGCACGTGTGGATATCAAATTGTTTTAGCACCAATTGTTTTTGCACCAAATTGCTCTTGTACCTTTTTTGAAAATCATTTGGGCATATATGTGAGTCTATCTCTGGACTCTGATTCAGTTTCATTGCCCTGCTTTGTCTTGAAATCAGGTATGTACGTCCTCCAATTCTTTTTTTTTTAATTATTGCTTGTTTGGCATTCTAGTTCATTTGCATTTCTATATAATTTTAGAATCTGAAAAAAAAATCTCTGCTAAGACTTTGGATTGAATTGTATTGAATCTGTCAGTTTGGAACACCTTAATAATACTGTTTTCCAATCTGTAAAGACAGCATATCTCTCTAGTTATTTAGCTCTTTGTTTATTTCTTTCTTCAATATTTTGTAGTTTTTATCTTATACAGTTTACTCATATTTTGTTAGTTTTATGCCTAAGAACTTCATGTTATTTGGTGTTTTAATTCTAAATGATGCTGTTTTAAATTTCCACTTCTAATTTTTAGTTACTAGAATATAAAAATATGATTGATTTTTCTGCACTGACGTTGTCTCCTCAAGCTTCCTCAACTCATTTATTAGTTCTAGTGGCTTTTTTGTAGATTCATTGGGGTTTTCTATGTAGACAGTCTAGGACATCTGGTATGATGTTGAATAGGAGTGATGAGTATTTAGTCTTTGCCATTAAGTGTGATTCTAGCTGTAGTTTTTGTTGTTTGTTTTTTAACTTATCAGGTTAAAGTTCCCTTCTATTCTTACATTACTGAGAGGTATTCCTTCTACCATGAATAGATATTGAATTTTGTTAATTATTTTTTCTGCAACATTTGAGATGATCACATGTGCTTTTAAAAATATGGTGAATTATATTGATTGATTTTGAATGTCTAATATGCCCTGCATTTCTATTATAAACCCCATTATTTCATGATGTATTATCCTTCCTCCATATTGTTGAATGTCATCCACTAAAATTTTCCTGAGGGTTTATACTTATGTTCATGTGGGATATTTAATGTTGTCTTTTCTTGTAGCATCTGGATTTGGGATTATAGTAATGCATGCCTCCTAGATGAGTTAGGAAGTATTTCCTTGACTTAAATTTTCTGAAAGGTTTGTTAGAGTTGGTTTTATTTCTTTCTCAAATGTTTGATGCAATTAAACTATGAAACAGTTGGTTCTTAGAGTTGTCTATGTGGAAGTTTTTAAACCATAAGTTGAATTTCTTTAATAGATGTAGGGTTGTTCTGGTTATCAATTTCTCCTCCACCTGGGATTTTCTCCATTCACTGCCCATCCCTCCACCTACTCCATAAGAGTAACTGCTACAAGTTCTTAAGATAAGCTCATGTCTCACTTTTCCTGGCATGCACACTCTAAGATTTCCTCCTTTGTGCCCACAAAACTCTGTGCATGACTATTATTGATCTTATCTAACTATATGAGAATATAGAAAATTCACTATATTATAATTTTCTGTTTATATGTTTTCTTTTCCAGCAGACTATACAATTGGGGACAAGAATTATGTTGTTTTTATTATCACATACTTGGTACCTATACAAAAAAATCATAAATTTACACATATATGTGCTACTATTACACAAATATGTAATTAATATGTATGTACAGGTATATAATTAATATGTATGTACATACATATGCATACACACATATTTTCATATGTGCATATTTAAATTAACTCAGTATATATACGTACATATACTATATATACATATACACATACACATGTATGTATATATGCAGATAAGCATACATACACTTACACATATACACATAGATGTAAAAGTAAGTCTGTTTTTATCAGGTTCTTAAACCAAAAATCATCAGCATCATAATTTATTGACGTTACTGCCTGTGCTTAACCTTATGAGATTTAGAAAACATTTGGAATATTTTTTGAATCCATAAAGTTAACTCTTATGAGGAAAGTCAGGTTGAGAGCAATGCCATTTTTTTCCACATTTTCTTGGACTTAGTTGAAAGAATACGTAGAGAGAAGTTATTTATCAAGCCTATTGTGACCACTGGGTCATCTATACATTCACACACAAGTGTCTAGTTTTCTTCTACATTTCTTTGTGTCTCCTTTAGTATTTTCCTTTTTAAAAACAGGCTATATAACTGGGCACACTTTAACACCACAATTAGTCATGGATGTGGTGATTCATCAGGTTGGCTTAAAAGCACAGCAGCCTTGCCCTTCCTAAGCCTTGGCTGTTGGCAACTCTTTTCCCTGCTCTGAATCAGACGTGTATTTGTTTGAGTAATCAAGAAAGAACTGTCTGTCTTGTGACCTTAGAGGCTGGTGAAAGGGAGCAACTGAGTATTTTTGGCATAGGAAAGTTAGCAGAACAATGCAAATCTGTAGAGCAGAGTGCACTCTGCTTGGCTGCTTCCTCTGGGCAGACTTGAATGTCACAGAATCCTCTGATTGCTGGCATGATTTTTCACCCTTTGCAGAAAACCATTTTAATATAAGCAGAGTAGATTTCAGGTCTTAAAGAAACCATTCTTAAACTCTCTGTGTGTTCATTTTGTTAAACTATATACCACCTATTAAGACCTGCAGTCTTTCTGAAATAAGCATTTTGAATCCGACTGTGATAAGAGCCAGTAAGAGACAGCTTTACACATGGCTGCCACTGGGAGAAAAGGACACGAAATTACCCTGCTGGGGAATGAATGGATCAGCCTGATGCAAATTAGGTGAGGCAATCTGACCACACAGAGGGGATGTTGAAACATTTCAAAGATGAGTGAGAGGGGTGATAGCCAGTGAACCCAAGAACTTTGAATGAAATAACAGATCTTATGACAATGAAGCCAAAAGGTTCTGGCAGAAGCAAAGGATTCACTTCTTATAGTGAATTCACTCATCCTATTTCCTGTTAATCAATGGGTTCTTAAAAAATACCAGCTGGAGGAAGTCTAAATATTCAATTTTAAGGATGCCTATTAGATTATTTGCAGGAGGGTCTCTCTCTCTCTCTCTCTCTCTCTCTCTCTCTCTCTCTCATATTTTTCTCTTTTTAGGGATAGCAAGAAGTCATTATAATGCTAGCTAGAGGTACAACCACAATTCAGAAAAACATCTTGGTGGACTCCCTGCTCTGTGTTTGGCAGAAGTCTATGCCTTCTGTCTTGAAATATTTAAACAACCTACAACAATTTTTTGCTTGCCTGGGGAAACCTATTCCATTAGCAGAGTTGAGCTAATTACACGCCTTCTTTGAGTCATGTTCCCAAGTGATCTTATTCCAGATATGATTTGGGTACAGCTGTGTGTGCTGCTCTGATATCTTCCTAAAAGGAAATTATTTTGGAAGTAAAGCCACTGATAAAATCAACTCAGGAAAATGAACTTTGCAAATATGAAAATATGAGCTTTATTAAAAAACATGCTGTAAAAATACCAGTGATCATTTTTGCTGAAAGTAGTGTTAAATAAAATTTATGAGAGGCCATTGTTTTGGACTAAGCTCCTGCACTACGCCTAGAACAGACCAGACCAGAAAGGAGTCAGTGCTAGGTGCCACATAATCAAACTGGACTTTAAAATCAGCCAGTTTTCCAAAGCACCAGGAGATTCACAGTAACCAGTCAGAAAGGGCCTAGTCCTAATAAGAAAGTCCTCTCTGTTTTAATCCTATAAAGAAAGTAACTTTGAAGCAACCTACCTTCATTTTGTTCCTTGTGTTTGCTTTCTTCAGCCTTTTCTGCTTATAAAGCCTGTCTCCTCTGCTCAGCTTATTAGACGGCCTTTTGGTTTTATAAATGGGATGCTGCCTAATTCATGAATCATTAATAAAAGCCAATTCGATTATTAAACTAAATTTGTTAAAATTTTGCTTTTTGATAGTAGTATAGAAAAATGATATATCTTTAAGAGGAGAATGAGAACACCTAATTTGAGAAATGTGAGTCAGAAAAAGTTTTAGATAATTATAGTCAAAAGTGTTACCTAAGTAGTTACTTGAAAGACAATTTTCTATATAAAATAAAACATGAAAGGCTGATATGAAGAGAACAGGCATTAATGTTATAAAGAGAGACCAAAAAAAAAAAAAATCAGATTTCAGCTGGGTGCAGTGGCTTGTGCCTGTAATCCTAGTACCTGGGAGGCAAGACGAGAGGATAGCTTAAGTCCAGGAGTTTGAGACCAGCCTGGGTAACATAGACAGGCCTTGTCTCCACAGCAAATTAAAAAACTAGCCAGGCATGATGGTGCACACCTGTAGTCCCAGGTATTTAGGAGACTGAGGCAGAAGGGTTACTTTAGCCCAGGAGGTTGAGGATACGGTGAGCCTTGATCCTGCTGCTGCACTTCAGCCTGGGTGACAGAGTGAGACCTGACTCAAAAAAATAAAAATTAAAAATAAAACATATTCCAGGTTTCTTTCTATATCCCAACACTATTTCCTTCTCTTCTGGCCTTCTATTTCTACGTGTTTAAACATGTCAGTTCCATCTCTGGCCATCCTGAATCACTGCTCCCTAGAGTAAATGAGCACACCAGGGCAGACTCTTCCCCTCTGGGGACCGTCTGGGGAAAGCTTGCAATTTCTTGGCTCTGCCTTTAACTCACTGCTCTATCTCCTTCAGGGGTTAAGTACTGGAGGCTAATTGTAGCTACAGATCTAAAGCCACATTCGCAAATCTTTGAGGCCACTGGTCCGGCTCCCCCTCTTTCTTTTTTTTTTTTTTGAGTCGAAGTATCATTCCATCCCCCAGGCTGGAGTGCAGTGGCACTCTCACCGTCACCCCAGCGTCAACCTGCTGGGCTCTGGCAATCCTTCCGCCTCAGCCTTCCAAGTAGCCGGAACTACAGGTGCGCGTTACCACGCCCAGCGAATTTTTTTTTTAAATTTGTTTTCTGTAGAGATGAGGGCTTGCCAAGTTGCCCAGGCTGGTCTCGAACCCCTGGGCTCAGGCAATCTTCTCTCCTCGGCCTCCCAAAGTGCTGGGATTACAGGCTTGAGTTACCGCGCCCAGCTGTTCTTTCAATGGATTCTGAATTCAAGTAAGAAAAAAATGCTTGTGTGTGAATCTTGCTAAAGCTCCAATAGCTGATTAAAACTCAAAATACTTGAAATACTAGAGACGTATCTAAGCATCAGCCAGAAAACTTAAATAGGATTTATTTTCCTGAGAAGAAACAAAACCAGGAAAATAATATACATCAAATCCCTTCACATGTATGTGTTATACTGATGTCTGACAGCAGAAAGGCAGACATATAAGAGAGCCAGTCTAGAGAAAGCACCAGGCTTCGCTGAATGAGGATTCATTGGCCAGAGAAGAACTGAAACTTCAAAAAAACCCTGAAAAAAGAAAATAGTTATGAATTTTGCACCTCCCTCCTTTCTTCCAAAAGAAAGCACCTGCAAATGTTTGAGAGGGAAGCATGACTATCAACATTGTGAGGTCATGCAGTGCAGTCAGATCCCAGACTAAGGGACATTGACTTCAGGCTTTAAATGGGGATCTGTCACTATACAGCACGCACGTGAGATGCCATGAGTCTATGCTTGAAAAACTTCCCAGTGAGTCAGAGGATGGTGTGTTCTCTATGGGCAGGAGAGAGCTTCTTTTCAGAGAAAAGGAAGAAAAACTAAGAAGGTAGTTATAAGAGAGTTAGAGGCAGGAGGAAAAGAAGGGACAAATAATGGGAATGGAAAATGACTTGGCCAAAGTTGGGCAGATCAACACATTTGCAGATCTCAGATGGGGAATTATTTTTATTTAGACTAAGAAAGAAAATGACAACTTTCTTTTTTTTTTTTTGAGTTGGAGTCTTACTCTGTCTCCCAGACTGGAGTGCAGTGGCACGCTACCGGCCACCGCAGCCTTGACATGCTGGGCTCCGGCGATCCTTCCGCCTCAGCCTTCCCAGTAGCCGGAACTACAGGCATGCACTACCACAGGCGGCTAATTTTTGATTTATTGTAGAGACAAGATCTCGCCAAGTTGCCAGGGTGGGTCTTGAACCCGCAGGCTCAGGCAATCCACTCGCCTCGGTCTCCCAAAGTGCTGGGATTATAGGCTGAACCACTGAGCCTGGCCTTTTTTGTTTTTATTATAAAGATGTGAGCTACAATTCAGGGTTAGGTATACAAATGTTGATTATGTAGGTACTCTTGTTAATGAGGTGTGCCCCTCTCTCCCCTAGCAGTTTCCCACTACTGCCAATCCCTTTCTTATAGTAGTATAATTGTTCAAGGTCCACTTATGAGTGAGAACTTATGGTACTCTGTTCTTTGTTTCTGCTACAGATCACTGAGTATGATCGACTCTAAATCTATCCAAGTTGCTGCGAAGTCCATATGTTTGGAAAATGACAACTTCTTAACTCGTCTTCTTATAAATTGAGCACTACTCATTGAAACCCCTGCTTTCAGTGTGAAAGATCTCAGTGAGGCCTTTACTATGACACCATCTTCAACAAAATAACAAGTGACTGAGATCTAGACCCTCCACAGTTGCTTTTTCTGACAAACATGTCTTCTCCTCCACCACTATCCCCATGGATAAAAGAGAACTGGCCAACTCCTACTCTTTCAAAACTCCATTTAAATGGCATCTCCTCTAGAAGGCTTTCCCCAACCCCATCAAAGTCCCACTTCCCTCCCACCAGCCTTACATGGTCTCCTCTCAGATTTAGACTGACTGGCCCAGTGTTTAGGAAATTGAACTCCACAGTCAAAACAATCTGCAATTTCCTGTCTGCATGGTCACAGGCATAGGCAAGTTATTTAATCTCTCTTAAATTTTGTTTCTTCTTGGATAATATCTGGCAAACGATGGTATATTTTTATAGAGTTGTTGCGAACACAAAATAAAATAATGCACACAAGAGTACTTGACATGGTGCCTGGACATTGATAGAATTAAATAAAAAGGGGTCATAACTACTGCGCCAGTCCTTCCCATTCTCTAGCATGGCCTTTACCACACTACATTTCGGTCCTCTCTCTATCTATCTGCAGATCTGTTTGTCTACAAATTGTGATTGGGAAGTTGAGTCCTCAGTACCTGATACATCATGAGGTCCCGTAAACGTGTGTTGAATGAATTCAAAGAGTAAGCTTACCTCATGTTTTATCATAAGTGATACTGATGCCTGTGGTTATATTTTAGAAAGGACATGCTAGGGAAGAATCTGCCCAAGTTGAGCTATATCATCGCCTATTCTTTTAAAATATCTAAAAAAGAAGATTCTACAATCTCCTTTAGCAACATTCTCCAGTCAACATTTTCTCTAAGTCAAACATACACCTCCACTTTAAAATGAAAGTCTATCATTTAATTTTTTACATCAGTAGGAATGGAAAATAGCTGCCATCATTCCCTGTAAAATATACTCTCTTACATGTAAACATTCACATTGGCTCTCTTTCTCACTCTCCTCTTAGTAAAATAAACCTATTTCTTTAACCTTTTAAAATAGTCTTATCTTTCTAAACCTTTGAATAACTGTGGTTGTGAAAAATACTGCCACAAAGCATAAAAACAGTGAAACAATATTTGAAGCCTCAGAAGTGGTTTTAACACTTGAAGAAAGTGGTTAACACCTGAAGAAAGTGTTCACTTAAAACATTCATTTAAAAACAATCTGATGTTCTGAAGAGCTACACTTACTCAGAAATAGTGGTCTTCAAAACATTATTTTTTTATACTGCAAAGCATATTATATACAATAATGATCTTCAAAATGTTATTATTGTAGTATATATTATTATGTCATTAAAAATTGCTATAGTGGTCTTCAAAAATTATGATAAATATACATTATTATATTTATGAGTAACATCTTTGTACTTTCCACCAATTGTACTTAGTCCTTCTTAGTTTTATAAAAATATATTTCCAAATGGTTGAAATATTAAGTGGGTATATTAAGAACTCCAAAATATTTTATCCTTTGCCACATTAACTATAGTTCTAAAGACTTGGCCCAAGAAGAACTATCAGTAGGTTCATCACAACCTGATTCAAAACAGTGAAAAGTTAGAGACAACCTAAATTCTAACACTAGAAAAAAGGTTAGATAAAATAAGACATTTTGTTTCAGAAAACTTTATACAACACAGTCTTTCCCAAAGAATAACAACGTCTTTATAAAGTATTATGTATAATACTTTAAATATTATTTTTAATATTTTAATATTTAAAGTATTTAATAATACTTTAAATATTATGTATAATATTTTAAATATTATTTTTGACATTGAAAGTTGTGTATGGTATAGAATTTAAAATAACTCAAATTGTATGTTCAATATGAAAAATTTGTTTAAAGCAACATTTAAATTAATATATTGTGGTAGACAATTGTCATATATATACAGTGTAAGACTTAAACTTAAGACTTAAAAGTATGTACTGTTTTGACATCTGGTATTGAATGGTCTAACTGCAAGTTTTCCTCCTCACTTTGCTTCCACAGATAAGGACCCTAGTCATACCATCCTCCTATCAAAGGAACCAGGAACAGCTTGCTTATCCCTGAGCACTAAGCTTCAGTTCTGCCCATGGAATTATTCAAACAAGAGGATTACATCTTCCTTTGAAAACCAAGGGTCATCTCGCCCTCTTGGTACTACTAAACCTCTGCTCATTCACTCTGTTCCTGTGTGCCATCCTTGTGTGTCTCTGCGTGACATGCTGTGTCCCCATTCCCCAGGCTCTGGGTATATGCAATTAATAAATTGCTATTGAAATCATCTTTCCAGTGCTAGGTGTAATATGTTCAGCATTCCCCATGATCACAGGGCAGGAATCCCTTATCCCCCCTTCACAGGATGAAAAATCATGAACAAACATCATCCCAAAACTTTTAAGTATCCTTTTTATATTTCATAAACTAACCACCAAAACCTAAAGTGTCACAGTCAGAAACCATTTTTCTAGCTTTTTTTGTACCTGGGAGACTCTGATATGACAAATTCCCACCCTTGCAGCTGCATGAAACTTTGACCTGGAATGTGAGAGATTAGAAATTCAATCTTCGCTCTCCTAATGAGTGTGGCAATGGTGCTATCTGGTAGTTGAGTGCAGCAGTGGTGGAGATTCTGTTATTTAGTCCCAAAATCTTATGAAAAGTTGTAGTATTTGTGGTTTCTGGTGTTGGAACCAAGATGTGAAAAAATTAGCATGACTAGACATTGTTCCCAGCTGAGTGACTTTTCATATTGGATCCCTGACGCTCATAGATCCTGTGAGGTCCAATATTCTTTACATATTCCTTTGCTATTTGAAGTCATTCAAGTTTCCTCTGCCACCAACTTAGCTCCCTAATTAAAATAATAAATGGTATTGGAACTTTCAGGCATCCAGACCTTTAAGGAAATGGAAATCTGAAGTTATATGACCTGCTTAGGTGTGAGGGCCTTGAAAACAAAACTGTAATCAGAGAATGGGACTCTAACAGCCCATGGCAAACAGTGACAAAACAATTACATGTTCACTGATGATTACTTGGAATGATAGGCTTTAGAAACTCAATAAATGACCAATGCTCTGGAAAGATTGAGGGGTAGGCTGGCTGTTTCAAGGTGTTACAGAAAGACAATATGCTCAATATCCAAAATCCTTGGTTCTTTGCATACAGGTGCAGACAATTTCCTTGATCATATAAAATGATCTTTTACTTTTTTCCCATTTTTATTTTAAATTCAAGGGATATATGTGCATGTCTATTACATGCACATATATTGTAGTGGTGGAGATTGGGTATTAGGTGGCCCATTCCCCAGATAGTGAACATTGTATCCAATAGGTAACTTCTGAACCCTAACCACCCCCCAACCTCTCCCCTTGTTTGTGTCCCCGGTGTCTAGTATTTCCATCTTTCTGGCCATTTAGCTTCTGCATATAAATGGGATCATGTGGTGTTTCATTTTCTGTTTCTTAGTTCACTTAGGATGATAATCTCCGGCTCCATACAAGTTGCTGCAAAGAATACGATTTCATTCTTTTTGTCTGCATAGTATTCCATGGTGTATACTTAACCACATTTTCTCTATCCAGGTAATCGTTGGTGGGCACTTAGGTTGATTCCATGATTTTGCTATTGTGAATAGTGCTGTAATAAATATACAAGTGTACTACAAGTTTTAATATATATAATGATTTCTTTTCCTTTGAATAGATCCCTAGTAGTGGGATATCTGGGTTGAATGGTAATTCAATTTTTAGTTCTTTGAGAAATTTCCATAGTGTTTTCCATAGAGGCTGAACTAGTTTACAATCCCACCAACAGTGAATGAGTACACCCTTTTCTCCACAACCATGCCAACATCTGCTGTTCTTTGACATTTTAATAATAGCCATTCTAACTGGTTTAGGGTGATATCTCATTGTGGTTTTAATTTGCATTTCTCTGATGATTAGTGACCTGGAACTTTTTTATGTTTGTTGACTGGATGTGTGTCTTCTTTTGAGAAGATATTTATGTCCTTTGCCTAATTTTTGAGGGGATTGTTTGATTTTTTTTAATATTGAATTGTTTGAGTCCTTATAGATTATGGATATTAGCCCTTTGTCTGAGGTATAATTTGCAAATATTTTCTCCCATTCAGTAGGTTTTCTGTTAACTCTGTTGATTTTTTCTTTTGTTGTGCAGAAGCTTTTTAGTTTAATTAAGTCCTATTTGTCATATTTCAGTTTTTGTTGCAATTGCTTTTGGGGTCTTCATCATAAGTTCTTTTCCTAGGCCAATGTTCAGAAGAGTGTCTCCTAGGTTTTCTTCTAAAATTTTTATAGTTTCAAGTCTTACGTTTAAGTCTTTAATCCATATTGAGTTAGGTTTTGTATGTGGTGAAAGGTAGGGTTCCAGTTTCATTCTTCCACATATGGCTAGCCAATTTTCTCAGCACCGTTAATTGAAAAGGGCATCCTTTCCTCAGTGCTTATTTGTCAGGTTTGTCAAAGATCAGTTGGTTGTAGGTATGTGATTTTATTTCTGAGTTCTCTGCTGCTTTCATTGATCCATCTGTCTATTGATCTGTCTATTCTTGCTATTTTAGTTACTATAGCCTTGTAATGTAATTTTAGTTACTATAACCTTGTAGTGTAATTTGAACTCGGGCATCATGATGTCCTTGCAATTGTTCTTTTTGTTTAGAATTGCTTTGGCTATTCAGGCTCTTTTTGGTCCCATATAAATTTTAAGATTTTTTTTTTCTAGTTCTGTGAAGAAGTAAATTTGTATTTTGATAGAGATTATATTGAATCTGTAGATTGCTTTGAGAAGTATGGGCATTTTAACAATATTGATTCTTCTGATCCATGAATGGGAAGTTTTTCCATTTGTTTATGTCATCTACAGTTTCTTTTATCAGTTTTGTAATTTTCCTTGTAATGATCTTTCACCTCCTTGGTTGGGCGTCTTCCTAGTATTTTATTTATTTATTTTTTTGTGACTAGTGTAAATGGAATTGAGCTATTGATTTGGTTCTTAGCTGGATTGTTGGCATATAAAATTGCTTCTGATTTTTGTATGCTGATTTTGTATCCTAAAACTTTACTGAAGTCAATTATCAGGTTTAGAAATTTCATGGAGTTTTTTAGGGTTTTCTAGGTATACAATCATGTCATCCAAGAACAAAGGTAGTTTGACTTTCTCCTTGATGATTTAGATGACTTTTATTTCTTTCACCTGCTGGAGTGCTCTTGCTAGGTCATCCAGGACAATGTTGAATAAAGTGGTGAGAGTGTACATCCCTGTCTTATTGCTGTTCTGAGGGGGAATGTTTGAACTTTTCCTGATTAGGTATGATGTTGGCTGTGGGTTTGTCATATATACCTCTTATTATTTTAAGATATGTTTCTTTGGTGCCTATTTTGTTGAGGGTTTTTATCAGGAAGGGATGTTGAATTTTATCAAATGGTCTTTTCTGCATCTATTGAGATAATCATATGATTTTTGTTTTTGCTTCTGTCTATGTGGTGGATCACACTTATTAATTTACAGGTATTAAACTATCCTTGCATCCCTGGAATAAAATCCACTTGGTTGTGATTTTTTTTTAATGATAATGCTGTTGAATTTGGTTTGCTAGTATTTTGTCAAGATGTTTTGCGTCTATGCAAAATTGTCTATGAATGTATCAGGAAAATTGGCTTGCAGTTTTCTTTTTATGTTGTGCCCTTGCCTAATTTTGGTACCAGTGTGATACTGATTTCATAGAAGGAGTTATGGAGGAGTCCCACCTCCTCAACTTTTTGGGGATAGTTGTAATAGAATTTGTACCAGCTCTTCTTTGTATGGCTAAAAATGTTCATCTGTAAATGTGTCTGGCTCTGGGCTTTTTTTTTGTTGGAAGATTTTTTTTAAATTACAGATTAAATTTCACTGCTCATTATTGGTCTATTTAGGGTATCTCTTTCTTCCTGGTTCACTCTTGGGAGATTGTATGTTCCCGAGAATTTATTCATTTTCTCTACATTTTCTAGTTTGTTGCCATAGAGATGTTCATAGTAGTCTCTAGTAATCTTTTGTATCTCCACGGTATTAGTTTTATGTAACTTTTGTCATTTCTGATTAAATTTGTTTGATTCTTTTTTTCTTTGTTAGTCTATCTAGCAGTCTGTCAATTTTATTTATCCTTTGAAATGATCTTTTAAAATTTCTGATAATGGAACAGTGGTAGCTGAAAATAAAACTCAAATTTTATCCTGGGGGCCACAAATTACAAAATCAGTTTAACTTGTAGTCTTGCTCTCATGTTAGGTCATTTCTTGGGCAAAAGGAGACATCTCTGGATTAAAATACAGCTGCATGGAATAAATCCTATTATGAAAGTACATAAAATCTTCCTTCTTCCCTCTGTCATGACCTCTTCTAGATTGCTTAGAGACTTGTAACAACCTTAAGACAGTAGGCTTTTAAAAGAAATCCACTTTCCTCCATGCCTACCTAGACCACCTCTCATTGCTCTCAGTATAACCAGCATCAGATATCATCATCATGTCACAGGTGGCCAATTTCAAGTAAAACATGAAGGAGAAAGTTGATATATCAGATAATTTGAAATACTTTATTAATTTTTAATTGTAAAAAACTAGAGAATTCATGTAGGAATGAATCCTGGAAGGGATCGACCAAGAGGGGAGATGAATTTTTTTTTTTTGAGTTGGAGTTTCACTCTGTCGCCCAGACGAGTGCAGTGGCTGCTCCTGGCCACTACAGCCTCAACCTGCTGGGCTCTGGCGATCCTTCCACCTCAGCCTTCCGTGTAGCTGGAATTACAGGCACGCGCTACCACGCCCGGCTGATTTTTGATGTATTGTAGAGATGAGGTCTCACCAAGTTGCCCAAGCGGGTCTCAAACCCGCAGGGTCAGGCAATCCACTCACCGGCTGATGAATTTTTTTTTTTAATCAGGTTGAATATTCTGATTTATAGCACTTATCAGAATTTTGAAATTCAATACTCTAACTCAAGCAGCTGGGATTGACATTCATTCATTTATATTTATTTATTTAATAGGCTAAAACTTGGAGTTACTCATAACCTATACAAAATTAAAAGAAGAGGCCACAAATAAACTTCTTGTTATGGTGTAGATGGAGAGAGTCATCTATATCAACTATAGTATCATTTCCAGTAGCAGAAAAGAGGACTGTAATATTTACCCATATTTTATCCCTTCATTGTCATGTATTCATTAATCTATTTCAATAAATTCCTACCTCTTCCCCATGCCCATTTTTCTACTAGTTTATATGAGGAGGATTGGTAACAGGTAACCCTAGTATTTAGTTTATAGCTTACAAAATATCAGTGTAGAAATATGATAGAGGAATGAATATTACTGAGGGTTCCTAATTTGAAATCAGATATAAGCCTGTAATCCCGCACCTTTGGGAGGCTGAGGTGAGTGGATTGCCTGAGGCCGCGAGTTCAAGACCTGCCTGGGCAACTTGGCGAGACCTCATCTCTACAATAAATCAAAATGAGCCGGGCATGGTAGCGCGCGCCTGTAGTTCCAGCTACTTGGAAGGCTGAGGTGGAAGGATCGCCGGAGCCCAGCAGGTCGAGGCTGCAGTGGCTGGGAGCAGCCACTGCACTCCAGTCTGGGTGACAGAGTGAGACTCCAACTCAAAAAAAAAAAAAAGAAATCAGATATAGTAACAAATATGATTTGGATTGTCTCAGCCAACATAGTGTGAGTGAGTCATATGCAAATAGCTGCATAATATTGGAGGAGAAAATATTGTTTAGAAACTTAAATATAAAAGAAGGGTAAGTATTGACATTGGGCAGCAAAGAAGAATTATAGCTGACTAACTTCTTTTAACCACTCCCCCGTTTATGTGGTTAACTTAAACTTTTTGAAAATATTTTTTGAATATAGATACTTTGGGAAGCAATAACTATATTTCTTAGTCTCCTTTACAGCTAGAACTTAGGCAGTGATTCAGTCAGATGTATCCTTAGAAGTAATCCAGTGAATTAAAAGCATCACTTTGAGGGAAACAATCAAGATGTGAGTCTTTTATTTCCTCACAAAATAGATTGGTTTTGATTTGGAAATGTGGTCTCAGACTGGGATCTTTATAAACAAAATGATAAACATGGAGCTAGGAGGAAGCTGGATTTGATTCATTTCTAAATTTGGATCATCTTTGGAGAAAATAGTGTATTTATAATAAGATGAGAAATTTGTCTTGGAGACTTACATATTATCTATGCAGGTTTAATTTGTTTTCTGGATTTCCATTTGTGCTTTTTTATTCCTAATTACTAGAATTTATTTAGAAAATATTAACCTGTCTTAACTTTCTATATGGAAGCAACTGAAAGATCTTTTGTCTATGCTATAAGTAGGTGGCAAAAGTTGGGAGTTAGTCATGTCAGCAGCAATCAAATATTAGCTTTCTAAGAGGGAGGGCAAACTCAGGAACAGAGTCAGGGGCTGCTTACATAACTAGAGCCCTTTTGAAACTCTGTTCTGCTTACATCTTGGAAGAAACTTCTTTGTTTTAATTGAGGAAGCCAGCACCTACTAAAAAGAAGATGAATTTAATTAATGTTTGTTGGAAAGTATGTAGGTGTGTATAAAAAGTAAACCCAAAAGTAATTGGGGAACAATTTATGGAATGAAAAGCAAGACAAAGTCTTTAGTTAGGTGGTCAGTATAACGTCAGATTTGGTTGAACATGGAACTTTATTGAAAGAAAATATGCATAAAGGAAATAGAATATATAATACACGAACAGTTCAAGGAGTTTTTGCACAATGAAGACCTGTGAAAGTTGGCCACCCAAAATGAGAAAGGGAGTATAGACTGCATCCCAGAGATCTCTCATTTCCCTTCCCCAGCACTATCCACACCTTTGTTCACAATGTTTTGACTTCTGATACATTATCATATATTAAATCATATGTTACAAACAAATTATAATGCATATAACTCATATATTAATTTTGACTTTTTTTGAACTGTATATCAAAGTAACTATATGGTATGCATTCTTTTGTATCTGGGTTATTTAATGTAATATATTTTATACAATGTAGTCATAATGTTGCATGAAGTTATAGTCATTTATTCTCATTTCTGTAAAGTAGTGAATTGGGCAGTACTGTATTGTGTGTTCTACTGTTGATGATCATTTAGCTCATCTGCAGTCTGGGATGTCATAAATTATGCTGTCATGAGCATTTGTATGTCTTTTGGTGAATATATATATTTCTGATGGGTATTTATGCATATAGAAGTAGAATTGTGTCACAGGGTATACATAAGTTAAATTTTAATAGTTTTTTTTTTCATTTTGTTATGTTTCAAACAAGAGATATGAAAATCTATAATCATCCAAGTTACAAAGGAAAGCAATTTTTTTTTACTTTTGTCAACTGATAGTGTAATGTTATCTGTGAAAAATGTCCTTTAATAAAATTGGATTTATTTATCTTCTCTGTAATGGTCAACTTAAAATATTTTCCTTTGTTTTTCAATGTACATCATCTTTGCTAGTCTCAACTACCTTAAGGTGATATATGCGTCATTACACGGTTAGTCAATACAAGAATAGGCTGTTTTCTCACACATTCTTCCACAATGATCTAATAATTTGAAAAAGTCACTCATTTACTTGATACATATTATTAGGGCCAACCATGTGTCAGATGCTGTACTTCATGAAGGAGATACAGCACCAGAAAAAAGAGAGTTTCTACTTTCATGGAGTTTTCGTACTACTGGGGAAAGACACACAATAATCAGTGTGTCAAGTTGCAATATGAAGAAAGATGAGGCCAGAAACAGGTAATCAGTAGTAAAGTGAATGGCTGCTAGTTTAAATAAGGTGGCCTGACGCATCCTCCTTGAGAAGGTGACATGAGAGCAGAGATCTGAAGGAGCTGAGGAAGCTAATAAGTCAATGACAATAGGAAGGGCAGTGTGTTTTATAAACAATGACGTGGCCATTGTGGCTGGAGCTGAGGAAGCCTGGGGAGAGAAGGAGGAAAGTCAAGGGTAAGACCAAGCCAGACTTCGCAAGTTGAAGACTGGCATTAGTCTTGTTGGGATGGGGCATGGTTGGAGCATTCCATGCTAAGGAGTAACATGATTTGATTTATGCTTTAGAAGAATTCTTCTGCATTCTACAGAGAGAAGAAAATGTAAGGAGTAAGAATGGAAGCAGAGAGCTCAGTTAGGAGCCTTTTGCAATAATTCAGATGTGAGATGGTTTTTAAGAATTAGGTGGTGGTGATATATTCTAGAAATAGTTAGAAGAATAATTTAAGAGTATTTGCTTATTCCGTAGAGTATAAGAGAAAAATAGAAACTCAACAGAGACATAGGGAAATTTGGCCTGATCAAGAGGAAAAATGTGATTGCAATTTACCAGGAAAGGAGGTGGGGGAGAAATAAGGAGGAAGAGGTTGGGTGGCTGAGAAGAATCAAGCATATGAAATTTAAAGGCCCACTAAACACTCATGTGAATATGTTAAGTAGGTAGTTAGGTGTTTGGTTGTGTGACTTTTCTTATATTGGACAATAAACTTGTATGTTTGAACACTTCTGAAATGAAAGTGTTTGTGTTTTTGAATTTTTTTGCCAGGGAGCATACCTTTTACCCATTCTCCCTAGCTGAGGAGCTCTTAGTACATTCCCTTGACATTCACAGTGTATGGATAAGCTAAGAGACTCCTAATTTACTTTAAACCATGGGTTCATACAAGGTTAATTTGAGTGTGATTTTGACAATCACATCACTCATGTTCATTTTTTGTGGATAAGGAAAAAGAATCTTATAGAGAACTTTTACTTTTGGAATAGTTCTGTGGCAGTAATATCTTAGGACTGACCAAAGCCCATTCTCTCTTCTGGGTATATAATTAAACTCTCTCTCTCCCAGCCTCCCTTGCATGTGTCCAAGTTCTAGTCAGCTGAATCTGAGAAAGGGATATACACAACTCCCAGGTCAAGCCATAAAAATCATCCTCACCATCCCATATACTCCTCTTCCCATATGACAGCTGAATGGAAAAGATGCTTTGGCTCTATGCAGTAGAGCAACAAGTTGAAAGGTACCTGGGCTTCTGAATAGCCACAGTAGAAATTAAATTCTATTATGTTAAGTCACTGAGATTGGTTTCCTATGTGTTATAGCAGCTTGACTTACTTATTCAAATAATTCAAGTTATTTGGCTTATACTGTGAGTAAGGGGCATCAGTAGAAAGTGATATAAAAGAAATATACTCTTAGCAAGTTTACTATTTAAAGGAGACTAAACAAAATCTAAATGAACAGAGGCATGCATAGTTGAATTTTAACCCAGTAGTTGCCTAGATTTTTTTTTTTTTACTAGATTATATGTAAAAGTCTATTCCTTTCCTTTCAGTGCTTGTAGTATATGAAATATAATATTTTACTGAACAGGCCATGCACTGTCCCACGGAGGTTCCTTCAGTGTTATGTAGACCTCATGTCATGTAGCACAGTTACTTTTCCACAGTTGACTGAACTAAGAGTTGGTGTCCTGGCTAGAGTGAAACTACTATAGCAATGATTCTTAACACAATGGGTTGTGACTCCTTTGAGGATCTGATGAAAGTAAACGATCCTTTCCTCTAAAGAAAGCACATATTCACATACACACCCACAACTTAAGGGAAGTCATGATCTCCTAAATGACACAAACCCTCAGGTAAAACTTCTCTAAATCAAGGTGCTCTGGTGAAAATTAAATATAATTTTTAATTATCTAGGCTAACAAAAGAGGCACCAGATCACCTTGGAACCATGAGGATTGCCCTTTTGGGTAAATTATCTTTGTGTCATGGATGAGAGTAGCCACCCTCTGGAAGATGTATGCAGAATTCCTGGGGAAGAAGCCATCATGAGAGTGTGGGTGGGTAGATGCGTAGTAAAACACTGAGTGATCTTTCACAGAAACAAAGATCTGAGTATCACATGTTCTCACTCGTAAGTGGACCTTGAACATCTATTGTAATACTATAAGAAAAGGATTGACAGTGATGGGAATCTATGGGGAGGGCAAGAGTGGTGGGATTAACGGTAGCCAATATCTGTCTGGGGATGGGGGGACACCCCTTATCAACAAGGGTGCCTGAACGATGCATATTTGTATACCTAACCCTTAACTGTATCCCACAATTTTAAAATAAAAATATGTTAAAAAAACAAAAAAGAAAGAAAGAAAAACAAGGTCCAACCAGAACTTCCATGTTTTCAGGATTTAAAAGAAAAAGCTTCCTGATAATCAAGAGAAATATAATGAAAGAACGAAGGTCCAAGAAGGAGCTGAGGAAACTTATGTCTGGGAGCAGGTCAATGAGAGTAGGTAGGGTGATGTGTTTTATAAACAAAGGTGTGGCCAATGTGGCTGCAGTTGAGGAAGTCTGGGGGGAGAAGTAGGATGGAAGTCAAGGGTGTGCTGAAGACTGGCATTATTCTCATTGGGATGGGGCATGATTGGAGGATTCTGTGCTAAGGAGTAATATGATCTGATTTATGTTTTAGAAGAATTCTTCTGCATTCTACAGGGAGAAGAAAATGTAAGGAGTAAGACCATGAGAAGACAGAGGAGAAAACTGAAGTTATCCAGTCATACCTGAGGAATGCCTGGAACCACCAGAGGCTGAAGGAGGCAAGGAAATCTAGCTCATGCCTTGAAAGAGGCTGTGCCTCAGAGGGAAAGGGGGATGACTAAAGCAATGGGCATTATTTCAGCGCCTATGGCAGTAGTCAGAATAAAGGACACAGTTCACCATCCAGCCTGAGTCTATGTGTCAGACTGACTGAAATTTTAATCAAAAAATGTCTCTGAGCCTTAGAACTTGAAAAAGTACAGAAAAGTCATATAAATACTGCTAAATAGGAAGCCTGAAAGTCACAGAGTTGTAACACCTAGACCTCAAGAGAACTTCTGAGATTATATAGGTCAAAACTCTGTTTATAGTAGATACAGAAAACTGTGTTGGGCAGACAATGTAATGAATTACCATACGTCACACAGCAAGTTCAAGGCAAAGGTGTATATTACCCCAAGGTTACAGAGTTGCCTGATTTGTATTCCAGTGCTCAGTCCATCATGACACTCTACTACTTACTGGGATTCTTCGCTGAAATGTGTTTTCATGCTAAAACACCCATCTTTTGGATGTGTCATTAACTTGAAGAGCAGTTCTGTGTTTCTTACTTAACTTTAATCTAATATTATTCTTATTTATTCTATCATTCTCTTTAAGAATTGAATTTTAACATTTCAACAACATACATGAAAGTTACTTCTACCTCAAGTATAGGAGTTCTGTCTTAGTGATATTGTACTCTTATAATTCATCTTTCTCCTATATAATGACTGATTTTGATACTAAAATGAAGATATACACTGGGGTTCAATAGTCAGGAATCTGATTTTTTCTCTTTCTATTTCTAATTATAATCACTATTATGTGATGAATTTTTCCTCTATAGAAGTAACTCTTCTTAAAATACTCTCAATTTTTTTTCCTTACACATCCATCTGATAAAATGGAAGGAACTTAATTTTTCACTTTTTCTTGCCACCATCTAAGCCCACCAATCACCTTATATTACTCTCATATTTCTGGAAGTTCATTCTTGAACTCTTTTGCCAACTCCCAATCTTCTACCAGATGACAAGACCTTGGAGTTCTCAAACAACAAGCATTTTCACCATACTTTCCCTAAGCAATTTCACCCATTTCAAGGTTTAAATATTATCAGTAAATTAGTGACCACCAAACATCAACTTCTTCTGAATTATCTATTAAACTATCTCCTTGACATTTCACTTTAGTATCTCAGAGGCATCTCAAATATAATTTGTCTATAACTGAACTCTTGATTCCTTGCCTAACATCTGACTCTTTTTCCTCAATCTTTATCTTACCCAATTATTCAAATTAGATACATAGTCATTTTGGTAGGTTGAATAGTGACCTCTAAAAGATATATTTATAGCCCAGAACCCATGAAAGTGACTTTATTTGGAAAATTGGTCTTTGCAAATGTAATTAAGTTAGGGATCTCAAGAGAGGTGGGATTAACGGTAATCAATATCTGTCTGGGGAAGGGGTGGCACACCTCATCAACAAGGGTACCTGCACAATGCGTATTTGTATACCTAACCCTTAACTGTACCCCACAATTTTAAAATAAAAAAAAAATATTTTTTAAAAAAGATCGTATCATCCCAAATTATCTGGGTATATCCTAAACAGTACAAGTGCCTTTACAAGAGAAAGACGGAGAGAGATTTAAGTGAGAGAAGAGGATAAGACCATGAGAGGACAGAGGAGAAAATTGAAGTTATCCAGCCATATGCTGAGGAATGCGTGGAGCTACCAGAGGCTGAAGAAAGCAAGGAAGGATTACATCCCAGGGCCTTCAGTGGGAGTGTGGCCCTGTTGACATCTGCCTTTTGAATTTCTGCCTTTCAGAGTTGTGAGAAGATAAATTTCTGTTGTGAGCCATCCAGTTTGTGATTAATTTGTAACCTCAGCCTCAGGAGACTAATAGAGTCATCAACTTTCTGTCATTCTTCTCATCCAATCCATTTCCTTCCCAAGGATTCTGCTTTAAGAATGTCACTTGAGCCGGGCTCAGTGGCTCAGCCTGTAATCCCGCGCCTTTGGGAGGCTGAGGTGAGTGGATTGCCTGAGCCCGCGGGTTCGAGACCCGCCTGGGCAGCGAGACCTCATCTCTACAATAAATCAAAAAATCAGCTGGGCGTGGTAGCGCATGCCTGTAATTCCGGCTCCTTGGAAGGCTGAGGCGGAAGGATCGCCGGAGCCCAGCAGGTCGAGGCGCCGTGGCCGGAAGCAGCCACCGCACTCCAGTTTGGGCGCCCGAGTGAGACTCCAACTCAAAAAAAAAAAAAGAATGCCACTTGAATACAGTGCCTGTTCCTAAAATTCTCTTCCACCAGTTTATCACTTTACTTTAGCCCAAGCTACCATGATTTCTTGCCTTGTCAACTGTAATAGCTACCTATTTCCTACTCTTGAATCCTCCAATTTATTTTCCACATAATCAATTTTAAAATTGTAGAAATGTGGAATACATTATTTTTAAAATTTAAAATAAATTTTCTCACTTCTCTGCTTAAAACCTATCAATGATTTTGTATTACAACTGGATTAAATGCAGAGGTTTTAACATGAACTTGAGGCTCACATCATCCATCCTCTGCCTACCTGCTCAAGTTCCCCTTTCACTCACCCCCTTTTCTCTGCAACTCAATCATTTCTTTCTGCTCTTTAAATCTGTATATTTTTGTCTGCCTCATAACCTTCAAGCATATCATTTCAACTGCTTAGAATATCTTTTTCCCTATTGCTTGCCTGGTGGCAAATTTGTACTAATCTTTCAGTGTAAGTGTTATTTGTTAAGAAAGGCATTCCCTGATCCACAGATATATCCTGATGATGCCTGTTATGCTTTCACATAGAAACTACACCTTTCTTGCCAGGCACAGTGACTCAAACCTGTAATTCCAGCGCTTTGGGAGGCCGAGCCCAGAGGATTGCCCGAGTTCAGGTGTTTGAGACCAGCCTGGGCAACTTGGTGAGACCTCATCTCTACAACAAATCAAAAAATAAGCTGGGCGTGGTAGCGCGTGCCTGTAGTTCCAGTTACTTGGAAGACTGACATGGAAGGATCGCCTGAGCCCAGCAGGTCAAGGCTGTGGTGGTTGTAAGCGTGTCACTGCATTCCAGCCTGGGAGACAGAGTGAGACTTCAACTCAAAAAAACAAACAAACAAAACACAAAACAATAAAAACTACAACTTTCTTTCACAGAACTTACAATTTCCAATTATAGAGATGTACTAGAGATTATTTGTCTAATGTCTCCCCCACTAAACTGCCCATGAAAATAAGACTTCAGCTTGGTCAGTTGCCACATCTAGAACATTAGTCCGAACCTTTTCCCTAAAACAACTAGTCCGGCAAACCCAACTTCCAATAGACAGTTCTGTTTATAAATTGTCCCTTACTCAGAAACAGAAAACCAAACATTGCATGTTCTCACGCGTATGTGGGAGTTAAGCAGTCACAAAGATGGAAATAATAGACACTGGGGACACCAGTAAGGGGGAAGGTGAGAGGAAGGTTAGGGCTCAGAAACTACTTACAAGGCACAATGTTCACTGTTTGGGGGAATGGGCCACCTGAGAACCACTGCACAGTAGTCCATGTAGTGAACATGCATGTGTACCCCTGAATCTAAAATAAAGAAAAATTATTTTTTAAAATTTGCTTTCCTATAGGTTTGGCAAATCTAAAACCAAACTCTTCAACATGGAGACATGAACAATTCAGTTTCTCCTTTGGGCTCTTGTTTTGGCCATAGTGTAACTATTTCCTAGTGACTCAGAAGAGAATTCCCATGTAATCTTCTTGGACCTTTGTTCTCCTTTGCACCTCTGTATATAAACAGTCACTGAGCTCTTACATCTTACGTTATTTCTATTTTGACTGCCTTTCTTCTAGATCTGGTCTTCTCATTCTTGGCACTATCTGCATTTGGGGCCAGATAATTCTTTGTCAAGGTTGGACTATTTTGTGCATTGTAGGACAGTTAGTAGCATTCCTGTCTTTAACCGGCCAGATACTAGAAACACCCACTGAGTTGTGAAGACCAAAAATGTCTACAGACATTGCCAAATCTCCCTAGGGAGGCTAAATCATTCTCAGTTGAGAGCCATTGTTCTAGAACACAAGCTTATTTCCTCTAGTCCAAGCAAAATACATGACTTTCTGATTGGTGTCTCTTCCTCCAGGCACTATCTTCTCTATCTCAGTTACTCAATAAATGTCTCAACAAATGTCATATTCCCATACCATGGAAAGCATGACTGACAGTCCCTGCCTTCGTGGAGCATATATACTGGTTGAAGGGCTCACGCAGGTGCCATATTATTCTTCTCCAAAGTGTAATATATTAACTATGTCACATAACAGCTCATAGTCTTTCAGTAGTATTAAATCGCCATGAAACTTATTTTGCAATCCTCAGTCTGCCTTCCTCAGACTGGCCCCAGACTCAGCTTTCTAGACTAATGCCCCAAACTTTTCTCCAGCACATACCCCACCCACCCATGTGTTTGTTCATTGCACCTGCAAATTTGTTCATGCTCTTACCAGCCCCATCCCAATGACCCTGTCCATCTTTCTTGAGTTAAGTCAGAACCTACCTTCTACACTCTTCACATGCAGGGATTTGTACCTTTCATCTATTCTGTTAGCACTTGTCAAGATATTCATCTATTCTGTCAGCACTTGGTCCAGATATTGATTTTGCACTTGTCGTATATTATATGCTGGTAATTCCTAACCTTGTGTCATCCCAATTACATTATATGAGTAGATGCAGCTAGGGCGCAATATAAGTCCTAAATGTCTCTGTATCCCCTGTAATATGCATTGCTTTACAGGTGAGGATTGCTATAACGCTATTTTTTTTAATCACCCAAGTATGTTGTCAGATGCTCCATGTCAATGCCACATATATTAAAGGATTTAGCAGCATTTGTAGTTTTAATTCCATAATACTATGGCAGGGAGAGGGAATGTAAGGGGAAAATATTCCGACCCTGGAGTTGGGAAATGTTTTGAGTCTGACATCACAATTAATATGAGAGGAAGATGAAATTTTCCTAAAGTGTGAATTCAAAGTTCCACAGGCTCTTGCCAGGCAGGGGCAAGTCTTGGTTCAGCAGCAATAGTTGTGTTAGAGCCAAACCCTGTGTTAAAAGAGATAAGGGTAACACAGGAGCTAAATATGCAATTTAGAAAAAGTAAAGGCTTTTTAAAGAAAAAGTAAGCAGTGCCCAAGAAGTCACATTCATTGTCAGAATAAAATTTGGCTCTGATACATTGAAATCTCATCTGACCCCGTGTAATGAAAGATCACAAGTTATTCCAAAGCCTGTGCCCTTTATAGTAAGACATTAATCAAAATCTCCAAAGGGACATTTAGAAAGTGAGGTACCATTTTTAAAATTAAATTTCATGCTTAAATTAAAAACTTGTGAATACCTGACTTTTAAAAAGTGTAGTCATTTCACATAGTTCTGTAAAAGACAAATTTTTTCTTGTCAGTATAGAGTTGGAGAGAAATGGAGGTTCTTGAAATAATGTTTAGGAGAATATTAGATAAATTTAAGTTAAAGTAAAATATGTGGGGACTGAAACTGAATGACTGAGCCGTGATCGCCCTTGCTTCCCCAGCCCTCTTCCTTTTCATGTATTTTCAATGGCATTAGTTAGCTAGCTAAAGATTCTGAAAATAAAATCTATCTTTACCATTCATTTACAAGTTTCCACATATCAAAGAGGGTTGCTGTGGAATGGAGGCAAAGCTTTCTATGAAATAGTATATCTAGGTATTTTTCTATTTGTACAAATTTACTGGCAATTTTTTTACATGTGTAGATTACATAGTGGTCAAATCAGAGCTTTTAGGGTATTCATTGCCTGAATAATGTACACTGTACTCATTAAGTGATTTCTCATCATCCACCCTCTCCCACTCTCCCACCCTCCCGAGTCTGAGTGATCACTGTCCATCATTCCACTCTCTATGTCCTTGTGTACACATTTTACATGCACTCACTTAAACATGCAATATCTGACTTTTGGAACCTGGCTTATTTCACTTAAGATAGTGACCTTCAGTTTTGTCCACATTGCTGCAAAATACATACTTTCATTCTTTATCATGATCGAATAGTAGTCTATTGTATATATATATCACATTTTCAATGCCTTTTCATGGTGGAAGACATTATTCATTAGAGGTCACTGCAGGGGTATTTTTTTCAAAAAACATCAGTAAATAAGCATCACTTACCTCTAGTTGGCCCACGCAGTCCCTTTAGTATGCTATTGTTTTGTAACTTGGCAAGAGTGTCAGAAGAAAAGCCTAAAGCTACCCACTCATGAGGTGGCTTCTTAGATGTTCAGTGGTGGGAATAACAAAGGCTGAGGGTGTGAGCCAATTGCCTAAATGAAAACGGGATGCTGTGTTACTATCAGCCATACCTGCAGACTTTTTTAAAAGAAAGATTTAAAGAAACACAAAGCCTTTTGAGTTTTGATCTGCTGGTGGTAACATCGGTAAACAACTTTGTTCTATCAGTGGCTTGAGGTTAGCCCTAAGCATAGTCGATTCCCAGTTTGGCCTTGCATTATGCATTCAGAAATACTAAAGTTATGTTTACAGTTGATTTTCATCCCTCTGAAATTCTCTCTCACTGTCTGCCCTGATTGCCTAATCACCTCTGCTCTTGATCTGTTTCTGCTAACACACCTGCCAACCGGTGGTGGAGTGGAAGTGGGGAGGGTGTGCAGCAAGGGACATTTGCTACAGGTCTGAATCATTTAGCAAATATTTATTAAACAACTGCAAGAAGCCAGACCCTGTGCTGTTGCTAAGGACGTAGAATTAAATAACATCGTCCCTCTCCTTGAGGAACCTGCAGTCTAGTGGTGTTGAAACAAAGATTTCTTCCTTTCTCTTGACAAATTCTTTGATAAGAAGTTTTAAAATAATAGTTTTAGCGATGAAATGAAGTAACCACAGACAAAACAGAAAATACATCATAAAAATAACAAATATGATGAGACAGCATTATAAGCCACATATGAAGGCTTCTGATTTGGTCTAAAACATTTTAAAAAGACAAAATTTTGGCTTAAGTTAGATTTGGTTCAACAGTTTCTGACATCTTGCAGGATTCTCAGTTCACCCAAAATCTGAGTTTTACCACTTGAAACAGATTTCCCACCTGACACTAAGTGATGTTACATTTCTATTCTCTGTGGCTTTTGGCCTAGTCCCCAGCATGAGGAAAGCATCATTCATTTTTACTTCTAAGTAGCCCTCCTATAGTTTTAAAAACACAAACTATTTCTTCCCCTTGCATACTCTTTTCTTAGCAACAACAACAACAACAAAAATCCTTATTACAAGCCCTCAAAGGAGGCAGCTCCATGACACATGGCCCATGACAACTGATATTGTTGTTCCACACCAGGAGTGAAAAACTGATGCAACCCGGGCTAGTCAGAGTGCAGAATCTTGACAATTTGGTGTTGAGACACACCTATGTTAGGTAGCAGTGAGGAATTCATAGCAGGGTCATGTAGAGTCCAAGCTGAAATCAAAGCCATAGCGAGTCCAAGCCACATGGAAACTAAAATAGTGAGGGAAACAGAGGAGCCATGATGGAGAATCTTAATTTTCAAAGAGAGGTAAAATAAGAGGAGAAGAGGTAGGGAGAAGGGACAGAAAGAGAGGAGAGGGAAGGGAAGGGTAGGGAGGGAAGGGTAGGGAAGGGAAGGGAAGGGAAGGGAAGAGAAGGGAAGGGAAGACAGAGACACACACAGAAGAGAGAGAGAGACACACACAGAGACACACACAGATGGAGAGATTTTTCACATGAGATGCAAAACAATGGGAAGTCATCTGAGTAGGAATCATATGGTTTGTATTGTCAGATTTTCCTTGACCTTCACAGATAATTTATTCCTTTGTGCTCTAAGTCCTCTTGGAGGGACTTAGAAGAAAATAAAATTTAAGACATGGAACTATAACCATAGACTTCTATTTATATTTCTCAGCACTAAAAAAGATCCATAATTTGTGGAATAAACTTGAAGAGTGTCCTCACTGTAAATGAAATCAGAATGTAGAATTGTAAAAATTATCCCAGATAGATCTGCTTACTTATCAATGTGCAAATTGGCCAAGTTGCTCAACGTCTCTAAGCCACCATTTATTCATCTATAGAATAAGAATAAAAATATTATCTACATTGTAAGGTTTTTGTGAGGATTAAATGAGATAACGTATGTAAAGTACTTATCAGTATCTGGCACTTGGTTAAGCACACTATGCATGCCAGTCACTATTGGTAGTGGCATTTCTAATAATGGTGTTATCAACACTAATTTTATAGTCAAGTCCACTTCCACCACCATCTCTTCACATCTTTCCTGTTTTCCAAAACTCCCTGTACCCAGCTTCTACAGTTGATGACAGACACCTGTACTAGCTTCCTTCCATGGTATCCAAGCTCTAAAATTGCTTGTTTTTTAAAAAGTAATTTTACCGAGCCGGGCTCGGTGGCTCAGCCTGTAATCCCGCACCTTGGGAGGCTGAGGTGAGTGGATTGCCTGAGCCCATGGGTTCGAGACCCGCCTGGGCAACGTGGTGAGACCTCATCTCTACAATAAATCGAAAAATTAGCCGAGTGTAGTAGCGTGCGCCTGTAGTTCCAGCTACTTGGAAGGCTGAGGCGGAAGGGTCGCCGGAGCCCAGCAGGTCAAGGCTGTGGTGGCCGGGAGCGGCCACTGCACTCCAGTCTGGGCAACAGAGTGAGACTCCAACTCAAATAATAATAATAATAATAATAATTTTACCATTCCTTAGTCCTCTACCCACCAACCCTATGCCCCATCCACAATACCACTGTCTGTAATTTCAGTTAGAGCCTAGGATGGAAGCAATCTGACTCAAGTAAATAATTCATGTTAAAGCTTGAATATCAAAACTATAGGAATATTGGCCTCTTTCAAAAAAATGCTTGTTAAATAAAACTTAAACTGGAAAATTTTCAGAAAGTATAAAGAAAGAATGAACTGTTTCTGGAAGGTTTTAAAGAAACAGGAGAAGACCAGAAAAACTTAACCTGAGTTATTTTTTAAAATGAATTGAAATACATGTACTAGCCCATTTTACAATAATGTTGGCTATGTAACATCTCTGAGCAATGCCAAGTTGCGGACCAATGAATTTAACAGTTATTGAAACTTGCTATTTCAGTTCTAAAACTTAAAAAATAAAACGGAGGGGAGAACTCCCTGATAAATTTATGCAAACCCTTCTAAATTGCCAGATGGGTGGAGAGGAGGTATTTTAAAAGAGTGCAAAGAGATGGAATATGTAGCCCTATTAGACTCAGAAAAGAATTCTGATTCTGACATTTATTTGCTTCATGACCTTAAGCACTTAATGTCTTTAATTATCAATTCCTTAATATTTTAAAATAGTGACAATATTGTCCATTAAAAATTATATTTTTGTGTTTGCTTATTTATTTACTTATAGAGACAAAGTCTTGCCATGTTGCCCAGGCTGGTCTTAATTTCTGGGCTTGAGCAATCCTTCCTCTTCAATGAGATATTTTATTAATATTTTCTGATTTAACTGTGAATACCACAATTATGAATACACATCCACAATTGTGAATACCACATTAGTTGAAAATACTACAGAAGTTAATTGTCATTATTCAAGTAGTCAATCATCATAATATTGTGTCGGGGTCTCTGCCAGCCCCGACTTATATGAGGATAGGGTTAGACCGCTTCGGTGGATCAAGACGGAGAGAAGAAAATGACTCTAGGCCATTCTTCTGGGAACAGTCTGATCAGGACTGAAGCCAAATTTTATTTGGACTCCTTCCAACTTATATACCTTTTTCCATACCCTCCATTAGTGTGTCAATCACTTTGGGGGCGTACACATTCCTATGCAAATTACACATCACGAGACTTGCAAGTTCCAAGCAAACAATTACAATTCCATGATACATGACGTGTTTCACAAAACTTACATTAAATTTACAGGTATACAATTTTAATAGATTGTTCAAAGTGTTCTCCACAATGTTCAATAAATCATTCACATTATACTCTTTGTTCCAGACCCTGATTAATACAAAAACTTTTCTAAGTTAAATCCAAGTTTACTGACTCCTAATATTTTTAATGATTAATATTATCAACTTAACACTATACTATAATCTTAAGTTTACTTAAATGACTCAGTTATTCTACTAATCTATTATGGTTTAATGTAGTGTCCTGTAATTCTATAACAATTAAAACTTATTCTTAAATTATAAAACCTTACCATGACTTAAATGAATTTCCTATGTCTAAACTTTAGTTTTTGTAATGATTGACCTTTAATACTATGCTATATCATTAATTCTTTTATAAATCGTATAGTAACTATTATATTTGAATAATGTAGCCAAAAGAAACAAAACAGCAAGCATAAATTTACTCAAATATACTCTAAAACGTAACTATAAGTGTATAAATTATATTTTATCCTAACAAGTCTACTCTAGAAATCATATAGTAGCTTTCACACTCCTGAGTAAAGAAATGTATGGCCACATAGCCTCGGGCTGAGGTAAACAGAGGCAGACAGAGTTTCGGTATAAAACAAAGGCATAGTCGCCAAGTTAATGGCTTTGGGGTGCAGACAGTTTTCGGTATTTAACAAAACAAAGACAAGGAAATGCATAGCCTGTAATGGGACCAGGCAATAAGACTATGATGGTAATTTAGTCTCTAATCTTAGCTCTAGGGGAAACTGCTTAAGAGTTGACTCACCAGTCTACCAAGAAAATAGAAGTTTGAAAAATATCTAAAAAGAAATACAACTTTAGAATCATATAAGATAATTCTGCTGAGCAGCTTTCCATCAGGCTTTACTGCCATGTATGCACACTGGTCACTAATCACATGCCAATATTATAGGTATAACTGATATCCTATGTCAGAGGCGATCTTCCAGATGGGCCTTTACAGGCCTCAGCCATGTAGCTATAGATGTTGGCTCCCAACAATATTGAAAATAAACATATCTGCTAATGTAGAATCTCTTTTATTAGCCCAGATATAAGGTTGCTACATTCTACCTTCTGAAATTCCAAGATGCTTGGCAATATTTGTATATAATATTAGTAGCATCTATAATCTAGCACCTTTGGTGACGGGTAAGAACATTTTTACTGTAAAATTTTTAGTGGCAATGGAAAGAGTCTTTTTTTACTATTTTATGATAAAATGGAAATGCACACTTTTAAAGTTGTATAATCCATATGAGTTCAATTTCACTCTCTTGTCTTATGGGCTACAAAAACTCAGATTTCCAAACTGTACAAGGGAGGATTTCCATATTCTTATTATAATATTTACACAATTAATACATGAGAATATTTTTCTTGTAAAGTTCAATCGGTTGAGAAGTTTATCCTCAACATCCCTTCAACAGTCTCTCCTTCGCCCAACCTGCCTCCCAAAAGTATATTATGAAGAGTTTGGTATCCTTCCAAGTCCTTTTCTCGGTATTTATGCAAAATTGCACACATGTTTTCACAAGTGAGATTATATATATATATCACATATATATGTTTTGCAAATTCACTTTAAAATTTTTATGAGATCTTGTGGATTTTGCATGTCAATATACAAGTTTTACTTATAATTATTGCATAGCATTTTATGGTATGGATACATCATAGTTAAGTTAACTCTTGATTGGTATTTTGATTATCATTTGGAAGATTGCCATTTTTTGCTCTTAAAACAATGCTTCATGAAAGTTTCTGTTCATGTTTTTGATGCACATGTATAATTTTTAAGGGTAGATACTAATAAGTGGAATTGCTAACCCAAAGGATATAAACATTTCTAATTTACATAAATGCTGCCGACCTGAGAGTGCCATTCTTTTTTCTCCCATCTCTGGTTCCCCAGTACATCTGAAATAATGTTTTACCTTCCCCCACCCGCCCAAATTTTGACTGCCTTTTTATTCACATTCCCAGTATTAGATGAGCTTGGACAAGTTCTAAGATGGTGCAAGGGTTCTGTGGAGGCATCTAAAGTCATCACATCAAGCAACTCTGCTATCTCCATTTTTTAGGGGTACATAGATGGGCTCATAAGACCTAGAAGAAACCAGATGTGCTGCTTCCACTGCTAAATATAATGAATTTTATATACTTTCTTTTACTTCTCTTGGAATTTGCTATGGGTTTCAAATATAAAGAAGGCATTTTCTCTTTTATGTTGGATAATTTTTGAGAAAATCTTTTACCTTCTATCTAGCTATACATATGAAAAATACAGATATAGATAAACTTGTCTTCTTTAAACAACGAATATGGATTTCTTTCAAACAGCATAGATCAAATAGTAAAATGCCTAAAATAATTTCTAAAGCAATAAAGAAAATTCAAAAAATTCTAAAAAGTAGAAATTATGCAGGCTTCATCTTCTCTTAAGCTAAATTTAGTTAGACCAGTGCTACAGAAAATGAAAGCTGTAGATGCTATTTGTTTGTTGAAGTTAAAATGTAATAAACTTTTATGTACTATGTAACATAACCTTGAAATAATTTTTTTAATTTGTTAAAAATAGAAAAGAACTCTAAAGGGAAAAAAAGTTAACTTTAACACATTTCTAAGTCCTTGGTAGATTAAGAAAGTTAAAGGTAAATGAGTATAACTTTTCTTGAATAAGTTAAGCTCATTGGGGTATAAAACAAAGAAGCTTTTTTCTTTTTCCTAGTCTCTTCAAGCTCAGTTAGGTCCTTCTCCAGTGTTGAATATCTCAGGCTGGTCATTCAGCCACGAGTGCGATCGTAATTCAATAATTAAAATCTCCAGTCAATGCAATAATTAGAACTACAAAACTCATTTAAATTGAAACCTTTCTTTCTTTTCCCAAAAACCAAGCAGGCAGTAGGGGCATCCCACACAGCCTCTCTCTGTTGGGGGGGGTGTCTTTGCCTCTCCAGGGAGTTCCCTTGAGTAGGGACTTTTTAAAAATCCCAAGTATGGGCCGGGTTCGGTGGCTCAGCCTGTAAGCCCAGCACTTTGGAAGGCTGAGGCGAGTGGATTGCCTCAACTTGTGGATCTGAGACCAGCACAGGCAACTTGGAAAGACCTTGTCTCTACAATAAATCAAATGTTAGTCGGGTGTTGTAGTGCGGGCCTGTAGTTCCAGCTACTTGGAAGACTGAGGCAGAATGATCGCCAGAGCCCAGCAGGTCGACACTGGGGTGGCCATGAGTGTGCCACTGCATTCCAGCCTGGGTGACCAAGTGAGACTCCAACTCAAAAAAAAAAAAAAGAAAAAAAATCCCAAGTATGCACCCTTTCTGGGTCCAACGTGACTCTTGAGAAACCCAGGTATCCTTGGAAAGTAGTACAGTTTGTGGTTAGCACTCTGATTCCCTTTAGGAGGAGGGTGGGGGGTACATAACATCAATAAGGGTACCTAAACCAGGTGAAGTGGGGACTGAAAGGAGGTCCCAACTTTACCTATGCAATGACCAATTGTATACCTAATCCCGAATTGTTCCCCACATCTTAAAACAAAAAAACAAAACCAAAAAAAGAACAAAGGGACAACTCCAGCCGTTAGAAATCTCTAAGGAGTCCACAGACACCACCTCCTCCAGAGGACATGCTGACATCTTGCTATGATTCTCTCAAAGCCTTTCTTAATTACTGGGCGATTGGGGAAGCACTTCCTCTAGCTCAGAGGAGGTAAAGGGAGGTGGGTACACACAGTGATTTAACAACTTCTCCAACGTCTTTATCCATCACACTGTGGTCACTTGTCTTGAGGTTGAAGGATACAAATAAATCTCCTCTTTAAACTCTTTAACACATAATTCTTTTGTCACGGAACCTATGTGACCACCAGGGAATCACCCACCTATTGTGGGACCTGGAGGTGATAGAGTTTGGGAGAGGTGTTAAGAAAAACAATCCAAAATAATTAACGAAAATTAGGAACGAATGTGAGTACTTATTTCGAAGATAAAACAAAAACAAAAACCAGAAGTAGTTAAAATTTTAAAAAATTTACAAACACTATAAACCTCACAAATAAAAAAGAATATTTTGATTAATTAACTGCCTGACATTACTCTAAAATGCCCTTTTCCTTATGACTTTTGGGCTTCCTATTTTTTTGATCTCCTCTTCACTTGCCAGTAATTTAGAAATGCCTTTTTCAATACACGTATTAGGAAGGTATTTCAAATTTTGCTCTGATTTGGTTTATTAATATTTTTATTATTAGTTTAGAAGTTCTTTCTGCCTTTCCACCTCTCTATTGGAACTGCCATCAAATATTTGGAATTCTTGTAAAATTTGGGAAGATTAGTATTAATTTTTTTCATATATGACCTATAAGATTTCAGGGTGCTTCAAGTTTTCTGGTTCACTGACTAATATTAAATACTCTTTCAATTGACATTATTCATTGTGTGGGAGGTCCCTTTGCCAGAGAGATAAGCCTGAAGCTTAATCTTCATTAATCTGCAGTAAATTCACAGTGACCTGCTGATGCTGGAGGAACTGGTTTTATAATCTCTTGGCCTTTATCATCTAGGCCATCCATCCCCTCAATTTGGGATGCAAGGACACTTGGCACATAACCTCTCATTCTTAGCCTTAAGAAAGTTATTTAGTATGAGAAGGAGATTGGCGGTAGTGGGAAACTGCCAGGGGAGTGGGGTGTGGGGTTGGCAGTTGAGGGAAACTGCCAGGGGAGGGAGGGGCACACCTCATCAACAAGGGTACCTGCATAATGAACATTTGTATACCTAACCCTGAATTGTACTCCATATCTTAAAAAAAAGAAGAAAGGTATTTAGGACAACAATTGAAATGAAGACTGCAAATGATATTATGTAATGACATACAGGATAGGACAATTACATTAGTTTAAAAAACTAAATCAAACTCTGAAACATATAGACAGAAAACCAATATCCTATCTCTCAAACCACAGAATTTTTTTTTTTTTAAGACGAGCTCTCTCTCTGTTGCCCAGACTGGTAACCTTTGTGTAGTTGCCAGGATTTTACCACAGCCTTGACCTCCTGGGCTCAGGCAACTTTTCCACCTCACCCTCCCAAGTAGGTGGGATACAGGAAGGTGTCACCATGCCTGGCTAATTTTTTTTATTTTTATTTTTAGAGATGAGATCTTTCTATGTTGCCTGCACTGGTTTCGAGCTCCTAAGCTTCAGCAATTCTTGGCTTTCCAAAGTGCTGGGATTACAAATATGAGCCACAATACTTGGCTTTCAAACCATGGAATCTATAAGACATTATAATGACTACAATCTCTGACAACACTGCAATAAACCTAGAAAGTCATTTTATTTTATTTTTATTTTATTTTATTTTATTTTTTTTGAGTTGGAGTCTCACTCTGTTGCCCAGACTGGAGTGCAGTGGCCACTCCCGGCCACCACAGCCTTGACCCGCTGGGCTCCGGCGATCCTTCCGCCTCAGCCTTCCAAGTAGCCGAAATTACAGGCGTACGCTACCACGCCCGGCTGATTTTTTGATTTATTGTAGAGATGAGGTCTTACTGCCCAGGCGGGTCTCGAACCCGCGGACTCAGGCAGTCCACTCACCTCAGCCTCCCAAAGGCGCGGGATTACAGGCTGAGCCACCGAGCCCGGCTAGAAAGTCATTTTAAAAGAATATTCGAAAAGATCAACCACTCACACACTGGAAACAATTAATCTAAATAAACTGTGTAGGGAATAGGAGGAAATAAAAACTTACAAGGACTCAGAAAAGTGTTATATAAAATCACTGCTTATAAATAGCTATAGCATGATGTTAAAGTTTTAACTAAAAATAAATTGAAAACATTAGGTATTTTTATTATTAAACAAGAAAAATTTAAAAGGCATTAACTCTAAAATGTAATGATAAGAATAAAAATAAGCATGTAATGAATGCAGAAGCCAAAAATTAATAAAGCAGAGTATGTTTGTATTCATTAATTAGAAATCAGATAAAAGTAGAAGTCATGAATAAATACTGTTTTCTAATATGCATCGAATTTAAGATTTGGACACTTTAGGGAATAGTGTCAGGAAACATCCATTAGCCTATTTATACAGAAATACTGTTCAGAAAAGACTGAACTGAAAGTAATGAGAAACTAGCAGGGGAAATGTTAGTATATTAAATTATTTTATTAGACATTTCCTGGTCATGGTTTGGTGAGTCTGGCACATAATTTTGTATCTATAACTAGCACAATAGATTCATAAATTCACTATGCTTGGCTTACTTTATACTTAAGTGTATATGGGACTGTGGAATTTATAGTTGGAAAGGGAAATGTGTGTGCCCTGGGAAATATGACAGAACATGTCTCGTGGAAACATTTGTGATACTTTCTGGTAGAAACTTCAAGTAGTAATAATCTATGGGAATACTGATTGATTTCCTGTGATTATAATATCCTCTTTCTGATGTTTTTATTTAAATTTTTATTTAAAACAGAGACAAGATAGAGGCAAAAATATTGGCTATTCTTTCTCTTTCATTTTTGCATCGCATAGTATGTTTGTTTTTGAGGAAGCAGGATGTATTGAGGACAGAAAAGCTCCCACTGTGGGAGGGGACCAGAAGGGGTTGCCCATCTAGGGCGGAAAACCTGGTGCTTATATAGCCCTAAGTCCAAGCCAGTTGGCTAGCACTAGCTGTGAGCTGTTGCTGTTCTGATTGGTTACTTTTCAATCCCCGCAGTGAGTACCTAAGCTCTAGCTTAAGAGGCTTGCAGGGAACTTGTTTACCAATGCTGAGCCTGAGAGGCCTGCCAAGAGTTCACTACATTTTTACCAGAGGATTCACCTGTCTGTCTGCCTAACCTTTTTTTAGCTATCTCCTGTTTCATTCTCCCCTCTGGAGTAGTAACCCTAACTGCCATTAGGGAGTGAGAATGATGACCAGTCTGACTACTTCCTGCAGATCATGGGCGTTGCATGGGGACGGCAGCAAGGGATCCTCTGGAGGGTGGTCTAAGGGTCCTCAGTAGGCCGGGCTCAGTGGCTCAGCCTGTAATCCCATGCTTTGGGAGGCCGAGGTGAGTGGATAGCCTGAGCCCGCGGGTTCGAGACCTCATCTCTACAATAAATCAAAAACTGGCCGGGTGTGGTAGTGCGCGCCTGTAGTTCTGACTACTTGGAAGGCTGAGGCGGGAAGATCGCTGGAGCCCAGCAGGTCGAGGCTGCAATGGCCGGGAGTGGCCACTGCACTCCAGTCTAGGCGACAGAATGAGATTCCAACTCAAAAAAAAAAAAAAGTCCTCGGTAAAAAGAAGCTTCCATACAATGTTCCATCTGCATCACCATTTAGAGTTTGATAGCCTCTAGGTGAGGAAAAATCAAACCTTACTAGAAGGTTACCTATATACATAAGCAAAACAAAAGGAGTTATTAAGGGGAAAAAAAGCCCATGTCCATATATTGGAAATCTCTAGAATGTAAAAAAAACATTGTGACCAACTGGGTCCTGAAACTGTCTGTTCTTGTAGAGTCAATGATTTTACTTTATAACCTGTAGTCTCTTCTATTTGGGAGGAAGTTTTAATATGAAAACAAGTTTCATTTAATAGCATGTTCTTCCTCATTTAATAACACGCTTGTTCTTCCTCCACATTCCACCATGAGGATATTTAATGTTTGAATAATTACCCTGTCGAGCCACGTAATGGACGGTGCTTAGAAGAAGCTAGGACTAATGATATTAGAAACAAGAAGTAAGACAGAGTAGGCATTTTGCTTGTTCCTGAGAGAAACTTCTAGGGAAGAAAATAATCCCATGGACCCTCAGGATTAAGGGGTCTTGACAGAGACATCTAACAGTACAAATCAAGATGAAAACAAAGGCAGCAAGTATAGGTAGCACCATTAGGAGGAAATCCATGGGCAGTTAGTAGTGATACTTATCTTTTACAATCTTTAGTTTGATTCTGTATGCTCTTCTGTGTCAGCCTCTCCTGAACTCCATGCTTTCTTTCTAGTATGATGGATTCACGAGTCAATACCTGTAACCTTTACTGCCTTCTGCGGAGCCCCATGTTCCGGCGCCAAAACTGATGCAGAATTTTCAGGTCAGGCTGGGTTTCAAGAGTGTCAGCTCAATGGGTCAGCCAGTCAAGCCCCAGAGAGGGTTATCAAGGGGCTGGTAAGCTTAGCCCTGGAAGTATCAGCTCTAATGGACTGGCAAGCCAAACCCTGAGTGTTGCGATTGGGACGGGGGAGACTGGCAAGCCTAGACCCCAGGGTGTTGGCTCTAACAGGCTGGCAAGCCAAGCCCTGAGAGTGTTGCTGGTTCGGTGGGCTGGCAAGCCTAGCTCCCTGGGTGTCTCAGCTTCGGAGTCTCGCCTTCTTCCGGCAGCTCTCCTGGTTCAGCCAGTGCCGTCGGCTGGCAAGCAGCTTCTGGGTTGCACGGCTCTTTGACACCAATGATCTTCTGCAGCTCTTCAAGTTGCAGCTCTTCAGGGTGGAGGTTCTTCTCTCATGCCCAGGAAGAATGAGGGACATGGACAGCTGGAAAGTGAGAAAGCAGGATTTATTGAGGACAGAAAAACTCCTGTGGTGGGAGGGGACCCAAGGGGGTTGCCCTGTATTTTTAAAATTTTTTTTTTATTGTTTTCTAGTCTTATACAGAAGTCCTAAGTGAGTTTGCTTGCTCAGAGAAAAAAAAAAGTGTGTCAAATGTAGGTCTTTCATGAATGATTCATTTAGTTTGGGGGACTTCTTTAGCTCATCCCAAAAATGTTTTCAATAATAATGACAACTTTCTTTTAAATCAAGACACATGGTGAAAAACTGAAACATGTTTTTAGAAAAAGTGTGGGGCAAATATTTGATTATTTAACAATGCTCCTCTAACTTCAGCCAAACCAGAAAATAGTAATTTATGGGTTTTAGAAAGTTCTTATGCATAGTTGGTGGATGTGATAATTGGTACAGCTTTTGTGAGGTTGCCAGAATTTCTCCACCAAAATACATTTGATAAAAATTTGTTGACAAAAATAACTAGAATAACAATACACAATATATGACATGAGAAGCTTATTGATATGGATACATAATATATCTTAAATGCAACTACAGAGATTAGGGTTTTGTTTTTTTTTTACAGTGTTTATCCTTCATAAATTCAAGTTGTCTTTACCACAGCCAAGAGTTCTATTATAAACATGTGAAAATTCAAGGTTCAGTTCTCACTCACTTAACAACTAATTGATGTTGCCCTCCTTTTTAGATAGTCAAGAAATTTTGTGTATACATTCAGTATCAGTGATAATTTGCTGATTGTTTTCATGGGTCGTTAGCCCTTCCTTATCTATTCTATAGATAATCCATAAAATTACACATTCTTCACATCTTTTGTGATCATTAAAACAATAGCTTAATTAGATTTTAATAAATCTATGCTCAAATACTTCTTTCCACTTATTTCAAAGGAAGTAAACCATAGGCTCAAGACCTGACATTTGCATGAGAATTTGACTTTTGCATGAGAATTTTAACACAATAACTAAATTTGAACCACTCCAATTTTAAAAAGCAGGATATGGTGAATTTTTTAAAAAATCAGAAATCCTCCTTTTTAGATAGTCAAGAAATTTTGTGTATACATTCAGTATCAGTGATAATTTGCTGATTGTTTTCATGGGTTGTTAGCCCTTCCTTAATATGAATGCAAAATTTCTGTAAATTTAGCATCCTTTTTTTCATAAGACAAAGAAGAAAATTGAGGGGCATAATTATGATGTTAAACATTCTTGATTAAATTTAGTAAGACTTTAAAAATAAAACTACAGCTATTTCTTACAAGTATTTTAAACTCTGAGAAAGATGAAAGCTAAACAAAGAACAATACTGTTATGAGTCATATATTTATTTTTTAAAAAGAACCATAAAGCACTACCACACAGAAGCACACTGCAGGGCTCGTAGACCTCATTTGGGGCTGAGATTGGGTGATTGTGCTGGCTGTGCTAGGCCCAGTAAGCCTCTGGCAGCAGCCTTTCTTAACAATGACCTGAAAGGTGAGTGTGGTAGGCCCTTCCTGCAGGCCACAGCCGTCAGAGCACAGTGGAAATAAAACTTCCTCTGGATGGCAGAAGTAGAGATAGCACAGTGACATGGGTTCACAGCCCTTCCTTTGAGAGACCCAAGAGATTCAAAAAACTCTAAGAGAACTATTACTATATGAATTCCTACCCCACGTTCACTGTGTTTGCAGTGTTTGTTCTTAGAACTTTGTTAAGTTTAATTTTTGTTTGTCTCATAAAATAACTGATTGCTTCCACAACTGCTGCTAGCAGTGTGTGAATGTTAAGCAATAAGCGCCTCCCGGACATTCCTTTGCTTGGATAACAGTAGACTGGTGGCACCAGCCACCCCCCCCATAGGTTCTGCGTTGTTTAACCTCCTGCCTGCTTGCTAAACCTAGCTTATCTGACATTCTACCCTGCCCATTTAGCAGCTCCCCGTCAATCACAGGTAGCTGAGCGGACCAGACTAATCCCAAGTGCCCCCGTACCCATTAGGAGAAATTACCCAATCATGTAAAAACAAGTTTAAAGTTCTTTCCCCTCCCTCTATAATTGTGCATAAAAACTGCTTGCCATACTGGATCTAGGCCCTCGTCCCTGAAGCCACAGCCAGCTTCATACGTGAGCCCAGACTCGAGCCTGAATAAAGACCCTTGTGTGTTTGCATCAGAGCTGGCTCTTTGGTGGTCTCTCGGATTTTGAATTTTGGGTTTAGCACCTTCTTCCAACACCTATCCAAAACAAACAAACAGACTCCAAAGTTAAAAATTCAGCAGTCGCTAAACAAGAACATAATATCACCTCTTTCCATAAAATTTGGAAAGTGGTGACCTGAGAGGGAGAGAAAAAAATCTTCTTGTAAAATATGTCACCCCTTCACCTCAAATTCACCAATGGTTTCTCACCTTCCTCACAGTCAAAGCCCAAGTCCTGACAATGTCTTCCTGGGCTCTCTTTGAACTGTCTCCCACCATTTCTCTGACTTCCTGGCATGTCATTCTCCTCCTGACTCACTCCTCCCCAGTCACATTGGCCTCCTCACTGGACCTCAAATATGCCAATTACTTTTCTAGTGCCGGGCCTTCCCGTCTGTATTTCTTCTGCCTACATGTTTTCTCTCTGGCTACATACATGGCTCATTGCTCCACTTACTTTAGGTCTGTGCTCAAATGTCACCCTATCCAAAATAGCACTTTGTTATGCTCACTTATTTCATTTTTCTTCATAACACTTACACCATCTGACTTACATATATGTTTTGTTATTCACTCTTGTCTCATTCCCACTAGAAGGAAATATTTATAGACCAGGCACTTAGTCTATTTTTTTTTCATTGTTGTAGACCTAAAACGGTGTTTGGCACAAAGTTGACACATACAAAATTCATATTAAATGAATGAGTGAAATCTGGTATGGCAGAGACTTCTAGCCCTGGTCTCATTCTGCAGAAGCAATATTCCATGAATACTGTGAGTTAACAAAGTTGTGACATTCTCCTTAACATCATTCACAGGAAGAGCAGGGGACTGATGAGGACCGTAGGAAGGTCAAGTGAAAAATGCAGGAAACAATTTTGAGGGCATTGACTCTCACTGCATGATAAGGTATGTGGAGCAAAAACCTGAAGGAGAGAATGGTTGGGGGACTGTTTATAGTTAGGTCAAAAGTATTATAAGCACTTCTGTTTCCTAGACTGGCATAGTTTCTTCAAAGCCGCTACTCATAAAAGCTCTGATATTTCTTTAACAACATACCCAGCACTACCTGTTAGTGGACTGCTATTTTGGAGTGCTTGAATAACTCATTAATTGCTGGTATAATATCCCAGATACAAATTTTAACACATCATGTCAATGATTTCATCTTAATATGAAAAATTTTCTGTAAATCATCTTAATCAGAAATAATTGCTCTAAATTTTTAAGGACCAGATAAAAAAAGTGACCATCCAACCCCTCTAGCATCAGGGTCAGTTCTTCTCTACAGCCAACGTGAGGTTACACAAATCTTCAGGTGAGTATCTCCTGAGATTTGGGCAAATTTCCGGTAATAAGGACAGGGGTGGGGGCTTTGGTATTGTGTTGTGGCGAGTTTCTCCATTGGAGGAGTGGAGGGTCACAGAGGAATTCTCCCAGGCTTCCTGGATGCTCCAGGGTCAAGGACAAGCCAGAACCAAGTCTCACTCTCTAAGTTATACTGAGTCAGATTTGCAAGTCAATCAGAACGCTGTTCGTTGATCATTTATAGAATAAGATGAAAGGAAGCCTCATAGATCATTCAATAAAAACTCACTTGGTGGATGAAAATAATGAAGTTCATACATAAACAGTGACTTGTAGTAGGTACAACTAGCGTCCATGACTCTGGTTTCCATCTTTAGTCAACTTTCACCATCCTGTGCCATGTCAATCCCTGGTGTTCTGTTTGCACCCAACCAAGTCTTTAATTTGTCCTAATATTCCAGTTTTCTTCTTCTGCTTTTTAAATTGATTTCTTTACCTGCTGATTCCTCACATTAAAACCAAAGTCCTACCCATCGAGATGCCAACTACATTCAAGAAGAAGATGGCCATGAACTGATTGGCCAAACCTACCTTTATCTGAGCTCCCAAAATGAATGACCTTGTTGGACTTTGTTCAACCCTTTTTCAGAGAGGTTGACATCGCCTCAGGTATTTCAAAGCAGAGCTAAGTTCCAGGTCCCAGGAATAGCCAATATATCAGGCATGTTTCTGTGTGCATGACTTGTTCTTTCATTGCCCTCCTCAGGAGTTTCTGAAAAGTGAAGATTGCTTTTGTCCAAAGAAACCACTAGTCTCCATACTTTTATTACTCACACACAAAAATTTTTTACAAGGAGTATTGCTGTAATAAGCAATATAAAGTCTTGGACTGCTTTCTAGTTATCTTTCTGTCTGTAATATATCTACATGTCCCAGAAGTGTGGTGCAAATAAGTAGACTGAAGAACACGCACTAAACTATAAACCAAATGCTTCCATAATGGGCTCTTTAAGCCACATGACTTTCTTTACAAATATCCTTTTTTCTTAACCACCTGTGCGTTCTAACACTCTTCACTTCTCTTAAACCTACATTATTTCCTTTCCTTTCTCTCTTTTCCTTCTTCTAATGCCCCAATTCCTACATTTTCTTCTTTAATCTTTCAAACTAAAGAGTAATTTTGATCACTGAATCAAATCAGTAATTTTGACCACTGATTCTGCATTATTATCTGTGAATAATCCAACTTATCTTGATGTTTTTTCAAATTTCCTTACAGTGATATAATTTTTTACATATAAGGTTAAGAATAGAGAAAGGAGTGGAGACTGATTTCTGATAAATATTATTTTTTATTATTTGGTGACATTTCAAACAAAAACCCAAGAGACATTAGCAAGGTCAAAGCTGTGTAATATTAAGTAGAGTTCAGAGAAAGTAGCAAAATATATACTTGAAAACATTTTAAAAGTAATATAATGGCTCATGTCTATACTCCCAGCCCTTTGGGAGGCCGAGGTGAGAGGATTGCCTGAGCCCGTGAGTTCAAGACCAGCCTGGTTAACATGGTGAGACCTTGTCTCCACAATAAATTGAAAAAATTAGCCGGGTGTGGTAGCGCTCACCTATAGTTCTGGTTACTTGGAAAGCTGAGGCAGAAAGATCACCTAAGCCCAGCAGGTCGAGGCTGCGGTGGCCAGGAATGTGCCACTGCACTCCAACCTGGGTGACAGAGTGAGATTCCAACTCAAAAAAAAAGTCATATAATAATATAGTAATGATGTTTTTGTTGTACTAACCTTTCTAGCTATATTTTAATGTAGATAAGTGGTGATTTTCTTCAATTTCACCTACCTTGTTCTGGGTTTCTGTTACATAAAATCTTTTTTTCTAGCATGTGTTAGGAAGACAGGTAGAAGAGTCATACTGGTCTCACAAATGCCGGTCCCCAAGTGGCATGTGCCATTTCCACTTTGGACCACTGACTATATAACTGGCCATGTGGCCCTCCCTAACTCTGGGGGGGTCTGGGGGCAGAGGGAGAAACAGCCCTGCCATACTCAGGGTAGCTGATAAAGCACAGGTCTTGGAGTCTAACACATCTGTGTTTGTTTCACTCACCTCACATTCAGTAGAGGTAACAACATTTTTCGTTTGCCATCAGAAATCATGCTCTACTGCCCTGTGTTTCCATTCACATTTAGAATTGTATGTTACAGCACCTAGTTTCAAATGGATACTTTTTTTGCTGAAGAACAAATAAACCCTTGCTTTCCTGCTTTTATTTTAGTTAACAGTGATGGTGTTCTAGTCCAATAAATAGAGTAGAATGGTGTTCTGCAAAATTTATTTTATTTTCCTACGGTTCTCACTCTTGTCTCCCAACGCCATACATTAATGTGTATTTTATATAAATGGCATCATACAGCATGTATTCTTTTGTGCCAGGCATCTTTCACTCAGCATCATGTAGAGTTTACTGTTGTTACCTCTTAATGCTTTAGTATTCCATTATCTGAATGTAGTCACACTATTAAATTTGTAAAGTAAACAATAATAAGTATAGACTGGGGTTCATTTTTGACCACCAATCCCTATTAGCTAAAGAGTTGGTAGATATTTTTATACTTAATTGATGTCCTGCTTTTCTTAATCAGCTTTCCTTTGGGCCCTCTTCTTGGCCCCATATTCACTTCTGACTGAATCCGTTTCTGCTACTTAGAGTCATTAAATTTCCATAAGAGCTTTGCTGGCTCTAAAAGCAAATCCAATCACAGTTTGCTTCTTGTTCTCCTTGCTCATTATTCTTGAATTCCTCTGCAATTGCTGGTGTGTGTGTGTGTGTGTGTGTGTGTGTGTGTGTGTGTGTGTGTGTGTTTAGTAACACAAAAATATTTTTTATGCTAATTTTATATAATGACCTTTTCTAACTTTTTCACACTGAAATAAGATAAAGGGAATTTGGAGGTATCAGTATGGGGCTTACTGGGAAAAAAATATGTATACCTTATTAATAAAATCATAATAAAATCACAAGATTCTAATGAAGGACTTGAATATTGCCTTTATATAAAGCTGCTAAATCTTTGTGGTTTTTCAAATGAAAAACTTGAGTTTGCTTTGGTGACATTTCTTTGGTATGATATTTTTATGCCTGAAATAGGTACATACTTTCTGTTCATTTTATTAATGAGCAAACTCTTGATAACCATCATTGAAGGGAAACTTTTTTCCTATCAATGGTAAGAATTTAAAATATTAAATTTTATTATATTATAAAATATTATAATAGTTGAAAGTATATTTGGAAAATTTAGCAGCTTCTGCTCTTTTATCCATGAACAATTTTTAAAGTGAAAAGTTACTTTGCTTAAGAGAATAGATCCTTGAATCTAATACAATGTTTTAATATTAAGTATTTTGAAATAATGACAACTCTATTTGGGCACAAGCCTGAGTGTTAGAGGAGCTATTATAATGCAGCCATCTTGAATAACACTGAAAGGGCCGTCAACTGAAAAGACAAACATTCAATATATGTGAAGTCAGAAATGTGGGGCCACTCCTTGGATTACCTCCTTCCCCAAACCTCCTTAGGCCTCCTGCTTCTGCCTGCTCTGTCCCTATCCCTTCTTCTCAAGGCTCACATTAAGCTGTTTGGACACCTCGAGCACAGACTCTTCTGGCAACCTCATGGTGAGTTGAATAGTGATCCCCAAAGATATGCCCATGTCCTAATTCCCAGGACCTGTGAGTATTACCTTATTTGGGGGGTGGGTGGGATGGAACTTTGCAGATGTAATTAAGTTAAGGGCCTTGAGATGAGAAGGTCATCCTAGATTACGTGTGTGGCCCTAAATCCGATGAGAAGTTCTTTTTGTTTTTTTAATTTTTATTTTAAAGATGGGTACAATTCAGGGTTAGGTATACAAATGGTCATTGTGCAGCTAAAGTTTGGGCCTCACTTTGGTCCCCACTTCACCTGGTTTAAGATCAGTTGCCCTTATTTATGAAGTGTGCCCTCCCTCCATCCCCTGGTAGTTTCCCACTCCTGCCAACCCCTTTATTAGAAAAGCACAGGGTAGACATCTTAGCCAGCTCAAGTTGCTATGAAAGAACATCATAGTGTAGGTGACTTATAAACAATAGAAATTTATTTCTCACCATTCTGGAGACTGGAAGTCTGAGCTGAGGGTACTAGCATGGTCAGATGGTGAGAGCGCTCTTCCACGATGCACACAGCCAACTTCTTGTATCCTCACATGGCTGGAAAAAGAACAAGGGAGGTCTCTGGCTTCTTTTAACAGCACTAATCTCATTCATGAGGACTTCATTCATCCCAAAGGCCTTATCCCCAAGTACTATCACTTTGGGATTAGAATTTCAACATATAAACAAGGGGAACTGGGGACACCTTCAGTCCTAATAACAGATTTGACAGAAGAGGAGGAGGTGACGTACCCTCAGAGGCAGAGGTTGGAGTGATGCAGCCACAAGGCTACAAGTCAAGAAACACCAACAGTTGCCAGAAACTAGAGGAGGCAAAGAAAGATTCTTCCCTAGAGCTTCCAGAGAGAATATGTGTGGTCCAGTGAATTTTCACAAACTGGCCACCCCTGTGTAACCAGCTCCAGATCAAGAAATAAAACATCATAAACAACCCAGAACCTGATATCTTGCTTTCATATTTCTAGCTTCTGTCACTGCAAGAGTTCTTTTAAGTCACTAACTCTGTGGGAATTTGTTACTGCAGCCACCACAAACAAATACAGGGACCTTGCCCACAAGCAGTGGGCACATGGAAGCTGGCCAATGCATCCTATCTGAGCAAAGTGGCAAGAGTGGCAGCGATGGGGTTCTGGACCAGCATGGCCCACTGGGTGCCTTGGGCTGCCTCCAAGGAGCCCCCGATGATGCTCTGCCATACCTGGCCTGGCAGAGCTGACCCAGGGCTGAGGAGATCAGGATATTGTAGCACACCAGCTCTGCCTCCAGTGTAACTCTGTCCTTGGGGGTCACCTAGGGCTGCTATTAACATTAAGCTCATCCCCTGCTCACGATTTCTTCTCACTCACTGGGGTTACGGCCTCTTTTTGTTGAAAGGGCAAATTATTCTCTATTTTAAAATATCTGTGCTTGTGATAAAGAAAATATAGGCACAATTCAGGGTTAGGTATACAGATGTTCATTATGCAGGTACCCTTGTTGATGAGGTGCACCCCCTCCCCTGGCAGTTTCCCACTACTGCGTATCCCTTTCTTATAGTATTATGATCGTTGTTCAAGGTCCAATTATGAGTGAGAACATGTGATACTCAGTTCTTTGTTTCTGTGATAGATCACTCAGTATTATAGTCTCTAAGTCCATTGCTTTTGCTGTTGTGAATAACGCTGCCATAAACATGCATGTGCAGGTGTCTTTTTCATAGAGTGATTTGAGTTCTTCTGGGTATATTCCCAATAGGGGGATTGCAGGGTCGTATGGGAGGTCGATTTTTAGATCTTTTAGGAATCACCACACCGTTTTGCACAGAGGTTGTACTAGTAGTTTACACTCCAACCAACAGTGTAGACGTGTTCCCTTTTTGCCAAATCCTCTCCAGCATCTGTTGTTTTTTGAGTTATTGATGATGGCCATTCTGACTAGAGTTAGGTGGTATCTCAGTGTGGTTTTAATTTGCATTTCTTTGATGACTATTGAGGGTGAACATTTTTTCATTTATCTGTTGGCTGCTCATATGCCTTCTTTTGAGAAACGTCTATTCATATCTTTTGCCAACTTTGTAATGGGACTGTTTGTTTTTTTTCTTTTAGGTACATTTGAGTTCCTTGTGGATCCTAGATGTTAGGCCTTTGTCAGATTTATATACATACAGTTGGCAAATATTTTTTCCAGTCTGTGGGCTGCCTCCCTGCTCTCTCAATGGTTTCTTTGACTTTGCAGAAGATTGTCAGTTTGATGAGGTCCCACTTGTCTATATTATCTCTTATGGCACGGGCACTTGGGATTTTGATCAGAGATTGGTTGCCAGCTCCAATTTCCATAAGAGTGCCTCCTGCATTTTCTAAGGTTCTTATAGATTGAGGTTTTAGCTTTAGGCCTTTGATCCATTTAGAGGTGAGTTTTGTGTAGGGTTATAAGTAGGGGTCTTGTTTTAATCTTCTGCATGAGGTCAGCCAGTTATCCCAGCACCATTTACTGAATAGGTTCTCCTCTCCCCAGTGGTTGATGATGGAGGCTTTGTCAAAGATGAGTTGGTTGAGAAATTGAGGTTTTGCTTCTGGAGTCGCTATCCTGTTCCATTGGTCTATATGCCTATTCTTGTACCAATACCAGGCTGTTTTGATTATTGTAGCTTTATAACAAAGCATAAAATTTGGGAGCGTGATGCCTCCTGCTTTGTTGTTTTGCTGAGGATTGTTTTGGCTATTTGTGGTCTTTTATGTTTCCATATGAATTCCTGTATTGCTGTTTCTAGGACTGAGAAGAATGCTGCTGCTGGAAATTTAATGTGTTTTGCATTAAATCTGTAGATTGCCTTGGGTAGAATGGACATCTTAACAATGTTGATTTTTCCAATCCATGAGCATGGAATGTTTTTTCATTGTTTGTGTCATCTTTGATTTCTTTGAGCAGTGTTTTGTAGTTTTTGTTGTAAAGGTCTTTGAATTCTCTGGTTAGGAAAATGCCAAGGTATTTCATTTTTTTTGTGGCAATTTTGAATGGGATTGTGCTTTTTATTGGGTTTCTGTTTGTTTATTGTTGGTGTATAGGAATGCAACTGACTTTTGCATATTTATTTTATACCCTGAGATTTTGCCAAAGACCTTCATCTGTGCAAGGAGGTTTTTGACAGATTCTTTTGGATTTTCGAGGTATAGAATCATGTGGTCTGCAAGGAGGGATGACTTAGTTTCCTCTTTTCCTATTTGGATACCCCTGATTTTCTTCTCTTGTCTGATTGTTCTAGCTAGGATTTTCAATTCTATATTGAACAGGAGGGGTGAGAGTGGGTTTCCTTGTTCCGGTTTTCGGAGGAAATGGTTCCAATTTCTGTTTAGCAGTATGTTGCTGTGGGTTTCTCATAGATGGCTCTTATTATTCTGAGGTATGTTCCATCTATGCCTAGATGTTTGAGGGTTTTTATCAAGAAGGGGTGCTAGATTTTATAAAAAGCTTTTTCCACATCTAATGATATAATCATGTGGCTTTTGTCTTTACATCTGTTGATGTATTTAATTACATTTGTGGTCTTGTGGATGTTGAACCAGCCCTGCATCCTGGGGATGAAGCCTACTTGGTCATGGTGGATGATTTTTGAGATGTGTTGTTGGATTCAGTTTGCTAGAATCTTGTTGAGAATGGTTAACATTATGTTCATCAAGGATATTGGCCTGTAGTTCTCTTTCTTTGTTGGATCTTTACCTGGTTTGGGTATCAATGTGATGTTAGCTTCATAAAATGATTTGGAGAAAGTTCTATCTTCTCAACTGCCTGGGATACTTTCAATAGGATTGATATTGGCTCCTCCTTGTATGTTTTGTAGAATTCTGATGAAAAGTCATCTGTTCCAGGGCTTTTTTTGATAGGTAATCATCTTATGACATAGTTGATTTCCTGAGTTGTTACTGGTCTATTTAGGGTTTCGATTTCTTCTTGTTTCAACCTGGGAAGTTTGTGTGCTGCAAGAAGTCCTCCATTTTATTTAGGTTTTCGAGTTTGTTTCCATACAGGTGTACATAATAATCTTGGATAATCTTTTGTATTTCTTCGGGGTCAGTTGTGACTTCATCTTTTGCATTTCTGATTGTGTTTATTTGGGATTGTTCTCTCTTTTTCTAGGTCAGTCTAGCTAGGGGTCCATCAATCTTGTTTATCCTTCCAAAAAACTAGCATTTGGTTTCATTGATTTTTTTAAATTATATTTTTGTCTTTTTTGTCACAAATTTGGGCTTTTATTCTGATGATCTGGATTCTTCTGCTGAAGTTAGGGTTTTGGTGGTTTTGCTTTTCTAGTTTCCTTAGGTGATTTGTTAGGCTGTTAGCTTGTAATCTTTCCATTTTCTTCATGTGTGTTTGTAGAGATATGAATTCACCTCTTGGTACTATTTTCATGGCATCCCAGAGATTTTGGTAAGATGTTTCTTCATTTTCATTTGTTTCCAGGTATCTTTTAATCTCTGTTTTAACTTCTGTGTTTACCCAGGAGTTATTTAGCATCATGTGGTTTGGTGTCTATATCTTTATGGAATTTGGGGGAACTCTGTTGATGTTGATATCTATTTTTATTCCACTGTGGGCTGAGAAGGTACATAGCAGAATTTTAATCTTATGGAATTTGTTTATGTTTTATTTATGGCTGAGGATGTGGTCAATATTAGAGTATATTCTATGTGGTGATGAGTAGACTGTATATTCCATGGTTGTTGGGTGGAGTGTTCTGAAGGTATTAATTAAGTCCATTTGGTTAAGTGTCATGTTGAGGTTCTGGATCTCCTTGTTGTCCTTTTGTTTTGATGATCTATCTTGTGTTGTTAGTGGGGTGTTTAAGTATGATAGTGTTAGAGTCAATATCTTTTTTTAGGTTTATCTAGAAGCTGCTTTTTGAAAGTTGGTGTTCCTACGTTGGGTGCATATGTTTAGAATAGATATTTCTTGTTGATGGACTGAAACTTTTATCATTATATAGTGGCCTTCTGTATCTTTTTAAATTTTTAATAGCTTAAAGAGTATTTTGTCTGACATTAAGATTATGACTCCTGCTTTCTTTTGTTTCATTTGCCTGAAATTTTGTTTCCCATCCTCTAGCTTTGAGTCTGTGAGTGTCCTTTCTGGTTAGATAAATGTCTTGGAGACAATATGCTGTTGCCTCATGATATTTTATCCAATTTGCCATTCTATGTCTTTTCATTGTGTTGGTTTTTATTGAAAGCATTCCTTGAGCAGACTATAAGAGACCCTTGAGAGGTGGTAGATGGCAGTAGAAACCCTCACTGACTTCTCTATTTGGGTTTTAAACAATCCTAAGTCCACATGTGAGTCTGTTTGAACTTCATTCTTATTAAATATTGGACACATTGCTTTTTGAGAGGTAACATATGTTGTGAGAAATGTCCTCCATCCTACCTCGAGTCCCAGTTTGCCCTCTCTAGTTCCTTCCTCTATACCCTACATGCCTCTGCTCAGTGAATGCTTCTCCTTGCCTGTTCATGCAGTTTTCCTGAGCACTACCTTATAGTTTCTGTCTTCTACAATCACACTGAAAACATCAAACAGAGATTTGAGGAAATATGTTATACTTTATTAGTACAATTATCAAGAGCAAACTCTTGATAATCATCACTGAAGGAACACTTTTTCCCATAAGTGATTTAAAAAACCACCAATGAAATATTATAATATTAAAAGTATACTTGAAAAATTTAGCAGCTTCTACCTTTTCTCATAAACAATTTTAAAATTGAAATTTCCTTTGCTCAAGAGACTAGATCTTTGAATCTAATAAAATGTTTTAATATCAAATATTTTGAAATAATGACAACTTTATTTTGGGACAGGTGATGAGACAAATAGCATGAGGTTATCTGAGTTATCAGGAGATGGGTTTAAATTGCTGTTCATTTTCTCATAACAGCTGCTCTTAAGTGTCCTCTGTTTTGTCAAAGCCGTTCAGAGGAGGCTGTGCTGTGTAACAATTTTTCCTTGAGGCATTTTGAAAGTGTGCATACACTGAGCATTTTTATATATTGTATAAGGTAAAATTATCTCGCCCATAGAGTCTAAATTGGTCTTTGCAGGAATGTTCTACACTCTTCACATTATGTCCCATTCATGGCTATTGCTAAACTCAGATTATAACCCTGAGGACCTGGAACAAGGATTTCACCCAAGATGGCCTGTGGTCATCACTTATTGAAAAATTTTACATGGAAAACATCAAAATAGACAGTTTAGTAATTTAAAATTAGTGATTGACCAGCTTTTAGGGCTCTTGAAACAGAGATGGAGAGAGAAAAGGTGGGTTCACGTCTTCTAGGCCAGAGCATAGTCATGTTAAACAGATTTTAAGCAATAATAAAGCATACTAGCCATAAAAAAAAAAGAAGTGACAGTAGCAGCCAGGGTGGTGGCTTATGCATATGATCCCGGCACTTTGGGAGGCAGAGGTGAGAGGACTACCTGAGCCCATGGGTTCCAGACCAGCCTGTACAACTTGACAAGACCTTGACTCTATAATAAATCAAACAATTAGCCGTGCATGGTGGCACACGCCTGTAGTCCCAGCCACTTATAAGGCTGAGGTGGAAGGATTACCTGAGCCCAGAAGGTCAAGGCTTTGGTAGCTGTGAGCATATACCTGCACTCCAGCCACCAACAGAGTAAGCCCCAGGTTCAAAAAAAGAAAGAAGTGAGAGCAGTCAGCCAGAGCATTATCATGGAGATCATCCATTTCTGGAACTACCAGTGTGTGAACAGTACTGGTGGAGTCCTTTCATCCCCAAAAATTCCAAATTGTAATTAAGTAGTCCTAGGACTGACTGTTCATCTAGGCAGGTAGGATTCATTTTTCTTTGGCAAGCTATGTGGCACATAATATGACCCCAATTCTAAGTACTGTCATTGCTCTATTTTATAGATGGGAAAACAAGGCAGAGAGTTCAGTACTTCATCCAAGATCATAGTTCATAAGGGCAGGGTCAGAATCAAACCTAGGCAGTATGGCTAGACACTCTGCTTGATATCATTAGATTAACATTTAGGTCCAGTAAAGACAGCGGAAGGATTGCTTTGCTTTTATTCAAATAATTGTTCCAAGAAATGGAAATAAATTGTGCATAAAATATGTTTGCATGAACTAGAATCACAGGATGATGGCAGGGTATCTGGCATTTTCCAACAGACAAGAGTCAGGCAAGAATAGCTCTCATTCTGCCTTGGAAAAGTTGAAACTGCCTGTGTACACAAGTTTGAGACAATATTTATTTCAGCAAAACATTTCGAATCTGTTCAGTTTTATAGTCTGAGGTTTGGAAAACCTGACATTTGCTTAGCCTAGCTAGTGTAATCTATTTTAGCATTAGCATTCCCCATTTTCTAATTAAATTAAGAGTTTTAGGGAAAAGGGAAGTTCTTATTAAAGCAAGTGTTGTTTTTGTTGCTAGGTTGTTCAACTTAACCAAACTGGTATCAAACTTAACCCCTGGAACACAAGATTGTGAAGGTTAGGAAGGTTAAAAACATGTGAATGATTTTCTTGAGGAGTTTTAAAACCTCAACTAGCATGCTATCCCCTGGATAGGACATTAACATTTTGAAGAAACATGTCCCAAACAGAACTCACCATCTACCTCTCTCAAATCCTTCCTGTTACTCTCTAGCCTGTGTGCTGCGTATGCTCATCTATTACAGAAGATGAAACTGCAGAATCACCAGCTTACATTTTGTACTTGTTGACTCTGTTTGTTAAGGTAAATTCCAAGTGAGATTGCTGACTTATTTTTTTAACTTTTCATTTTCAATTACTTTCAAACATACAGAAAAGTTGCAAAAAAGTATTAAGAACTTTCCATATGCCCTTTACCCAATTTGGTTGTCATTTTTTAACATTTTCTCATATTCGCTTTGTTTTATCATTCTCTGTATGTGTGTATATATGTGTGCAATATGCATCAAAGCTGAATGTGTGTATATATTTGTGTATATATCCATCAAAGCTGTTGTCATTATTTGTTGAGTTCTGACAATTAAGTTCATGAACTCACCATGTGCACTTATGTTGGTGGCACTGTACAAATAACTGTATTGGAACACCTTCCCTAGTCACCTGATCTGGCCCCCACTAGCTATTTTCTTTACCCGAAGATAAAGGAAATATTGAAAAGAAGACATTTGATGACATTCAAGACATCAAGGATAGTAGACAATGGCTCTGATGGTCACTCCAGATAAAGAGTTCCAAAATTGCTTTGGGTGGGGAGGGCGGAATACTTCAAAGGTGACTATAGTGATAGTCAGCAATGAGGTATCCTTTTTCTAGGATGAGTTATCGAACTCACTTGTCAGACCTCATATAAAACTATATGTTTGTATATAAAACCCAAGATCATCCAATTATATAAATATATATTTTATATACGATATATCTATATTTATATAATTTTAATGTTATGTTTGAGAGTAAGTTACATCTTTTTCCTTTTCCCTTAAATATTTTAGTGTTATTTTCCAAGAGTAAAAACATTCTCTTACATATTCACAGTAAAATTTTCAAAATTATAAAAGTTAACATTGTATAGCACTATTATCTAATTCATACCTATTCAATTTATTTTAAGAATATCTTTAATGCATTTTATGGCATATATTTTGCCAGTTCAGGAAACAATGAAGACTTACATTTGCACTTCGTTTTTATATCTCTTTAGTCTGCCTTAATCTCGTATAGTTCTTTGACCTTTCTTGTCTCTTACGACATTCATACTCTTTTTTTTTTTTTTTTTTTTGAGTTGGAGTTTCACTCGGTCGCTCAGACTGGAGTGCAGAGGCCGCTCCAGGCCACCGCAGCCTTGCCTGCTGGGCTCCGGCGATCCTTCTGCCTCAGCCTTCTGAGTAGCCGGAACCACAGGCGCGCGCTACCACGCCTGGCTGATTTTTTGATTTATTGTAGAGATGAGGTCTCGCTGCCCAGGCAGGTCTTGAACCCGCGGGCTCAGGCAATCCACTCACCCTAGCCTCCCAAAGGTGCGGGATTACAGGCTGAGCCACCGATCCCGGCTGACATTCATACTCTTTGAGAGTATGGTCCATTAACTTTATAGAATGTCTTTCAAGATCAGTTTCAGCTTATGCATTGTTGTTAAGAATACATCATAAGTGGTGTCGTGTTCTTCTCAGTGCACCAGATCAGGAGGCTAATGATGTCAGTCTGTCTCATTATTGATGATGTCACCTTTTGTCATTTGGTTAAGTCATTATTTACCTTTTTACTTCTCATTCACTTCACTTCCCATGTCCAACTGGCCCTTTGGTGAGGTCAGTTTCGGAAATCTTTCAAATTCAGACTTTCTCCTCCATTTCCCAGGGACTTGACTTAGATGTTAGCTTCCGCACTCTGTCTCACTTCTAATCCTTCTTCCATATACTAGCCAAAGTTGCATTTGTGAAATAAAAACTTGGCCATGAATCTTTCTGACCTTTAATAACGTAAGACCTTTAGTTCTTAAGAGAACTATCACCGTGAATACCACATGTTCTCACGCATATGTGGGCCCTGATCACTGGTCACATGAGCACAAGAGTGGGATCTGCAGACATGGGACACTGCTAAGAAAGAGAGGAAGGGAAGAGTGATGGTGGACACATGGCAACACACTGGGGAGCAGCTCCACTACCGGAGAGAGAGGGGGCCAGCTAAATCCAAACTTCACCTGCATGCAACTTACTTATGTAGTAAATCCTCACACCTCTAAAATTAAAAAAAAGATCCTTCATTCTACTCAATTGCCTATAGTAGCATTTCCAAATTACCTTATACAGAACATCAGCTCTTCAAAAATATCTTGCACAGAATATGGTCAAATAAATGTGGGAAATTATCTTGATTGACATATCTAGAATGGCCATATATATATTAGCATATTGAAGACTTGAGAAGTTTTGTAGGAAAAAAAATCGAGCATTGCTTGCATTTCTCAAACTTATTGAACAAGATGCCTTTTGTTTGCCAGTCTATGATGGCAAACCATTTAGTGGTCTATGGAATTAATGTTTGATAAACACCTTTGGGAAAATATTGCTGCACAGCCCACACTTTTTAGCTAGCCCTACAGTGATACTCACACCCTGCCTCCCTTCCTCACCAACCCAACGTCTGTCACTCTCTCTGCCAATGTCCCTTCCCTATCGTCAGTCAGAACTGCTACTCCCCCTGATGCCACCCTGTACTCATGTCTTGTTACTGCACAATGTCTCTGTCTGCTCGACTATCGTGAGATGATATCTGGAATGCCCTTTGCTATTCCATTTCCCATCCTTCTCCCCTTGCGTCAATAATACTTTGTTAAAGACCCACTTCAAAGTTTGCCTTCCTCCACTCTCCTCCCTTTGGGTGCACCTCTGTTGAGGATTTACCACACTGAATAGGATTGTCTTAGTCCGTGGGGGCTGCCATAACAAAATGCCCACAAACTGGGTCGGTCACAAACAACGGAAATTTATTTCTCACAATTCTGGAAGCTGGAAAGTCTATGATCAGCACTCTGGCAGATTCACTGCCTGGTGGGGCTGTTTCTTATGGACAGCCGTCTTCTCACTCTAAGTTCACATGACAGAAGGGATGCAGGGTCTTTCTTTGTAAGGGCACTAATCCTGTCCATGAGGGCTTCTCCCATGACCTAATCACTTTCCAAAGGTTCATTTCCAATACCATCACCTTGGGGGTGAAGATTTCAGCATATGAATTTGGTGGGGGGAGAGACAGACAGTCATTCAACCATATTCATGATAATTACTTGTTTGTATATCTGCCTCTATCCCTATCTAGTAAGCATCTTGAGCTCATGAGCTTTTTCTTCTTTTTTTTCCTGAGTCCCAGGTATCTCTCTGTCCACGTAGGCTGAAGTGCAGTGGTACGATCATGGCTCACTGCAGCCTCGACCTCCTATGTTCAGGTGACCCTTCTACCTCAGCCTTCCAAGTAGCATGCACTACCATATTCAGCTAATTTTTTATTTTTGTGTAGAAACAACGTCTTGCTATGTTGCCCCAGCTGGCCTCAAACTCCTGGGTTCAAGCAATTCTCCTACCCTGGCTTCCCAAAGTGCTGGAATTACAAGTGTGAGCCACCACATCCAGCCTTTATGGGCTTCTTATATACATTGCAAATATCATGGTTTTGGTAGACTGTGAGTGATGATTGTTGAATAAATGAATAAACACAGACTTGACATTTTCTATGAACTGTTAAAACTATTATCCAGCGAATTTGTTAACATCAGCTATACCTGGTGTCCATATAAGATTCTTGGTACTGAAGGAACTTTTGTATCAAGCCCAAATTATAAGGATTCAAAAATAGATTGTTTATTTTTCATTGCCCCTTTCTCAGATCACTCACCTATGTCTGAAAACACATTACAAGTTATATAAGGGAAATAACCTGACTTGTTTCTTTGAATTTTAGTTAAGATCAGCAGGTATCAGACTTATTTCCATATCATTTACTTTATAAGATTTATGAATTAGGAAGGTACAATTATTTTATTGCTTAGTAGCTAGAGAAAATTTTGTGGCATGTGTGCATTTCACATTTCAGAAACAAGATTCTCTATATCTTGAGAGAATGTGAGTTTGATACATTTAGCTTATAGGGTAATTTTTAAACTTATAATCATCAATTTTTCAGTTTTTCTCTTCATTCAGAATGACTTTACTCATCTTTTTTTTCATTTCATGTATTTGAGTATTTTGAGGAAAAAATAAACTTAGTTAATGCAGTGTATCTACTTTCTTTAAAGTGAAATTTAGAACTTGATAGCCAGTCTTAATTCATTTCTATTCTACTACAACTTCTTCCTTTTTTTTTTTTTTCTGTAGAGATGAGGTCTCATCAAGTTGCACGGGCTGGTCTCTAACCCGTGGACTCAAGCAATCCACTCGCCTCTGCCTCCCAAAGTGCTGGGATTACAGACTGAGCCGCCGAGCCTGGCCCTACTACAACTTTTATAAACCCACCTGATATGGTAAAATTCTCTATAATTCTTTACATTCTTGCAATTAAAGATGTGCTCTGGCAGATATCTATATTTGTTCAACTGCATTGACAAAATCCTCAACCTATGACACCTGTGTACAAGGGGGACCACAAAAACCCAGAATGTATTTAGAAAAAATTGTGTATTTATTCTCACATGTTTAAACTTCAGTCACCCTCAGGTGTTCTCCGTTTGATGAAATACACCTTTCAAGATGCTTTTTCCACTGCTCAAAACAGTTTTTGAACTCATCAGTTTTGATGCCTTTTGGTGATTCTGCTGTTTTTGTTTCACCTCTTCCACATCAGCCAGGCATTCCCCCTTGAGGACTATCTTCCTGTCTTCATCATAAAATGGGCAAGCACGTTAAATGAATCTCCTCCTGCAAAAAAAACTGAAGCTGAATGCAGCCTCTCATAGTAAGGCTAGCTGGTGCACTGATGCCAGTGGGTTCCTAGAACACTTACCTAGCAGGGGAAGCATGTCCTACAAGGGACCCACACTCCAAAAGGTAATTCTGTTTCTTGTGAGGGGTCCTCCTTTTTTATTCGCAACTGTATGTCTTTTCACTTCCATTCACCACGGGCTGACTACTTCTATTACCTTGTTAAAGGAAACAAACCCTAAAAGGATCAAGAGTGAATCCTTTCATAACCAGAGACCTCAGAGCCTGGATGTGTGAGACTTCATTTCTGTCACTTTGGAGGCAATCTTGGGGGAGTAAACTTTTCCGTAACAAGAGAGACACCATGATTTTTTCCATATTGCACTCCAATTTTTGGAATATGTGTTTGAAATCAGATGTCAAAGTAAACTCTAAGTTTCTGTCTTCTATTTCAAATACATTCCGAATAGATTATGGCACATGGTAGGCTATATTCCTCAGCCTCCCCATACACTGTGATTCATAAGGAAACCCCTTCTATTGGCTGCCAACAAACAAGAGCCTGGGATGCCAGCGTTTCAGCAAACGCAGATTCGGAGCAAGCTGGGCCGGGCGGCAGCACAGTGTGCATTTCAGGCTGGCAAAAGGGCTCCATTTACGATTGCAAGGCAAAGTGGAGCTGCCTGTACTAATGAACAGTTAAGGAGGTTGATCAATACTTGATAAATAAGGCCCAAATGTGTATGGTTCTCTTCTTCCTCCTCCCACCTTATTTTTCTAATGTGTTTTCAAAATGGAGACATTCTGACGGTGGCTCATGTCTGTAACCCTAGTACTTTGGGAGACCATGTAAATTAGCCAGGTATGGAGGAGCATGCCTGTATTTCCAGCTACTTGGGAGGCTGAGGCAGAAGGATCACTTGAGCCCAGGAGACTGAGGCTGCAGAAAGCCATGATCATGCCACTGCACTCCAGCCTGGGCACAGAGTGAGACTTTGACTCAAAAAACAAACAAAAACACACACACACACAGACAAGCAAAAACACCTGAGACATTCTTTGTAAATTTTCCAAAGTCCCTTATTCATTGTTCATGAGCAAGCTGCTTAAATATCCCTGTGGCTACATAGCACTGCTCTAACTCTAAAATCACAGCTGAACTTGAAACGCTGAAGTATGTGGTGACTTGAAACAGCATTACCATACAAGGCAGCTTTGAATTCCTCGTGGCAACCTTTTATTACTGTTTTTAAGTTTCCCATGCACTGCCAAACATCTTGAACTTTCTGGAATGAATATAAACTTTATAAACATAAACCTTTGATTCCTCTTTAAAATTCTGTTAAGGAAGGCCAAAATTATATTAACAAGTGCATATATTTCCAAGCCAAAGACCTGGAATACCATTTTGATGCTTCTATCCTAGAAAAGAGTTGTTGGCATCACTGGATGATTGATAAAGGGGCATTGGGACAGCTTTGCTGGTGGTGTTCAGAAAGAAAATGATACAACCCAGAAACAGTGCATGGGCTGCAAAGGGGGCCTGCGTGTCTGGGTTGTTTGCAGATGCCTTGCATTTTTAGAAAGCTGCTCCTTTTAAGCCTCCAAAACATTTGTTAGCAACACTTCATAATGGAAGTATGTTTGCCTTGGCACCTTCGCAAGGCAGTTCTTGCCTTCAGCTCAGAATATGAGGGATTTCATCGACAAACAGAAAGGGTTTTGTCTTTTGCCGGCTGACACGGTGCTGCTGCTGGCTGCATGGCCCAGATTAACCCGATGTGAAGCAACTTGTCAAGGAGAAAAGAGCTTTCTCAAAAAACCGGCTAAAGCTTCTAGAAGACGCAAAGGCCTATGGAAGAAGTCTCTGTAGAAAGGCAGACATGCAAAAAAACCTGTTTTTATGTGGTGCTGACATAGTGACCGGGCATGGCTCACATTACAAGGAAGAAGACACATACTCAGTATGCAGTGTAGTGTGGCCAAAACAAATTCACACTTTGAGGCCTGATCACCAGGGTTTGAATTCCAGGTCTTCTGCTTCCTGGCTTGATGGTTTGAGCCAAATTGTATAATTATAATAATTTCACTGTCCTCAGCTATTTTATGTGTAAAATGATGTCATAATACCTCACAGGGTTGTTGTAAAGATTAAGAGAGTGTATACATATAAAGTAGTTTTAATAGTGACTAGAGCAACTGTCTGGAAGAATGTTAAAGCAATTTTAAGAAGGAGAAAGCAGCTAAGAGTAAAATTAATTTTTAAAAATTCAGCCAAATTTGCTCTCACATGATAACATTTTCCCCAATGCGCATGAGAGAGAGAAAGAGAGAATAACAATCAAGAAGTCATTCTCGTGCTCTTATGGCAGAAAGGGAGCTGATAGCAGTTAAAAGTATTCCCTTTGAGAGATCAATGGCAAACTCCAAAAACCTGCCAGACAGGTTTTTGCTTGGGAAAGCAAAATAGTGGAGAAGGGTTTACTTGGAAATGCAAAAGAGTGACCCATTCACAAACTTATCCAAATCCCCTCTTTTTGAAGTTGATGGTTTACAGCCCTGCTTGCCGTGTATTTCCTAGAGACCATTTGTTCTTTGAAAGATCTGATTTTGCTGAGTACAACCTTATAAATTCCAAAGAAAATGTGTAATCGCTCAACCTGACCCCCCCTTACCTGAACTGGGGTATAAGACCCCTCTCCTCCCTTCCCAGGGTTCTCGGCCTGGGAGCATTAGCCTGCCGAGTCCACTGGCATAAATAAAATTGCCACTTCCTATAATAAGCCTCGGTGTCATGGCTTCTCTGTCTTCCCACTACATTCTGGTGCACTGGCCAGGAAAGGAGAATTTGGAGACGGTGTGTTCCACCTCCTTTGTCATTAGGGTGCGACCTCCAGGGGAAGGGCATCTTGCCTGGTGCACAACGGACCTTTTGATCCGTAGGAGGGAGGCCCCTCCTGGTGCACTGATGCTCGGACCATGAAAGCACAACAGGGACCCAAGAGGCAAGGAACTGGCATGAGGATGACCACCTGATGAGAAGGACAGAAAGACCCCCCCAGTGGAAAGGGTGGGAACAAGGGCCTTTGCATAGACCTGCCAGCAGGTGGCAGAAGGGGAGCTTGATCACCTCCCAGAGTCTGCGAGTAGTCTCCAGCCTGAAGAAAAGGATTGAAAGGCAGTGAAGGAAACACTGCTTCGAGGCAAAACCATGGACTCCTAGGAATTGGGTGGAGGGATGGAGAATGTTTTGCGTGACTGCGTGTGAATGAGACGGATGGTGGGAGGGTTCTGCATAAAGTTAGTCTGTGTTGGGGGTGTACCAACCTGCCAATTGCTTAGAGGTGTCTGAGATATCTTCATGAGGAGTATGGCTAGAGGAGGACAAAACAGATGTTTCCCATACCCCTCATTCTCTTATTTGTGTGTGTCTGTCATTTTGAATCTGCTAAAAAGCTGGTTGAGTTATTATGCTATGTTTATAGCATAATGACATATCGTATTTTAAAAACTTGATTAGTGCATGTTTCTTTATGTCATTTTATGTTTCCCTCCCTTTATTTGTGTGGTGTTTCTCCCAACCCATTGTCACTGCTAAAATTCCTGCCTTTTGCTGTTAAAAACGTGGGAAAATTGCCTGATGGGTATGTGAAGTGCCACTGGTTATCTTGAATTCTTTCCCGGTACCACACCCTCTCCCTTCCTTAGCCTGTGTTCTCCTTTATGAATTCTGAAGGAGTTCATTCTAATCCACCTGTAAAGAAACATATGCTACTTATATGCTACTTAGCCTTTTGCTAACTCAGTGCAAGTTAATGCTAGCCTTGGAGAAAATAATTTCGTAATCTTTCCTGGCAACTAAGGGACTGAATAGACTGTTCTTGTTTTCAAATGCTAAAAGCCAGGTTAGTTGAAAGTAAGTGTGTTTCTAAAGGTTTAGGCCTTACCTAAGATTGTAATCAACTGTTTGTCCCTGTAAAACTGTTGGGAAGTCTCTTAAAGTCATGTAATGTATGCTAAGTCCCTACTTTAAATTGTAATGCTAGATAACACTACTGCTTGCTTTTGGGGCTATGCCTGACTAGCACACCTCTTACAAGACTGGTAAAGCTTTGAATGCTGAATACTTTGCAGGACTTAATAAGGCATGGGAACTGACCATTCCCACCTGATTAAGTCACCTTGTAAGTTCACCTAAGAGACAGGTCAAGTACTAGGCACATTCTGTGGAGCATAGAGTGAGACCTAATCACTCATATTAAATTGTCCACGTCTTACAACTAAACCTACTGTTTAGTAATTCATAGGAATTTTTTTTTACAATTTTGCTTATTCATAATTAGGAATAAATAGGAACAGATCATTTTACATCCACATGGCCTGTTCGCTCTAAAAAGGTTTTGTTCCAGGCCATTTTGTAGGCATCATTGGAAATTCATGGAGCAAACAAAAAAGGGGGAGGGGCTTCAAGGAGGGCTGAGAACACTCAGCTTGGAAGAAGCCATCAGGGTTCCAGGGATTCCTGGCATTGCTGTTTATGACTTTATTTAGTTATTTGTTTGTTTTAAAATTCTCCTTTGAAGAATACATTGCAAATGTTCAAAACAAATTCTGGGTTTTCAAGAGAAGTAACCAAGGAAATGTGTAATAATCTGTACCCTCAGACACCCCAATGTGACATATTTTAAATAATTAAAGCAAATTAAAATTTCATGGTTTAAATTTAAAAAATAATAAGTGCATTATTAAAATCAAATTTGAACTCACTACAAGTTAGCAGATAATAAGATTTGGAAAGAAGCAAAACTATCTGGCAATTAAATTCACTTTGTAGACCAAAAAGAAAAAAAAAAGGTCAAAAGTTCTGTATGCAGAGGCATTTAAAAAATTTATTTCACTAATTTGCAAACGAGATTATATCCTATAGAATATTAAATGCCCAACTCCAGAGGCTTGACTCAGGACTATGAATACCAAACTCCCAATTTTAGAAAGCTTCTGAAGTTCTTAGAAACTGAGACATTAAGAAAAAAAAAAAAAAAAAAAGGAGAAGGACTCCAGAATGGACACCAACCAGAGGAAAGGTAAACAAACCTATTGGCAGTTACCAGTAATGGCAAAACTCCAGCCACCCAAGAAAGGCCTGATAAGGATAAACCTGCTAAGGGGATGGTATCAGCTGCTATGAATGTGGTCAGTCTGGTCACTTAAAGCACGGTTGTTCTTGATGGCCTAAGCCCCCAGGACCTTGTCCAACATCTGAACTAAAAAGCCACTGAAAGAGATGGTGTTGCCTCTCTTGAAGGGGGGAGGGGAACAACTAGCTCAGTGATAGTGGTCGTTGATTGAAGGGGGAGGGACACGGCCCAGCCCAGTACTCTGTTTGCCATCACCCCAGAGAATACTTGGGTCTGTATGAATATGGCTGGAGTCCAAATTAATTTCTTAATTACTATTGAGGCCAAGTTTTTAGCCCTTGTGCTCATACTGAACCTCTTTCTCCAGATACCTGTTCTCTAATGAGAGTTAAAGGTGTTCCAAAAGTTAAATGTTTCACCTAACAGTTACTAAAAGGTGAATTCAAATTATGACTGTAAAAGATTATCTATAAAAAGATAGAAAAGAAAGCAAAAAGCAAAGGAAAAATATAAAAAGGTTGTGGTGTACAAATAAGGTTTTAGTAAGAAAACAAAAAAAGAGGAATATAAAAGATATTTTTTTATCTAAAAAGAAATCTTATATGGTAAATTTCTGTCCTATAATAAAGTAGATAGTTACCTGAGAATTTTTTTTAAAAGGGGGTAAAGAACAAAAATAAAATAGTATAAGCATGCTAAAAATGGTATAAGAAAAGTTTATGAAAAAATACATATACAAAATAAATTCTATAAACAATCTAGTCATAATAAAGTCTTTTCTGGATGCAAGTCTCCAAACATTTTTGGATTTCTCTTCAAATTTTTTATAAAATTTACTTGAGTGCCTAGTTCAAATTATAGTCTAAAACAATCTGTCAGGCTACCATTATAGTCCAGAAATACATTAAAAACTCCAAAGGCTGGTACTTGTAATAAAGCCACAGAAATTAAAGTTTATCATTTAAGTTAGGCTAATAACTTCAGGTCTTGTAGCTTTTGTACAAAAGGTAATCAGCCACTACCTATAATTGTCAAAATGTAGCCCTGACTTTATTTCTTTTATTGAGCCAGAATCTAGTAATTTCATGCCCGCATAATGGTCATGCAAGAATTCCAGTCAGTGCCTGCAAACAGTGCCACTGCTGAAACAAATCTGGACGCCTCAAGTCAGGCAGGGAGAGATTTTTGAACTCTGGCTAGGCAGGACTGTGCCCATTATCAGCTCTGAAGAAATTACAGAAAATGGACCTTCACCCCTCAGCACCCCAAATAATTATGGGATCGAAAAATCTCTAAAGAATAAATAATTGAGGCAGGGTGGCTAGCACAGGTTAGACATAAATAAATTTCCTATAGGTAGGTGTCAGAAGGCTTTCAAACGCTTCAATTGCAGGCCGAGTGGCAACCTATCCCACCCCTTGGCAAATCCAAAGAAAACTCCATTAGATGTAGGACTAGGATGGTACAATCTTTCAATTTGCAGTTTAGCATAATAATCACTGGAAATCCTTTGGAGACACAAGTAAACTAAACATAGGTATTTGGTATTGCATTGCTCAGGATCCAAGTCAGTCCCTGAGATGGAATTCATTAAACCATTGAAATTGTTTAACAATAGGTCTTTTTCCTATACCTCTGAAGGAAAGGGGGCCACAAACATAAATGCTCATAAGAAAATGTGTTGTTCATTTGGGACAAGTGTAATCCCTAAGCTTTTCCTAGGACTTCTAGATCATGGAAACCCAAATATCCCAGGGGAGTTTCTGAAAAAAGAAAGGAAGGGCCCAATCAACAATTTAAAAAAAAAAAGCCCTAAGGGTGCCCTGTTTTTAAATCTATCGGAATGGGGTAAATACCTAACTTCCTAGCATGACGAACCTCTATGGAGCCTCAAAGCGGTGGACAAGAGTCTCCTAAAAAACCCAAAAAAAAAAAAGCAGGACAATGCCTGTTCCTGGGACCCCAAATATAATAACATTTCATAGCGCTCTGTTGACCCTAGGAAAATTGCTTAGGGGGCATGGAAAACCCAATTTATCCCAGGGGAAAGGTGGTCCCCTGTTTATAAGCCCTGGAAAGTCAAGCACCCTATACAAAACTGTAAGAAAAGAAACAACACCCTAAGGGTGGGCCCTGCTAAAAAATTTAAATTTTTAAAAACCAAACTTCAGTATTGACAGAACCCCCAAAAGGGGTCAATGGCGGGGGTGGAAGGGAGTCTCTGTTTAAAAAACCCAGAATTCACCTAGAGGTAATGAAGACCCTCACCCAATGGCACCAGACCTGGGACTGCATTAAATAAAAACTAAGTTTCTATAGCCATCAAGATTTAACAAACCCGTCAGGGACCCCGATGTCAAATACTTACAGGGCTGGAAAACAGGGCAAATTTTCCCAAATTGCTTTTTTTTCTGTGTCTAGGCTTTTTTTTCTTTTTATTTAAACCCGGAGTCCCGCACTCCCGTACCCAGAAAATGGACTAACGGTGAACCACCTAACCCGTCACCGCAGCCTCAATGCTGGGTAATGAAATTTTATTCAAAGCAGTAGGGCCCAACCAAGTAAGGGCCCAATTCAGGGGAAAGCCGGCCCTTTTCACCAGAAAAAAAAACCGGGGCCTGATTTTTGATTTATTGTAGAAGGGATGAGGGGGCTCTCTGCCCCCAGGGGGGCCCCCGGGTCTCGAACCCGCGGGCCTTCAGGCATCCAAAAACTCCCCCCTCAAGCCTCCCCAAAGCCCGGGGCGGGATTACAGGCTGAGCCACCGAGCCCGGCGAGCATTTTCATACAGAAGGAGAAGTGCTTTGCCGGCTGTTCCCATTGTTTTAAACCAGGTCACCAAGGTTGATGGAAAACCTGGAACAGGCTCTGCTCTAAAACCCTGAGGATACTTCGGCCCTGCTTTAACCACACACTGGAGGCTGACTGATTGGCTCAGGGCAGAAGGTTGAAAATTCGGCTTAAGAACTCAGCAGACATTATTGATAAGCCATTGTTTTGCTTTGTCAACCTTTATCCATGCAAAACTGTTTGTCATTTTAATTGCTGTAAAACTGACTTTATTTGCTATAGAATTAACAGAGTTGTCCCATTGAACATGTTAGAAAAGGGTCTCACTAGCATTTCCATTCTTTCTTATGATAGGAAGTGTTCTTGTGTTTTTATGTATTTCTGTCTAATTTGAGTGTTTATCACTTCCCTCACATACCCAGCATGTACGTGTATAGAAACTATCTGGTCAGACGTAAAAGTTTTCCATGGTTATTATCCCAGCCAGAAGTTTGTTCTGGTGGCCAACAAGGCCTGTTTGGTATTGGGTATCTGCTTATGCAACTAAATCTTCTCAATGTACTAAAGGGTTATTTTGGATATGGGAAAAGGTTGCATATGCCCAGCTCCCAGTATTATGGAAAGGTACATGCACCATAGAAATAATCCAGCCAGGACTTTTCCTTCTGCCTAACCCAAAGGGGAATGAACTAGGTATTCCCCATATGAAAGCCTCAAAACACGAGATGCTCAATCCCTCGACCAAATTCCTAATATAGGAGGGACTCAGGTTTGGGAAGATGATGAATGGCCACCCCAAAGAATTATAAATACTTATGGCCCAGCTACATGGGCCCAAGATGGGAGTTGGGGATACCACATGCCTATATATATGATCAATCGCATTAGCAGGTTACAAACTGTCTTGAAAGTTGTAACTAAACAGCCATGGCTTTTGAGCTTGTTGCTCAGCAACAAGCCCAAATGTGTGCAGCTATTTATCAAAACCGCTTAGCTATGAACTACCTGCTAACAGAAGAAGAAGTATGTGGTAAATTTAATAGCTCTGACTGTTGTTTGCAAATAGATAAAAATAGTAAAGTTATAACTAATATAGCCACCAATGTTAGAAAGCTTGCCCATGTCCTGGTGCAAAAATGGCAAGGCATAAAAATCAGCCATTGGTTTCAAAACATGTTCTCGGGTCTGGGAGGATTTAAGTTGATTATTGAATCTGTATTCCTATTGGTAGGATCCTGTCTTATCTTCCTTGTATAGCCCAAATAATTATGAACACCATTTCTAAGTTTATGAAAACAGTTGTTGAACGAAAAACTGTGGCCCACATAATGTTAATGCACCAAATTAAGGATGATGCTCTTAACCCATGAAGGGTCAAGCATCAAAAGGGGGAATGTGGCAGAAAGGGAGCTGATAGCAGTTAAAAGTATTCCCTTTGAGAGATCAGTTGGCAAGCTCCGAAAACCTGCCAGACAGGTTTTTACTTGGGAAAGCCAAATAGTGGAGAATGGTTTTCTTGGAAATGCAAAAGAGTGACCCATTCACAAACTTTTTGAAGTTGATAGTTTACAACCCTTCTTGCCCGGCATTTCCTGAAGACCATTTGTTCTTTGAAAGATCTGATTTTGCTGAGTACAACCTTGTAAATTCCAAAGAAAATGTGTAATTGCTCAACCCGACCCCCCCCCCTTACCTGAACTGGGGTATAAGACCCCTCTCCTCCCTTCCTGGGGTGCTCGGTCTGGGAGCGTTAGCCTGCTGAGTCTGCTGGCATAAATAAAATTGCCACTTCCTATAATAAGCCTCGGTGTCACGGCCTCTCTATCTTCCCGCTACACTCTTACCTCTCCCTTTGGTAAAATCTACAAGTACTCTGAAAAAGGCTCTATGATGATTCTCCAAAGATCTTTGGGATAAAGATAAGTAATGGAAATTTCTATTTCACTTTATAAGAAGCAAGACTTGGCTAGGCAAGGTGGCTCACACCTATCATCCCAGCACTTTGGGAGGCCAAGGCAGGAGGATTGCTTGAGCCCAGGCATTCAAGACCAGCCTGGGTAACATAGTGAGACCTCATCTCTTAAAAAAAAAAAAGAAAGAAAGAAAGTTGGGTGTGGTAGCACATACCTGTCGTCCCAGCTACTTGGGAGGCTGAAGCGGAAGGATTGCCTGAGCCCAGGAAGTTGAGGCTGTGGTGAGCTCTGATCATGCCACTACACTCCAGCCTGGGTGATAGAGTGAGACCCCCAACTCAAAAAAGAAGAAGGAGGAAGAGAAGGAGGAGGATGAAAATGCAAAGAAGAGCTGAGCTCGGTGGCTCAGCCTGTAATCCCGCGCCTTTGGGAGGCTGAGGTGAGTGGATTGCCTGAGCCCGCAGGTTCGAGACCCGCCGGGCAGTGAGACCTCATCTCTACAATAAATCAAAAAATCAGCCGGGCGTGGTAGCGCATGCCTGTGATTCTGGCTACTTGGAAGGCTGAGGCGGAAGGATCGCCGGAGCCCAGCAGGTGGAGGCTGTGGTGGCCGGGAGCGGCCATGGCACTCCAGTCTGGGTGACAGAGTGAGACTCCAACTCAAAAAAAAAAAAAAAAAGAAAATGCAAAGAAGGAGAAGGAGGAGGAAGAGGAGGAAAAGGAGAAGGAGGAGGAGAAGAAAGCAGCAGCAGCAGCAAGATTCCTTCTTAGTCTTCCATGAGGATATTGAATCTTCCCTCTGGGATGAAACCCCTTGGAAGCAATGGCTTCACCTGCTATATTTGTTGCTTTATTCTGGCCATGGGAGTGAGTAGAGGAAAATGTTTAATAAATATTGAGTGGCGATGAAGGTTCACAGTAGTGCTGTACTGTTACCTTATAGATTTTGCAAAACTGCATGGAATATTTCCTGGCATAGGAAAATAATGGACACAGTGCTGTCTGGTGGAAAATGGAGCCAGGTGTGAACAATCAATGCAGAACCACAGATGAAAGTATCCTGTGTGGTTGTGGCCCTGTCCTATCCTCTAACTCCTCTCTCTCTACCCTCATTCCATATCCATTAGCAGAAGTTTGTCTGGAAAAAGGAAAAAGAGAGAAAGTGTGTGTGTTGGGCGTGGAGGAGAGAATATACAGTATGAGGGGGATTCCGCTCCCCCCAAATAGAATTATCTTCTTTGGAGGGCAGACTCCTTGTAGTATAGGTTTCCTCCTCTTTGTAAGTGTTCTAGGGACCTGTCAGCATCAGTGTACCAGCTAACCTTGTTGTAAGAGGCTGTAAGAGGCTGCATTGAGCTTCTGTGACTTTTTTTTTTTTTTTGGAGATTCTTTCAATACACTTGCTCATTTCATGATGGGTGATTTACAAGCAAACCTGCCCACACTGCACTGAGTGTTCAGCAATTTTTGACAAAAACAGCATGACCCCTGTGTTCCATCCTCCCTATTCACCTGATCTCACCCTGAATAACTTCTTTTGTTTCCCTTGATGAAAAATGTCCTCAAAGGAAAATGTTTGCCTATGTGGAAGAGGTAAAACAAAAAATGGCAGAAGCAATAAAAAGCATAAAAAATTGATGAGTTCAAAACTGTTTTGAGCAGTGGAAAAGAGTCTTGATAGGTGTATGGCATCAGACAGAGAGTACCTTGAAGGTGGCTAAAATTTAAACAAGAATAAATACACAATATTTTATAAATAAATTCTGTGTTTTTTGGGTTCCCCTTCCCCCATGCCTTTGTCAAGCAGGGTAACAATACTCTCACTTACTCCCTTACAATTCACTCTTATCAACACTTACATACTTTGAAGGTGTCGTTCCTAAATTATATAAGTTGCACTGAAAAGAAATTAATTTATTTTTAAGTTTGACCAAAAACTGTAAGAAATCAGATAAATTACTGATTATGTGGCAGAGAGGGGCTGATAACAGTTAAAAGTACTCCCAGGGGAATATTTGACGTAAGCTACAGAAGCTAGAGGGCTTTACTCGAATTAATGTCAGCCAGCTGCTAGAAGTTGCCACTAAAATGCTCATTAACTGAGATAAGGAGGCTCAACTGCTTAGCTTTGGACTACCTGCTAGTGGAAGAAGGAGGAGTATGTGGTAAATTTAATAGCTCTGTTGTTTGCAAATAGATGATAATAGTAAAGCTATAACTGATATAGCCACCAATATTAGAAAGCTTGCCCATGTCCTGATGCAAAAATGGCAAGGCATAAAAATCGGCAATTGGTTTGAAAACATGTTCTCGGGTCTGGGAGGATTTAATTACATTATTGGATCTGTAGTCCTATTGGTGGGATCCTGTCTTAGCCTCCCTTGCATAGCCCCAGTAATTATGAACCCATTTCTAAGTTTGTGGAAACAGTTGTTGAACGAAAAGCTGTGGCCCACATGATGTTGATGCACCAAATTAAAGATGATACTCTTAACCCATGAAGGGTCGAGCATCAAAGGGGGGAATGTGGCAGAGAGGGGCTGATAACAGTTAAAAGTATTCCCTTTGAAGATCAATTGGCAAACTCCAAAAACCAGCCAGACAGGTTTTGCTTGAGAAAACCAAATAGCCAAAGACTATTTTCCTGAAGATGCAAAATGGTAACCAATTCACCCTTTGTGAAGTCATCGGTTTACACCCCCTGCTTGCTATGCATTTTCTGGAGACCATTTGTTTTTTTGAAAATCTGATTTTGCTGAGTACAACTTTGTGAATTCCAAAGAAAATGTAATCGCTCAACCTGATCCCCCTCCCTTACGTAAACTAAGGTATAAGACCCCTCTCCTCCCTCCCCGGGGTGCTCAGCCTGGGAGCGTTAGGCTGCTGAGTTGTGCCAGCACTAATAAATAAATCTGCTACTTCCTAAAAACAACCTTGGTGTCACAGCCTCTCAGTGTTCCCGCTACAATTATGAATATAATCACATGCCCTTATTCTTTGGAAAACTGTTCAAGTATTGACAGACCTCAAGCCTAATCACTAAACTGTATTTCTACTATTGTGTTTATCACAATGGATTGCCAGCTTGTTTAAATACCTGACTCTCTCATGAGATATGAGACTGTAAGTTCCTTGAGGGCAAGGTCTACCTTTTTAAAAATTTTATACCCAAAGTGCTCAGGAGTTATGGGTGATTAATATATCCTTACCCCAATCTTCCTTAAATAAATGACTTTTATTTCACAGAATTTGGAGAATAAACAAGGCCTTGTATTTTAAGTTTCTTTCCATGGAATCTTTAGGAGCACTGAAGGTGTTTCTCACTTTAGCAACTAAAACACTGAGAATTCCATCTATCCAGCACAGGAATTCAAGAACTGAAGACTCCCTGTGGGAATACAGACCTTCTGCATGCTCCATGACTGTGGCCCTAACCGTTGGAATGTACTGTTCTAAAAATCATACTCAACAGGTTTTCTGAATCTAGATTATTAAAAATATTCCTGGTGTTTATAAACTCTCAAATAGAGTGTGTGTACTTAAATTTCTTAATACTGCACATCTGTATAAATCTGTAAGCAAACAGAGAAGAATGGTAGATGAGAGAATGAAAGTTAATTAATATTAAAAAAATGCATTTGTATAAATAACAAGTTGCATGAATTTGTATAAATAACATTTTATAGCATACAGAGAAGATTCACTTTTTGTAGGAATTATCTTTTATGTATCAAATTCTGTTCAGTCGGTATTACAGACACCATGGCTGCATAACACAAGACCCTCAAATTTAGCTGTGTATAGAACAACCATGTATTATGCTCTTAGACTATGATTCTGGGATTTGAGCAGAATACAATGGATTCACCTTTTCCTGCTGATGTCAAGGGCTTCAGCTGGAAGACTAGCTTCTCAGGACTGAAAGTGCTTGAAGAATTGTTAACCCAAGTATCTGGCAGTTGATGCCGGCCTTGGGCTGGGAGCCTCAATTTCTCTCCATGTGTGTCTTTCCACATGGACTTTCTGAGTGGGCTACTTTGGGGTTTTTTCCATAGTATGATGACTAGGTTCCAAGGACAAGGAGGGGGCGGAGAGAGGGAGGGAAGAGAGAATGAGAAGGAAAGCTGGAGGGAGGCAGAGAGACAGACAGAGAGGTGGGGGGAGAGGGAGAGAGGGAGGGAGGGAGGGAGAGACTGAGAGGCAGAGAGAGAGATAGAGATAGAGAGAGAGGGAGAGAGGGAGATAGAGGGGGGAGGGAGAGAGAGAGAGGCAGAGAGACAGAAAGTGGGGAAGGGAGAGAGAGAGGGAGAGAGAGAGAGGCAGAGAGACAGAAAGTGGGGAAGGGAGAGAGAGAGGGAGAGAGAGAGGGAGAGAGAGAGAGAGAGAGAGAGAGAGAGCGAGAGAGAGAGAGAGAGAGAGAGAGAGAGAGAGAGAGAGAGAGAATGAGCCTGGAGAGGCCCCATTATTTCTTTTGACCTAGCCTAGCAAGGCATACCTCCTGCATTACATCTATCCAGGTAGTCACAAAGTCCCACTCAGTTTCAAGGGGAGGGAAGATAGACTCCAGGTGATGAATGACCAGGTTCTGAAAGAACATGTGGGACCAGAAATATTGCTATGACAATTTTTGAAAATAAAATCTGCCACATAGGAGTTGGTAGTTCCATTTTATAGATGAAAAACTGAGGCACAGTATAAATGGTTCTTTATATCTCCACAGCTGGTGAGTGGCAGGGTTGATGCTTCAATCCAGTTCTTGTTACTTAATGACATGTTTTTGCTACTGCATGAGTGTCAAACCTTCACACATACACTGCACTTTTGTCAAGAGGTGAATGACTTTCAATGAGTTATATTTTCTTCCTTCAATTATAATTGGCACTTAAAATATAACTATGAAGCCTGTTTTCAAACACTGCATTTTAAACTGAGAGCATTAACAAGAGCAAATTATAATAAAATTACAAGTTTCCCCTGAAGTACAAGCTGAAGACTTGTAAATTTTATATTTTAAAGCGATTTCAGTCTTGTAGAAAATTGCAAACAATATTACAAAGAATTTCTGGATCCTTCACCCAGATTCCTCAACTGTTAACATTTTGCCATATTAGCTTTGTCATTCTCTCTCTTTGATACTTTCTAAAACATTTGTGTGTGAGTTGCATATATGATGCTCCTTTGCCCCCAGGACTTCAGTGTGCATTTTCTAAAAACAAAGACATTCACTTGCATCATCACAGCAGGAAAATAACTCCCATGCAATACTATTATCTAACATGTAAACCTTATTATGGTGAAATTCAAATAAACAGACTCTAGAATAAAATGAAACTTTCTTCAGAAAAAAAAAATCAGCAAGTCAATACATTCCCTTTCATCTTCTCACATAATGGAAAATGTTAGTGTTCAAAGGAGTAACTACAACCATAGATAGGTTCATGCTACTTTAAGATGTCAAGTTTTTAAAAAAACAAATAAACAAGGCTAATTTATTTAGGAATTATTTTTCACTGCATGGGTTTGCTTTTGTTAATAATCCCCTTCTATGTCAACAAGTTGGGAATATAAGACTTCTAGCCTTTCCAGGATCCAAGTGAAAGTTAGCAGTGTAACTAACAAAGAACCTCCTTCAAGTTGCAACAATAGCTAATGGAACTGCAACTAGTGGAAGTAATAAAAGTAACTGTACCTAATGAAGCTAATGAATGTGGAATGAAACCATAGCTAATAAAAAGAAACTCCTTCTAAACTGCAGTTATTGGGCTGATTCAATGTAATACACATCACAATATAATATACATCACAATGTAATATACAGTATAATGTAATATTCATTACATTGACTGTATCCCTGTCTGGATTGTTGTAAATATTTAATTCCTCTTCAAGGGATTTGATTAATGAATGAATGGAACTATAAATTAATAATTAAGCACTAAATCAAATAGTTAAAGCAAGAAAGGGAGAGGAGTAAATATCAAGAGTAAAGTTGGGAAATGGAAGTAAAATGTAGAGAAAAAAAGTTTAGAAGAAAAATTTAGAAATGAAAAAGAGAGGCCAGGCTCGGTGGCTCAGCCTGTAATCCTGCGCTTTGGGAGGCCGAGGTGAGTGGATTGCCTAAGCCCGTGGGTTCGAGACCCGCCTGGGCAACTTGGCGAGACCTCATCTCTACAATAAAAATAAAAAATTGGCCGGGCGTGGCAGTGCACGCCTGTAGTTCCAGCTACTTGGAAGGCTGAGGTGGAAGGATCGCCGGGGCCCATCAGGTCAAGGCTGTGGTGACTGGGAGTGGCCACTGCACTCCAGCCTGGGTGACAGAGTGAGACTCCAACTCAAAAAAGAAAAAGAAAAAAAAAAAAAAAAGAAAAGTGAGAAAGAAAAAAGAGAGGATTGGGTGATATGTTCTGGTTTGTTCCATGGTTTATATACAGATGAACGAATGAGTGCAGCAATAGGAGTTAATCTGCAAGGCAGTGGTGTGAGAAAGACAAAGAAACTATTGTTCTGGGTGTCTCATTATAGTCCAAGAAAAATAACCTGTACACTGGCACCTGAGCCTCAGAGGCTTATTTCTTGCCCTAGGGAAGAGGGAAAAACATAAGGACTTGGTATTGCTCAAGCAAACATTTAATAACAGGCTTTCTGCAGTAACTTGCCAGATAAGCAGACATTGACACCCTTTGCAATGCAATGAGTGCTCAAACAGCTTCAATGAAGCATTATTGATGAGTTTGGTGCTGTGAAACTTCAGCAGTCCTTAGAACTTTAAATCCTAAATCCATCCAAGTTGCTGCAAAGTCCATATGTTAATCCTTTTTTATGGCCACATACTATCCATATCCATTGTGTATATGTTCATTTTTTTGGACTTAGAGTTGATCATACTCAGTGATTTATCACAGAAACAAAGAACTGTGTTCCATATGTTCTCACTCATAAGGTGACCTTGAACAATTATAATGCTATAAGAAAGCGATTGGCAATAGTGGAAAACTGTCAGGGGAAGGTGGGATGGGACTGGCTGTTGGGGGAAACTGCTAGGGGAGGGAGGGGCATACCTCATCAACAAGCGTACCTGCATAATCAACATTTGTATATCTAACCCTGAATTGTACCCCACATCTGAAAAAAAAAAAAAAAAGCCGGGCTCGGTGGCTCAGCCTGTAATCCTGCGCCTTTGGGAGGCTGAGGTGAGTGAATTGCCTGAGCCCACGGGTTTGAGACCCGCCTGGGCAGCGAGACCTCATCTCTACAATAAATCAAAAAATCAGCGGGCATGGTAGGGCATGCCTGTAATTCTGGCTACTTGGAAGGCTGAGGCGGAAGGATAGCCGGAGCCCAGCATGTCGAGGCTGCGGTGGCCAGGAGTGGCCACTGCACTCCAGTCTGGGCGACAGAGTGAGACTCCAACTCAAAAAAAAAAAAAGAACTTTAGACCTGGCAGAGTCTACTGGAAGTCCCAGAAATACTGGTATAATTTTTGTTTCTTCAGGAATAAGACATTAAACTTGTCTTCATTATGAACTGGAAAAAAAATAGAGTAACATAAAAATCATTTCAAAACTATCTTGGACATGTCACATTTTATAAGGTGACTTAGGCCATTTGGGGTAAGCTAATATGAGATGCTAATATAATTTTTATCTATTGACTTCTTCCTCGGTATCTCCAGCCTTCTTGAGCATCAGATTTTAGGTCCCAAACTGCCTGCTCAGCCCCTTCACCTGCCTCAAGCTCAACATATTCCAAAGCAAATGGATCATTTTTCTTTCAACTTGACTCCTCCCTAAGTGAATTTCCCACTTCTGTTGAGGTCACCACCATTCTCCTCATTGACAGGGTTGTCCTTGACAACTCCCTGTCCTTCAGTCCCACTGTGACCTGGCCTTATATAATAGATTCTATTTTTGCAATGTTCCTATTTATCATTACTCACCTAGGAAAACAGTGAAAATAACCACCATGTTAGAGATTTTTTTGATATCACAAGCAGCCACTTCAGGACACTTCCACTGTCTCCTGTCAGGGACAGGTCTTCATTCCTTAAATTTTCTGTTATCTGCCTGTGAAATTGTTAAGAATTAAAAAAAGAAGGAGGAGGAGGAGGAGGAGGAGGAGAAGAAGAAGAAGAAGAAGAAGAGGCCTTAAGAGAAGAGGCCTTGCAAAGTGGGCAAAAGATATTAAGAGACACTTCTCAAAAGAAGACACACAAGCAGCCAACAGATATATGAAAAAATGCTCAGCCTTACTAGTCATCAAAGAAATGCAAATTAAAACCACACTGAGATACCACCTAACTCCAGTCAGGATGGCCATCATCAGTAACTCAAAGGACAACAGATGCTGGAGAGGAAGCAATGAAAAAGGAACACTTCCACTCTATGGGTGAGAGTGTAAACTAGTATAACCCCTGTGGAAAATAGTTTGGCGATTCCTAAAAGATCTAAAAATCAGCCTTCCATATTGCCCCCCAATCCGCCTACTGGGAATATACCCAGAGGAACTCAAATCACTCTATGAGAAAGATACCTGCACACACATGTTTATTGCAGCATTATTCACAATAGTAAAAACATGGAACCAACCTGCTGCCCATCAAAAGAGGAGTGGACTTAAAAAAATGTGGTACATATACACAATGGAATATCATGCTGCCATAAAGGACAAAATTAAAAACTTCACATCAACTTGGATGGACTTAGAGTCTGTAATACTGAGTGACGTGTCGCAGAAACAAAGAACTGAGTATCACATATTCTCACTTATAAGCGGACCTTGAACAGCTATCATAATACTGTAAGAAAAGGATTGGCAGTAGTGGGAAACTGCCAGGGTGGAGAGGCGCACCTTATCAACAAGGGTACCTGCATAATGAACATTTGTATACTAACCCTGAATTGTACCCCACATCTTTAAAATGAAAATTTTTTTAAAAAAGGAAGAAGAAGGCCTCTTCACCCCTAGTTCCTCAGAATCCTGATGTAACACATGACTTACTAAAGGGATATTTTTAGAATGAAAACAGGATCTGCATTATTTATATATCTGTACTAGTTAGGGAAGTTTAACTCCCATGACAAACAACCCTAACACCAGCAGCTTGAAGCAAGAACCACCTTTATCTCTTAGCTCCGCTGTTTTCCAGAGATTCTTGAGTTGTCATGGCCAAGCCCGGAAGGGAACATGAACATTACTTCTTTTCATGGTGTTCATGTTCTCTTGGCCAAAACTCAATCAGAAAGTCCCACACAACTGCAATGGATACTAAGAAATGTAGTCACACTGGAAATAAATTGGGAGATCTAGGAGATCGTCTAGCCAGTGTCTAGCATACTAACTTTCTAACTCTACTTGCTTGCACTTATAATAATCATCTTGTGAAGTGTCTTTCTGCTAACAGTGACATCGTAAACCACTGACTTCACCCTCATTTATTCCCACTGAAACCTTACCACTGACCGGTGTGACCGGTGCCACAGCCTTGAGGGTCCCGAGAGAGAGCAGTGAGAGATTAAGAATGGCATAGATGTAAATACATAAAGAAAAGCTGGGGCCAGGTGGGCATTTTCCTCTGATGGAGGAGAAATGATCCCGAACTAGCTCAGCACGTTTATTTTATAATCAAGCATAAGGCAAGTTGGAAGGGATTCAAGGACTGTGAGAAAGCCATAAACAGAATTATGTTGCTACCTAAAAGGCGGCTGTTATGCAGTTTTCTTGTTGTAGCTACGGCTTTATCTGTACTATGTGCACCCAGATGTGTGGGCATCTGAGACACCATTTCGTGCAGCAGGCTGCATCCCTCATAGCCTGCCTTTGGCTAGGATGCAGAGCATCCAAGCGAGACCTTGCCTATGAGCTTGGGGCCATTAAGCGAGAACTTGCCTTCGCTTGGGGCCTTTACTCAAGGCCTGCTACAGCGACAGTGCTCATCTGCTCCCCACATCACATCTGCTCCCGACAAAACCTCATTCTGGGAGATTTTAAAAACTTAGGTTGCCTGACCCTGACCCCTGAGCATAAACTGGTCTTGTCCATGGGTAAAGCAATTGGAGCCCATCAGATTTTCTTTCTGGGAATTTTGAAACCAGAACCATGAGACAGTCAGTCTCTGATGGAATTTGTAACCTGTGAACGCAGAAATTTTAAGGCACCCACCTTTTACTAATCCTGTGTAATGAGGAGAGAATATGTCTACAGAGAAAGAAAAAAGGAATAAACATTCAGGTAGGAACTTGGATGAGAAACAGGAAGGGAAAAGATATCAGAGAGCTGTCTGACCCCAGCTTCTGTTCCTTCCATAGGCTGACTACTTTCTCTACTCCTGCCTGTCCCCTTCTGATGAACAACATTTTTGATACATGGAAAAGATACAAAAGAATCCTACCCAAGACGATCCCATACCTAATTTCACAAAGAATTTGAAGCAGGCCAAAATGAGAACCCATACAATAAAGTTGACTGGAAAAGTAACAGAGATTTTAGTCACAGTTGCTATGTTAGTGGAGGATCAGATTTTACTCAAAACTTCCTGGAAGATGAAAATTATTTTTTAAAAAAGAGTTCTGAGACTGGGTACAGTGGCTCACACCTGTAATCTCAGGTGTGATTTGGGAGGCTGAGGAGGGAGGATTGCTTGAGTCTAAGAGTTTGAGACCAACCTGGGCAACACACCAAGACCTTATCAGTGCAAAGATAAAAATTAGCTAGGCATGATGAGGTATGCTTGCAGTCCCAGTTACTTGTAAGCCTGAGGTGAGAGGATTGCTTGAGCTCAGGAGTGGGAGACCAGCCTGGGCAACATAACAAGACCTAGTCTTAAAAAAAAAAGCAAAACAAAACTTTACATTTCTCTTAATTTAATTTTTTTCTCTTAATTTTAGAAAAACAAGAAAATATACACCTTTCTTTGGGGAGTGAAACTCTGTGAGGATTACGACCTAAGAGTAACTTCTTAGGCAGATAAAAATGATTCTTGAGGCCGAGTTCACAGTCTTTCCTCGATCCATCCAGACTGTCAAAAACAAACCTGATTTTCCCATGTAAAAGTGAAGAGCAATGCTGGGAATCTGAGAACAAAATCTGAACATCCATTATAGGTATTACACCAGCCCTTATGAAATAATTTGTAATGGCCTTGACCTCCCGTTGTATGATTATATCTTCCGTCGTTGAACCTAGTCTCCCTTCCTTCCCCCCCATCCCCTGCATTCCCATTTGGCTGGCATATCATTTTTTGTGTTAGAATTCTTGACTTAGTTCTATTCTCTCTAGAATGTAAAGCACCATGAGTTCAGGGATCCTGTTTGTCTTGTTCACTTCCTTGTTCTCATGTCCTGAAACCATTGCAGATAATAAATACTGATTGACTAAGTGAATGAATGAATGAAGCCACAGAGAGAAGTAGAGGTGGCTGAGTGCAAGAGAACAGAGACTGGGCAGGATTGCAGTAAGGAGAACCTGTGGAGATAGCAGTGTGAGGTATGAGGAAGGCAGGTGGGAGGGAATTTACTCTTATTTTAAAATTTTTATTTTAAAGATGTGGAGTACAATTTAGGGTTAGGTACACAAACATTCTTATGCAGATACCCTTGTTGATGAGGTGTGCCCCCACTCCCAGCAGATTCTCACTATTGCCAATCCTGTCTCCCCCACCCTCCCCCCCCAGCAGTTTCCTACTACTGCTAATCCTTTTCTTGTACCATTACAATAATTGTTTGAGGTTCGCTTATGAGTGAGAACATGTGGTACTCAGTTCTTTGTTTCTGTGATAGATTACTCAGTATTATAGCCTCTAAGTCCATCCAAGTTAATGTGACATTCATAATCTTGTCCTTCTTTATGGCTGCATAATATTCCACTGTGTAGATGTACCACATTTTTTTCATCCAGTTCTTTTTCAATGGGCAGCATGGTTGGCTCCATATTTTTGCTATTGTGAGTAATGCTGCAATAAACATATATGTGCAGGTATCTTTTTCACAGAGTGATTTGAGTTCCTTTGGGTATATTCCCAGTACAGAGATTGAGGGGTCATATGGAAGGTCAAGTTTTAAATCTTTTAAGGATTACCAGACTGATTTCCACAGAGGTTGTATTAGCTTACACTCCCACCAACAGTGTAGAAGTGTTTCCTGAGAAAATGAAATTTTAATAAGTATTGCTAAGAGTGATATAGTTGGATCCTTGTATTATTATTTAAAAAAACACAGAGGTCATTTAATTTTCAAAAGCCATTTATGGTTACTGTACTCTGTTTCTTCGACTGCTCCATCCTTTAGAAAGTTTGTCAAGTGAGTTCCATCTCAGGTTTGCCATTTTATCTGGTTTTTCATGACTTATTCAGATGTCACTTAATTCATTTTATTTGTCATTTTGGGGGCACATATCATGTATTAAGCAGTGCATTAGATTCTAGGGAAATAAGCGTGAATAAAATCATACTCCTGCACTCACATAGGACCATGGCGTTAGTAAACTAGTAGTATAGGTCAAGCCCTATGTGAGTACAAGGGAGTGGGCCCTAGCAGTTGGCTGTGGACGTGTCATGCTTCAGCTTCTTAGAGGGAACCACCTCTGCAAAGTCATAGAGGTGAGAAGGAAGCTACTGGTTTCAAGGAACTGAAAGCATGGGGTCACGACTAGATGACAAGGCGTAAACATGAAAAGGGTGGGAATAGAGGCTGGATTACCCTTAGATTTTTAAGTAGCAGAATACAAATGACTTCTTTGTGTTGCACTCTGGCAGAAGAACAGAGGATGAATCTGTGATATTATGAAATATATATTTGGTCTTCTTTCCCACTTCCTGGCATGCAACTCTTAAACCTTGGAATCTCCAAAGTAATAGATGTAATCTTCAAAGTAATAATGTCTCATAAACATGATCTGACAAATGGCTGGCAGTCCCTAGGTGGCTTCAGGTTGGGGACTGGTCATCAAGAAGACTAAGGTCGGATTAGAGGGTTGGGACTTTCTGTCCCACCCCACAACCTCCAGGGAGGGGACAGGGGGTGAAGGTGAAATTGATCACCAATGGACAGTGGTTTAATTAATCATGCCTTGTAGTGAAGAGTCCTTGAAAATCCTGAAAGGTAGAGTTCTTGTAGCTCTTGAATAGCTGGACACAGTAGGTTCCTAGAGCATGGCGCATGTGTACCCCTGCTCACGTGCCTTGCCCTATGCATATATCCATCTATATCCTTTGTATTATTATTATTATTATTATTATTATTATTTTGAGTCAGAGTCTCACTCTGTCACCCAGTTTGCAGTGCAGTAGTAAGCTCATGGCCACCGCAGCCTTGATCTGCTGGACTCAGGAGATCCTTCTGCCTCAGCCTTCCAAGTAGCTGGAACCACAGGCATGTGCCACCACAAACGGTTAATGTTTTGATTTATTGTAGAGATGAGGTCTCACCGTGTTCCTCAGGCTGGTCTTGAACCTCTTGGTTCAGGCAATTCTCTCACCTCTGCCTCCCAAAGTGCTGGGATTAGAGGTGTGAGCCAACATGCCAGCCCCAGGTTGTTTTACCTGTGCTGTCTATAACTCGAGGTTTGCATAATCTCCTCCTAGAATTTGGTTAATTGACTAGAGTGACTCACAGACCTCAGGAAAGCACTTTACTTACATTTACCAGTTTATTACAACAAAAAATAATATAGCCGGGCATGGTGGCTCACACCTGTAATCCCAGCCCTTTGGGAGTCAGAGGCAAGAGGATTACCTGAGACAGGGTGTTCGAGCCCAGCCTGGGCAACTTTTGAGACCTTGTCTCTACAGTAAATCAAAAAATCAGCTGGGCGTAGTGGCGTGTACCTGTAGGTCCAACTACTTGGAAGGCTAAGGTGGAAGGATCATCTGAGCCCAGCAGGTTGAGGTTGTGGTGGCTATAAGTGTGCCATTGCACTCCAGCCTGGACAACAGAGTGGGACTCTGGACTCAACAGACAGAAAGACAGACAGACAAGGCAAAACACAAATGCTGGGGCATGAGATTAGTATCAGAAGTGGGGGAAATCTTGTGAAACTGTACCCTCAACCTGTGAGATCTGACACTGTCTTTAGGCAGATAGCATCAGAATTGAATTGGAGGACACCCAGCTGTGTCCACTGCAGAACTAGTTTATTGCTTGGTGTGTGGGGAAATGCCCCCACATATCTGCTGTCTGAAATGTGAGAGCTAAGAAGGAGAAATTGAGTTTAATTTTTTCCCTCAATATTCTCAGGATCACAACTATGTTTCTTAAAGTGTACTCCCAGACTGTTAGTATCAGCATTGCCTGGGAACTTGTTAAGAATGCCAGTTCTCAGACCCATGGAAGACCCATTGAATCAGAAACTCTGAGGCACGAGGTCCAGTAATCTGTATTTAACAAGTCCTCCATGTGTTGGTGCACACTAAAGTCTGAGAACCACTGAATTAGAACAAGGGTGAGATTACACACAAGAAGACCTGATAGGAAGTTATAATGTACCTGGTGAGAAACAACGAGGTTATCAGCTAAAGTACTGACTCTGGTAAATAGATTCAAGTGTTTCTGAAGGCCAGATAAGTCAGCATGGTAAGGACATCACAGCTGAGTAAGTTATCACTTCTGAGAGAGGAAGAGGAATGGTTGCTGATAGAGGACATAGTAATGACCTGCGACTTGCAAATATATCAGATAGATGGAATTAGATGGTGGGAGGAATGAGTCAAGTGAAGTCCAGTAACCAGCCACCCAAGGACTGCAGCGTCTCTTGCTCTGACTCTGTATCAATGCTGGCCATGTGAGTAAAATCATGCCTAAGAAATATGTCCCCGAATGATATCCTTGTCTTATTTCACAAACGAAGAGAAACCTCACACTTCAGATTCATACATATATGCCAATATACCTTCCAGATATCTAAACAACTCTGAATCTAAACAATTCTTTGCCATAAAGATCAATTTATGGTAAACTCAACAGCCATTTCCCCTCTTCCTATATCAGAAAACTAATTTTGTTCTGTGTAGCTTGGGTCCAGGGTTCAGGGTGTGAATGATGACTCGAGAAGTCACCCATAGTGACTCTGCTTCTCTTTGCCTTTGATAAGGATGAGCATGTGATTTAGTTCTAGCCAATGAAGTGGAAGGGTAGGTAAATTAACTGGGGGCTCCTGGAAAGGCTTTTCCTCCTTGTCTAGGGAGTGCAATTTTTTTTGCCACTTTTTCCTTTAGTGCGTTGGATGGTGCCATGTGGAGTGGTGCTTGAATGAAGGAACAAACCTGAGAAAGAATGGATGGCAGCATATACAGGCTGGCAGAACAGAGATTAAAATGAACTTGTTGCCAAAAATGGTGGTTCGCACCTGTAATCCCAGCACTTTGGGAAGCCGAGGAGGGATGATTACTTAAGCTCAGGAATTCAAGACCAGCCTGGGCAACATAGCGAGACTTCATCACAAAAAATAAAAAAATTTAGCCAGGCATGGTGGTGCGTGCATGTAGTCCCAGCTACTTGGTGGGAGGATACTTGACCCTAGGAGTTCAAGGCTGTAGTGAGACATGATTGTGCCACTGCACTCCAGCCTGGGAACAGAGTGAGACTCCAACTCAAAAACAAACAGACACAACAAAATGAACTTGTTCTGAGTCACATTTTGAGCCTGCATCTTGTCTGTAAGCCATTCTTAGTTGTGCTTTTAGTTACAGCCAAAAGCATTCCTGAATATGTGCATTTCTCTGGGCAACTACCAGGACTAACCTCAGCCTGCCTCACATCCCTGTTTAACCAGCCCTGGCATCTATATTTCTCAGCCTCACTTGGAAATCTGATACCCATTCTGCTTTGCAAACCTCTTAATCTGGCCCAACCCTTTCCTACATTCTCTAACTTTATCTCTGTACACTCTGAAATCCAACTGCTGTCAACTGAGGATTTCTTTGTATTCTCAACCTCTTCCTCTTCTTGCTCCAACTGGTTATCCCCAACATCTTTTTCTGTAGTAATTTGGAGTCCAGTTATTTTTTTCTCCTGTGTGGGCATTCCACAGTGCCGGTGGGGTGGGTGGCTTCCTTGTTCTCCACTGTTATTTCCACTGACTGCTGTTTGTTTCCTGGCAATCACAGTTCGCTGAGGTGTATGTAGTACATGGCCTCAGACTTTACCACACATTTCTGCCCTGAGTTGCCACCTTTTATTTAATTCCAGGATACTTCTCCACATTCTTTGATAACTTTAGCCACGGCATTACTCTTCTCTCCACCATTTTCCCTACTGTTATTTTTGATATCTTCAACCCATTATGTCCATCCAACACTTGGGCCTGTTATTTCCTTGACACTCAAATTCCACAATCTTGTTCTCCCTCCTACTCAGTTGTAACCATGGGGAGGAGGAGAAATCAACAGGATGTGGCCAGAAGGTATCTGTCTAGACTCCTAACCCTAGCTCTCCTTTGAACTATACTGTGGAGCCTTCAGAATCAGTCAATATTTATGGAGAAATCAACTCTAATGTCCCTGTAGACAGTAATGGCTGACTCTAGTAAAGATAACTGGGTATGAGTTGTTTTTGTGATTGTTTGAAGGTCAAGGTATCTTGGGGAGAAGTATTATGTAGGAAAAAACATCAACCTTCATAAATGTCAGCATAAAACGCCATTCAAAACAAGTATAAAAGGTTAATGGCATCTTGTTTTGAGTGTTTCAAAATACATTATCAGACACAATAGAAATTACAGACATGCTCCTTATGAAAGAACAAAAACAATTAGCCAAACCTATTTAAATATATGAAAAAATATCCTGTGAATGAAGCCAGAATGTTTTACTTTAGGTGCTCAAAACACACCCACGTATCCCAGAACAGTGGGTCCTTTTCATACATGTGAACATTCAGTACAATCATCAAAGTCAGCACTGAACATTTAAAACAGCAGAGGTCAGGAAGGGGAAGAGATTATCCAGTAAGAAATTGTGGCAAAGTGCTTTTTTAGAGAGACATTGATGGAGTCATACATTTTCTAAGGAACTAAGTGAATACCCAGAAGACAAGTTCAGATATGCCAAGGCATCTCAAGACAAAGGCTGAATACTGATCTTGGGGCGTGATGTCTCTCTGGTAACTATGGTGAAGCTGGATGAGCTTAAACACTACGTGGTGGAAATTCCTTGAGAATGAATCAGTAATGAATCCTTTTCCTTTGGTGAAGTTGGGCTGAAATACTTCAAAGTCAGATTTGGAAATCTATGCTCGAAGACTTCAGTAACAGAAGTTTTAGTTAGAGTTGATTAAAGAAAAAGTTTCAGTCCCTCATTTCCAAGAAAAAAAAAAAAAAGAAGAAAGGAAGAAGGAAGGGAGGGAGGAGAAAGCAAGTAAGATACCATACAATAAATATGAAGGTCTATACATGTTGAGAGCAACCCAGACTTCCAGAGGGAACTGGCCGTGTTAATATGCAGGCGGGTTCTGTGTCAGTTTATTCTCACTTTTCCACTCTGGAAAAGGCTAAGTTGTTCACCATTGTGGACAAAATGCTATAAAAAATATATCTGTTGCTATTTAAGACAAAGATAAAAAGATGAGCATGCATAAAGTGATTTCACAGTGATAGATATTTGCGATATTAGCATTTAAAATTGTATACAGAATTCAGTTACTTCTTTGGACAAGGTGACACATGTTCAAGCTCTGAAAACACCTTTTCATGGTTGGGGAAGGCACAGAGCAGAAGAAACAGGTGTGTGTATCTGCATGGACACGTGTGTGTGGAGGGCGAGGGGCATGTAAGGGGAAACACTATTGGCCAAACAAACATGAGCTAGAAAAGATATCAAATTATTCTGGGAATGTGTCAGAGAAAACTGCTACTCCTACTATGACAGAAATACTTCTGACTGAGGGGAAAATGTCTACTGGTCTGCTGATGTGAGGAAGAATGAATCTACTTACTGCTTCCCATTTGCTTTCTTTCCCACAATAGGTTGCCATGAAAAAAAAATCTTTCTTTACATATTTTTTTACATATTAAGACACTACATAGAGTTGCAACTTGAGCATAAGAGTAATGCTTGTTAGGTTCACCCGAAGAAAAAACAAAGTTTTTTCCAAACTTCAATTACAATGACTTTTCCTTTCACACAGAAAAAAAATTCTTGCATGACCAAAACCAACTTAAAAGTACTGATTTATTTTAAAATTTCATAAAACATATCCTTTCTCCATAATGAAAAGTGTAGTTTCTGTTCTGTCCTGTCAGAAGCAGCCTTTATTTTTGTTTGGGTACTTTTTATCCTTGGAGACATTGCCCCCTGCTGCAACATATGCTTACTTGCAAAAGCATTTTTCACTCAGAAAGAATATGAAGAAAAGATCCAATCATTATTAAAGTGAAAGAAATTTATTTTGGGTAATAATATACATATAATTCATTCAGTTTAATGCTCATAGTGCATAGCTATGTAAGGTATACAGGAAAATATTAGAAATACTTAAGGATGGAAGTACATAAGCGAAAACATTGGAAATATCCATGAATAGGTTTAGAAGTATCATAAAACAGGGTCCATTAGAAAAGAATAAAAACCACGCAAAAAAAGCTATCTAAACTATGGCAGGCAAGTGCAATCAGTGTAAGTCCTAGTTTCTTGGGTATAAAGATTATACATGGTCTTTGGATTAAAAGCAGTATAAATGAGTGGTTTGGTTCTTATGCCCAAGTTAAAAATCACCTGTAGAAGTGTAGATATTGTTAAGCCACGTGTGATAAAACATTCAAGGCCACAGATGGAGGTCATCAACTTACAAAGAGAATACTTAGAGGTAGAGTACATCAAAAAATAAAGAAATGCAATAAGGAAAACACCACTGTTGCCTAAACCAGGAAGTCACAAATGCATAGACATTAAAACAGCAGCTCTACAAACAACCATGCATTTCTCTTTTCTCTGTCAAAAAGAATTCACTGTGTTTCACCCAAAGATGAGTGAACCAGACGAGGCAATAAACACTGGGCCGTGGTATTAGGGCAAATTTAATTTCCTTTTCGTTTTACACACAAGGGGAAAAAGAGTACAGAACTAGAAATGCTCATCTTTCCATTCAGCCGCTTTTTTTTTTTTGAGTTGGAGTCTCACTCTGTTGCCCAGACTGGTGCAGTGGCACGCTCCTGGCCACCTGCTGGGCTCCGGCGATCCTTCCGCCTCAGACTTCCAAGTAACTGGAACTACAGGCGTGCGCTACCATGCCCGGTTGATTTTTTTGATTTATTGTAGAGATGAGGTCTCGCCAAGTTGCCCAGGCGGGTCTCGAACCCACGGGCTCAGGCAATCCACTCACCTCAGCCTCCCAAAGCGCGGGATTACAGGCTGAGCCACCGAGCCCGGCTCAGTCGCTAACTTTTAAGTGTTTGGCACAAAGGGGAGAGGAACATGAAGTTTCATTAGACCCAAGCTTCCAACTTAAAGATTTCATATTTGGGAAGCTAAGAAAAGATAAAGTTCCATATTGTTTTAAAAATCAAAGACTTAGAGCAGGTTTTAAAAGTTGAGACAAAAAAAATTGGTAAGAAAGAAAGTAGCAAAAATAAGATACTGATCAAGATCTCCTGGTTTCCTTTACAGTTTCCTTTTGGTCTTTTATTTTTTCGATTGCATTTTACAGTAGAAATGCAGACCACTTTGGATAGCTATGGCTCAATATTACTGGGTGCCCTTCTCCTAAGACATCATCTTCTTACATTCCACTGAACAGAAAACCATCCCTTCTACCGGCATGAACTTCTGCCCAATGAGACACTTGCTGCAGCAGGAGCACAGAAAGCACTCTGTAGACGCATGCCAGCTGAAATTGTTATAGGTCACCCGCTGCACTTCTGGGTCGATGGCATTGTGGCATCCTTGACATACCTGTTAAGTAACAAAACAAGCAAGAGAAGAGGATGAGAGGTCAGACCGTAATGGTAACATTTTCGTCTCAGGACAAACTGTACATGTTTCTTTAGATGATAAATTAAAACTCACAACGACATCCTTAAAAACACACAGCTGAGACTATCCTAGTAGTTAACCTTTATGGCCAACAACTATTAATGGAAGTCTATAAGCTGTGCATTGTGAGGAAGAATAGGAAAAGGCCAAACAGGTGGTTTGGTGTTTGTAAGAGATCTCAATGGTATTCAAGGCAGAAAATCTCACCACCAAGTTCTACAGCAGTGTGCTTGGCTGCAGTGTATTCTATTAGACTGCACATTTGTAATTATCAAGGCGTTTATAAGATGATTCTTTCTCACCCATTAAAACTTTGAAGTGGTAGTTTTACCAGTCCTACCTATGACACATGAGATTATTAACACCACTATTTATAGACAGTAGTAAATTAAAATCATGTTCAAAGTAATTAAGGACTCAATTAAAAATACTGATAGTGTTTCAGAATAATGAGTTTGCACTAAAAATATAACTTGTAGTTAATTGGCTTCTACTCTGTCATAAGATCAGTCATAATTTATGTGTAATCTAACATTGCAGAGCATTAATACAGTTCCTGTGCCATTCAGTAGTATATGTGTTATGGATCAATGTATATGTCATGTACACACAAACATATACATATGCAAACATAAATATATCCACATATACATGCACATAATTTTATTCTTAATCAAATATGTATATAAGGAAAATAAATGAATAATCTTCTGGTATTACAGCAGAAAACAGAAAACTTATCAGTTGAGACCTTCAAAACACTGGGTAGTCCATATGCCTTCTTGTTTATACATGTTCTGAATGAATGTGACTACCTAAAGTTTTTGCTTTAAGTATTTCGTAACAAGTGAAGAAACCAACAATATTGTCCAGTATAAGATGACAGTGATTAATCTTAAGCAATCTTGGTCTCCTAATGTGACTGTCAGGAATTACAGTCATATCAGGGGGTGGGAACAGGTGGGTTGAGGAGGGTCATTGTGCCTGAGCCTCCTTACTTGAAAAGGCTTCAAAACGTGACTGCTACTCAGTAGGAAAACTGGGTTCAGCAGTGAAATGAGGCCTTGTTACACACATTCATTTCAGACCTGCAGTATACTTTTTGTATTTTTTAGAGCTACATTGCTTTTAAATCTCTTAAGTTATATCAATCTGTCTTTCCTAAAAAACAAGAGATAATTTCTTTGCATAATCAATACACTATTCCTGAATACAACAAAAATGAATGTTACAATTGCAAGCACATTCTCAATTTGTAGCTGTAACTTGCAAGCAATTGCTTTTTGTATACATTTTTATAGCTTTCTAATTAATTTAGAATGTTATCTTACAGTCTTCTATATTTTATATTAATCTTTCAGTGTTTTTATGACCAACACATAATAGTTGTACATATTTATGGAGATACTATGTGATGTTTCCATACATGTATACATTGTATACATTTATCATTCTTTTATCATTTCTTTGTGATGAGAACATTCAATCTTCCAATATTTTTAAATTTGTTTGTATAAATATTTTAACTTATTTGTATAAAATACACTCAATGGTAAATTCCCTTGCTTTTAAACCACGACCTATCTTATTTTTCTCCGTCTTATAATAGCATTTGTGAATGTTTCTATAATTACTTAAAACAAACATTTTCATCTGCTACAAAAACAGATAGCTACTGTTCAATTACATGTGAAATTAGGAAAAGAATTTAGGTAAAAATATAACTAATGAACACAAATGGTATACAAAATTTAGGGTTTGTAGTTCCATAAAATTTCATTTTATTAATAATTTAATCATCATTCACCTCAAATCTGACATATAACCTCAAGTAAAATCTACTGATCTGTAATTCTTCAAAAATCGAAAAGTGGTCCAGGCTGCAGCAAGGGTCTGAAGACTGCAGAACCCTTAGGAAGATGATGCACTTTACCACTTTCTGCCTGGCATTTGACTTTCCTGTGTTTCTTAAATCTTTACTATTTCAGAGAGATCTGATTTCCTTCAATCTTCCTTTCCTCTTCTATTTGTGTACAAGACATGAAATAGTCAATAACACGTGTTATAATGAATTCTCTGGCAGAAGGGTCCTGTGAAATCTCACAGATGTGAATTCTGAGGGTGGCTCTGGAATTCCAGTGACCATGCAGAGACAAACTAGATGCATTTCCTATTTTCCTCCTTCCAGGTATATGATATGTATTTTTTCTCATAAATGCCCTGTTTGAAGTTGAGTACTTGGGCTTCAGATGTAAAAATAGTTGTATTATCTGTCTCTTTCTTAAAAGATCTAAACAGATTAATGCCCTGAACTAGAAAATCTTCAAAACTGTGTATCATGTAGCATGCTGCTTGGTAGTTCTCTTGCTGTTAGCTGGAAGTTGCTCAGGCAATGAATATATATGCTCGTTTTAATATTAAAGGGCAATGGTATATCCCAATTGCAAAGGGCAATGGTATATCCCACTGACGAAGTAAACCTAAAAGAAATGATGCTCTACTATACAGCCAAATAATTTGGAAATTCCTTTATTAAAAAAAAAACCCAATCTGTGGTTATTCCCTGCCATTGATTAGATAAAATGTAACAGAGAGGCACTTACGACAGCTAAATAAAGCAGCTTCCTCTGTTTAAACCTTTATTCAATAAATATCTATTGAGCACCAAACTATGTTGTCTTGATATTGAGAACAGAACAGAAAAGGAAAAAAAAAATCCCTTCCCTCATGGAGTTTATATTTTAGTTCTTGAGATCAAGGTCATATACCTGACACAAAAATAAACATTATGATAACCCTTCTCTGTAGAGAAACTGCTGCAACAACATTCAAAACAGCAGTTTTTAGCTAAATAATATATCAGGCTACATAGTGATTTAACATCCTATTCTCCAGCTAAAAAGGTACATGGTGACCTCAAAGCAGACGAGAAGTATTAGGAACACAAGTCAGTGACTCAAACATTCTCTAAGTGCAGACACTGAAGATATGGAAATAAAAGGACAGGATCTATCCTCCAGCTGTTTACAGTCTAATAGAGGAGACAGATGAATGATGTTACACACACATATACACACCTACCCACCCATAGGGAAACACAGAGAGCCTAGACAGAGAGAACGGTGGAGCTTGGAGCAAGGCATGGTGCCTCATACCTGCAATCCCAGTACTTTGGGAGGCCAAGGTGGGAAGATTACTTGAGCCCAGGAGTAAAGCCTGGCAACATAGAGAGACCATGTCTCTACTAAAAATAAAAATAGCTGAGTGTGGTGGTGCACACCTGTCGTCCCTGCCACTCGGCAGGCTGGGGTGGAAAGATTGCCTGAGCCCAGGAGTTCAAGGCTGCAGTGTGCTGTGATCATGTCACTGCACTCCAGCCTGGGTGACAGCATGAGACCCTGATTCAAAAAAAAAAAAAGAGTGGAGCTTGGGGGTAGAGAATCAGCAAAGACGTTCTAAAAGATATTAAACCTGAGTCTAAAGAAATAAATGTGTAGGCATAGTCAGGTAAAACAGGGAATGGGAGAATGCATCAGAAAAACTATTCAACAAAAGACAAAGAACAGTGTATAAACTAAAATGCTGGCAAACATGTTGTGGAAATGTATGATTTGGGTTGAATAACTAAAGGAAGTAACAGGAGAAATCAGATCTATTAAACAAAGGTTTAATACTTTGCATTTTACCAAGATCATCCTCCATCATTATGGAAGGTGACTTTTGAGAAAGATGAGTGGAAGCAGGGCAGGGAAACCAAATCTGAAGCTACAAGAATAATCAAAATGATAAAAATAAAGGTCTGAAATAGAGTAGTTACTGTCAGGATCTGAGATATATTGATAAGGTAGAGTTTATAGAAAATGAATGATAATATCTGGACCAATGGATAAAGTGGCACTGACATCAAAAACTTACCACCTTATCTTCATAGTACCATACTCCTGGAACTATATAAATATGCAATTAACTCCTTAGTCAGGAGTCTCCTTTACCTGATAGCTCAGGAGGACCTTTAACTAGACTATGTTTTCCTGTATATAAAGAAGTAAAAGTCTATCCTTCTGATATGTCTAGCTTATACACCTTACCATATATGGTCAGCTTTTTACCCTTTATCTACAATACCTATCTCTTGGTCATTATGCAATAGCTGCTCTGTGTAAGAACAGTAGATATAAGAAATGAAAACATATACTCTCACAGTAAGAATTTGAGTGCCTAGCCTACACAACTAAATCTAAACATGCAGGTCAAATTTTGTTAAGTCAAATCAATTCAGTGGAGTTCATGGAATAGGCACCTTATAATCTCTAGGTAGCAAAATACTAAGCCTCAGTGGATGGTCCAGTAACATGAACAGGAACCATCACATTCAAATAGACATAAAGAATAGGAACAGCCCCTAGAAACCTTTATTTAAATGAAATCTGATCTTTACCCATGAGAATAAATCAATTTCTTTCCCATTAAATTTATTTTAAGTGAGGATGTTATTAACAAGCAGCATGTATAACAATGTAAACTGCCCAGGTACAAATCTTGAAGGGGCTCACTGTCAAAGTATGTACTGTTTCTGAACTGCCTGGGTTTTAACACCCAATGGTAGGAATCACTTGTTTTCTTTCTACTTAAGAGAAGTGCTTTATGTTTCCCATCTGTAGGAGGCTTAAAGAGCTGAGGCAACCACATCCTTAGAACGCTTCTCACCACAGCGTGATTCTTCACGTAGCAGGGCTTGCACACAGGCTTGTCATTGACCATCACATATATTTCCCCAGCTAGGATGTTGTCACAGTCAAAGCAGCAGAAGTGTTTCAGATGCCAATTCTGGTTTTCTGCCTGGGTGTACTCATTGCTGAATATCAGCTAGGAAGGGGATAAAAATAAGATGAATCAAGCATTTTCCTTTTTGCTACACATGACAAAGCTGGGTTCTTTAGATAAAAGGAATTTCACTCTATAAGGATATTAACATACATTCTTCGGGTTTAAAGTTTGAAAATGATAACCTAAAGCTTGAACTTATGTTATCATTTAGTTTAGCCCAAATAAATCTTTTATGTTTCTATACAGTCCTTCATTAGTTAACACAAATAACAGACATTCAGAATGAATGATATCAAAAGTTTCTTTTCTTAAACTCCTTTGCATGTATAAAAAGCAATTGCTGTTTGGTTAGTTCCTGTTGCCTTCTGGGTAAAGGGACCATATGAAGGTATTAAGAGGGCACCTGCATGTGGGTGGTGCAAAGAACATACCTCATCACAGCCAGCACATCGGGGTTTCTCACTGTCACAATAATGTCTGCCACAGTATAGCTTCTCATTCTTCCAGAAATAAATCATGTCAACCAGGAGCTCATGGCAGATGCTGCAGACAAAACAAGCTGGGTGCCACAGTTTATCATAGCCAGCTCTTTCAGCATAGATGGCTGGGTCGCCTTCCTTCATACTCAGTTTGCAGCAATAGCAGGACTGAAAGGGAAGCCACCCAAAACAATCTAGTCATCAGAAGACTGCCATTTCTTATCACTGGCTTCAGGAGAAATTCAGAGAAACAGTTTTCAAGGAAATTATTTCTACTGAAATCACTAATTTGTTCAAGTAGATAATAAAGTATTAATACCACTGTGAAATGGAATCTTTTAACTTTCTTTAGGCTGCTCAAACCCACTTCATTTACCCTATGTATAATAGGACATTGTTTCCAAAATAAAGTCACTTATGAAAAAAGGCTAATCACAATTTTCACCTCAATTTTAAGTAGTTTCCCTAAAAAATAATTACCTTAGAGCTTATTAGTACTCTTTTTTCAGGATTAAGCCTTATTGGTTGATGTGCTAATTGGATCTAACAGAAATATATTATAGTAAGCTTAATTCTTATGTTTGTTCATCTGTATCATAATTGTCTTCTATCTTTGAGTAATTAGCAAAATACTTTAATTTCCCTCTCTAGAAGAAACTTTTCTTAAAAAAAAATGTATCTATTGACATAAATTGAAGTCTGAATTTTTTTTAAGGCATGGTCGGCCTTGTTTTATTTATTTTTTTTAAGTGAGAAAGTAGGATTTATTGAGAGGACAGAGAAGTTCCCACAGTGGGAGGGGACCTGAAGGGGTTGCCCTAAGTCTGAATTTTAAGCATGTTCTCACAAGCAAAACTGAATTAACCTGAGTATATATTATTCTTATGTATGGGAAAAGATAAGCAATTAATCCCAAAATTATGTTTAGAAACAAGTTCTAGATTAGTATGTTGTCTTTGAGCAGCACATCAATGACAACCACTATCTACACCTAAAACTTATATAATAATCCTTGATAACACATAAACAGAAAATTGGCTTTAGACAAGTTTTATTTTTTATTTTTATTTTTTAGTTGGAGACTCACTCGGTCACCCAGACTGGAGTGCACTGGCTGCTCCCGGCCACTGCAGCCTCGACCTGCTGGGCTCCGGCGATACTTCTGCCTCAGCCTTCCAAGTAGCTGGAACTATAGGTGCGCGCTACCACACCCGGCTAATTTTTATTTATTGTAGAGATGAGGTCTCACCAAGTTGCCTGGGCGGGTCTCGAACCCACGGGCTCAGGCAATCCACTCACCTTGGCCTCCCAAAGCGCTGGGATTACAGTCTGAGCCACCGAGCCCGGCCTTCAGACAAGTTTTAAACAGGATGACTCTCTCATGCAAGTCTAAACTGAATTTTAATTCAATTTATTTCCCGTACCTATTCCCTTTGGGAAACAGATAAGTGACACCAAAAAACAGTTCAAAGAAAGGGAAAGTACCTGTAAAGTACACATATTGGGTCATCAGTGTGACCACTCTACTTACATACTGAGTTCTTTTGCGCTCCGCAGATTTGTCCTCCATGGTACCCACCGCAGTTGGGGTGCTTCTATCCCCACCAGGGATGTGCCTTTGGTTGAAGCCTTGAGCGTCCATCTCAGAGGGAAGTTTGACATCTCCTACTCCCAGAGCCTCGTTCTTATATTTCTTCACAAACTGCTCCATCTCCTTCACCTCTCTGGGAGACAACTCGTGGCACTTTGAAGGGTCCTGGTCATGTGCAGGGAGCTGCTTTGCCAGTTGCTTCTTCCGATACTGTGCCCCCTCTGAGCCTGCCACTGGCTGCTTTTCCTTGGGTAGCATCTGCATGTACTGCCTGGCCTGAAGCACAAGAGGCCGGTGTTAACTGGGAGACATGCTGGTCATCAGATAGTACAATATTTTATAACACACATCAAAAGAAAGTTACTTAACCCTTTTCCAAGAATACTAGCCGGCAGTGTTTGAGGCTGCAGTGTTTACCTTGAGATAACTCACACATTACAGTCCTAACTTTACCTCCAAAGTTTGCCAGGAAATAGCTCATTTTTATTATTATTTTCACATCGCTCTAATATATCAATAGTCTTTGGAAACAAATGACATCATTCTATTTATAGCATTCTATTTTAAGCAGTGGTATTTTCATTTACAAAATATAGTAATTCTTTCTCTTTTTTTTTAGTAATTTTTTATTACTAAAAATGGCAAATCCTAGAAAATGTGACACTCCTATGAGTGATGTTAACACACAAAGTAAATTATTAAATACTGATCATCATATACATTTCTGTTATATTAGGATCACAGACAAGTTCTGTTTAGAAATAACTCCAAGAACAGTTTTTGTATTTTCTTTTCACATTGAAAACAAGTCAGATTTGCTTCAGCCTCAAAGAGCATGTTTATGCAAAATTAAATGAATGTGGCAGAAAACTACTTTTTTTTTCTAGATGAGAAATGGGTTAAGAAAGAAGTGAACTTTGCCGAATAGTAACAATTCATCCTCATAGTCCAATAGTAACAATTCATCCTCATAGTATAAATAACTTGGGATGTTAACACATTCAAAATTGGTATACTAAATAGATTTAGTTGGGTAAAAATAAACACATTTTTCTCTATGAAATTATTTTTTTTCCAGTCTGTAAAAAGATCTGGATTACTACTGTTTATTTGAGCTAAATAAACGTACAATTCAAAGGAAGTAAAAAGTTTGAGGCAAACATGTTTAGAATGGCCTATGAATCAGCAGCATTTTTATCATATAAAAATGATATAATCACAGGATTCACTTTAATGATTTATTAATCAATCTTCTTAAAAGACTTTCAAATGTTTCATCTGATGGAAGGAGCTTGATACAAAACTGCATTTTTTTTTTTTGGTCTTATGTAGTAAAAGAAATATAATGTTCATCATGTTTTTCAGTTAGTGTTTTTTTTTAAAAAAATTAATTAATTAATTAATTTTTATTAATCAATATTTTTATTATGGTTTTGTGGGGTACAGTTAAGGGTTAGGTGTACAATTACGTTTCATTCAGGCACCCTGTTGATAGGAGGTGTTTTCCCATCCCCAGACAGATATTTGCTAACTCTTAATCCCATCGCCCCCCCCAGTTAGTTTTAAACAATGGCAGAAATTCAAGAGTAAGTTAGAAGAGTTACTAGATTGATATAAAACATCTGATTTTCATCTAATTATTAAGAATGTTAGACTATTTCCTCAAAAAGGTAAACATATCTAAACAGTCACAAGAATTTTATGAGGTATCTATTAATAGCCTTACTTTCAAAAGACTGTAACTTTCAAAAGAGTTAGGAGTCAAGGTAATGGGAACCCTGGAAAAATAATAGATCTGTATGAAGTTGATTAAGTCACTAAAGGAATTTCCTTAAATAAATAGATCAGAACTTCAATAAATGAACTCTCCTTTCCCTAATCACTTACCAATGCCTGATTCTGGACAGGAGGAGCCCATTCGTAGGTAACTGTATTGATAGAGACATTCTTCTTGGCAGCAACTGGATTGGTCAATATCATAACATTGCGTTTATACATGGGAATTCCATCTGACTTTAGTTTGGCAATCAGGGTGGTATACTTGGTGTCTTCAAAAAGTTTCCCCACTTTTCGATCCTCTTCATTGCTCAAAAGGACATCATGCTCTTCTTGGCCACACTTGCAGTTACGACATATTTTTCTATAATTTGAAAATAAATAGGAAATGATTAATTACATCTAATCAATAATTATGTTCATTCATATTCTATATAATGGTATGCAAAGGTTAGCCTTTTTTTTGAAGAGGGAAAAAGCAAGTATCCATAAATTTAAGCAAGAATGAAATATAAAAACATACCTTTGCTCTATAAGGCTTTGAAAAGAGGGTGTAATTAAAAAATACACACTTAAAGGAGCATGTCTGAGCATAACCCTATCTGGTATTCCTTATGTTCTCACCAGATAAAATAATTATTAACAAGTAAATAAAAATAATTTGTAAATTATTAATTAAAACCACAAAAACGAGATGTAAGTTTTTATATTTTATTTAAGCAAGACATTTCATATTGCATGTTAACCTTTCCCAATATTTTTTTTTAAGTGAGAGATAGGGAGGTTGATATAACTTTTCCTATCAAAGACCATAATCCTAGATTTAGGTTTGCAGCTTTTCTCATTGTCTTTCAATTTATTTTGTCCCCCATTCTTTCCCCCTCTTTTTCCTTCCTTTCTCTTTGCTCTCTCTTTCCCTTCTTTTATTTCTTCAAACACTCACTGACCACCATGTGCTCCATTAATGTATAACAAGACAGTTAAATGAAAGTCTTTGTCATCATGGTGTTTCTTCTAGTTCAAGGACACTACCCTCCCTCTTCCTCGCTCTGGTCTAGCACATAGCCAGACATTCATTCATGCAACATACATAAATAAGTGCCCATATGCCAAGCAATATACTTGATACTGGGACACAGTGTTACAAAAAAATCAGCTCAGTCTCTGACTTCCAGTAGGGAGATGTCTGGTGTGGAGACAGACATTAATAATCGCACACATACATTATTGCATTTCTCATTTTTAAAAAAAGTATAAGGTCCCTTGAGAGGGTCTAATTTTGACTTGGAGCTAGTGAGGAAAGGACTCCAGAAGAAGGTGACATTTAGGTTGAGATCTGGACAATGAGTACAACATAGGCAAGAATTGTGCACATGGGTGTATATTTGTGGAGGGGGAAAAAAGAAGAAAAGCCTCCAGCATTTTGGGTGTGAAGAGGAGTACCTGCAATGATCTTGAATTAGGAAAGAGACTGTGTCCCCTCCTCTGGTCCCATAACCAGAGAAAGCTGGGTGACTGTGGTGAGGTAAGCAAATGGGACAGTGACAAGGCTGGAGAGAGGCAGGCATGAGGTTACTCAGAGACTTGTATGACAATTAAGGAAGAGCAATCAGGAGTTACCGAAGGCTTTTAGATAATGGAATGGAATAATTAGATCCATAATTTTGAAGATCGCCATTATCTACCATGTGGAGAATGGGTTGGGGTAGAACACAACTGGAATTGGGGAGACTGGTTAACATGTAAGCTGTGCATCCAACTTGCAATGGCAAGATTCTAAGTAACTGGATGCCACAGTTACTTTACAAATGGAATTTACATACTGAAAGGTTATTGCTGAGGTCCAAGGAAGATGTGTTATGGCTTGGTCTAGAGTTATTTGACAGTGAATATGAAAAGAAAGGAACAGATCTGAGATCTCCTTGAACATAAAACCACCTACACTCTGTGGGTGACATGGATATAGTGAGGATGAAGGAAAGGATCTCAACAAATAACCTCGGGTTTTGGGGATGAGTAAACTGGTAGAAGAAATATAATTTATTACGATAGTTAGTACAAATGATAAACAGATTGGGAGTACGGGGCAGAGAAGGTTGATGAAAGTTTCCAAAACTAAAATTGATAAACTTGAAATGACTGTGAGAGGGGGTAAATCTATAATGTAGATTACAGAAGACAGATTCAGTGTTAAAAACTGTAGCCTGGCAGAAAATAGATATTTGGTGGCCAGAAAATAATACATAATGTGTATGAGTTGAACAGATCACCTTTGCTTCCTGAGGAAAGTGTAGAGGAAAAAAGTGAGCACTGGGGAAAGAGTCTGGCAGAGGAACACAAGTTAGAAAAGGTGACAGAGAAATAGAGAGATTTCATGGTGTTAAAAATTTAAGTTGGAACTAAAATCAAGGTAGTAATGACAGCCTATAAATAAGAGTGGGCATTTGACTATATCAAAGAACGTTCTACAATACATACTTTGTTAATACAGATTAACATTAGATGCTGTCAGGTTAAGTAAACAAGTTGAAATATCTAGATAACTAACGAAAAAAATGTATAGTTTAAATTCTCAAATTAGAATAGAGGAAAGAATAAATCACTAAGCTAAATGTTCAACTCAGTGGTTAGGAAAAACATAGGACAATCACAAAGTACAGGGAAGGAAAATAAAGATAGCACAGAAACCAGTAAAGGAAAATAAAAGGATTCTAGAAAGAGTTTCTGGGGGAAAAAAACAAATCCCAACTCTCAGTATACACCAGACTTAGTGCATTAATTTAAAAAAATTTTTTTTTTAATTTTAAAGATGTGGGGTATAATTCAGAGTTATGTGTACAAATGTTCATTGTGCAGGTACCCTTGTTGATAGGTCTGCCTCCCCCACCACCCCAGCAGTTTCCCTCAACTGCCAACCCCGCCCTTACCCCCCTCCCCTGGCAGTTTCCCACTACTAACAATCCCTTTCTTATAGTATTATGATAATTGTTGAAGGCCCACTTATGAGTGAGAATATATGGTACTCTGTTCTTTGTTTCTGTGATAGGTCACGGAGTATGATCGACTCTAAATCCATCCCAAGTTGCTGCGAAGTCCATATGTTTGACCTTCTTTATGGCTGCATAATATTCCATTGTATATATGTACCACATTTTTTTATCCAGTTCAGTTTCGATGGGCAGTACGGTTGGCTCCATATTTTTGCTACTGAGAATAGACCTACAATAAACATGCACGTGCAGGTATCCTTTGCTACTGAGAATAGACCTACAATAAACATGCAAGTGCAGGTAGAATGATTAGAGTTCCTCTGGGTACATTCCCAATAGGGAAATTTCTGGGTCACATGGAAGGTCAATTTCTAGCTCTTTTAAGAATCATCCCACTGTTTTCCAAAGAGTTGCACTAATTTGCATTCCCACCAGCAGTGTAGAACTGGTCCTTTTTCTCCGCATCCTCACCAGCATCTGTTGTTATTAATGATGGTTATTCTTACTGGGATTAGGTGGTATCTCAATGTAGTTTTGATGTGCATTTTTCTGATGATTAGTGAGGCTGAGCACTTTTTCATGTGTCTGTTGGCTGCTCATGTATCTTCTTTTGAGAAGTGTCTATTTATGTTTTTTGCCCACTTAATGGGGCTGTTTGTTTTTTTTCCTTTTGGCACTTTTGAGTTCCTTGTAGATCCTAGATGTTAGGTCTTTGTCAGATATACAGTTGGCAAATATTTTTTCCCAATCTGTGGGCTGTCTCCTGCTCTCTTTCTGCCTTTGCAGAAGCTTGTCAATTTGATGAGGTCCCTCTTGTCTATCTTATCTCTTATGGCATGGGCACTTGGGGTTTTGATCAGGAATTGGTTACCAGTTCCAATTTTCATAAGGGTGTCTCCTGTATTTTCTTATAGTTTTCATTTAGGTCTTTCATCCATTTAGAGTTAATTTTTGTGTATGGTGATAGGTAGGGGTTCTGTTTCAATCTTCTGCATGTCGTCAGCCAGTTTTCCCAGCATCATTTGCGGAATAGCTTCTCCTCTCCCCAATGCTTGTTGTTGGAAGTTTTGTCAAAGATGACTTGGCTGAGATATTGAGGCTTTGCTTCCAGAATCTCTATCCTGTTCCATTGGTCTGTATGCCTGTTCTTGTACCAATAGCAGGCTGTTTTGATTATTATAGCCTTATAGTAAAGTTTGAAGTCTGAAAGTGTGATACCTCCCGCTCTGTTTCTTTTGCTAAGGATTCTTTTGGATACTCGTGGTCATGTATATTTCCATATGAATTTCTGTATTGTCATTTCCAGGTCTGAGAAGAATAATGTTGGCAATTTAATGGGTTTTATGTCAAATCTATAGATTGCCTCGGGGAGAATGGACATCTTAACAATGTTGATTATTCCTATCCATGAGCATGGAATATTTTTCCATTTGTTTGTGTCTTCTTGGATTTCTTTGAATAGTGTTTTGTAGTTCTCATTGTAAAGGTTTTTCACATCTCTGGTTAGGAAGATGCTGAGGTATTTCATTTTTTGTGTGGCTGTTGTGAATGAGATTGTGCTTTGTATTTGGTTCTCTGCCTGCTTGTTGTTGGTGTATAAGAATGCAACTATCTTTTGCACATTTGTTTTGTATCCCGAGACTTTGCCCAAGTTCTTTATCAGCAATGCATTAATTTTAAGATCCGAAGCAAAAAAGCAACCTTGCTATCATCAACTCTAATTATTTTGTTTGTTCTGAAGGTACTAATCGGTGTGAAAAAGAAGAAATAGTAATTACAGAATTAGAAAACTAAACTGCTGTTATTCATAGATGCTATAACCAATCACAGAGAAATGCAATATATAAGCATTAAGAAAAGTTTAATAAGTTCTCTAGATTTAAAATTTATTATAAACTATGGGATTTCTCCATACTAGAAAAAAACAAAGTAACTAAAAACTCAATTGAATCTCTTTACCAAATAATCAATTATTAGTTATAGATTGTTGTGTTCTGAATTTTCTTAAAATGCTTTTTTCAGTATGCAAACTTAAAATTTTACATTTGTTCTGTACATTCCAAGAGTGAGAGCGAGAGTGAGAGTGAGAGCAAGAGAGAGGAGGAGGAAGGGAAGGAAGGAGGGAGGGGAGATGAAGAGGCAAATTACTTCCTTGTGCACACTGGTCAGAAATCTTTATTTGGTAACAATTTATTGAAGACTCTGCATATCTTGTTCTAGTTCAGCTATAAAAATTCTTTCTTTCTGACATCTGGTTATCTCATACTTCCATCTAGTGGAAAAGACCATATTATTCTACCACAGTATGTTCTTCATTTTTGTTCTTTGTTTAACAAAAACAATGTAATTATTTACAAAACTATCATACTGCTCGTGAATCAAGTTTAAAACCATACCTGAGGGGGAAAGAGGTGGGGTGGGGATTTAGTTCTTAATATAGCTAAATAGACCCTTATAGGGCTGTGAACTACTGCATGCATCCTCATAATCAGCAGTGATCCCTAAAGAATCAAGGCCATGTCATGAACATGGCCTTTCTTTGAAAATGTCTATGATTCAGCTCTACACCAGTACAACATGTAGACCACAAAATCAAGAGGGTCAGATTTTCAAATCTGAAAGATAAGCGGTAAAAGACACAGTAAGTGAAATAAAGCCTGTTGGTTTTTAAACCACGAAGGAACCATGGCATGCTGCAGCATGGTTAAATAAGTTATATTTATAAATAAAGTGTTAAATATCATGAGTTACAATAACCAATAACATAAGAACCATATCTATAATTTTAAAAATTATTTGTCTCGGCCATTCTTGGAAAGAATTCACAATTTGAGAAAACCTCTTCTTTCTGACCCACCCCTTCGACCATCCAACATACCTTTATTAAGTAAGTAAAATCAGGTTTAAATGCACCAATAGCAGTTGTGGTGAGGAAAAAAGAAGCAGCAAAAAAGTCAGACTATGCCCAATTATCAGTTTTCTAAGGAGGGAAAATCTATAATTTGTTATAATTTTAAAAATCATGACTCTATTAAAAGCTTCACCTGCATCCTCACTCCGCCATGGTAAATTGTGGTAAAGGAACACTTGGTAAGTATGTGACTCAGGAAAGGTGGGACGATTCCTCTAGCTAGAGCCATCATCAGTGAAGCAGCTGAGTGACCACATCCCTTCCAGATCCCACACTGGAGTCTCTTCCTACAAGGAAAAGGGCCAGCTACCAGCCACTATGCAGGGAAGAAACTATTACATCAGCACCAGATGCCAAGAGCTAGGCTACTGTGGAAATATATGCTATTATATCACTTAACTAGTTTAAAAATTTTTTTATACTACATGTTTAATTTTGGCCTAAAATAACCCAGACTCTATCTTCAAGAAGATGAAGACTTTCTAAAATTGGCTTTATATGACCCTAAAGCAAAAACAAAAATAGCATGGGTAAGCATAGCACCCATAGGCAAGGGGTTATGTTGGTAAGAGGTGTATATTATATTTTCTCAGATGATCCATAGGAAATTATGACATACAAAGATTTGAATCGTTTCTTTATTAAATTTATTTGTGCTATACCAATTTGATAGCAGTTTTTTGAGAGTATATAAATCAACTCCCATACTTAGCACAGTAATCAAATCTCTAAAATTTTTAAACTGTACTACAGAGCTACTCTCTCCCCAGACTCTCCATGGGATGTTAATAAAAGTACGAGGGGAGAGGAAGAGGTAGAGAGAGAATTCAGAATTGCTAGTTTAAAAGTATTTTTTAAAGCCCTTTTTAAAAAAAGATGCAAAGGTGGACTGGCAGACTGGGAAGCTCTAAGTGTGAAGGGAGGAGAGTATCATTAACACAGAGATATGCAAAAAACAACATGAATGACAAATCAACACTCTATACTCAAAACTGTATGTTACAACTTCAGAGTTCTTGAGTTAAATCCAAAAGAGAGAGAGAGTCCAACTATCAGGAATATTGCCTCAGAAAAAAAAATATATTTACAGTTTCAAGCTAAAAGCAGTCAAGAAACTATCCCTCATTCTCCAAAACGAGAAATTTTTGTGTGCCATATTCGTAAAAATTATTTTCCCAAGGCAAGTAGTAGAAACTTGAGTGCTTTGACACGCTGCCAGCATTCACAGTGATTTAAAGGCATGACCATGGCACTGCTACAAACCATAATTTAAGAGGTTTGGAAGCTGCCCTGTTATAACAAGAATACAAGAATATACATATATGGACTTAATCGTGGACCTCTGTTATAAAATTCAACACATGTATTAATCCATTTATGGTGGGAAATTTTTAGTTTTCAGCCACTTCTAAATCAATTAGAAATTCTGATCAGATGTATCTTATAATCAAGTAACATTTAAAAAAATAAACTGCAACTGTTTTATTTGAGGGATTTAACAAAGGTAAGGCAAAAACAGTAATTCTGCTACTTAATATGATAACTGACCTATGGTTACAATTATATTAACTATGCCTTCAACATACAATGATTGACTATAAACTCATTGAAACCTTAGGTTTGTGTCATACATTTTCTAAACACCTATTATCTCTACGTATTACTTGACAGCGTGCCTAGTACATAGTGGCTCTCATTGGGTAGGTATCAGGCTTCTTCAACTTTTTATTTTCCTCTAGTCTTGTGATCACTGGCACACTGAAGAAGGGTAGAGCACACAGTTAAAGGAAACCATTGTCCACAAGGACGACTACATCACCATGATCACACTTCAGAGATGATAGACTGGTACAGTTAAGCGATCACTGGCCATAAGTGTGAACACATGCATTCTAGTTTCTAATGTGCCATGGAGAAAGGCACAATAGGAAGGTTTTGAAAAGCTTTGGGTTCAAATTCAGCTCTGCCATCTATAAGCCATGACTTTGGTAAGTTATTTAACTTCCCTAAGTCTTTGATTTCTCATGCATAATAAAATAGGTATTAGGAGAGTTAGGTATAATTAGGTTCAGAAAGTACTGTAGTAAGTAGAATTTTAAGATGGTTCCTATGACCTTTGTGCCCTGATGTTATCCCCCTCAAAATTATGGCACTTTAAATGACAAATGGGAGGTTTTCCAGGTGTGCCAAATCCAATCACGTGAGCCCTTGAAAAAAGATGAATTTTCTCTGGCAGAAGAGGAAGTCGGAGAGATCTGAGGTGCAGGAAGGATTCCAGAATGGGCTATATGTCAAGGAATACAGTGGCTTCAAGAAGCTGGGAACAGCCCCCAGCTGACTGCTGCAAGGAAATTGAGACCTCAGTCCTCCAAACACAGAAATTGAATTTTACCAACAAGAATGAGCTTGAAAGAAGATTATTCCCCAAAGCTTCCAAATGAGAACCTTGCCTGGCCAACACTTTGATTTTAGCTTTGTGTAACCCTAAGCAGAGAACCTGGCTAAGCCAGCCCCTCTCCTCCAGACTTCCAACCTAAAGAATAAATGGATGTAGAGTTAATTATTAGGTGGTGTTTTAACTTGGTAAGTTTGTGGCAACTTGTTATGCAGCAATAGAAAAGTATTACAAGTGCTTAGTGGTATGTGACACACAGAAATCATTCACAAATCATATCATATATAGTTTAATAACTCATGGGCTCAAAAAGTCATTTTAACTTCTTTGATCTGTAAAATGAGGTTTGACTAGTTAAGCCAGAAGTTCCAGCCTAAATTTCGTAAGTCTAAGGGTTCCTTCTTAGCTTTCTGCAACTATGGTGACACAATTTGATCTGGTATCTTCCATTCACCTCTCCAGATTCATTCTCCATGCTTCAGTACTCTGTGCTATTCCTCATAGGGCTCCTAAGGACTGAATCAGTGGGCTCCCTGTCACCAGCAATGGGACAGTGGGAGGCACCAGCAAGAAATCAGTGATGAAAAAGAGTGAGTCTGGGTTTTTATTTCCTGGCTTCCTATATGTATACAACATGATAATGGGGAGAATGATCTCTAACTTAACTTGGGTGTGTATAAGAGCAGGAAAAGGGTGTGCCATGAACTGAATTGTGTCCTCCTACATGTATTTACTAAAGCCCTAACCCCTATAATGTGAAGTAACTGGGGCTTTTAGGAAGTAACTAAGTTTAAAAGAGGTCATAATGGGAGGACCACAATCCAAGAATCGGTGGCCTTCTAAGAAGAGGAAGAAAGGTCTTTCCCTCTATTTCTCTCTACAGACTTGCAGCAAGGAAAGGCCATGTGAGCACATGGTGAGAAGGCAGCCGTCTGCAAACCAGGAAGAGAGCCCTCACCAGAACTCAATCATGTTGGTACCTGATCTTGGACTTTTCAGCCTGTAGATATGTGAGAAAATAATAATCTGTTTAAGCTACTAACTCCATGCTATTTTGTTATGGCAGCCCAAGCAGACTAACATAGGTGGCTAGGAAGATTTCTCAAAGGGAGAACTTGAGTGGAGACTTTCTGTTTCCTAGTGGTGGCAGGTAGGGTCTTTCCAGGCAAAGAACACATGCAATAAGGCACAGACATTTCAGGTAATAGCATGTATCAGGCAGCTGGAGCACTGGGAACCTGGAAGGTTAGTGAGAGAGGCTGGAAAAGCAAGGAGAGTCCAGATGTTGAGTTTTAACATCAAAGGCCAAAGACATTGCCAAAAGGATTAAATCCAGCGGGAAAGCACTGAGGGTTTTTATGTCATTAGAAGTATAGCATCTATTTTCAAAAGACCATCCTTATAGTTGTGTGGAAGGTTAGACAGGCAAAGAGGGAGAGAATAGTTTAACTCTGATTTTTGAAATGTGCCCCATGAAGCCCTGAGGGTCCCAAACCAAGTATCACCATGAAGATGGAGGAGGTTAAGTGGACAGGGTCCTGGCACCCCATGTACACCTCACCCATAGAAGTTCTGTGGCCTAGACTAACCTGGGAATCTTTGCTACCCTCAGGACAACTAGTCTAGGATGTTACTTCAAAGACTGTACTGAAAAATGCCTGCATCTGCAAGTCAAGGCACTTGCTCAGGTTTTCCAGTTATGGTAAAAAAAAAAAAGTTGGGGACTTACTGAAAATTCTAACTAAGAGAGTAATATGTCTTGACTCATGCCAGGAGGATGAAAGAACTAAGAAATACCATCTGAATGGATCCAGCTGTAGAGGCTATATCCAACGCTCTAGACTTTTATGGCTCTTAGATTCTCAGACTATACCAAGTTGCTTAAAAGAGTCTGTTTGATAAAACTAAAATAAGAAGGTGATTTTCATGCCATGGAGATTTACTCTTGTCTGATGTTTTTATCTGAAAATATCAGATTAAAGTGATCTGCAATAGAAAAACAATATAGAGCAAATAAAACTTACTATTAACCAATATGCTTTACAAAAAAGGTGAGATTTTTTAGGGATTAGCTTTAAAAAACTCACAAGCAGTTTTTGGAAATTGCATAGCTTAACCAAAAAGAATATAGATTGAGTATCCCTTATCTGAAATGCTTGGGATGATATGTGTTTCAGACTTTGGGTTTTTGTTTTTTTTTTGAAGTGTGGAATATCTGCATAAACATAATGAGGAATATTGGGGATGGGATCCAAATCTAAACATGAAATTCACTTATGTTTCATATTCACTTCATACACATATCCTGAAGGCAATTTTATATAATATTTTAAATACTTTTGCACACGAAACTAAGTTTTGATGGTATTTTGACTGCAACTCGTCACATGGTCAGGTACATGAAATTCTTCACTTGTGGCAACATGTTGGTGCTCAAAAATTTTTGGATTTTAGAACATTGCAGATTTTAGGTTAGTGGATTAGGGATGTTTAATCTATTATTTTAAGACTATAAGGTAAAAACTATGTCCAGCAGAGGGCAGTGCAGCCTTCTGCAAAGTCAACTGGTAGGCATAATAAAGTGGTGAGCACAATTAAGAGTTGAAATATTTTGATCCATGACAACTATTTTGTGTTCAGTGACTTTACCTTCTTAGAACAGAACCGACATAGTGCCTAACTGCTATGTTCCTTGAAAAGGTAGTAGAAGGAAGAGCTATTTATTAAGTCTTGTAAAAACTTCCTTAGAATATTTTAGCTCCCTAAAAATAAAGAACTGTATCTTAATTTCTGGGAGGTCTCCATTGCCTTCACTATATAAACCAACTGTCTTTGTTTCTTAGCATGTATTAAATAAACTAGTTTTTAAAAGAGCCTAATATCCCAAATTATATTCATTTACATTCCCCTTTAACTTACACTGTACACAGACCCACTGGCTAATGAAACTATCAATTCTAAAGAGTTCACTCAGTCCTTAGCCAGAGGAAGATAGAACAGTTTTATGTTTTATTCATTTTTTTTAGAAAAGAAAATAACAGATCTGCAATTTAGTAACCATGCCAGAGGGCTTGCAAGATATCTCCACTATCTGGAGAAGCATTGCTAAAATGTGTGAATTACTAATGTGGTCATAGTTTTCAAAACAATACCTCCAGAAGTGCAGCTCGAATCCTTCACACTTTTCTTTGCATTTTAAACAAGGGGCTCCAAATCCTTGCTCGTGACCTAAGCCCATCTGTTAAAGAGAAAACAATGTGAATCTATTATTACAGTCTTTAAAAAATTCAATAAATTGTACTTTTTATTCCCTTACCACTTGTGTTGACATAACTTTCAAACAAATCTTTTATGAGCATTACAATGTTTAGTCAATGATGACACCTAGGTATGTATATGGCAGCTCTGAGTACATACATAACATGCTTTTTATTCTTACTGCCTTTTATCATGCAAAGCATCGGAAAATGCATAGAAGACTACAAATATACAAGTAACAAAAAGTCATGAATTTATGTCTTTGGTCACTACATGCCCTGGATACAACAGGTACAGGGAGCATTTCAGAAAACTAAAACTTAAAGGGCAAGTCTGGTTCCCAATAACATATTTTTGCTGCAAACAAGGAATGTATGGAAGATTTTAGGAACTAAGATTGAGGTCGGGTGCGGTGGTTTCCGCCTGTAATCCCAGCACTTTCGGGGCCGAGGTGAGAGGATTGCCTAACCTCAGGGTTCAAGACCAGCCTGAGCAACTTAGTGAGACCTCGTCTCTACAACAAATCAAAAATAAGCCAGGTGTGGTAGTGCGTGCCTGTAGTTCTAGCTACTTGGAAGGCTGAGACAGGATTGCCTGAGCCCAGCAGGTTGAGACTGCAGTGGCCATGAGCGTGCCACCGCACTCTAGCCCGGGTGACAGAGTGAGACTGACTAAAAAAAAAAAAAAAAAAAAAATTGAAATATTATTTCGTATTCTGCTATTTATTCTGATAAATATAATAATAATAATAGCAACAATAGACATTTATTGAACACCAGTAGTGTATGCCTTGAATGTTTGTGTCCCTCCAAAACTCACCCTGCAACTTAATCACCAATGCAATGGTATTAAGAAGTGGGTCTTATGTAGGTTCAATGATTGTAACAAATGTACCACTCTGGTAGGGGATGTCGAGGTGGAGAATGTTGAAAGTGGGAGATGTTGGCAGTGGGGAGGTGGCTGTGCATATGTGGGGGCAGGAGATATACAAGCACTCTCTGTACTTTCAGCTCAATAATGCTGTGAACCTAAAATTGCTCTAAAAATAGTCTATAAAAAAAGGAGGTGGGTCTTTATGAAATGATAGGTGATTAGCCCACGAGGTCTCCACCCTCATGGTTGGGATCAGTGCCCTGATAAAAAGGCTTCAGGAAGTGAGTTCATTCTGTCCATCTCTTCTGCTCCTCCCTCCATGTGAAGATGCAGCAACAAGGTACCATGTAGGAAGCAGAAAGCAAGTCTACACTAGACACTGAATCTGCCAGTGCCTTGATCCTGGACTTTCCAGTCCCTAAAACAGTGAGAAATCAATTTTTAATCCTTGCAAATTACCCAGTCAAAGGTATTTTGTTACAGCAGCAGGAACACAGAAAGACAGTCAGGAATGGCACTTACATCTCACTAAAATCTTACCAAACTTCATAAAATGCTTATCAAATAGGCAATAATTTTCCATTTTAGAAATGACTTAACAGAAACTCAGAGAGGTTACAGAACTTGCTTAAGATCAAAGTGTTAATAAATGGTAGAGAAGAGATTTGAGTACAAGTCTTTCTGACTCCAAGGTCTGTGCTCTTATGTTCGTGGTGGGGTGGAGGGTTATGCTGTCATCTTTTATAGTAAGCCATTCTTTTTTTATTTGCCATATTAAACAAGAATCCTTGGAAACTTGCTGAGACATGGCCTAATAAGCAGAAGGGGTGGGGAACAGATGGGGGAAGGACACGAAACAGCAATATAAGGTCTTTTACTTAACTACTGATAATTTTTTTAAAAAGTCACATCAGCAGTGGCAAACCACCAGTGATCAGAATATCCCATGTTTTAAATAATCATATCAGTGACTGTGACAAATCAGTTATTAGTGCCTAGAGTAATAGTTCAAACTAGACAAATAATAGATCTTTTTCTATGGCCTTCTTTTATAACTTTACCAAGTTGTATTTGTCACTATGCAATCAAAACCACAGTGCTACTTGTTCCTTGAAAGATCAGCCTGACGTGCCCTAAAGTTTAAGTGGAGTCCTTCCTTTTGTTCTGAAGAACATGACCATATCCCCTTACCATACCTAAGGCCATGTTCAAACCCAGCTGGTTCCCCTAGTACTTGTGAGAGCCCATGTTATTTTTAAGTTAGACCATCTCAAGTATACAACCCTGCCCAACATGAATTAAACTTTATCACTATCAATTTTCAAAAGAACTGAAAGTCTCTAAATTGTATACTTAACATCAACACTAAACTTATTTTTAGGAATCAAATTATTTCCTTGTCAATGAAGCTCACAGTTCACAGTACAGAAATAAAATAGGTTAAACAAAACAGAAAGGGAGACTGAGTTTTCTGGTCTTTTATAAGGAGTAAAACCAAAAATTTTCTCCTTTACAATATCCACAGTAAAATGAAAAGCAAATATAAACAAGTATATTCTTTTTCAAGCCCTTTCTCATTTCCCATTACGAGAGGTAATCCTGAATCCACCTAGTGTATATATCTGCTTCATAACTGTGTTCCACGTACCTTCTGCTAAATAAACTCTGATCCAAGATAAAAATCAAGACACTAAGCCTTAATCATAGTTTAGCTTAAATCAGTGGCTTTTAAACTCTTGTGTGTAAACTCACAATATGGAATATATTCATCTTGTGACACATAACTTGCATATGCTCATACAAACTTATGTGTGAGTATATGCATATAAAAATCCTCAGATTTACTGGCTCAGGTAATATCTAGAACTAAGTTTGCTTCTGCCTGTAAATTAAATGGTCACCTAAACAAATTCTTGTCTACCTTCAAACCTGAATTGCCTGGTCAGAACAACACGGGGCTTAATAAAATACTACAAGCATATTGGCACAATACCATCTCATTCTCTATTTCTGAATGCAACTTGAATGTTTAGCTTATATAATTAGAACCTCGATTAGTTAACAAAGTTTGTACTCTAAGGTTTTGGTGTAGCTCACTGCTAACTTACAAAGTCAACCTTGCAACAGGGCAAGTTATTTCTTTCCTGGTATCTGTTTATATTAGAATTATTAGGACTGGTAGTATTTCATGAACATCTGCTCTTTTGAAATTTGTCACAAATTCTTATAGGTGTCCCCCATCACACAAGAGATGAGGAAACTAAAATTCACAGAGGAAAGATGATTTGCTCCTGGTTGCACAGCTACTGAGCAGCAAACTAGACTTAAAACCCAGGTCTAGTTCCCGCTCCACTCTTCTGCTGGGGCAGCTGACTAGAGAGTAACGAATGGGAGCTCTTCATTCTTCTTCTTTTTCTTTTTTTTAAGATTTCATCTTATTTAATTAATTAATTAATTAATTTTTTGAGTTGGAGTCTCACTCTGTTGCCCAGGCTGGAGTGCAGTGGCATACTCACGGCCACCCCAGCGTCAACCTGCTGGACTCCAGCGATCCTTCCACCTCAGCCTTCAAAGTAGCCAAAACTACAGACCTGCACTACCATGCCCAGCTAATTGTTGATTTTTATTGTAGAGACAAGGTCTCATCAAGTTGCCCAGGCTGATCTTGAACCCACGGGCGCAGGCAATCCACTCACCTCAACCTCTCAAAGTGCTAGGATTATAGACTGAACCACTGAGTCAGGTCTTCTTCAGTCTTCTAAAGAGAGTTAATGGCTCATTTCTGCCCCCAAGGACTACAAAATCCAGAAACCCTCCAGGAGATGTAATCCAGAAACCCTCCCGTAGAAATGTAGATGACTTTCTGAGATCTCTGAAAAGGAAAGACTAGAATCCGTTTAGGGAGGTTGGGGGAGCTTTTTTAGAAGGAGGGGAACATGAATCACCATTGCAAGAATAAGCAGCATCTAAAAGCTCAGAGAAGGAAGTTCATTCAGACCTGAAGAAACACATCGGCAAAGGCCTATAGCAGGAGAGGGCAAGGCAAGAGCCAAAAACATCGCGGAGCTCTTGACAGGTGATAGGGTTGGCCTTGTAGCAGGCAGTGGTTTGGTTGTTTTCCTTTTCTTTTTTCCTTTTCCAAGGAAATCTCCTGAAGCATTCAGGACCACGTTTTAGGCTGCCAGGCTTAACAGAGAAGACATTCCCAGAGACAGGATGAGACTGGTAAAGTGGAAGTGCTATAGAAAAGTCACAGAGCAATGGGGGGTGGGGTATAGAGCACCTCTCAAGCTCTATTATGGAACCGCAGGGCACTCAGAGAGACCAGGAGACCAGGCTTTGGGAAAAGCAGCAATTGGAGAAACTGGCTCTGCAGGCTGCTCTGGAACACTCAGAAAGCACTGCCTCGGGGTTCTTCCCACCTTGCTGGTCCCGCCTGCAGGGCCAACTTAATCTCCTTACGGGCTCTTCTGGCTCTTTCGATAAGGTTTCTGAGCATGCCCCCCTGCACCTTTCTAAACACACAATCACTTTCATCTTCACCACAAGCTCACACAGAAGAAGAAATAGGGGAACTCTGAAAACATCATAGAGAGCAAGTAAGTGGAAGAGTGGAATGAGGTCATGGCAACAGGATACTCTCTCTCCTGCTATAACCCAACGGAAGCAGTCCTAACTAAAAAGAAGCATTTAAACAAAACACAAAAAAACACCTAGTTTCCAAAATCACTGTTAGCAGCTGAAGCAATTCGAGGTTCAGACTGGCAATGAACTTATTTTCCTGAGCGAATTTCAATAAGAGAAATTATTTTATGGCTACAAGCATATAGCTACAAAACTTAAGCCTCACTGGCACCAGCACTGTCGATCTCTAATTTATACCACCTACTGAGTGAGAACTCTTCCCATATTTTCATCCTCTTATCAGTCTGTTAGGATAAAAAAGCACAATGACACTCAAAAAAAGATGATCTACACTCTAGTATTTTTGCCGTTTAGAATGTGCCTAGTTTCCAACTGAATTAGTATGCAGTTGTTAAATCCAATTTATATCATAAAACTGCATTGTAGCAGACATACCTCCAATGTTTGAGGCACATTTCTTCTGCTATTCCCCACCCCAACTGAGGCATCTAATCATCATCGGTTATTCTACCCTTCACAAGTCAAACATATATCAGGTGAAGGACAACATACTGATTCTAAACTGGTAAAACAAGTTTCAGATCAAGGATCTGGAACTCCACCCATCCTAAGGGCTTCCAAATTTCCTTCCCTTCTTCACTTTGTGTTCAGCACTCCCAGATTCCAGGATCCAGAATTCTCATACCTCCTATCTTCCCTTCACCCTCAGCACTACACCCTCTGGGTTTGGGTCCTTCTCCTTTCCTCAAGAGCCAAGGCTATTACTCTCCACACTCAAATCTTGTAGGTTCGTTTATGTCCAGGTGTCAGGGCTGGAGAATTCTTGATAAGGAATAACAATAAGGTGTTAATTTAAGGCGACCAGAGTGGAGGGTCTGTGCAAGGGTATGTGGGAGCAGTCAGGGAGAGAGCCCAGAAAGTGTTAGCTTATCAGCTAAGGCAAACTGGCTGTTTAGAAAGTGAAATCCAGATCCTCAGATGAAAATAAACACCAAGACACTGTGCTTGTTTGTAATTCCAAGGTTGTGAGAATAAGCTATCCCAGATAGCTGAGAAAATGATAAAATACACAGTTATAGATAGTAGAGAAGTAAGAAAACACAGAACTGTGAACTGTAGAAAGATCACTGAAGGAGAATCAGAAAAACTGCAATCAGGTCACCGGCATCACCGGCCAGTTCAGTGATTTTGGAAGTCACTTTCATTCCTGGGCTTCTAGATAATGAAGAAATTGAACTAGATTGACTCCAATTTATCTTTTATTCCTAAAATTATGATGGCAAATAATGTGTCAGGTTAAATTTGTCTCAGTTTAGTTATTATTCTACATGGTCGCCTGCTCAAAGTTTAAACACTAAGTAGAAAATAATTATTTAAAAAACTAATATGTTAGTGGATCTTTTAAGTCAGAATCATTTGTAATTCAGTTTGGAGGAGTTTATAAAATACACATAGGAAACAAAAGACTTAAGTTGTGAGTGATAAAATTCAGTTCTGTTGTATGTAATTACTTCAACAGCAAATGTAATATGGTTTTCCCTGCAGAGTCAACACTTAATACCTAAAAACACATGTTTTTCATAAATGCACTAGTCCCAAAATTGTCTACTTCATATAATTTTAGTAACACATTCTGGCCAACATTAATACAAGGATATGACAGATTAATTTTTCTTCTTTAGTGTCTAAGAAAACAGGTCCTTTGGACTGACTATATTAGGAGAAATTATAGTCAAGCTTTGGGAATACTATCAAGGTCCTCTGAAAAAAATAAAAATGACTATAATATTTATCCTGAAACACTAGTCATACACAATTCAAACTTTTAAAATATCTTTAACTACATGCTCCAGAAACTGAACTTATATTGCCATGATCTGTGCCTCCAAACATCTTGCTATCCTCTGCTTATTTTAGAATAAGAAAAGCGAATGGAATCAATTTCTCCATATTCATAATTTTAAGCTGCCAGATAGTCTGGCAACATTTCAGGTGACCCTTCTGACCCAGAAGGGTATTGCATGTCAGATACTTGAAAGAAAAAGGAAAAAAGGGTATGGAACATCTGGTATTTCAAACATGGTCTGAGTTGATCTGATGACGGTTTGAGTCTGGAAGATATTATGCAGTATTCAGGGTGAGATCATCTGATTCATGCTGTTTTCATAACCAAATTTCCCTCTGGAGCAAAGATTCATATGTGGTTACTAAACAAGCAAGTGTTACTAAGACTTCTTTAATCATCTTGGAATGAAGCTGACCAAGGTAGATTATATGAAATATACACATTCTCCCCCCAACCCTACTTTCTCAGTGTGTGTGTGTGTGTGTGTGTGTGTGTGTGTGTGCAAATGTATATTTACCTTTCTATTATATACACACACAGATGCTTGTATATACACACACATATACTCATATTACACTCTTTCAGATTTGGGAGTACACATGCATATTCATTACATGGATACATCGTGTAGTGGTGGGGATTGGGTTTCAGGTGGCCCATTCCCCAGACAGTGAACATCATGACCTGCAGGTAGTTTCTGAACCCCAACCCTCCTCCCTCTTCCCCATTTGTGTCCCCAGTATCTATTATTTCCATCTTTGTGACCATTTAGCTCCCACATATGAGTGAGAACATGCAGTGCTTGGTTTTCTGTTTGAGTCAGTTTACTTAGGATGATGATCCCCAGCTCCATCCATGCTGCTGCAAAGGATGATTTCATTCTTTTTTTATGGCTGCCATATTACACTCTTAAGGAAGCATTTTAGACCTTGTTCATCCAGATAAATATTCTGGACAAAGGAACTACATTTCTAAATAATTCATCTCAGTACATGGCTCTTTTAGAAACTATGCGTAATCTGTGAAGTCCCCCATCCCAGTTAATATAGTTTGATTAATCTCTGACACAAGATTTTAAACTGTTTGAAATTTTTATTTGCCTGTTTCCCAATCTCTAACAAAATTGGCGAGGGTGGGAGGGTGAGGAAGGGTAGGTTACACAGAAAACCAAATTTAAATATAAAAATAGAGGTATCCTTTAACTTTGTAAAGTTTGCCAACTTTCTTCAGTAATAATAAAAAGATGAGTGTGATTAAGAGATACAATTAATCATCCCTAATAAAACTGCTACATTTCTTTTTCTTTACTCATAAGAACAAAAACTTCTCATCTCTCACTCAAGTCTGAAATACTGGAGGAAGGATGAAGAAAAAGTCATCACCACCCACCTGGTCACCCAAGTTTGGGCCAAAAGGCCTCCTTATCTTTGTCTAGCCACGCTTATTACGCTCTAAGTCCTGCTGGACTCTTCTCTAAAAACCACAGTCTGCTCCCTCATCTCCATCCAATGTTCACGTCCAAACTCTCATCATATACCCTGAGACCATTCTCTTCTAACTGCTTTGTATGGTTATATTGCTGTTCCCAAAATTATTTTAATAAACTTGCAGATGGTCATAATCTCCCCCTTGTGAAATGCTTTTAAAATAAGTTCAATGAATTTTCACTTTTCTTAGCATGCAGAGGTCCTTTAAAGTCTGGTACCACCCTAGTTCCTTCCACCTACCTTCTTCACATCCCTCTCCGTTCCAGCTCCAACCTCTCTCTACTTCTAGGGGAGCTTTTCCCTTTGCCAGGATCTCCATTTCCCTTCCCCTCCAAAATCCTACTCTTTACTGGGCCCAATTCTAATGTCAGTTGCTCTGGGACGTCTTTCTTCAGCCATCCCCAGTAAAGTTCTTCTGAATTCCCACAGGTTTGAGCACGTCTTTCTTTGCCACTATGATTGTGTACACAGCAATTTATTCCCAGCAGACTGTGAGTTTCTTGCTCATATTTGAACTTCTGATGTCAGCCACACTGTCTGAGATTTATAGTAGTGCTAGAAAGATTATTTATTCATTTGCTTTAATTATCAAATGATCTTTAACATAGTATCTGTACCCCAAGGAACTCTCCCCTGCTTTTCACAGAAAAGACTCTGGAAGTGGTGATGATGACAATAGCAGCAGTTTATTTTTATTGAGCACTTACATTGCCAGGAATATTTTACATGGATCATTACATTTTATCCTCATAACTATCTTATAAGAGTCTGAGATACTATTATTATTCAGGTTTTCATGGACAGAGTTGTGTCTGTTCTTAACCACCAGTGCCTAAACATAGGTCATAACATGGAAAACCCTGAGTTAAATAACTACTATGCAATAAATCAGTTTTAAAAATAGAAATTAATAGAAAGTTTAACTTTAAGACCAAAGGATTACGGCTCAAGAACAGAATAATCAATGAAGGGTCTTCAGTCGTCAACACTACTTATCCAAAAGGAAATAGGAATAAAACCCTTTACTGCAGATTTTAGTATTCATTTCCACATCCCTCCAGCTTTTCAGTGCAAGAAGTGTAAAGCCAGAAGCCCCGCCTGAATCTCTGTCATAAAATCCACTGTGATTCAAATGGTCTGAAACCTTTTTGTTCATACACAGTAGTAAATAATCACATACTATGCTGTTAGGAAGGAAAAGGAAATGAGTAATGTTTCAGCCTAAATATTTTATAATAAATTCTATCCTAGAGGTAGTGGGTCAATCTTGCTGGAACATTAACAAATTAGACAAGCCCCACCCAATCTACCCCTACATTCTTAAGGCAGTATCCATATCAGGTTAATGACAAAGAGACTGCCACCAAGGCGTGTTGTCTACTTGGGTCTGAGACAAACTCGTGTTGTACCAGATTGCTCAAAGCATATATACCTCAATAAATATGGTAACATATTTGAGGAAGAACAGAAGTAGATCCTGCTGCACCAGACTAGAGTGTAGTGGCTGCTCCCGGCCACTGCAGCCTCGACCTGCTAGGCTCCAGTGATCCTTCCGCCTCAGCCTTCCGCGTAGCCAGAATTACAGACATGCGCTACCATGCCTGGCTGATTTTTTTTATTTATTGTAGAGATGAGGTCTTGCCAAGTTGCCCAGGCAGGTCTCGAACCCGCGGGCTCAGGCAATCTACTCACCTCAGCCTCCCAAAGAGTGGGAATACAGGCTGAGCCGCTGAGCCCGGTTCCTGCTGCATTTCTAAGAAACAATAATAACTTTTAGTTTTGGCAGGATATCTTGAAGCATTTCTAACTATATTTCTGTTATGTAAGCACTGAGGGCTGTGATGGTGGAGGTAGGAGTAAAAACATCTCAACCACCATTTACTAAGATAGCCACAGTACACATACCAGTTCATTTAATCCTCAATAACCTATGGGAAAGGTATTACCATCCCTATTTCATAAATAAGGAAACTAAGACTTGGAGAGATTAAGTAAATTGTCTAAGACTACCCAGCTAGCAAGAGGCAGAGTTAACATTTGCATCTTGACATTTCTGTCTCCAAATTCTGTGCTTTTAACTTATCCCCTTTCCTCCTTTCCCCAAAATGAGACTTTTAAGGTAAATAATAATTTAAAGAGTAATATTCCTCATCTGTAACTTTTCAAGAACAATCAATTTTGATCTGAAAGACTGCCTATTGGTCACTAGCCAGAGGCACCTGAGACTGGTTATGAGGAACCTGAATGCTTACATATCAGCTGCAGGAACATAGCAGTCTACCAGGTGATTAATGCACACACAAAGGGGACCCTCAAAGAATGGTGTGTGAATCATGGAAAATCTCCAGGGTCCCAATGCAAAATAGGTCTCTTTCAATGTTACAGCAAGAGAAAAAATATCTTTAAACAATGAGAAAAAAACACACATGCATAAATTATATGTTACAGTTTTACAGTTTTAAGACCTTTATTCAAGACTTGTAGACTTATCACTAATATTAAAACTATTTGCCGTATTCTATGGAAAAGTATATACATTATGTGGTAGTCAGAGGCAATATAATCAAGCAAAAACTGAAACATCATTCTTTTCATTTTTGCAAATCACTAAATTTCTAGATTTATAATGGAACACCTCTGTATTAGCTGCAAACTACCCTAAAACTTAGGGGTTGAAAATATCATTCATTGTTTCATGGGTTGTATAGGTCAGGAATTTGGGAGTGGCTTAAGTAGATGGATGGGCTCACGGTCTCTTGCAAGATTGCAAACAGGGGTCAGCTGGGCTCCAGCCATCTCAAGGCTCCACTAGAGGAAGACCCACCTTCTAAGCCCTCTCACATACGCCTACCCACATGGATACCTCATGACATGGTAGCTGGTTTCCCAAGAATGAGTGATACCAGAGGGAAAGAGCACAGAAGACAGAAGCTGCAGTCCTTAACCCTGGAAGTGTCATGATCACTTCTGCCATATTTCATTCTTTGGCAGCCAATGACTGGGTCCAGCTCATACTCAAGGGGTGGGCAACACATAAAGGTATGAATACTAGTGTGTAGGAATCACTGGGCATCATCTTAGAGGTTGCCTGCTACATCCTCTTTTCTTTTAGATTTTAAATCCAAAGACTAAGTGATTTGTAATGAGACAGACATATTACAAAGGAAGACAGGGGGACAAGGGGTACACTTTGTCTATATGTTTTTCATTTCAAGTATTTAAATTCTTTTCACCCAAATGAGCATACCAAAACAGAACTTTGCTCTTTCCTTATAAATATTTTCATTCCCTTTGACTTGTTACTTTCACTCAGTAAAAACCAGCAAACAGTCTTCCAGAACACAGGGTAGAATATGATTTTAACTCTAAATCTCATTTTCTTTCTCAACATATATATACTTGTGTACACATGCATACACATACTCGTGTTACAGAACACAGCTGTAAACCACGTTATTAAAATACCATACAAAATATCAGGCTTAATAAGCAAGAAATTTTCAGAAATATAATTCAGAGACAATTTTCATAATTTTTATAATACGCCACAGTCCTCCTTAAATAACACAAAATAAAATAAAAATTAAAAAGGTTTATACAAAACTTTATTCTATTACATAACTCCATTGGAGATCGAAGTAAAAGAAAATACAGTCCTTCTTTGTCATGCAGGATGCAAATTGCCTGAATCAAAGTAGGTAGTATTTACAGTCAGCAGTTCCTAACTTCCTAGTATTTCTTATCTATTAGAGACCTAATGTAGCCTTCTAATATTATTAGGGGCAAAATAACTTAGGCCTTTAAAAAATGTTCTGCACTTCTTTTAGGTAAGCAAATGATACAAAGAAATATGTTGTGTCTGCTTAGTTTATGCTGATTCCTTATAAACATTTTCCAAACTGACTACTATCGATTTATTTTTATACTACTGTGTAACAGAAGTCATTTGAAATCCTTATGAATAGAATACCTCTTCTGTGGACACTACTCAGAAAAGGCCTCTTCCTGAATCTGTTACTTTGAGAAAGACAATGCAGGGCTATAAAAATGTCACAATTAACAGGCTATTACTGTGGCCGAAATTGCTTCTTAATTAGGACTGACTGAGCTCTGGCTCTGCTGAAGGACACTAAAATGGCATGTGCTCTATACACAGCTCTCAAAGCCTCCTATTTATTAGCTATAAAAGGGATTTTGAAAAACTGATTCCAAAAGTCATCTGTAGGAGTTCCTTAAAAGAATCTGGATCATGGCAAACTTTCCTAATTTGGTATTGTGTCACTATCTCCATAGCCGGCGCTAGAGTGAATCCCACAGATAGCTGCAGTGAGAGAGCTTTATTAAGACTATCCCAAAACTTGAATATTGCCATCCATTTTGCCATGCCTCAGGGCTACGGTACTATTCAGGAGTAACACATTATAACACATGAGTTAGGGCATGAAGAGGGTGTTTGTACAATCATGTTATTTATTGTCACTAATTCTCTATCTACATAATTCACAGACAGCAGCATGAAGGGAAAGGCTCATGGCTGAGAGTTGTTAGGGGAGACTGCCCAGGGGAGCAGGAGAGCCCAATGGAGAAGGCCCAGAAAATAGGAGGGAGGAAAAAGGTGCAAAAAGACAATCTTCCCATTTTCCACCTTTGCTCAGAATTGATATTCAGGGGCATTGAGAACAAAAACAAAGTCTTACAGCAGACAGGAGCCTTGGAAACTGGGAAAGGAGAGGAACAATGCAGAAACCCTACCGCCAGGTCCTTATACTTAACTTCTTTATTACCTAGCATTTTCTCACCAACCCGTACTCTGGCAAAACTGAATTATGTTTATTTACATGGTGTGCTGGGTAAACAAAAAAGGCTTAACTAGTTTTTGACTCACCTTTTGACTATTAGAGAAGTGGTTTGGATTACCACACTTTTTGTTCTACATTTAGACTACTGCACAAGGATTTGCCCATTAAAGGAGGTACACAGGTATTATTTTAGATTTGTCTAGTGATTCAGGGGAATTAGACAACTTTCAAAATATGCATACACCACCTATTTACAACTAGGATCAAATTTCACTTGCATATTAATTTAATTTTTCTTTACCTTGATGGAACAAGCATAGAAATCAAAATTAGATTCGTCTAGATTAGAAAAAGGGCCCATTTTAAGCCACCAATGACGTTATGTAAGTTATAGTATACTGTTTCTTGATATGTTCATACATACAGAGGGCTATGAGGGTAACTCAGAGTGGGGAAAGCCTTCTGTAAGACTCTTTCCACCCTTTTCATCATGGGAGACTGAGAAGGCTTACATCCCAGCAATAAAGGGGGTGTCAATTATGGTTTGTTACATAACAAACCACTCTTAACTATGGTGGCTGATAACAATTACTTTTATTCTGTAGTTTCTGATCATAATATTCTGCTCATGCTTCTGCAGTCTGTTGCCTTGCCCGGGTTCAGCTGGATGGTTCTTCCGGCCATTGGAGGTAGGCTAGAGACAACTGGTCTAGGGAAGCCTCAGCTGAGATACATTTTCATCTCCTGTACCATGTGGTCTCTCACGCTCCAGGAGACTGGCCTGGGCTAGTTCATATGGTAGCAGCAGGTTTCCAAAGGAAGTGGGAAGAAGTAAGCAAAGCCTCTGGACATACAAGCTTGGGACTCACACATTACTTCTACCACATTCTGTTAGCCCAAATTAAGTCAGAAGACAGTCTAGATTCAAAGGACAGGAAAACAGACTCCAAATTATACTGGGAGGCACTGTCAAGAACTGTGTCCATTTCTACAATTTATCACAGAAAATTCTAAGGAAGATTCTGATCAGAAAAACATACCAATTCCCTATACTGGACCAGAATCCTGGTAGTGTTCAATTAACTGCTTCCTCCAAAGAACTTAATATACCTTTGAAACCTTTGCACAGTGACTTGCATATGGTGGGCACTCAAACAAGTTCTGTAAATGATTATTTATAAATTTTATCATAAAAAACTAAAATGAGGCCAGGTGCGGTGGCTCACACCTATAATCTCAGCACTTTGGGAGGCTAAGGTGAGAGAAATGCCTGAGCCCAGGAGTTTAAGACCAGCCTGGGCAACACAGCAAGACCTCATTTCTACAGTAATTTTTTTTTTTTAAATTAAAATCGGATAGCCTCTTCGGGTCTCTTCCCACTGTGGGAGGTTTTCTGTCCTCTCAATAAATTCTGCTTTCTAAAAAAAAAAAAAAAATTAAAATCAGAATAACCTTCAAATTAGTAAAAGAAAACCAATGAAGTACAACAATTTAATAAATCCCAGTTACTGGACTTTAAGTGAATATTCCTTTTTGTCCAACAAAGAACCAAGTAGCAATAATTCACTGATAACATGCTATATGAAACTCTAGATGATATACTCAGGTGTCTGTTAAATAGCATGAAGGTCTATGCAAAGTTTTCCTCCCTCTATAATGGATTTCTTGATAATGACTATGATACATTTGTTTATTGCCTATGTGCAGACACCACACTTTATGCTTTAAAACATTTATTTCAATTATCCTTATACCACTATAAGGTACACAGCTGAAAACCATTTTCAGAAGAAAATGCTAAGGTTTAGAGAGCTGCTAATCATATTCATACTGCTAATCAGTGTCAGGGCCAAGGACTAAACCCAGGATTCTAAAGCTGATATTCAACCTTGATACAATTTCTGTTCTTCAAATGTTTCTTACTGGTACTAAGGTCTAGCTAACGAAACAAAACTGATCAGATAACATTAATAATTAACACTAGTCAAGCACTTGCTATCTGCCAGGCACTGTTCTAAGTGTTTACATGTATTACTTAATTTAATCTCGTATAATCCAGTAAAGAAGTTTCCATGTTTCACAGATTAGCTTCCTGAAGCCAAGAAGTAATTGTTCTCAAATTACTACACAACTATCAAATTACTACACAACTGGGATTCAAATCTATATCTGGAAATGTCAGTTCTGTGCTACTTCCTTTAAACTCCCTAACTGTTCCATAGATGATCCTGTCCCCTGGATTAATTTCATGTGGTCCTCGAGAAAAGTAATAGCACATAACATTGCTATTGTTGACTTACGACACCTTAAAAGAATTGTGGAGTTAAGTCACCAAAATCTGTCTTGACTCTATTTACTTTTTTTTTTTAATTTTTAATTTTGAAGATGTAGGGTACTACTCAGGATTACATACACAAATGTTCATTATACACAAATGTTCATTGATGAGGTATGCACCCCCCTTCCCTGGACTCTATTTACTTTTAAATTCTGCCTATTTTTCTTGGGATTACTTTCTATTTGGTTACCACTGACAGCACCTAACACATATCATTATTTGAATGTTTGTGGAATATATTTTCAATGTGTTGCAGCATTTAAAGGTAATATTTTGTAACCACCCCTTAAAGCCCCTAGCAACTTATCTGTCTTGTCCACTAGTTTTCTTACTTTCCTTCTTTCCTTCCTTCTTTTTTTATTTACCAAAGCTGGCATCACAGTGTTTTGGAGGATACAAGCTTAGTATGTAATATTACATAGAGATGGGGTTTAGATTCTGTAGTTTTAAGTGTAAATTGCATTTTAATATTCTCTATGAAAAACAAAGTGTAACATTTTGTTAAGCTCCCAGTTATTTTTATTGCAGGCCAGCACCTAATCAAGAAAAGAAAAAAGATCCTTTATCTTTACCTTGCGACTCATTCTACCAAGATTGTCACATAAAAACAAAAATCCACCTAATATCTGCAAGAACATGTTGCAATGAAACATGATATCACTTTATCATCAAACAAAGCAAGGGGAAAGTGCACTGAGGCTACAGACTCATTAATAGACTCCAAACCAAGGCATTTGCGTTGGGCTTCCAGCCCTCTTTTTTGCTAGGCTCACTGCTCAGATAAGCTATGCAACAGACACCTTGAAACTTCTTTTTACAGTTTTCCATGGTGGTCAGATGTCACAATAATAAACACAAGCTGAATCATGGTTTGAGGATAATTCCACATCTCAGAGATTAAATACATGTATATAGTAATAGCCTTGCTGTCATTTAGCAGAGATCTCTGCAGTCTCCACTGGCTAGCTTCTCATGAAGCTCCCCTACTTCAAACCTTGCTCCAAACCAAGTAAATACCCCACCATCTAACAGAGACTGGCAATTCTGAACTATGTTCCTTTCATTTTTGAATATGATCAAAATAAATGCTGCAACACCTAGAAAATTATAGTCATGCATAATCTTATCTCTCTAATTCCCCATTGTTTAAATAGAACATTAGGTAGATAGGGCACTTAGAAAAAAAACAGACGAAACCACATTGAACCGTTGCTCTTCTATAGGAGCGTCAATGACTATAGCTAGATTAGATGAAAAGCATAACCTCTAAATTTAATCCTCTGCTAGCAGTGCTTGAGACAAATATTACTACACAGATATTTACTCAAAGAACAGTGGTGAAGTTATCAATTACTAAAACGGTTTCCTTTAAAATCTTGAAAATGGGCCGGGCTCAGTGGCTTAGCCTGTAATCCCAGCACTTTGGGAGGCCGAGGTAAGCGGATTGCCTGAGCCCAGGGGTTCAAGACCAGCCCCGGCAACTTGGCGAGACCTCGTCTCTACAATAAAATTTTAAAAATAGCTGAGTGTCATAGCGCACGTCTATAGTTCCAGCTACTTGGAAGGCTGAGGCAGAAGCATCGCTGGGACCCAGCAGGTCGATGCCGGGGTGGCTGTGAGCGTGTGTGCCACTGTACTCTAGACTGGGTGAAGGAGTGAGACGCCAACTCAAAAAAAAAATCTTGAAAACGTATGAGGTTTTGAAACCTTTTTAAATTGGGTTAGTCTTTTATTAATCTTCTTTCTCCTTGAATAAGTTGATTACATAATTCATAATTTATATAATTCCACTAACCATCACTACCTTGTAAAAAGAAATATAATCTCTTGTATATACTGCATACTAACGATCTAATAAACTATTTTTTAAAATACCAATTTCAGTTGCCATGGCAGTCGTTACTAAACAAAAATCAGCTAACACTGCAAACAGGAAACCCAAGAATGACTCTTTCATAAGGCATCTGTAATCAGGAAGAAGACTTAGTTTGCGTATATCATACGTGTAAGGTTGCAATTACTATAGTCTTATCCATTTATAATCGTTTTCACATTCTAATGCATAAAAACTCCTTTCTCATATCTTTTCCATTTGCTATTACTTAAGACAAATGAAATTAAGAGCGCTTTCCCCTTTTTTTGCCTTTGCAAAACCAGGAACCAAGCCCAGGAGTCACCATCAAAACTACCTACAGTTTAGAGATCTAGTACACTGCTGACCTGTAAAGAGTTCACTGAAGGATATAACCTCAGTTGTACTTACTTTCAATGATTTATTTTGTCATTTACTTTGTTCTATCATTCCTCACACAAGTGTTTCAGTTATGTGTCACTTTTATTCACTACTGCACCCCCACAGTCTAAAACAGTATGTGGTACTTAATAAAGAAACACATGGATTACAAGAGTCTTATTTTGGGAGAGAAAACTTTTAAAAGCAAAAAGTATGTCATTATTTTTCATCTTCCAATAATTAAACACTGAGGAAAGGAATATATCACTCCTAGGCCTACTTGACCCACGCTACTAGAGCAGTTTATATATGACTTTGATGCTTTATACTATAGATGTAAATTAATTAAACTTAACCTAATATCTTCAAATACTCCCACAAATATTATGAAGATGAAACTAAGTACAAATAAGTTTTAAAAATTGTTAAGATTTATGGAAAAATTATTTGGTTTTGTGTAATTTTTAAGCACTGAGGAGCATTATACTAGATAAACTACTGACATTATTTCCCACAATCAAAAAGAATCATAGGATTTGGAAAAACCTTAGAAATTAACTGGTTCCCTTACTGATTTGTACAGAAATGTAAAGTGAGATTAAAAGTGGTCTGCCTCACAAAAAAATAGTGAACTCAGATCTACCGACTCTCAGCTCAGGGCAATTTTAAAGCTATCACACTGATAAATAGAAGTGGGAAAGCCGATATACCACAGATCTTTCCTGATACCGCAGATGTTTAGACACACTGGATATTTACTGACCTTTCCTAGTTTCTGAACACACTTTGGTGATTTGCTATGTAAAAAAAACTTATATTCAAATTAGCCTGAGACTAAGTTGTATTCCTACTTCTATTCTCAGAAAAAGAATACAGGAAGTAGCCCTATTTTACCAATTTATCACTGTCTTTCTCCACTAAGAAGTTCCCTCTTAGTAACTCTTGTTGCTCAGTGATGGTCCATGATGTTGATTCTGTGCTCAATCACATTGGAGCTCCAAGAGAGCCTAATGAAGTAGATGATCATGTTGGTGTTCCCCAATGTGTCTTAAGAAATGTTGTGTGAAGGATGTGAAATTAAAGCAAACAAGTCTCCTCTCAGCATTAAGAGGCTTTTTTGATTCTGCTTTTGTTTCTTTTTAGCTGTTCTATTCTTAGCTGTCTGGTCTGCCATCCGGAGGCACTCTGAGCACTTTGCTGCTAGGGGAAAGAGGTTCAGCCTACCATGCTACGTGTAAGGCTTTCTATCAACTGTGGAGCTCAGCAGGGAGAACAGCCTTGTCTATTGCCAACCGCGTATGCCCTCTGCATTTCCAGAAGCCGCTGATTAAACTCACAAAACAGAGAATCAAATGCAGGGTCACTATTACTTAGGACTATTTTATTTTTTTATTTTTTAGAGTTGGAGTCTTACTCTGTCTCCCAGGCTGGAGTGCGGTGGCACACTCATGGCCATCACAGCCTCAACCTGCTGGGCTCAGGCAATCCTTCTGCCATAACTTTCCAAGTAGCTGGAACTACATGCCAGGCTAATTTTTTTATTTATTGTAGAGATATGGTCTTACCATGTTGCCCAGGCTGGTCTCAAACCCTGGGCTCAGGCAATCCTCTCACCTCTGCCTCCCAAGTACTGGGATTACAGGCTTGAGCCACCACACCTGGTTTGGGCCATTTTATATAGCTAGGAGGCAGCAGTACCATTGACTACACCCAAAATCAGGAAGTTGGAAAAACCTAGAAGACATGGTCCCAAATATTATTAAAGCTTATGCCATTTTTTTGACTGTAAAAGTCTCCCAGAAATTCCTTTTCATAACACTTTTACCATTTTTAGACTTTGCCTCTTCCCAAAAAGGATCAATGCAACTTACACTAAAGGGAATACATACATCACAAAGTACAAATAAAATATCAAAACTAACAGAAAGGTAATTTTACTAGAACAGAAACCACATCCTCAAATATAATTCCTTTAAACAAGTGGAAAAGTTGAAATATACCTTATTTTATTTCTTTTTTGTAACAGTTATTATTCAACAACTAATTAGTGAGCACAATAGGAAATATAAGAGGTATGATGGAAGAAGCAGATTATGGTTCAAGTTCATAGCAAGGTTCTCCAGTTGCAGATTAAGCTATCTAAACGTCAGTTTCTTCATCCTGAAAATGGGGCTATGGTCTACTTCATAAGATTGTTTTGAACAGAAAACAAAATAACTATGCAAGTATAATAGGATATGAAATCATCTCTCAAGAAGTTTGCAACTGAGGTAAGGTGAAACATACAAAGATAACCATAATACAAGGGTGCAGAGTGATGAGTGTCCTAAGTGTTACAGATAACAATAACATACTTTGGGAATTTGGGAGAAAAGATTTTGCATCTAGGTGGAAGATTTCCTAGAGGAGTGTACATTGTGAGGGAGTGGGCATTGAAGTATGGGTAAGGTCTGGTATTGTAAATGGCATATGAGCACTACAAATGCAAAGTCATGGGGTAAGGTGATGGTACACAAGTAACAGCCAGGAGAGATATAAATCCCTATTTCTACCTCATAGGATAGCATAAAGGAACAAAACCAATGAAAACCCTACTGTAGTGTTTTCTTAAACTAATATTAAGGCCAAGTAAGAAAAAGTGACTCTTCATGTCCAATCAACGTAATGAATCATACCATGGGTTAGAAGATAAGCCCAGTTGAGGACCATTTAGTTTCTTCTACATTTGTTCTGAGAGACAGACTATCTGCCACTAGAAAAAGCCCTGAATGTGCCTGGCCCACCTTTTACTACCAGCCTTGCAGATGACTCTTACAGCAAGAATGGCTTTAAACATTGGATCCAACTACAGATTTGAGCATCCAGGTCACCATGTACTTGCCTTTTCCACTTCAATCAGGGGCCACTGAAGAGAAAAGGTTCAAACTAATTTCTAATGGAAATAATCTTTGTGGTTTAGTACTTTTTGCAATTGCAATCACATGTTTTGCTTTGCTTTTTTTTTTTTTGAGTTGGAGTCTCACTCTGTCACCCAGACTGGAGCGGCCACTGCAGCCTCGCCCTGCTGGGCTCCAGCAATCCTTCCGCCTCAGGCTTCCAAGTAGCTGGAACTACAGGCGCGCGCTACCATGCCCGGCTAATTTTTGATTTATTGTAGAGATGAGGTCTCGCCAAGTTGCCCAGGCAGGTGTCGAATCCGTGGGCTCAGGCAATTCACTCACCTCAGCCTCCCAAAGCGCTGGGATTACAGACTGAGCCACCAAGCCCGGCTATCACTTGGCTTAACGATGCTTTTTTGGCTAATAAAGAAAGTTTTGAAAATGAGTTTGGATGCAGAGACAGGAGATTTTCAGTGACCTGTAATATCTAAAATATATCTCAATTTTTTAAAGTCAAATAAAAGAAATAAAAGAATCCTAAGAAAAGAATGCAAGATATTAGGATGGTTCAAAAGAGAGGGGAAGAAAGGAGGCAAAAAATGAACAAGGTAAAATTAAAGCCCTGCAGCAATTCTAGGCAGTATTGGGGGCAGGGGAATCACTAAAGCTCACTTTCTCTGTGGTATGTTTTTAATTGGAAAAAAAATGATTCTCGAGAGAGTAACACAGAAAAGAAAGGGGAAAACAGCTGGCTGTGGGCCATGATTTACCACAAAATGAGACTGTTTCTGCTTCTCAAAGTCCACTGTTTTTTTCCAAGCAGACATGAACTCTACTTACACAAAATCAATTATGATGAAAGACGTAAGACATAAGGAAGAGGTCTAGATGTGTAAGTCATAAGACAGGACAAAGACATAAAAGTCTTCTTTCTGTTCTAAAATATTATTAAAACAAAAACTCTGTATAACCAAACTAGCTCCCACATCCTAGCAACAGCTCACTTACTTCAAACAAAACAAAATATAGCAAAATCTAATTATAAAAACTCAAGTTTGTGATGGTGGGTTTTAACTGGTAATTAATCACAATTTGTACAGATGATGTGGACAAGTTCTCCTTTTATAAACCAAGAATTTTATAATAGTATCATCCACCTAGATCACTGTGTAATAAAGAAAACCCTCTTTAATTCTTTTCATATGAAATGTTAATGGAAAAAAACATTTTTCATTTGCCTGGGGGAAAATTCCTTATAAAATCAATAATGTAAGGGTTTTAGAAGAAAAAGATGTCACATATCTTATAACAAAAGTCAAATTAGTTGTATTTAAATTGTTGTGTCATTCAAACTATTAGTTTTCTTGTATACCCGAGTCAAAAAGGAAGGAAGACTTGAAAACTATCTAAGTTCCAAAATAGAGTGTGAAAGTTCTGTTGTTTAATCAGAGATAGACTTGTAATGTGCCCTTCTTTGGGTGTGATAGAATACAATTTCTAAAAGGAACACAATTTTATTTTTGAGATTATGGCTAAGGCTGTGAAATATATTCCTGAGATTTCCAAACTCTTTTGTACTCAGAAAACTTTTGTCAATCCACAGAACATCAAGCCCATCTAGGGTCCTACAAAGGCAGAGAGAGGATATAGTTGGCAGTCAGATGGGACATCGTTGGGGTCTTTTAACAGTCTTCAATTTACTGGTGGAGGACTTTGTTCTAAGAATCGCCACTGAAGACAAGGTTGTAAAACAGTGATTTACTAATGTCATGGGACTATCTCTAAAACCTTTAATTTATAGAATCCTTTTTGGAGGGATGCGTAAAGATTCTTAGTTGAAAAGATAACCTTTTAAAGGGGGGGGAGAGAAGGGGGGTGGGTGGGTGGGCAGGGATTGTGCAGAAAATTATACCATGTGTTAAGGACATTATCATAATCCACATCTTCAAACTCTAAGGAAATTGTTTATAAAGAATGTCTGAATTTTTCCCTTGCAAGTACATTTAATTCTTAACTTTGGAATTTTTCCCTCAAAATTCCTCATTGTCTCAGTTTCAAAAACACATTGGGTTGCTGATCTTTTCCCCTTTTTAAAATAGATTTTATTTTTCTAAAGCAGTTTTAGGTTCACAGCAAAACTGAGCAGAAAGCACGAAGTTCTGGTGTACTTCCTTTCAACTCATACCCACAGCCTCTTGCACTGTCAACATCCCACACTAGTGAAGACATTTGTTACAACTGATGAAACACACTGACACTTCATCCCCAAAGTACACAGTTTATATGCAGGCTCACTCCAGGTGTTGTACATTCTATGGGTTTTGGCAAAGGTATAATGACATGTATTCACCATTACAGTATTATACAGAATAGTGTCACTGTCCTAAAAATTCTGTGCTTCACCTATTCATCCCTCCCTCCTCCATGAAAGATGTTGATTTTTTACAAAGCTCTTTTCAAATCATTACCTATAAGCAAGAACAAGACCCCTAAAATTTTAGGTAAGTACTAAATTAAGTAGCTTCTACTCACTTGAACACAAAACGAGTGCAGTGTTCATCAACAAAAGGTTAAGTGGCAAAATGCATTCCTGTTGGCAAGCAAGATTAACAACAACAACAACAACAAAAATTGGTGCTATTTAAAAGGAAAAAAAAAGAAACTAAATGGGAAGAGAATAGAATGCAATCATGTTATTCTTTGAATTGTTTTTTGCTCTGGATTCCCTTTTAAGTGCTTGCTAGCTTTAGTCATAAGGAATGAATGAATTGTTTTCTCATTACAAGTTTTTACTGGTCAACAGCTTTCCTAACTGAATACTTTGTATTTGCGTCCACTTTCAAAAATTCATTTCTGACACAAAATAGAACTAAATCAGGAACTTCATGTTTAGAAGATGAGATAAGAATATTGGGAAACCCTACATGGGTAAGAGAAGAAAATTAAGTTTTCTCTATTTTTTCCTTTCTCTCTCTCTGCAAAACTTCCCTATTTGATAAGGAACAGCTAGCATAAATTTATCACAAAGTAAATATGAGAAATTCCCTAGAAGGAGACCTTTCACACAGAACGTTACTCGAATGTGACATCAGCATTCCTTTTGAGTCACAGTCTGGTCCCCAGCCTTGCTCCCAGGGACCATGAGGCTCCCCATAACCAGGAAGTGGCTCAGGTAGGCCCTGGTGCCTGGGGACCGTCTCCCAGCGCTGAGGTACTGGTGACAATCGTCCTCTGGGGCTAGCTGCCAAACAGGGAGAATGTTTTCTTTGAGAGAGAACTCCCTATGAGAGAAGCAGTGTTCTTTGGCAGTCAAGTAATGAGTAACCAAAAAAAAAAAAAAAAAAAAAAAAATCATCACATTACAAGTTATCTCCAGCCGCGGGTGCGAAGGAAGTGTGTTAAATCAGCACTCACTTCAGAGGGCTTCGGGCAGCCCAGCGGGAAGGGGAGGAGGCCAGGGCTGTCACAGGCACTGCCATGGCCTTCAACTACAAAGGCTTAGTAAAGTTGAACTTCCTGAGCCAGGAAGAAGTGTCACGGCCTCGCCCGAACTCGTCCCAACCTTGTCCTTTTCTTTTGGGGAGCCCCAGTCGCAGCTGAAACATCGTAAGGAAAGTTTCCAACACCTCCAACCGTGGGGCGCGATGGGACGGGAGAGCCGTCCCGCGCCCGCCCCGCCTCGCGCTCCCGACTCTGTCGCTCCTGGGTTTGCGGAGTTGGTGGGGCCGCCGGGCACCTCCTCTTCCCCGGAGGCGGGTACCTGGGCTCCGGACACCGGAGACCCGGAGCCGGGCTAGCGCCGGGCGGCCCGCGCGGCCCGCCGCCGCCTCCCGCTGCCAGGGGGCGACGCCGCGGGAGGACCCAGACCTGGAGCACCGCGCGCGCCCGCGCAGGTGAAGCCACCGCCTTCCCCCTACCTTCTTCATTTTGGTTTCCAGGTCCATGTGGGCGCGTCAGCGGGGCTCACTCTCCCCGTCCGGGATCTCGCGCCGAGGCACCGCTGCCCTCCGGGCTCCGCGGCCGGCGCTGCGGGGACCTGCGGGACTCTGGCGCCGCGGCCGGAGCCACTCAGCCGGCGCCGTCGAACTTCCGCCGCCCCGCTTGCCGCAGCCGGCCCGCTGCGGGAACCCGGGAACAAAGAGGCCCGGGCAGCCAATGGCAGCCGGGCAGCGCCGGGCCGCCGCCAATCACCGAGCGCCGCACGCACCTTCGCGGCCCGAGCGCGGCGCTGGCAAGGTGAGGGGCGGGGCCGCCTCCGGGGCGGTGCCCTGCGGGGAGCGCTCGGTGACCCTGACCTTGTCTCCGGAGGCTACCCTGGGCTGCTGCTGAAGAGCAGTGCCTCTAGCGGAAGACGGGACAGAGCCCTCTTTAGTTTGGCAGCTTGTACCTGTGTTTGTCCCGGACCTCTGATGCGGGCCAAGGGGCGTAGTTATTCCAATAGTAACTCCTTAGTTTAGTTTCAGGACAAAGAGAAAAAGAAGAGATTGTGGAGATTGTCAGGGATCCCGGTAATTGCCTTCGGGCCCTAATTTCATTATTGCGTTGTGGAGATGCCCTCTTCTCAATTGCTTTTTCTCATAGCCCCAGACCCTGGCAAAGAACCGTATCTAACATCCTTAAGGTCAATGGAGATTATACTGTATTACACTGAAGGTTATGTTATATAGTATAATGAAGGTTATATAGTTTTCTGAGTGTTGGATTGTTCAAAAGTGGAGATGTGAGGCATGTAAGAAACAGGTTGTGTCATTCCTTTGATAGCAGAGGTTTGCTCTTTGCCCCGCCATGTGAAACGATGTGGGGCCACTCCTGTGTCTCATGCTTTGATGAAGCAGTTTCACAGTTATCACAGCAACATTGGAGCGCCAGAACCAGATCCATTTTATGTCCTCATTTAGAAGCAATTGCAACGAATACCATCAGATGGTGAGTATGGAAAGGATCCCAGGGATTGCTGAATCTAGTCCTTGGGGACCCAGAGGTACAAAAAACTGCCTAATGTCCTAACTTATTGGGGACAGAGATAGTCCTAATGAGTCTAAGTAACTTCTCTGGGGCGTATGGGGCCAGAAGTCCAGCATTTTGACTAAGAAACAGTCAATTTTCAATTTGTGGTCGTGGATAAAAACACAATGACCAGATAACAGGTGATCTCCTAATCTGGCATCTACTTTTAAAAAGCAAAAACAACACAAAACAAACCAACACAATTCCCAAATAATGCAGCTATTTGGATCAAGATGTCTTTCCCCTTTGCCTCTGGAAATTTAGTAGCTAAAAACACCCAAAATTCATTTTAGTCAACACTTTCAACCCTTTGCTTAATTGATTGTTTGTTAACACTGTTTAACAGAGCATTGATTTATAATGTGCTTGTTTCCCTTATTCTATTAATAACAAAAAATAGAATGACCAAAGTGGGTCATGAACTTTTCATCCCAATTGGTGTAAAACTTTCTATCTCATTTTCCCAAACTTTTCTGACAGGTTTAGGACCTACAAAGTTTTCTTTGTGTGAGCTCTCATGAACATGAAGTCTAGCCATGACAAAGCAATTTTTGTCTCTTTCAGAGAGCTTGACAGATGGAAAATGTCCAGTAAAGTAAATTAAATAAGGCCTCAGACGTTGTAACATAAATTTGGGGTCCTTATTTGGTCAGAGATGACACTAATAAAATTATCTAAAAACTTTTTTTTAACCAACTTCTGCCTTTCTCCCTCTCTTGCCTCCCAACCCTCCCAGCACCACTTTGTGTGTGCATCATTGGCAAAGATGGAAGGTGAAATTCAACTGTAATGATTTTAAATCTGGAATAATCGCTGTGCTAGTTATAGAAAAGTAGTTATAGATTATTTATAAATTATTAATAGAAAATAAAATTAAAGTAGTGGTGTAAGATTAAGACAATTAATTGCAAGACCTTATTCAGTTAATCAAGTATTAAGCTAGCGTTATTAAGGAGGTAGAGCTGGCACAGTTTGATGACTATGTGTAATTCATATACAAGAATGAATGGAAGACAGCACACATGTTTCTAGCTTGATCACCTCTATGGATGGTTCAGGAAGAGAGAAAATATAGGATGGAAGGGCAGGGTTTTATTCAGCTATGCTTTCCTTAGGGATGGTGGTGGTGATTAAAGGTATGATTTTGAATATATTGGATTTGATACTGGGATATTGATATGAGGTAGTCAACTGCTGGTGGGAATGCAAACTAGTGCAATCTCTTTGGAAGACAGTGTGTCGATTTCTGAAAGAACTAGAAACTGACCTTCCATATGACCTAGCAATTCCCTTATTGGGAATATATCCGGAGGAACTCAAATCATTCTACAAAAAAGATAGCTGCACATGCATGTTTGTTGCAGCTCTAGTCACAATTGCAAAAACACAGAACCAACCATGCTGCCCATCGAAGCTGGACTGGATTTTAAAAATGTGGTACATATACACAGTGGAATATTATGCAGCCATAAAGAAGGACAAACATATGGACTTCACAGCAACTTGGATGGATTCAGAGTTGATCATACTCAGTGATCTATCACAGAAACAAAGAACAGAGTGCCATATGTTCTCACTCATAAGTGGACCTTGAACAATTATCATAATACTATAAGAAAGGGATTGGCTGTAGTGGGAAACTGCCAGGGGAGGGGTGGGATTGGCAGTTGAGGGAAACTACTAGGGCAAGGAAGGGCACACCTCATCAACAAGGGTACCTGCATAATCAATGCTTGTATACCTAACCCTGAATTGTACCCTACATCTTTAAAATTAAAAAAAAAAGAAATGAGGTAGTCAAATATAAATCTTAGAGTTAAAACTTGAAATAGAATGGTGATTTAGTAGTCAGCATCTTATACAGAAAAGTAATTAAAAGCTATGGCTAGAAATAAGATCAGCTTTGGAGTTAGTAAAATAAAATGGAAGAACATGAAAGACAACAATTGAGCTAGGCTGAGCAGGAGAAACACATAAAGGAGATGAGGGCTAGCTGGAGGGTAACAACAACAACAAAAAATTAGGAGTCAAATCCCAACACACAAAAAAGGAAATTCAAGAAGGGGTTAGTCAATAATGTCAAATTGTAGAAAAGAGTCAAATGCCCACTGGATTTAACAAAAAAAGGAGATCATTGGTGAGTTTGGGAAATGCATTTTTTATGGAGTTGTTGATAAATACTGCTTTTTAAAAATTTTTAATCATATTTTATATTTATAACTTTATTATAGAGATGTGGGATACAAGTCAGGATTAGGTACATAAGTAGTTTACATGCAGGTGAAGTTTGGTGCTCTACCTGGTCCTCACTTCCCTGGTTTAGGTCCAGATACCCTTTGTGTTGTTACATGCCCCCCCCTCCCCTGGCAGTGTTCTGTGACTGCTGGTCCCTTCCTTGTGCTAGTGTGATTAATGTTTAGGTCCCACTTGTCAGTGAGACCATGTGGTATTGCTTTTTAATTCTATCTCTTTTGTGACTACAAGAGTGCTTTGGTCAATGTTTGACTTGACTTCTCCGCAAAAGTCACGTTTTCTTTTCTTTTTTTTTTTTAAGTTGGAGTCTCACTCTGGTGCCCAGACTGGAGTGCAGTGTTTTCATGAGCCAAATAAATGTCCTGTTCTCATGCTTCAGTCAAGTAGAGATACAATCAATATATTTTTTTGTACTTGATAATACTAAGGAATGTTCTTAAGATCTTTATCCTTAGAAATTAAATAAAAATGCTAGGTTTCGTGTGCATGGAAGTGGACACATAGCACACACACATGCTTGCTAAAAAAAAAGTTATCTGTATGAATCAAAAAAATATTCAGGTTAAATTCAGTCTCTGTGCTATCAAGCTACAATCTCTGATGAGGAAAATATGTTAAACATTAAAGTACCCTTCATTGTAATGGTTACCGGAGAGCTGTAACCATACATAAGACATTTCTTTTGTTTTTAAGCAGTTTATAAATTGGTATTGGGGTAGTTGGCATGCAAGAATAATGAAGTGTTTCAGGTAGAAGAAAGCATAAACGAGGGTCAGACAGAGAGTAGTATTGGGGTTTGTAAAATCTTTGGAGAGGAGTAATCCTTTGCTGAGTCTTAGAAGACAAATAGTGTCTTAGTTAACACTCTTGATTGCAAGTAATAGAAATCCTCTTAAGCTAGCTTAATACAAAATTTTTTTAAAGTGCCATTTCACTTTAAGGATACAGAGGTATCTTTCAAAACTCAACGATGAGAATACTTTGGGGTCTAAAACAGGCACTAGCTAACATCTGGCACAAAAGAGCTATTCTTTCACTGGGGCCATGCAGTCTCTCATCTTGCTGCTCTGTCTACATCAGCTTTAGTTCTTTTTCTTTGCAGATGGTTCATTTTTCTGCACACATGGATATCTCATAAAGTCTCAACTCATGAGTTGACATCAAGTTAAAGACCCAGTTTGGGGTTTCAACCCCTCCAAAAGAAAAATTCTCATTATCTGGCTTCAGTAACCTTAGACCTCTGATCCAATCAGTTGGAGCTAGTGCTAATTCAGATGTGTGTAGGACAACACATAGACTGCAGCCCAAACTTATAGGTAGGGCAGACCCCACAGAAAGGGAGTAATAAGAGTTTTCCAAAGACATCTACTTCTATTTCAGATATTAATGAAATACATAAGGAAAAGGCTTAGTGGGTAAGAGCAGGAAATTAACATTTTCTGTGGATGTTGGAGAACTACTGAACATTTCAAAAATAGTTTACATTTCAGAAAGCCCACTTGGGAAAAAAAGTTGTAGATGTTTCTTTTATTTCAAGGAATGGCAATGGGTAATCAATGAGACAAGAAAGGAAAATTATCAGAAAATTCTAGCTACTGCCCATATGAAATATAATGAAGGCCAAAGTAAGGCAGTAGCAATGCATATGAAGAACTAGAAGGAATTATCAGTGATATTAAAGAGGCACAAAATATTGAACTTTGTGGTTTGTGAAGTATTGGTTTGTGAAGAGAAAGAGAATAAGGAATCTATTAGGATTCTATTTTCCTTTCTCTTAGGAATCTATTTTGGGTGACCAATATGGTGGATGTATCTCACACCTTAAGGTAGGAAACAAAAGAGGAGAAGGAAATTTGATTGCGAAAGATGAGTTTAGTGTTTGTGTATTGATTTTGCAAGGACAATTGAATCTGAGCCTGATGGACAAAAGAAACATCTGGACTGAAGATACAGATGATTATATATAGGCAGGCACACATATATAAACATGCATGCATATGTACATATAAACACACACAGAATAAACAACTATAAACACCAAAGAAAAGAATTATTGGAAGGTTTTCTATATTAGATGAGGTAAAATTTCAAGATAGGGATGACTACACCTGTCTCCTCAATTATTAATGGGGTCTCAGGAGGTCTCTTTAGAGATGTTAATCATTTATTAACATCTGTCATAAGACTCCTTGTGTGAGTCTGATACACCTATTATTCCTCATTAACAGCTTGTATAAGATTACAGGTTGTTCTATAGGGATATGTTTAAAGAAACCAGGTGCCAGCATATTTTTAGAGCAGACTGTTACTTGTAGTTTTTAAAATTGACAAAACATTGGGGATTGGCTAAGTATTAACAAATAATGAGTAAACCACATGATATATTTAGTATAGCTACTGAACAATGATAGTAAGAATTTTTGCAATAAGAAAAAATTATACTGTTATAGGAACAGGATAGAATGCAGAATTATATACAAGTTCACAACTACACAAAAATACTATGCACAGAAGAGGAACATGAGGGAAATACACTAAAATGTCTGCAACGGTTTGTCTTTGATTGGTGGGTGCATGGGGATTCCTTTTTTCTTTTAAAAATATTCCATGATGAATATGACATATTTCTTAATGGAAAAACCTTATTTAAGAATATATTATTCAAAGCATTTTATGGGGACAGGGCAGTGGCAGAATAATTTTCAATTTCTCTGAAAACCTATATTTTAAAAAAAAGATCAACTCATTAGCAAAAGCCCAGGAATAATCTACAATAAAACCAGGTAACAAGGTGTCGCCATAAACCCCAAAATACAGGATATGAGGACACATCACTAAAAGCCAAAAGACATGTGTGCATAAGCAATTATGTTTCAGGAAGAGAAGGAAATAATAGGACCATGTCTGATAGATGGGAGAACTAGAATGCTTTCCTCCACCTATTTATTTTAAAGCATTTTATGTTAGTTTTATAGTAGCAGCTGGAAAAAGCATCAAAGGAGCTGAAGCCATCTAGCCCTTGTGCTATCTCAAAACTGACCCTCTAGCACTCCCTTCTAGGACAAGATCCCACGATAAGGAACTGTGTGGAAATAAATAACAACTGAGCAGGATGAAGCAGCAGAGACAAAGGTAAGTGGAAGTTTAGAAAAGTGCCATTCAATATGGTAGCCACTACCAGCATATGGTCATTTAAATTTTAATTAATTTTATTTACATTCTAATTAGCTAAAATTAATTAAAATTTAAAATTTGTCTTCTTGGTCACACTGGCCACACTTCAAATGCTTAACAGCCCAGAGGGGGAAACAGTATCAGGAAATCCCAAAAGCACTGTTGTATTTTTTAGCAATTCATAAAGACAAGGAAAGTTGGTGCTCTCCTCACTTGAACAAGACTTTCTGGATGCTACCTCATTGTAAAAGTTCAGGCATAAGTAGGTGAGTCTTATATAGACTTCTGTAGAACTAAGATTAAATGAAGTACAAGAAGGAGAGAGTGTAATGCATATTAACTGTTTAAACTAACAATGTAGGTATAAAACAAATAAAATGGGAGGAGAGCATATAAAAATTTTAACATATTTGCAATATTAACATTGGTGGTAGTTTGCATTATTAATCCGCTGTTATGTGTAATATGAAATAAAATAAATAATTAGATGTTGCAAATTTTTTTTTTTTTTTTTTGACTTGGAATCTCACTCTGTCGCCCAGGCGGGAGTGCAGTGGCATGTTCATGGCCACCACAGCCTCGACCTGCTGGGCTCCGGCGATCCTTCCCCCTCAGCCTTTCAAGCAGCCAGAACTACAGGCACGCGCTACTATGCCTGACTAATTTTTTTGATTTATTGTAGAGACGAGGTCTTCCCAATTTGCCTGGGTTGGTCTCAAACACGCGGGCTCAGGCAATCCAGTCGTCTCGGCCTCCCAAAGTGCTGGGATTACAGGCTGAGCCACCAAGCCCGACCAGCTTGATTATTTTTTAAAAACAACACTGGTCATATGTGGAGAATGAAAGGGAACCAACTAATTCTCCAAATAATAAAGGGAAAGAATCAAGGATTTGTTCTGCCTTTCTGGTATAAACTGTACCACTGAATAACCAAATATTAGAGATAAAGTGCCTTTTTATAGAATTATTCTGACTAATCAATGAAGTGATAAAATATCAACATTTCATAGCATTCAATGAGTAAAAAGCAGTATCACTGACTGCTACTATCATAAAAAAGGCAATCAGACATGTGTGCCAAACACCTCCTATAGGGCTGCCAAAAGAGTATACCTAATCTTGTCCAGTCTCTATCTAGATGGCATCTGGCAGGAAATACTATGAACAAAAGAGCATATTGAACTGCTTCAGCCGGGATCGGTGGCTCACCCTGTAATCCCACGCCTTTGGGAGGCTGAGGTGAATGAATTGCCTGAGCCCGTGGGTTTGAGACCCGCCTGGGCAGTGAGATCTCATCGCTACAGTAAATCAAAAAATCAGCCGGGCGTGGTAGCGCATGCCTGTAATTCCGGCTACTTGGAAGACTGAAGCTGAGGCGGAAGGATTGCCGGAGCCCAGCAGGTCGAGGCTGTGGTGGCCGGGAGCGGCCACTGCACTCCAGTCTGGGCAGCAGAGTGAGACTCCAACTCAAAAAAAAAAAAAAGACCTACTTCAAGAATATCGAATTAGCAGAATCCAGATTGTGGGAAAACTCTACAGATCAAATGTTTTGGATTCTTCAATGAAAGATTGTAAGAAAAAGAAAAGAATGAAAGGAGAAGCTATAGATTAAGAGATTTTGAAAAAGACATAATTATTTAAAAATGGAGAAGGCATATTTGAATTATAATTTTTTAAATCCATGATGTAATTACCATAAAAATCAGGATAATGGTTACTTACAGGATTGAGATGGAGCACACAGATAGGGTTCCTTGGATATCTACCAGACTTCTCTGTCATTCTCCAAAGATGGCCAGTGTTGTTTTTTAAAAATATTATTATAAATTCTGGACTTAAGCATATTTGATGAATTTCAATTCACTGTACTTAGATTGAGTAATAGATTTAGAGGGGCTAATGGGAAGATGGTTCTAAACAGAAAATAATACTATTTGACAATTAAGTCCATTCCTTGTCTTTCTTGGTACACTGACATGCCCTTTTTTTTCCAAAATAAATACATTTCCAAAATGTCCCCCAACCTTATCAAAAAACATCTATCTTATATATAAGCACAAATACGCTTACCCTTCCTGTGTCAAATAAAACCACTCCATTTAGCTCTAAATTCAGAATATCTAGATGATACAAATTCACCCTAGTCAAGCCTAGAGGTGACTTTTCATGATTCTGTTCAAATGAGCTAAATGATAAATATGACCAACAACCATCTTGAATAATATAGAGTGAGTATATTAGTTTACTAGCGTTGCCATAACAAACTACCACAAACTGGGTGGCTTACAATAACAGAAATTTATTCTCTCACAGTTCTGGATGCTATAAATCTGAAATCAAGTTATTAGAAGGGCCATGCTCCCTCTGAAGACTCTAGGAAAGAATTGTTCCTTGCCTCTTTTTAGTTTCTGGTGTTTGCCAGCAATACTAAGCATTCCTTGTTTTGTAGCTGCATCACTCTAATTTTTGCCTCTATCTTCACATGGCCTTCTTCTCCCTGCATGTATCTTTGTCTAAATCTCCATCTCCTCTTATAAAGACAACAGTTCTTGGATTTAAGACCCACCCTAATCCAATATGGCCTTTTATTGCAACTAATCATTTCTACAAAGACTCTCTTTCCAAATAAAGTCACATTTGGAAATTCTGGGTATATATAAATTTTGGGGGGACATTGTTTGACTCACTACAAGTGAACAAATAAACCCAATGACTTTACTTAGTTGACAAGTTGGTGCTGGCTGTCAGCTGGTATCCTAATTCCTCCCCCTCTAGGCCTCTCATGGCAACTGAGTTTCAAAAGAAAATATCCCAAGAGAGTGTAGTGGAATTTTTATGATCAGGCTTTCTAAATCACACAATGTCACTTCCATCATGCTCTTTTGTTTGAGATAATCATAAATGTAGCTACAATTAAACTGTTTGGAAATTAAGCTCTTTGGAAAAAACAGAAGCAATCAGTTCTGTTCCACATTGTTCCACTGCAAATATATATTTTACAGGTTTGGAACTATAAGAACTAACTTCCTTTTGTTTTTTGTTTTTTTTTTTTTGAGTTGGAGTCTCACTCTGTCACCCAGAATGGAGTGCAATGGCTGCTCCCGGCCACCGCAGCCTCGACCTGCTGGGCTCCGGCATCCTTCCACCTCAGCCTTCCAAGTAGCCGGAACTAAAGGTGCACACTTCCATGCCCGGCTAGTTTTTTGATTTATTGTAGAGATGAGGTCTCGCTGCCCAGGCGGGTCTCGAACCCGCGGGCTCAGGCAATCCACTCACCTCAGCCTCCCAAAGGCGCAGGATTACAGGCTGAGCCACGGAGCCAGGCTGACTTCCTTTTTAGTAGAGTTAGTTTATTGGTCTTCCATTTTGGATGCGCTGAATTATTACTACTTCCTCCTTATCCATTGTCCCCTATCATGACTTCCCAGAGACGCATTTTTTTTTTTTTTGAGTTGGAGTCTCATTCTGTTTCTCGGGCTGGAGCGTGGTGGCATGCTCACAGTCACTGAAGCCTCGACCTGTGGAGCTCAGATCTTTCCGCCTCTACCTTCCGAGTAGCTGGAATTATAGGTGTGCGCCACCACACCTAGCTACGAAACGCGTGTTTGAGATTTTCCTTTTGAAGAGTTGTCCTACCGTAAGAGTACCCTTTTAGAGGATTAAGGTATTTGAGGTACCATAAGGGAATGAACTATAGACTGCTTTGGCTAGGCTTGAGATTAAATTAAGTATTTACCTGTCATTTAACGGAAACTTTTAAATCGGTATTCCTCAACTATAATACCAATGACAATGCGAGCCAAAAAATCTTTGTTGTGAGGAATGTCCTGTGTATTGTAGAATATATAATAGCATCCCTCGCCTCAACTCAGTGGATGCCAGTAGCACCCTGTCTCAGCTGTGACAACCGAAAATGTCTCCAGACATTGCCAAATATTTTCTGGGGATCAAAATCATTCCCAGTTGAGAACTATTGATTTATGTGAGGCCATAAATCTATTATCTATTGTTTTACAACAAAATACCCCCCAAATTTAGAAGATTTAAACAACAAAAACCCACCCTAATCCAATATGACCTCATTGTAACTAATTTTATCTGCAAAGACTCTTTCCAAATAAAGTCACATTCGGAAATTCTGGGTATATATAAATTTGGGGGGGACACTATTCGACCCACTACAAATGAACAAGTAAACCCAATGACTTCACAATGCCAATGGGATGGTTGGCAAGTCAGTGCTGGCTGCTGGCTGGGACCCTAGTTCAAGCTCTCAAATCTGTAGTTTGGGCAGGAAAAGCAAAAATATCTTGTCTCTGCTGCATACAACTGCTGAGGTCACCCAACTTAGGCACTACCCAATGGCTTTACTTAATTGGCAAGTCAGTGCTGGCCATCATCTGGGACCCCGATTCCTTTCCTAGGCCTCTCTGAGCTGCTTGGATTTCTTCACAGCATAGCCACTGGGTTTCAAAAGAAAATGCCCCAAGAGAGTATAATGGAAATTTTATGATTTGGCTTTCTAAATCATGTAATGTCGTTTTCATCATGCTCTTTTGTTTGAGATAGTCACGAAGATCTGCTCGAGTTTAAGGGGAGAAGACATAGACTCCACCTAAATGAGAGTGGCAAAGTCACAATTTAAGAAGAGTATGTGGAATGGGAGAGATGGTTGCAATCGTCTTTAGAAAATATAATCTTTTGCCATCTGCCCTGTGGACACTAATGCATCCTTTCCATGTGCCTAATATAATTGTTTCATTCTCTAAGATCTTCAGGTCTCCAAAGCTCAAAATCTAGTATTGCCAGCTAAATTCTTGTGGATAATGCTTCTCGGGTGTGGTCAGTTAGTTACGGTTGCTTGAGTACCATTACTCTTGATCTGAAAAGCTCTGAACTAAAGGGCCAAGTTATCTGTTCCACACACACACTCAATGTACAGTGAGACAGTCCCACGAATATCTGCTTTAAAAAATCCCTTTCAAATATGAGTAAAATAGCAAGCACATAGCCGTCACTCTTCCACAGTAATTCTGAAATCCAGTCATGTACGTATGTGTTGCCATTTTCTTGACTAGGGCTTATTCCTGCTCCTTAAACATTGTTCTTCATGGATCTTGGTTCCACTCTCTGGAGTAATTCTGCTCTCTGAATTCTGCTCTCTGAGTAATTCTTCTTTTTCCATCAAAGTACTCCATGTTTGCATGAGTCATTCTCTTAACCTGCTGCCTGCCTGCAAAGTTAGGAAGTCACCTGCTCAAAGATATGGTACTGACTTTGTCCCTTTTAATATAAACTGTTATCATTTATTTTTAAAACCTTGTAAATTTCTTACATATTGATGTATAACCCATTCTATTAGGTCAAAGCTGCACTCACAATCTCTTTGAAATTATTTTTTCTCTATCTTGTGCTCCTAGTGTGAGATTTTCATGGAATAACATATTTAGTATTTTTAGAAACCTTATATTTTAAATGTGTAATATTTTTGCAGTGCACTCTTAAGATCCCTAGGGGGTCTTTTACCTGTGTGAAAGGTTATACATGAGTCATTCTGTTATGTATTTCTGAAAACAGGCTTGTAATCATCAACCTGGACTTGATCTTTATCCAGAAGTTATTTTCTAATTTAAAAATCATTTGCCACATGGAAGTACGATGTATGAGCAACAAGTTTTATTATCTATTGTTTTACAACAAAATACCCCCCAAATTTAGAAGATTTAAACAACAAAAACTCACCCTAATCCAACAAGTTGCTCATACATGAAAACCACCAGTCTCTTTTTATTGAACCAAATATAAATTCATCTCTTCTCTCACATTTTCTCATAGGCAGTGAGAATAAGCCAGGTGGCACTTTCAATATTCTGTAATCATTAAATTCTAAGTGCGTTTTCTATTTTCTACATTATTGCAGAAAATAATCTTGGCAAACTTTCTGCCACTATATAATATTGTTTTATTTTCTCCACCTTCTAGTAAATTTGCCATAACTTTCCTTTTTTTGAGCGGAGTCTCACTCTTATCACCTAGGCCTGCTCACAGCCACTGCAGCCTCGACCTGCTGGGCTTAGGTGACCCTTCTGCCCTAGCCTTCCAAGGAGCTGGAACCACAGGCATGCGCCAACACGCTTCAGCTAAGTTTTTGATTTATTGTAGAGACGAGGTCTCCCCATGTTGCTCAGGCTGGTCTCGAATCCCTGAGCTCAGGTAATCCTCTCACCTCTGCCTCCCAAAGTGCTGGGATTATAGGTGTGAGCCACCGTGTCGGCATAACTTCTCTTTAAGCACTCACTGACTGTCCCCTTGAGGCCCCTTAGCTTCAGCAAACTCTCTTGGAAACCATTTAGATTTTCCAGTGATATCCTCAAGGCCCTTAGAGTGTGTGTTCTCTTGCCTAAAGCCAATGCGTTATGTTTTAGATTTTTTTTCTTTTGGCAGCACCCTACTTCCATTATCCAAAAGCTGCTATGCTAATAATAGTAGTTTATTGCTTTGTGACAAACCACTCCAATGTGACAGCCATTTTAACAGACTTAGAACTTGTTTGGGCTAGGAATTAAGACAGAGAACAATGGGACAGTCTATTTCCATGACGTATGAGACTTTCACTAGAAGTGTTGAAGGCTGGAGACGGCTTAGTTATCTGGCTAGGGACCAGCATCATCTAGAGGTGTCTTTATATATCTGGTTAATAACTATTGACAAGTACTATTAGCAAGTGCCTCTCTGTATGGTCTCAGCATGTTTTTTCTTCATGGACCAGTTTGAACTTCCTCACAATATGATAGCTGGTTTCTAACACTTCATATTCCAGGAGAGTAAGGTGGGAGTGTATAGCATTTTTCTGAACTAGCCTTAAGTCTTATGGCTTCACTTTCACTACTTTCACTAAACTCTCTTGGCTGAGCCAGTCATAAAGATCCACTCAAGATCAAGGGGACATAAGCTACACTATGCAATAGGAAGAGTGTCAATATCAATATCGCATAGTCCAGGAGGGGACTGTGGTTTATTTTTATTTTTATTTTATTTTTAAATTTATTTGTGACTGTGTCTTGAAATGAGGATCTTAAGGAAGGAGTCAGGCAGGAAGCACATAGGAGATACAGTCATGTGCCGCATGATGACATTTCAGTTGACAATAGACCACATATACAATGGATGTCCGATGAGATTATAATAAAGATGAAAATTCCTATTGCCTAGTGAAGCTGTAGCCATCATGTTATAGTGCAATATATTACCCACATGTTTATGGCAATGCTACTATAAACAAACCTACTGTGCTACCAGTTATGTAAAAGTATAACACCTACAGTTTGTACAGTACATAATACTTGACAATGATAATGAACAATGATGTTATCAGTTTATGAATTTGTAATACCAAACTTTTTGTCATTATTTTAGAGTGTACTCCTTCTACTTATGAAAAAAGTTATCTGTGAGACAGCCTCAGGCAGATCCTTCAGGAGGTATTCCAGAAGGTGGCATTGTTATCATAGGAGATAACAGCTCATGTTATTGCCCCTGAAGACCTTCCAGTTGGACAAGACATGGAGGTAGAAGACACTGATATTGATGATCTTGTCCCTGAGTTGGCCAAGGGATGTGTTTTCATGTTAGTTTTTTCTTTTTGAATTGAAGTCTCACTCTGTTGCCCTGACTGGAGTGCAGTGACACACTCATGGCCACCGAGCCTCGACCTGCTAGGCCAGGTGATCCTTCTAGCTCAACCTTCCAAGTAGCTGGAACTACAGGCATGTGCCACCATGTTTAGCTAATTTTTTTAATTTATTGTAGAGACAGGGTCTCACCAAGTTGCCCAAGCTGGTCTTGAACCCCTGGGCTCAGGCATTCCTCTCATCTCAGCCTCCCAAAGTGCTGGGATTACAGGGTTGAACCACCACTCCCAGCTCATCTTAGTTTTTAACTAAAAAAAAATTTCAAAAGTAAAAAAATTTCAAAATAGAAAAAGGCTTATAGAACAAGGATATAAGAAACAAAATATTTTTGTACAGTTGTTCAATGTGTTTGTGTTTTAATCTGTGTTACTGCAAAAGTAAAAAGTTTATAAAGTTAAAAAGTTATAGCAAGCTAAGATTAATTTATTATTGAAGAAAGAAAAATATCTTAAATAAGTTTATTGTAGCCTAAGTGACAGTATTTATAATGTCTACAGTGGTGTGCAATAATGGCCTAGGTCTTCACATTCACTTACCACGACTCAGAACAACTTCCAGTCCTGCAAGCTCCATTCATAATAAGTGGCCTATATGGGTGCACCATTGTTTATCTTTTAGACTATACTTTTACTGTATATTTTCTGTACTTAAATGCACACATACCATTGTGTTATAGTTGACTATAGCATTTAGTACAACAACTTGCTGTACAGGTTTGTAGACTAGGTACAATAAGCTATACAATATAGTCTAAGAGTGTAGTAGGCTATACCATCTAGGTATGTATAAGCACACTCTATGATAGTCACACAATAGTGAAATCACCTAAGAATGGATTTCTCAGAACATATCCCCTTGTTAAGTGATGCATGGCTATAATTTGATGAATCATGGAAGATTAAACCTTCCCCATTTCTTTGATTTCTTCTGGAAAAACTTCTCTAAGCCAATTAACTATGTTTAATATAGGGCAAAGTGTTCAGTTTTTGTAATTCAGCAGGATACATGATATTTTGACTTTCACCGCTTGGATTTCTGGCTACAGCTGGAGAGGGATTCTCTTAACAAACTTGTTGACTCTTTCTAATATACTCTTTCTTCTTTCTGATGAGCCTGCTTGGATCCTGGCTCATCTCTGTCTTATAACTTACTGAAGGCAGCAATAAGTCACCAACATCCTCCAATGCCATGACATTTGCTATGAAATTCTCTTAAGTAATAACTTTAGTGTATATGGCCTGTGTCCTAACAGAAAACTGGAAAAAGATTTAAACAACTCTCTTGATATAATTTTCAAAGGTTTGCTACATCCTCATGGTCTCCCACCTCAAATAGAACCATGGTTTATGGTTTTTACTTTGTAAAACCTCACTTTTTGTTATACTTGAATGTCTTCCTGTTACCTAGTTACTTATGGCAGGGACATGATTTGAACTAAGCAAGTTGGAGTTTTATTGGCATCAAGTAACAGTCAGAGATGGGTGGTTGGAACAGCCTTTCAGGATTACTAAAGGGAGAATTTTCAAATTCTCTTTCAAACAGTTAGAATACTCTCTCTTGGGCAACCCCCTCGGGTCCCCTCCCACTGTGGGAGCTTTTCTGTCCTCTTAATATATCCTGCTTTCAAAAAAGAATACTCTCTCTTTTCTGTGCAGCACTCCACATTCATTCTCTTAGAACAGCTTCTCCATGTCATGGGGGACTGCCATGCAGAACATAGCTGCAGACAGTTCCAGGTCACATCTTCCATAGCCAGACAAAAGAGGTCTCTTCTTTACAAATTCAAGTTTGCAAAAGCTGAATTTTCTCTTCTCATTCAACTAAGGAGTTATTATCCACTTCTATCCTTTGTAATCTTAAGGCAAATACTGGCACAAGATATTCATTGTCTATTCTAGAAACTTTTTTTTGTTTTGATTGAGAAAACTATACTATTGCATTAAAATGTAGTAAGATTTGTTTTTAACCTAAATCCAGAGCAGAGAGTAATCTTTTTTGAATTGCTGGACAAATTTAGAAATGATGAAAAAAGCAGAGAGGAAAGATATAGCCTGCTTTTTCCATAAGTGAATGTTAAATATTAACAGTAATGATAAATATGTGCTTACTAGTTTCCTAGGCAAAATGAGATGTGATCTAAATGATAGGACTGCAAAATGGAACTATGAGACATTATAGCATTGAAGTTTATTGAGGTAATTTGCTAGGAATCCCTGTGAGTCTTGGAAAGGAGAATTTCACATCATTTTCAAAACAAATATTTCTTGTGGGCAAATGCAGTGAATGCTGAGTGATATTTGTGGAATGAGTGTCTATGGCAGCATGCTCCCTAGGAAGACTGATACCTTTTAGGAATAAGCAATAAGGGCTTTTAAAACTTTAACTCAGTAATCAAAATAACTGTGGAAATGTTCTGTGAACAAAGAACCATGAATACCATGCAAATTTAAACAAATGTCATTAATTTTTACATTCTTTTAACTATTGTAGAAATACATTTATCTAAAAAAAATATAATTATGGTTTTTCCAGTAGGGTACCAGTACAGTGTTTTATTTCTGAAAAAAGAGAAGTTGGCTTGACTGTTAGATAGAGGACCATGTACTATTTCCACAAGACTCAGAGTTCAAAAACATTTTAATTCTATATTAATTACAACACAAAATCTTGTCTTAATGGAATATTACTACTATATAGTAAATAGTAGTTGTTTTTTGTTTTTTTGTTTTGAGTTGGAGTCTCACTCTGTCACCCAGGCGGGAGTGCAGTGGCATGCTGCTCACAGTCACTGTAGCCTCGACCCGCTGGACTCAGGCAATTCTTCCGCCTCAGTCTCCTAAGTAGGTGGAACCACAGGCGTGCGCCACCATGTCCGGCTGATTTTTTTTGATTTATTGTAGAGACGAGGTCGCCAAATTGCCCAGGTTTGTTTTGATCCCCTGGGCTCAGGCAATCCTCTCACCTCTGCCTCTCAAAGTGCTGGAATTACAGGTTTGAGCCACCATGGCCAGCTAAAAATAGTAACTTAAAACAAAACATTATTTTATCTATAAATTATCATTTAATACATTGTCTTACTTTTAAAATGTACACACAGTCCCATTTTAAAAACTGCTCTTCCTTGGTTATACCATTTCCTGAGAGCTCAGTATATTATGGTTGAAGGAAGTGTTGTGCTTATAAGATTGCCTCTTAACTGTAATATAAATATGTGTCTCTGGTAAGCCTCAGTGTGAGCAAAAGCTACTAATTTATTTTACATAAGTTCAATCAGCCCTAAAAAGGGATAGCACCAGCTTAGTGGTGACTATTTTAGTATAGCACTTACTGTGATCACTGGGTAAGGAGGAAAATCAATTATAGTCTTGAAAGAGATGTAGTTTTTGTTCACTTAATGCTCAGGCTTTTAATCCCTGGATAAAAACCTAGTCTGGAATGCATTCTGAAAGACATAACATTTGCTTCTACCATAAGAGGATGTAGAAAGTTCTAGACGCCTATCATTTAAACAAATGGATTAGTCAAAATAACGATGAGAAAGATATGCCAAATGAGGACAATATGTTCCTTTTGGACCAGTTAAAAGTAAATTGTGCAAAAAAATTTCCATTATATTTAATCTGTTTTTGATAGGTCACAGAAGCTATATCAGTATTCATACACACACAAGAAATTACAAGAACATCAAAGACAGATGAATTAATTAGTTGGTTTGTTTGCCTCTGGTTAAGATTGAATTTCTCCAAAGGCTTAAAAAATAAAAACCTACACATATGGTCAAAATGTACAATTTATTTCATCCTATTTGCTCTTTTTTGGGTAAATTATTAGGAAATAAATAGCTAATTTCATGTTACATTTCTCTGCCCATAGCAGGCTACTAATTCTATTCAAGTTAATTCAACTCAATTTAATTCATTTCCCAATGACAGCTTATTTCTCTCCAGGTCAATGTGGCGTATAGCCAAGTGATGTAACATCATCTTCTTTCTCTTAAGTCCTCATAGAAAAAGAATGAATAGGTAGTAAGAAATAGTAAAATAACAATTTAGTTATTCAAATATTGCAAAGTACAAGTGATAGTAAGTGCTATAGACTTTAAAAATAAGATATATATAAGCATGTTTATAACAGCTCTATTCACAACAGCAAAACACTGGAAATAACTAAAGTGCTCATTATCAGTGGAAAAGATAAATAAGTTGTTTATATTCACACATTGGGATTCAACATTTAAAATGAATTAACTACAGCTATATATATTGACATTGGTGAATATCATATACAATGTTGAGCAACTAGGTAGCTCCACTTAGAAAAGATACAGTTAAATCTATTCCTTCTGCCATATACCAATATAAATTCAAAGATTTTTTTTTGAGTTGGAGTCTCACTCCGTCACCCAGATTGGATTGCAGTAGCACACTTACAGCTACCCCAACATCAACCTGCTAGGCTCCGGCGATCCTTCCACCTCAACCTTCCGAGTAGCCGTAACCACAGGTGTGCGCTACACGCCTGACTAATTTTTGATTTATTGTAGAGACGAGGTCTCACCATGTTGCTCAGGCTGGTCTTGAACCCTCGGGCTCAGGCAATCCTTTTGCCTCAGCTTCAAAGTGCTGGGATTACAGGCTTGAGCCACCGTGCCCGGCCAAACTCAAAGATTTTTTTAAAAATCATTTAAAAGAAAACATTGGAGAACTTTTAAAAATAAAATTAGATTAGGAAAGACCTTTTAATTTTGACTCAAAATGCAGAAGCTATTTTAAAACCGACAAAACTGATTACATTACAAAAATCTATTTTGTGACAAAAACATCATAAACAGTCAGAAGACAACCAACCAGAGAGGAAAATAGTTACTCAGAATTAATATGCTAGCAATTTATTTTTTAAAGTATCAATAATCCAAGAGAAAAATGTACAAAGGACATGAAAAACTGGTTTACAGAAGAGTCAGGCAAATGATTATAAGCATAAGAAAAAAATACACAACTTCTTTCATGATGAGAGAATTACAAATTAAACTACAATGAGATGCATTTTGCACTTATAAGATTAGGAAACTATAAGGTTAGTGAGAGGAAATAAGCATTCATATTTCATCAGTATCATATATCATGGGTATAAAATATATATTCTTTATGAAAGGCAATTTGGCAATGTCTATCAAAATTATAAGTGTAGCCCGCTGTGGTGGCTCATGCCTCTAATCCCAACACTTTGGGAGGTGGAGGTGAAAAGATTGCCTGAGCCTGTGGATCTGAGACCAGACTGGGCAACATGGTGAGACCTTGTCTCATCAATAAATCAAAAATTAGCTGCACGTGGTAGTGCATGCCTATACTTCCAGCTACTTGGAAGACTGAGGTGAAAGGATTGCCTGAGCCCAGCAGGTCAAGGCTGCAGTGGCCATGAGCAGCATGTCACTGCATTTCAGACTGGGTGACAGAGAAGACTCCAATTCAAAAAAAAAGAAAAGAAAAAAACCTCACAAATGTAATTCCCCCTTGACTCAGGCTTCCCAGCTGCAGAATTTATTCTACAGAAATACATACACACATAAAAAATAATGTATGTTATTATCTGTAACATTATTTATATTAGTGAAAGATTAGAGAATAGTCAAGGGTTCATTAATTGAGGACTGGTGATAGAAACTAGAGTAAATGTGCTGTGACTGGAGTGCGAGGAAGAAGTTGTCAGCACGCAGAGGGTCAGATTATGAGTCCTTTAATTAGCCGGCGACTGAGAGGGGTTCATGCCTCCAAAAACTCTTGGACCCAAATGAGGCAGGGAGAGGGTTTATAAAGGCAAAAACCACAAGTGGGTCACATGGCATGGCACATGGCATGGGGTACAGACATAAGGTACATTAGGCTACATAGTACAGGGCACAAACATAAGGAACATTAAAATTAAGAGGAGCACACCAAAATTAAGAGGAGAGCAAAATGTGCCAATGTATACAAATAAATGTGGAACTTATGGGTGGGTAGTTTCCAGTGTTTAGGGGAAACAAGGGTGTAGGTCCCTAGTTACAGAAAGATTATGTAAGGGATCATCTCTGGATTAAAACAGCTAAAGTGGAGGATTTGTTATACCATGAAAGTACATATATATATATTGTTGTTGTTGGGGTGTTGGTGAGCCAGTGCCAGACAGTTTAGCAGGTTTTTAGGCCTCCCTATGACTACCACTTGTGAGTCAAGTGTTCTCCCCTCTCTTCAGAGGAGAGTGCACCTGCTTCCCAATGGCTAAAGGTTAAGGCCTTTTTAAGGCAACTATGCTTTCATTGGCCCCACAGACTGTACCCATAAGCAATGGACACCACCACCTTAGCAGGTTTGTTGTTACCAGGTGTTCCATGGGTGCTTGGAGTTTTGGTCGCTAATTGCGACTGTCAATTGGGGTGCCCCTTTGGCCCTCCAGCTCTGCTGCCCTCCATGCTGGCACTGATTTCATTTGGTTAACAGAACCTTTTTTTTTTTTTGAGTTGGAGCCTCAATCTGTCGCCCAGACTGGAGTGCAGTGGCCACTCCCGGCCACCACAGCCTCGACCTGCTGGGCTCGGTGATCCTTCCTCCTCAGCCTTCCGAGTAGCCGGAATTACAGGCATGCGCTACCACGCCCAGCTGATTTTTTGATTTATTGTAGAGATGAGGTCTTGCTGCCCAGGTGGGTCTCGAGCCCGTGGGCTCAGGCAATCCACTCACCTCAGCCTCCCAAAGGCATGGGATTACAGGCTGAGCCACCGAGCCCAGCAGTTAACAGAATCTTAAAACTATTTTTTAAAAAATAGGTTATACATATGAAACTTTTACCTACTGTTACCGGCTGATGTAAAACTTTTATAAAGTAAACAGACCACATGGATGTATAAGGGATGGTAATTTTTAAAAATTTCTTCTGATGCCCAAGGATCTGACAGTGTATCTAGCTTTAGAAAACACTGGAGAGGTGACATAAAAAAATGACTTAACCAGGTGGAAATGGCCAGTTTTTAAACCTTATCATGTCATGCAAAGTGTTTAGCATCTCGAGCTTTACCTGTCTCATAAGAGGGTGCCAGTCAGGTACAACAGATTATTTAACCTTAAAATTAAATACATGAGCAACTCATTAAACCTTCTAAATTATCAGTAAATGCTATGCATTCAACCCCAAGGTCAGCTGTTTGGAACCAATAATTTCAAATTATTTATTCTTGTAACAAAGCAGTTATATAAATAATTATTCTGCTCTGGCTAGGCTTATAGTTTTACAATGTTTACATCACACCCTGATATTTTTAAAGTCTAGGATTTAACATAAATGTCACGAAACCATCAGTAGACTTAGATGACCATGGTTGTTGACAATTTTAAAGATATATTTTATATTAACAATGTCAAAGTTATTTACCAAAAATTATTAGTTATATGAACTTGAAAAGGATTTTATGAGCACTGATTTACTTAAAAGCCAATTTGGTAGTACGCTGGATAAAACATATATATGTAAACATTATTAAACAAATTTAGATTTAACAATGTTTTTTAAACTTCAGTCATGAAACAGTAACAAATTTATTATTTTTAAAGATATTTACATTTAAATTATACTTTTTAACAAAATTGGAACCAGCTTGTATGGCTAAACTTTGTCCCAATAGGCAGTTTAATAAAAGCTGTGTATGTTTAAATGAGTTTAATTTGATAGAGTTATTTCCAGTTTTACTAGTAGAGGGCAGGACCAGAACCAATTTGGGGTTCTCTGTCTTTGGGTGACGAGGGCAATTTTTCACCCAATGTTCCAGTTCTTTACAATAGGCATATTGATTCTTAGCTAGCTGATGTGTCCAATTTCCTTCTGTCCTTTTTCAACGTCTCGTGTGGCTTTGTGCCAGTTTTTGAGGCGAGTTGGGAGGCCTGGATGGCAGCAACTAGTACTTTTGTTTGCCGTTTTGTTGCTCTAACTTTTGATTTTTCTGTTGCTGTTTTTCAGCATCATGGTTGTTAAAAACTTTTTGGGCTACCTTGAGTAACTCAGAAATGTTTATTCTGACAAAACCCTCAAGTGTCTGTAACATTTTCCAGATGTCTGGAGCTGCCTGAGCCACAAAAGCCAAATTGATAGTCTGGGCACTCTTGGGTGCCGAGGGGTGAAACAGGATATAAGTATGGAACGTCTCCTGAAGACGTTCAAGAAATACCCCTGGTGACTTCTTGGTAATGTTAGAAAGATTAATAGGTTTTGGGGCTGCTTTCTTCAGACAAGCTAATGGAGTCCAGTGATAAGTGTTTAATGCTCTGGACCCTGCCAAAGTGTTAGGGTCCCAGTCCAGACAGGAGGAGGGGAAAGCCTTGTTCACCATTTCTTGATTTCCCTCCTCTGTGTCAGCAGCCAAAGTCAAAACAAACTTCTTGGCCTCAGCCCTGATACATTCCTGCTCCTCAGAGATAAAAAGGGTCAAAGGAGCTGCTGGCAATTGTCCCAGGTGGCAATTTTCTTATAATTGGGGGGTTCTGGCAGCAGAGGGTGTGGAACACAAGGATTACAATGACCTGGCTTATTGAGAGACTTGGAAACCAGAACTCCACAGGGGATTTTCAAGGCACATACCTTGAGTCAGGTGGAGGACTTTGGACCATAGATAACCATTGGTCAATATAGGGAAACTGGTCAGGGTGACCAGGAGACCCTGTATCTGGTTGTCCGGTAACAATTTTCCAGACAGCCTTAGTAACATGAACATTAAGAGACCCTGTAGAGGGCCACCCAACATTAAACGAAGGCCATTCTATTTCGCAGAGAGTCTGGAGTCCACCTTTTGAGAGACGGACCCCATAATTCTCGGCTAACCTGGCAGAGAAGTTTCTTATCATACAGTCCAGGGGACTGGAGGGCTTTGAAGCCCATTACCCCATGTTGTCAAAACCAATAAAATTCAAGAGGCACCTGATGAGTATTAGACCTCCAACCAAAAAGAGATAAATAAAAGCCAGAAGAAATTTCTGACCTGATGACCAATCAGAAAGTGCAACAGAAGCAAGTCCTGTAGCAAAGAGTACAACAAGAGTGCAAAGGAAAGAAAGGAGTCAAGGATGACAAGAATCTGGAAATGTCATAAGCAATCAGAAATTAAAGTGGGTACCCAAACAGAAAACAGATACTAAACCGAGACACTGTTCTACCAACGTCTTGAGTCACCGAACAGCGCCTAAGTAGCGGCCTCATCAGGCTGTCCTCCTCAATAGAGTTGTGGTCATAATCAAAACAAAACAGAAACTTACCTCCTGGGATATTGCAGATGGACTCAGGTTCTTTTGAGGCGGGAGAAAATCAGCAGTTGTTCCAACAGCCTCCAAGCCAGATGAGAGGCTATGGGGTCCTGGAATAACCCAGGGGGCGCCTCTCCTATAATGTCTTCCTGAGCCGGGGAGAACTGGACCAAGGCCATCTCCCAAGGCTGATGATCCCACTGGGGCCCAAATGTTGTGACCGGAGTGTGAGGAAGAAGCCATTAACACGCAGAGGGTTAGATTATGAGTCCTTAAGTTAGCTGGCGACCGAGAGGGGGCTCATGCCTCCAAAAATTCTTGGCCCCGAATGAGGCAGAGAGAGGTTTTATAAAGGCAAAAACCTTAAGTGGGTCACATGGCATGGCACATGGCATGGGGCACAGACATAAGGTACATTAGGCTACATAGTACAGGGCACAAACATAAGGAACATTAAAATTAAGAGGAGCACACCAAAATTAAGAGGAGAGCAAAATGTGCAAATGTATACAAATAAATGTGGAATTTGTGGGTGGGGGAGTTTCCAGTGTTTAGGGGAAACAAGGGTGTAGGTCCCTAGTTACAGAAAGGTTATGTAGGGGGTCATCTCTGGGTTAAAACAGCTAAAATGGAGGATTTGTTACATCACGAAAGTACTTATATTAAACAGGCTATTATAGGTTGTACAGGTATTTCAAATGCACATTATGGGATGTTTTACAATTATAAAAAAGAATGAGAGGCTGGATGTGTGGCTCAACCTGTAATCCTAGCATGTTGGGAAGGATGTGAGAGGACTGCCTGATCTCAGGGTTCGAGATTAACCTGAGACATGTGAGACCTTGTGTCTACAATAAATAAAAAAATTAGCCAGATGTGGTAGTGTGCCTGTAGTTCCAGCTACTTGGAAGGCTGAAGCAGAAGGATCGACTGAGCCCAGCAGGTAGAGGCTACAGTGGCCATGAACGTGCCACTGCACTCTGGCCAGGGTGACAGAGTGAGACTCCAACTCAGAATAAATAATAAATAAATAAATAAATAATGAGAAAATGTTCTATGTTAAATCAAAAATAGGGGGAGGGAAAAATATAATAATATTTGCTTATATTGCAAAGATTCAAAAGAAATTGAAAAGTGTGATTACCTAAGGGGAGAAGGTGGAAGGATCCATAGGTTGGCCACAACAGGGAAGGAAGCAGGGCTTTTCAGTTTGTTCTATATTGCTTTGCTTTGAATTTTGATGCATGTATATAATATCTACTGGTTATAGACCCATGGCGATAAGAAGAAAGAGCAAAGTACAGAAGAATAAATACAGCATGATTGCTTTTTATGTGAAGCCCAAACCCAGGCAAAATAAAACAGTTTATTTTTTGAGGATACACACATGGATGATAAACACTATGACAAAACAAGAAATAATTAGCACAAAGTTCAGGATAGTTGGAGGAATATAGGCAAGCAGAAAATGTAGAAAAGAAAAAAAAAGTAGTCATTGAGATCCACAGTGAGTCTTCCCGGAAGGAGAGGACATAACTGGTTCTTGCAGGCTGTGATTTCCAGTAAAGGAAGTTCATATTTATATATTGTTTTATAGTTTGCAAAACATTACATGAATATGATGCCATATTGAGTTTTTAGTACGCAGAAAGAGATGAGAGCAGGCATTTAAAAGGAAAATAGCATAGCCAAGGCAGAGAGAATGTGAAGGCACGTTCACAAGGCATTACAAGATTTTTATTTTTACTTTTTTGAGTTGTGGTCTCACTGTGTTCCCCAGGCTGGAGTGCGGTGGCATGATTCCGGTTCACCACAGCCTCAATTTCCTGTGCTTAGGTGGTCCTTCCATCTCAGCTTCCCGAGTTGCTGGCATTACAGGTGCGTGCCACCATGCTCAGCTAAGCTTTTGATTTTTTTGTAGAAATGAGTTCTTACTATGCTGCTCAGGCTGGTCTAGAACTCCTGGGCCCATGCAATTCTCTTGCCTTGGCCTCCCTAAGTGATGGGATTAGAGGTGTAAGGCACCATGCCCAATCTCTGCATTACAAGACATTGAGGGATCTACCTGGCTGGACTGCTGGATAGAGTAGTAATAAGAAATAGATCAACAGATTCATAAACTTGTATTATACTGGGATTGGGAACTTATCTGAAAAGTCATTAAATGTTTGCATGTTTACAAAGACAGATCTAAGAAACAGTTGAAAATCAAACACAGCAGTACTTCATAGGCCCTGCCTAACACTGGATTTAGTCTTTAGCCTCATTACTGTACTGATAATCATCTACAAAACTGGCACTGACCAATCCCATGCTCAGTCAGGTAGAGCCCCCAATTACTTAGAAATGTGAATTTAATTTCTACATATTGGTAAAATCTCCTTTTATTATTGATCTCCAATTTCATTTCATTGTAGTTGAAGAACACGCTTTGTATGATTTCAGTTATTTTACATTTATTGAGACTTGTTTTATAGTTTAACATATGGTCTATTCTGGAGAATGTTCCATGTACACTTGAAAAGACTGTATATTCTGTTGTTGAGGTGTGTGTTCTATGGATGTCTATGACATCTGGTTGGTTTATTATATTGTTTGTGCTTTTTATTTCCTTGAGAATCATCTGTCTAGTTATTATATCCATTATTGAAAAAAGAATATTGAAGTGTTTAACAATTACTGGTGAATTGTCTATTTCTCCCTTCAATTCTGTCTTTTTTTTTTTTTTTTTGGTCTTGTGTATTCTGGGGCTCTGTTGTTAGGTAAATATATGTTATGATTGCTATTTCTTTTTGTTGTTTTGATCCTTTTAACATCATAAAATGTCCTTTTTGTCTTTAGTAACTATTTTTATCTTAAAGTCTGTTTGATTAGCATAGTCACTCAAACTCTCTTTTGGTTATTATTGTCATAGTATACCTTTTCTATTATTTTTACCTCCAATCTACTTGTATTTTGAATCTAAAGTGTCTCTTATAGACAGCATATAATTGGATCATGTCTTTTTTTTTTAAACCTTTTCTGCCAATCTCTACCTTTTATTGGAGTGTTAAATCCATTTGTATTTAATATGATTACTGATAAAGCAGACTTTATGTCTACAGTTTTTCTAATTGCTTTCCATGTGGTTTACACCTTTTTTGTTCTTTCATTACTGCATTTCTTCCTTCTTTTGTGTTAAATAGATATTTTGTAGTGTGCCATTTTAAATTTCATTGTTGTTTCTTTTACTCTATTTTTTGAGTTCACCTGCATAGCCTAGGAATTACAATAATCTATCATCCTAATGTAAAACAACCTAGCTTGGATTTGTATTCACTTAACTACAATAGTAGATAAAATCTTTGCTCCTATAGAACTCTATTTCCTGTCTCCTTTTGTGTGCATTTTCATACAAATTACATCTTTTTGTGTTGTATACCTATCAACAAAAATTTGCAGTTATTGTTTTATATCAGACAGGAGTAAAAAAATTACATAAAATACATTTATACTGCCTTTTACATTTATGTGAATTTCTTTACTTCTTTATTATTCATGTGCATTCAAATTACAACACAGTGTTCTTTCATTTCAGCCTAAAATGATTCCCTTTAGTATTTCTTTTAAGATAGATCTGCAGTGGCTCAAGCCTATAATCCCAGCATTTTGGGAGGCTGAGGCATTTTGATTGCCTGAGCCCAGGGGTTTGAGACCAGCCTGGGCAACTTGGTGATACCTTGTGACTGTAATAAAAAAAAAAAAAAATTAACTGGGCATGGTGACGCATACCTGTGGTTTCAGCTACTTGGAAGACTGAGGCAGAAGAATTGCCTGAGCCCAGTAGGTTGAGACTTCAGTGGCCGTGAGCATGCTACTGCACTCCAGCCTGGGCAACAGGGTGACACTCCAACTCAAAAAAGAAAAAGAAAAAAAAAAAAAGGATCTGCTACCAGCAAGTTCTCTCAGTTTTTCCTTATTTTGGAATACATTAATTTCTCTCTCATTTCTGAAAGATAATTTTACAAGCTATAGAGTTCTTCATGGATAGCCTTTCTCTTTCAGCACTTTGAATATGTTATCATACTTCATCCTACTTTCCATGGTTTCTGATGAGAAATCAGCCCAGTCTTGTTGAGGGGTCCTTTTATATAATGAATCATGTTTCTTTTTTGCTGCTTTTGATTTTCTGTCTTTTTAGCTTGTAGCAGTTTGATTATCACCTAAGATATGAATTTCTTTGAGCTTATCCCACTTGGTGTTGGGAGTCGGCCACAGACACCCACTGAGCGTTAGGGATCAGGAAGGGCCGTTGACCCCGAGACCACTAGGATGCGTTCGGGAGCTATTGACCCCATTTCCTCCCCCTTTCTACTCAGCACTAACCAGATTAAGCTCCTGTGAGCTCAAAACATAAAAACTCTGAGACCGGGATGAACACAAGCTAACTTTAGAAGCTCATTGCTCCCATTCTTCCTCAAAATGCAGTTTTGGCTTTCACACAACTTATAATTCAAACTCATGTCACATCTAAGAGCCTTAGTATTGGTCACAGGCTTCTGGATCATGATCTTAGGATTTATTGAAGGTGTAAATTGTAGAATATAGTTTTAGAAGACAGCCATTTTGTTGAAAGAATGCAGCTGGGTTACTTGCAGGTAGCCCACTGTGAACTTCAGACTGGGCCACATTCCAAACATTCTGGGATGGGCCACTTTCGTTTGTAAAGTAAATACTTAAGCTTCTGTAGAATTGTTTAACTTGGCATAAATCAATCAGCTTAGGATGGAAAAAAGGTTTATAGAATATGTCAGTCACAGATTAGGTTATCCTTTGTTATGGGATTTTAAGATTATCATATGAAAAGGGTTTAAAGGCAATCATTGATTAAGTTTTCATGGATTAAAGTTTCTGGTGGGTGGGGGATGCCCCTCCCACATCTGACTTTGTGTATAAAAGACCCGTTGTAATTCCCAATAACACACATCGCTTCTGCACTAGACCGGAGTCCAGTTCTCTCTCTCTCTCTCTCTCTCTCTCTCTCTCTCTCTCTCTCTCTCTCTCTCTCTCTCTCTCTCTCTCTCTCCCTCCCTCTCTTTCTCTCTTCCCCTCTTCCCCCCAATCGCCGACGCCGTCTCCACCTTTGGGGTACCCTGAACCCGGCTGGAGTTGGTTTCCAGCAACTTGGAGTACATTAACCTTTTTGGATGTGTAGGTTAGTGTTTTTCCATAAAATTTGGGAAGTTTTCATCCATTCTTTCTCCAAACATTCTTTTTGCCCCATTTTCTCTCTCTGCTCCTTCTGTGATGTTTGTTATGTGTGTGTTTGTATGCATGATGGTGTTCTAGAGTTCCTTGCAGCCCTATTCATGTTTCTTCCTTCTTTATTTTTCTCAGATGGGAAAATTTCAATTATCTTGTCTTAGAATTATCTGATTCTTTCTTTTATCCCCTGAAGTCTGCTATTCAACCCCTCGGTGAATTCTTTGCTATTATACTTGTCAACTCCAGGATTTTTGTCTCTCTCTTATTTTTATCTTTATTTAACTTTTATTTTAAAGATGGAGGATACAATTCAGGGTTAGGTATACAAATGGTCATTGTACAGGTAAAGTTTGAGCCTTACTTTGGTACCCATGTCACCTGGTTTGAGATCAGGTACCCTTATTGATGAATTGTGCACCCCCCACTCTCTCTCCTGGCAGTTTCCCACTACTACCAATCTCTTTCTTATAGTATTATGATAATTGTTCAGGTTCCACTTATGAACATGTAGTGAGAACATGTAGTACTCAGTTCTTTGTTTCTGTAATAGATCATTGAATATTACAGACTCTAAATACATCCAAGTTGCTGTGAAGTTCATAATTTTGTCCTTTTTTATGGCCGTGCTATATTCCATCATGTATATGTACCACATTTTTTAATCCAGTCTACTTTTTATGGGCAGCATGGTTGGTTCCATGTATTTGCTATTGTGAATAGTGCTGCAATAAACATGCACGCACAGGTATCTTTTACATAGAGTGATTTGCGTTCCTCTGGGTATATTCCCAGAAGGGGATTGCTGGATCGCGTGAGAGGTCAATTTTTAGATAGTTTAGAAATCATCACACTGTTTTCCACAGAGGTTGTACTAGTTTACACTCCCACCAACAGTGTATAAGTGCTCCCTTTTCCTGACATCCTGTCCAGCGTCTGTTGTTTTTTGAGTTATTGATGATGGCCATCTGGATTGGAGTTAGGTGGAATCTCAGTATATTTTAATCTGCATTTCTTTGATGACTAGTGAGGCTGAGCATGTTTTCACACATCTGTTGGCTGTTTGTATGTGTTCTTTTGAGAAGTATTATTCATATCTTTTGCCTACTTTTTAATAGGACTGCTTGTTTTTTTTCTTTTCAGCATGTTTAAGTTCCTTGTAAATCTTAGATGTTAGGCCTTTGTTACAGTTGGCAAATATTTTCCCAGTCTGTACCAAGAAAATCCAAGAGAATCTGTCAAAAACCTTTTTGCACTGATAAAGGACTTTGCCAAAGTCGCAGGGTACAAAATCAACGTGCAAAAGACAGTAGCATTCTTCTACACCAACAACAGACAGGCAGAGAAACAAATAAAAAACTCAATGCCATTCACAATAACCACACAAAAAAATGAAATACCTCGGCATCTTCCTAACCAGAGAAGTGAAAGACCTTTACAATGCAAACAACAAAACACTGCTCAAAGAAATCAAGGATGACACAAACAATGGAAAAATATTCCATGCTCATGGATTGGAAGAATCAACGTTGTTAAGATGTCCATCCTACCCAAGGCAATATACAGATTTAGTGCAATACCCATTAAGTTACCAACATCATTCTTCTCAGACCTGGAAACAATACAGAAGTTGATATGGCATCATAAACAACCATGAATAGCCAAAACAATCCTCAGCAAAAGAAACAAAGACTTTAAAATTTATTATAAGATTACAATAATCAAAGCAGCCTGGTACTGGTACAAGAACAGACATATAGACCAATGGAACAGGTTAGCGATTCTGGAAGCAAACCTCAATTTCTTAATCAACTCATCTTTGACAAAGACTTGAACAATAACCACTGGGGAGAGGAGAACTTATTCAGCAAGTGGTGCTGGGAAAACTGACTGACCACATGCAGAAGACCCATACCTATCACCATACACAAAAACCAACTGTAAATGGATCAAAGACCTAAACATAAAACCTCAAACTATAAGAACCTTAGAAAATGCAGGAGACACCCTTATGGAAATTGGACCTGGCAAACAATTTCTGATCAAAACCCCAAGTGCCCATTGTCATAAGAGATAAGATAGACAAGTTTTACCTTATCAAACTGACAAGCTTCTGCAAAACCAAAGAAACCATCAACAGAGCAGGGAGACAGTCCACAGTCTGAGAAAAAATATTTGTCTCTCTTTTAAAAAATAATTTATATTTCTTTATTGATATTTCTACTTGTGAGACATTGTTCTCATGCTTTCTTTTTCCTCTTAAGGTATGCATTAATTCTTTTAATATAGTTAAAATGGGTTAAAGACATTATCTAGTAAATTAAACATCTGGACTTCCATTGGACAATTTTTATAAACTGATGTGTTTTTTTCCTGCCTATAGATAGACTACTCTTTCTTGTTGCTTTACATGTCTTATAATTTTTGGAAGAAAACTGGATTTTAAATAATATAATATGACTAATCAGGAAATTTGATCTCTCCCTCCTCAAGAGTTTTTTGTTGCTGTTTGTTGTTTTAGTCGTTGTTTGTTTGTTTAGTGACTTTTCTTAACTAATTCTGTAAAGTTTGTACTCTTTGCCATGTGTGAACACTGAAGTCTCTATGTATCTTAGAAGTCGGCTAGCAATTGGAAATTAACCAAATGCTTATAACACTAACAGGAGAATTTAGTAAAGAAAAACTGCTGAGTTTTGATATGAATGACAAGCTTTGTGGCATTTTAACTTGTCCTAGTCTCAACTCTCCCCCAACTTCACAGTAACTTTCTAGAGTTCTAAAAAAGTTAATTCAATAATTTTTGCCAATGCTCTCATTACTTTTATGAAAGAAAGAATTTTCAGTGGTTCTTGCCCCCTATTTTTATTGATATCAATTTATTTATTTTTAAAATTTTTATTATAAAGATGTGGGGTACAACTCAGGATTAGATATATAAGCATTGATCATGCAGGTACCCTTGTTGATGAAGTGTGCGCCCTCTTCCCCAGCAGTTTCCCTCAACTGCCAATCCCACCCTCCCCTTTCCTGACACTTTCCCACTAATGCCAATTGCTTTCTTATAGCGTTATAATTGTTCAGACCTGCTTATGAGTGAGAACATATGGAACTCTATTCTTTGTTTCTGTGATATCTCACTGAGTATGATCGACTCCAAATCCATCAAGTTGCTGCAAAGTCCATATATTTGTCCTTCCTTATGGTTGCATAATATTCCATTGTGTATATGTATCACATTTTTTTTATCCAGTCCAGCTTCCATGGACAACATGGTTGGTTCCACGTTTTTGCTATTGTGAATAGAGCTGCAACAAACATATGTGTCCAGGTATCTTTTTTGTACAATAATTTGAGTTCCTCTGGGTATATTCCCAGTAAGAGAATTGCTGGATCTTATGGAAGGTCAATTTCTAGTTCTTTCAGAAATTGCCACACTGTCTTTCAAAGAGGTTGTACTGGTTTGCATTCCCACCAGCAGTGTAGAAGTGTTCCTTTTTCTCCACTTCCTTGCCAGCATCTGTTATTGTTTGTTTTGCTAATGATGGCCATTCTTACTGGGATTAGGTGGTATCTCAATGTGGTTTTGATTTGCATTTCTCTGATAATTAGTGAGACTGAGCACTTTTTCATGTGTCTGCTGGCTGCCAGTATATCTTCTTTTGAGAAGTGTCTATTCATGTCTTTTGCCAACTTTTTAAAGGGGCTGTTTGTTTTTTTCCTTTCGTTTGAGTTTGAGTTTCTTGTAGATCCTAGATGTTAGGCCTTTGTCAGATACACAGTTGGCAAATATTTTTTCCTATTCTGTGGGCTGTCTCCCTGCTCTATTGATGGTTTCTTTTGCTTTGAAGAAGCTCGTTAATTTGATGAGGTCCTACTTGTCTATCTTATTTCTTAAGGTATTGGCCTTTATGGTTCTGAGTAGGAATTGGTTCCAGTTCCCAATTTCCATAAGGGTGTCTCCTGTGTTTTCCAAGATTCTTTTTTTTTTTTTTTGAGTTGGAATCTCACTCTATCGCCCAGACTGGAGTGCAGTGGCCGCTCCCGGCCACTGCAGCCTCTACCTGCTGGGCTCCGGCGATCCTTCCGCCTCAGCCTTCCGAGTAGCCGGAACTACAGGCATGCGCTACCACACCCAGCTGATTTTTTGATTTATTGTAGAGATGAGGTCTCGCTGCCCAGGCGGGTCTCGAACCCACGGGCTCAGGCAATCCACTCACTTCAGCCTCCCAAAGGCGCGGGATTACAGGCTGAGCCACGAGCCCGGCTCAAGATTCTTATAGTTAGAGGTTTTACGTTTAGGTCTTTGATCCATTTAGAGTTCATTTTTGTGTATGGTGATAGGTAGGGGTCCTGTTTCAATCTTGTGCATGTGGTCAGCCAGTTTTCCCAGCACCATTTACTGAATAGGTTCTCCTCTCCCCAGTGGTTGTTGTTGGAGGTTTTGTGAAAGATGAGTTGGTTGAGGAATTGAGGCTTTGCTTCTGGAATCTCTATCCTGTTTCATTGGTCTATGTGCCTGCTCTTGTACCAATAAGAAGCTGTTTTAATTACTGTAGCCTTATAGTAAAGTTTGAAGTCACCTCCTGCTTTGTTTCTTTTGCTTAGGATTGTTTTAGCTATTCGTGGTCATTTATGTTTCCATATGAATTTCTGTATTGTCATTTCCAGGGCTGAGAAAAATGATGTTGGTAACTTAATGGGTATTGCATTGAATCTGTAGATTGCCTTTGGTAAGATGGACATCTTAACAATGTTGATTCTTCCTATCCATGGACATGAAATATTTTTCCATTTGTTTGTGTCATCTTTGATTTCTTTGAGCAGTGTTTTGTTGTTTGCATTGTAAAGGTCTTTCACTTCTCTGTTTAGGAAGATGCCAAAGTATTTCATTTTTTTGGTGGCTATTGTTAATGGGATTTTGCTTTTTATTTGGGTCTCTGCCTACTTGTTGGTGTATAGGAATGCAACTGTCTTTTGCACATTTATTTTGTACACTGAGACTTTGGCAAAGTCCTTTATCAGTGCAAGAAGGTTTTTAACAAATTCTCTTGGATTTTCAGGGTATAGGATCATATAATCAGCAAAGAACAATAACTTGACTTCTCTTTTCCTATTTGGATAACCCCAATTTCCTTCTCTTGTCTAATTGCCTGAGCTATGACTTCCAACACAATATTGAATAAGAGGGGTGAGAGTGGGTAGCCTTGTCTTGTTCCAGTTTTCAGGGGAAATGTTTCTAGTTTCTGTACATTTAGCAATATGTTAGCTGTTAGTTTGTTGTAGATGGCACTTACTATTTTGAGGTATGTTCCTTCTATACCTAGGTGTTTGAGGGTTTTTATCAAGAAGGGATGCTAGATTTTATCAAAAGCTTTTTCTACGTCTAATGAGATAATCATGTGGTTCAGGTTTTTATAACTGTTGATGTATTTAATGACATTTATGGTCTTGTGAATGTTGAACCAGCCCTGCATCCTGGGGATGAAGCCTGCTTGGTCATGGTGGATGATTTTTGAGATGTGTTTTTGAATCGATTTTCTAGAACCTTGTTGAGGATATTTGCATCTATATTCATAAGAGATATTGGCCTGTAGTTCTCTTTCTTTGTTGGATATTTACCTGGTTTGGATATCAGTGTAATGCTAGGTTCATAAAATGATATGGGGAGTATTCCATCTTTCTCAATTGCCTGAAACACTTTCAATAGGATTGGTATCAACTCCTCCTTGTATGTTTTGTAGAATTCTGTTGGAAAGCCATCTGGTCCTGGGCATTTTTTTGTAGGTAGTTTTCGTATGACAGAGTCAATTTCCTGGGTTGTTACTGGTCTATTTAGTGTCTCAATGTCTTCTTGTTTTAACCTGGGAGGTTGTGTGATGCCAGAAAGTCCTCCATTTCATCTAGGTTATCAAGTTTGTTACCATATAGGTGTATATAGTAATCTCTGATAATCCTTTGTATTTCTTCAGGGTCAGTTGTGATTTTGTCTTTTGTATTTCTGATTGTGTTTATTTGGGCTTTTTTTCTCTTTTTCTTGGTTATTCTGGCTAGGGGTCTATCAATCTTGTTAATTCTTTCAAAGAACCAGTTTATTGTTTTGTTGATGTTTTCTGTGGTATTTTTGTCTTCCATGCCCTGTATTTGGGCTCTTATTTTTGTGATTTTGATTCTTCTGCTAAAGTTTGGGTTTTTGTGGTCTTCTCTTTCCAGTTTCCTTAGGTGATTTGTTAGGCTCTCCACTTGTGATCTTTCCATTTTTTTTATGTGTACTCATAGAGATATAAATTCCCCTCTTAGAACTGATTTTATGGCATCCCAGAGGTTTTGGTAAGATATTTCTTCATTTTCATTTGTTTCCAGTAATCTTTCAATTTCTTCTCTGATTTCAGTGTTGACCCAGTTGTTGTTCAGCATCATGCTGTTTAGTGTCCATATCTTTGTGGGCTTTGGGGAAATGTTGTTGGTTTGATATTTATTTTTATTCCACTGTGGTCTAAGAATGTGCATGGCAAGATTTCAACCTTATGGAATTTGTTTATGCATGATTTATGGCCAAGGATGTGATCGATCTTGGAGTATGTTCCGTATGTTGATGAGTAGAATGAATATTCTGTGGTTGTTGGGTGGAATAATCTGTAAGAATCTACTAAGTCCATTTGGTCAAGTGTCAAGTTTAGGTTCTGGATCTCCTTGTTCATCTTTTGCCTCGATGATTCATCTAGGGCTGTCAATGGGGTATTCAAGTCCCCTGTTATAATAGTGTTAGAGTCAATATTTTTTTTAGTTTATTTAGTAGCTGCTTTATAAATGCTGGTGCTCCTGTGTTTGCTGCATATATATTTAAGATGGATATTTATTGTTGACTGATTGAACCTTTTATCATTATGTAGTGTCCTTTTGCATCTTTTTAAAGTTTTTGATAGCTTAAAGGTTGTTTTGTCTAATATTAAGATTGCAACTCCTGCCTTCTTTTGTGATCCATTTGCCTGGAAACTCATTTTCCATCCTTTAACTTTGAGTCTGTGTGCATCCCTTTTAGTGAGATGAGTCTCCTGGATGCAGCACATAATGGGGTCATGGTTTCTTATCCAGTCTACCATTATGTGTCTTTTCAGTGGTGCATTTAATCCATTCACATTCAGGCTGATTAATCCCTGTCTTAAGGTTCTTATAAAGTGTTTTCTTTGTTTGCTTGTTTTCTTTTGGCTTTGGGGTTAATGTATGTGTATGTTTTCAAGTTTCTTGTTGCGTTATATTCTCTGCTGATTCTGTACTCTGCTATTCTCTTGGGAAGTGTGTGGTCAATCTTTTTCTTCTTTGTTTAATACCTTTTTAGGTGTCTCCTGTAGAGCTGGTCTGGAAGCTGCATAATCTCTTAGGGATTGGATGTCTGGGAAGGATTTTAATTCTCCATCACTAATGAAGCTGAGCTTGGCTGGATAGGAAATTCTTGTTTGAAATTGTTTATCTTTGAGGACTTTGAATATAGGGCTCCAGTCCCTTCTTGCTTGTAGTGTTTCTGCTGATAGGTCTGCTGCTATTCTGATTAGTTTTCCCCCATAGGTAGTCTGACTTTTCTCTCTTGCTGCCTTTAGGATTTTTTCTTTTGTGCCTACTTTGTGTAGGCGAATTACTGTGTGTCTAGGGGTTGGTCTTCTCATTTGATGTCTTATGGGGGTTCTCTGTATTTCTTGCACTTGGCTGGTCACATCTCTGTTGAGATGAGGAAAGTTTTCTTGGATTACCTCCTGGAATACTTGTTCCAAGTTGTTCTCATTTTCCCTTTCTTCTTCTGGGATACCAATCGGGTGTAGGTTTGGCCTCTTGACATAATCACATATCTCTTATAGGCTTTGTTCTTTCTTTCTGAGTCTTCTTTCTGTTTTTTACAGATCAGGTTAATTCCATATTCTGGTCTTCAAGTTCTGAGATACTTTTTTTAGCTAGATTAATTCTGCTGTCCATGCTTGTCATCTTGTTATTTATTTCCTGGTTGAAACTTTTTATTGCCAGAATCTCTGTTACAAGTTCTTTCACTGTTGCATCTTGTCTTTCTTGAGTCTTTTTCACTCTTTCCAACCATTCTCTAATCCCTGTCATATTCTGGGGCCAGTCGTTGGTAACTTCCATTGTTTGGGCACCAAGGTCTAATTTCTCAGGGGTTTTGTCTTTGGTAGACTTGGAATTGCCTGAGGTCTTCCTTTGGCTTTTCCTCATTTGTGACAGATCTCTTGTTTTGTTTTGTTTTGTTTTCTTTAGTTCTATTTTTCAGTGTCAATGGGAGAGGCTTTCCCTTCTGATGTTTGCTCAGTCTTCTATTCTTCCCTGATCCGGGCTCTGGATTTGTTCTATTTTGAAATAGGAAGGTGGATGGGAAGCTTTGCTGTCTCCTGCAGTTTTTGAAATCCGAGTAAAGTGGGGGATGGGGCACTAGGAATCACATGCTACTTGCAAATTAAAATGTTCACTTATTGTGGTATGTGTTCCCTGAGATCCATTCCCCACCACCACTCTATATGACGATACAAATCAGAAACCAACACACACTACAAAACGGTCTGGAATAACAACAAAGCAACACAGAACAAACCACAACACACAAAAAAATTCCAAGAAAACTAAACACACACACATGCCTAGTACAAAGTGAATAGAGAAGAAAGACAAAAAGACAGAAGGGGGGAGAATAAGAAAAAAAAAAAAAAGGATTCAGGTGGAACCCTCACACATATTTTGACACACCCCTTAAACTATAAAAAATGAATATTTAAAAAAATCCAGAAGAACAAAGGAGCAAAAACCAACAACAAAATAAAAAGATGAACACTCAATCATTCACATACACACATAAACAGAGAATGACAAATAATAGAAGAAACAGAAAAAGAAAAAAAAAATGAGGGGAGATGCAGATCAAAGCCTCACATACACATTCATGCACAAAGGAAAAATATTTTTAAAATAGATGAACTAACAAACAGAAAATTTTTAAATTAAAAATAATTGAAAATTTGAAAAAACAAAATAGAACAAAACAAAACAAAAAAACCCTGTTCTCTTGTGGCAGGCTCTGTAATTGTTCCTCTAATCAGATCTTTAATGCTTAGTCACCTTTTGCAGGAGGGGCAGTGGAGGGGGCTGGGGCTGCAATCCTCCCCTCCCACTCTTGTATGGTCAGGGAGATCTCTGGTGAGGATGTACAGGATAGTCTCTTCCCCAGGTATGCACTCTCACGATGTTGGCCCAGCCAGGCCTATCCTGGAATGGGTTCTCCTGTTGCGACTAAGGTCCAGGCTCCGTCTGGGTTTGTCCCTCTCATTCGTGGCCCTGACTGTGTGGGACTGACGTTCAGAGGATTGCTGGGGAGAAGGGGGTTTGGGTCAGCCCCGGCTAACCACTGATCTTTTTGGAGTTCTTACTCATCCTTTTCTGGCCACACCCTTTGTCCCAGGGCTGGATCAGGGTAGGGGAGTGGGGTGCCTGGAACTCAGCACTGGTCAGGTCCCTCTGAAGTTTGTGCTCTCAGGGTATTTCCTCTGGACCGTGATCCAGCCCTGAGTAGCTGATCCGCCATTCACAGAGATCGGACCTCTAGACTCTGTCTGCAGCCCTTTCCAGCACTTTGCTAGGTGCTGAAGTGGTGCGGTAAAGCCTGGAGCAGTCTATCTCCTACTTCAATGGTAAGGCAGTGCCTGGGGTAATAGTTTGTCGGTGCTGCTTAGGCAACAAGTTGGAGTGGAGGGGGGGAGCTGGGCAGGGCAATGCAAATCTCTTCCTGGAAAATGACTGCGGTGGGTGGTTCCTCACCAGGTAAGTATTCCTTTCCGGATTCCCCAATGCTCTCTCTCTAGTAATCAGATCCTGCGCTCCAACGGGTCCAGTATGACAGGTGATGGTGTGTGCCCAGTGCCAGGCGCTGGGAATCAGCTGGATTCAGCAGGCTTTTCTCAGGTGCATTCCCGCAGGCAGCAGACATTTCTGTGTGCAATCTTGCGAGTTGCGCTCTAATTTCAGGGCAGTGGGGGCTTGCAGTCTCTCTCAGAGGGGGGACCCAGGTGCATGCAATTGAGTATCCCCTCAGATGGACTTTCACACTCCCACCAGTGCCTGTCTACTCACGCAGAGAGTCTTTATTGTCACTTGCCTCCACGGAGATTCTTACAGCCCAACTTGTTGGTTGCCATCTTCAACTCTGTGCTCGATATCAATTTATTAGGCTACTTTAGAAAAGTAAAAGGAGAGGACAGGAAGAATAATAGCAAGCAGTGAGGGACAGTTTAGGAAGTGAATGCCAATAAAATAGTGTTGGAAAAAAGTGTTGGAGCTCTTTAAGTGAGAGCGACAATACTTTCTAGAAATGAATGCTTACTGGGATATTTCTATGTTGTTGCTGTTATATAGTAAAGCCCTAAGTTCGACAGGCAAAACAGGTAAACCAGAAAAATTCCACTTTGTGACAAAAAAATTAGCAAAAATATTCTATACTTAGATATTAATAAAACATGATTTTGCTTATAGCTCAATACAAACAAAACACATAGTTTGGCATACAAGTGTTATAAAACTCTCTCTACTCCCCCTGCCGGCCCTCTTTCTTTCTCTCTCATTTACGTTTTGATTTTTTTTTAAAAAAAACTATGAAGGTAGGTATATTAGTTTTTTATTGTTTCTATGACAAATTATCACAAATTTGCTGGCTTAAAAATAGAAAAGTATATTAAAATTTGCTGGGTCAAAAGTTCTCCACAGAAATAGAAAAACAATCCTAAAATTGGTGTGGAGCCACAAAAGACCCCAAATAGCCAAAGCAATCTTAAGCAAAAAGAAAGAAACTAGAGGCATCACACTTCTTGACTTCAAAATATACTACAAAAACAAAGTAGCAGAAACAGCATGGTTCTGGCACAAAAATAATAAGCCACACAGACCAATGAAACAGAATAGAGAACATAAAATAAATTCTTGCACTTACAGTCAACCACAACAAAGGTGCCAAGAACACACAATGGAGAAAGGACAGTCTTTTCAATAAATTATGTTGAGGAAACTGAATATCTATATGCAGAAGAATACAGCTTACCCTATCTCTCACTATACACAAAAATCAACCCAAAATAGATGAAAGATTTACATATGTCCCGAAACAATAAAACTTATAGGAGAAAGCATCAGGGCAACACATCACAACATTTGTTAGGGCACTAATTTTTTTGGATAAGATCCTGAAATCATGAGCAATAAAAGCAAAAATAGACAAACGGGATTATATAAAACTAAAAAGTTTCTGTACAGCAAAGGAAACAATCAAAAGAGTAAAAATATAACCTACAGAATAGGAAAAAATATTTGCAAACTCTGTGCCTGAAAAATGGTTAATATAAAGAATATCTAAGGAACTCAAATGCCTTAATAGCAAACACACACACACACACACACACACACACACACACACACACACAGCTAAATAATCTGATTAAAAATGGACAAAAGGCTAGAATAAAAGAAGAACAAAAGGTCAACAGGTATATGAAAAAATGCCCAATATCACTAATCATCAAAGAAATGTAAATCAAAACTGCAGTGAGCTCTGCCTGGTGACTCAAGCCTATAATCCCAGCACTTTGGGAGGCAGAGGCGAGAAGATTGCCTGAGCCCAGGGGTTCACAACCAGCCTGGGCAACTTGGCAAGACCTCATCTTTATAATAGATCGAAAAATTAGCCAGGCATGGTGGCATATGACTGGTTCCAGCTACTTGGAAGGCTGAGGCAGAAGGATCGCCCGAGCCTGGCAGGTGGAGGCTGCAGTTGCCATGAGCATGCTACTGCACTACAGCCTGGGTGACAGAGTGAGACTCCAACTCCAAAAAACAAAAAAACGAAAACAAAAACAAAAAAACCTCAGTTAGATATCATCTCACTCCTCTTAGAATAGGTATCAAAAAGAAAAAAATATACTGGTGTTAATGTCGAGAAAGGTAAACATTGTTGGTGGAGATATAAATTTGTACATCCATTATGGAAAACAGTATAAAGTTTTCTCAGAAATTAAAAATGGAACTACTGGATGATTTAGCAATCCCACTACATGGTATATATCTGAAGGAAATGGAATCAATATATCAAAGAGATATCTGCATTTCCATGTATATTGCAGCACTATTCACAATAGCCAAGATATAGAATCAACTTAAATATCCACAGATGGATGACTGGACAAAGAAAATGTGTTACACACACACACACACACACACACACACACACACACACACACACACACAATGCAATACCATTCAGCCATAAAAAGAATGAAATTTTGTTATTTGCAGCAATATAAGTGAACCCGGAGGGCATTATGTTAAGTAAAATAAACCTGGAACAGAAAGACGAAAAACATACAATCTCACTCGTATGTGGAGTCCAAAGAAATTAATCTCACAGAAATAGAGAGTAGAGTTGGGTACGGTGGCTCAAGCCTGTAGTCACAGCACTTTGGGAGGCCGAGGTGAGAGGATTGCCTGAATCCACGGATTCGAGACAAGCCTAGGCAAATTGGTGGGACTTCGTCTTTACAATAAGTCAAAAAGTTAGCCAGGTGTGGTGGTGTGCACCTGTGGTTCCAGCAACTTGGAAGGTTGAGGCGGAAGGATCACTTAAACCCAGCAGGTTGAGGCTGCCATGGCCCTGAGTGCCACTGCACTCCAGCCTGGGTGACAGAGTGAGACTCCTACTCAAAGGAAAAAAAAAAGAAAGAAAGAAATAGAGAGTAGAATGGTGGTTACCAGTGGCTGGGGAGGGAGGGAGAGGAATGGGGCCATGGGGAGAGATTGTTCAGTGTGTACTAAGTTACAGTTAGACAGGAGGAATACATTTTGGTATTCTATTCTCTATTGTATAATCAGGTAATTATAGCTCACAATACTATTTCTTTCTTTCTTTCTTTCTTTCTTTCTTCTTTCTTTCTTTCTTTCTTTCTTTCTTTCTTTCTTTCTTTCTTTCCTTCTTCCTTCCTTCCTTCCTTCCTTCCTTCCTTCCTTCCTTCCTTCCTTCCTTCCTTCTTTCTTTCTTTCTTTCTTTCTTTCTTTCTTTCTTTCTTTCTTTCTTTTTCTTTTTTCCTTTTGAGTCAGAGTCTTAAAGTCACCCAAGCTGGAGTGCAGTGGCACGCTCACAGCCACCACAGCCCTGACCTACTGTGCTCAGGCAATCCTTCCACCTCAGCCTTCCAAGTAGCTGGAACTACAGGCACGTGCTATCACACCCGGTGAATTTTTTGATTTATTGTAGAGACTAGGTCTCACCAAGTTGCCCAGGCTGGTCTTGAACCCCTGGACTCAGGCAATCGTCTTGCATCGACCTCCCAAAGTGCTGGGATTTCAGGCTTGAGTCACCACGCCTGGCCACCTGTATATTTCAAAATAGCTAGAAGAGAGGATTTTGAATGTTCTCACCATAAAGAAATGATAAACATATGAGGTGGCAGATAGGTAAATACTCTGTTGTTGTTGTTGTTTTTTACAATGTACACATGTATCAAAACATCACACTGCACCCCATAATTATGTACAATTATTATGTGTCAATAAGAACAAAACTTAAAATTAATTAATCAGAAAGAAGAATTCCTGTAGGAGTTACGCTGAGCTAAAAATCAAGGTGTCAGCAGGATGCATTTCCTTCTGGAAGTTCAGGGGAGAATACATTTCCTTGCCTTTTCCCCCTTCTACAGACTGAATTCCTTGGCTTCTGTATCCCTTGCTCTATCTTCAAAGTCAGCAACTTAGTATCTACCTGACCCTGTTTCCATCAGCACAGTTGTTTCTCTCACAGCCTGGAGAGGTTCTTTCCTTTACTGGGAAAGGCGATGAAACTGGAACCACCTGGATATTCAAAGCTACTTTCCTCATCTCCTGGTAGTTAACCTTAATCCCATCTGAATTCTCCCCTTTTTAATGAAAGGTAATATATTCACAGGTTCTGAGGATTAGGACATAGGTATCTTTAAGGGGGGGGTATTATTATGATGATCTCACTAGGGATAATTAGTGAATTTTTAAAACATTAAGTGAAAACATAACGGTAAAACAGATTAGCTCATCTCTCCTTTAATTTAGTAATCACACTTTCTATCATTAATACTATGATATCAGACATTACATGACTTCTAATGTGATGCACAATGTTGTACACAGCATCACCTATGAAATATTTTTGTTAAAAGTATTTAGCATAAATCTAATTCAGCCTATAGTTTTAACATCCAGTTTTTAGAAAATACAGGTGATAAAGGATCAATTTAAAGGATAACACAAAGAAATGAACAGAGGAATCAAAGATATGTAACACTCTTTCTACAAGACAGCTTGTCTCTTTGCCAAGTCTGTATAATGGAAGAAATAGTAAAAGGGAGTGGGAATTGCTTTAGATTAAATTGCTTGATCAAATCTTTTGGCGACAAGTGGCAATATTTAAATATGGACTGAGAAATAGATGACATTAAGAAGTCTTCTAAATTTCTTAGATATAATGACAGAACTGTTAAAGGTAGGATAATTCTCTCATTTTCTGGAAATGCATGCTAAAATAGTTATGTTGAAATGTACTAATGTTTATAATTTATTTTGTAATGGTTCAGGACAAAGCATATATATAAGACACAAATATGGTAAAATGTTAATGAGGCAGAAGTATGTGGGTGATATTGTACTATTTCTAATCACACACACACACATATATATATATATATAGTGAGGGGAGAGGGTTGGAATCTAACTCTGTCACCCAGGCTAGAGTACAGTGGCATGATCAAGGCTTTCTGTAACATTGACCTCCTAGGCTCAAGTGATCCTCTCATCTCAGCCTTCTGAATAGCTGGGACTACAGGCATGCACCTCTGTGCCCAGCTAACTTTGTTATTTTTTATTTTTATATTATTTTTTATAGAGCTGAGATCTTGCTGATTTGTCCAGGCTGGTCTCAAATTCCTGAACTCAAGCAATCCCCTAACCTCAGCATCCCAAAGTGGTAGGATTACAGGTGTGAGCCACTACACCCAGCCATCTGTATTATTAAATGTTTTCTCTTAGTAAAAATTTTAAAAATCCAATACAAAGCACATATACATATACCATACTCAATTGCATCTTAATCTGTTGACAATAGTTATACAGAAAGAATGTTGTTTGCACTAATTCATTAGAAAATGGAAAAAGTTTAAGGAATAAGTGTTTAAGGATTATGGCTCACTGTGGCCTTAAACTCTTGGACTCAAGCAATTCTGCTTAGCCTCCAGAGTAGCTGGGACTATAGACATGTGCCACCATGCCTGACCTCATGCCTGACTTTTTTAAAAAAAACATATTCTTCTTCTTTTTTGAAGATAGAGAATTTCCAGAATCACACTAATAGAGTTGCTATAACATGATTTCATTTTTTTCTTTAGTTCATTTTTTTCAGTCAGCTTTGGGTACTCACCAAACCTCATTTAACATATATATTGGGCTGGTAGGTGAGCTACCAGTCCCAATTCTTGAGCTAAGTAGAGTATGTCTCGGTTATTTATCATGTGACAAAATTGCCAATATGGGAGACTGACTGGAAGTCAGTAAACCACAGACCATGAATCACTTGAAGGACACTTCTGACCTTCAGCTCAATCAAGAGCATCAGGCATGCAATAAACTACTACTGTTGTGACCTACCTGGTCTCCTTGCTCAAGGGAAGAAGCTGGAAAAACCCTTGTAATGACAGCGAAAAGATACCTGTAGAAGACTCTGTCAGACATCACAGAAGTTGTTAGAGACCCCTGGTGGCAAGATAAAGGAGAAAACAGTTCACCACAACATTTGAGTCTAGTGTGGAAAATTGCATACATGGGGATGGAAGCCATCCTCTAGGAGTCTCCTTTTCCTTCTCTGACCTTTCCATTTCATTCTTTTTTCTCCTGCTCTTTAAAAACATTGTCAGGCCGGGTGCAGTGGCTCGAGCCTATAATCCCAGCACTTTGGGAGACAGAGGCAAGAGGATAGAATGAGCCTATGGGTTCTGTTGGGAGCCAACATCTATAGCTACATGTATGAAGGCCTATAAGGGCCCCTCTGGAGAATTGTCTCTGACACAAGGAGATCAGTACAGCTACAATATTGGCGTATGAATTAAGACCAATGCACATACATAATGATAAAGTTTATACAGTAATATACAAAATTCAACTGTGATTAAAAGAAATTCACAGCAGAATCATTTTTTATTTCTCCCTCTTTTCTTAAACTGTTTTCTCCTTCTCAAGATATTTTTTAGCTGTTATTTCCTGGTAAACTGGTTAGTCAGCCTTTGTTCTTGCTAGAAAGTTTTCCTTTAGGTTAAAGTTAAACATTATAATTGTGATAATAGTTTTGTTATGTTGCCTTAGGTCAAGCAGAGGGTTCCTGGTTTCTGCAAGTGCTGAAACTTTCAGCCCCCCGGTTATCGTCATGGCAACGGTGCAGCTCATTGTCCCAAAGTAGTGTGACAGGTTCCCAGACGCAGGTAGCCTCCACATAACAGGAAATAAGATTTAGGTTATAGGTTAAATTACAGTTATATTAAGTTTTATAAAATATAGAAGTAAGTTTATAGTTTGGATATTAATTAAGGCTAATGATACAGTTTATAAGAGTTCTAGTAGAATAATACATAGTGTTAAGAGTTAGGTAATGAAGTATATAAGGAAGTAAAGTTTAGACACAAAAAAATTCATAGAAGTAGTGTTAAGATTTTAGTTTAAGGATAAGTTTTTAGGTAATTAGTATAGGATTTTAAGACATTGCATATTATAAATCAGTAGGTTATAAGGATAATAAAAATAAGTTCATAGATATAGTGTAAGGTTAAGTAATACTTAATGTGGTGTTTGATTATAACTTAGAAAGTTACAATAATAAGAGTATAGGCGTAAGTTAATAGGATAAATATAAATTGAGTAAGGATAAAAGATTAAAATAAAGTTAAGGTAATAATAAGTTGATAGTTGTAATTGTTAAAAATCATTAGAAGTTATTAATTTTGGATTTAATGTTAATCAGAGTTTAGCTCATTGGATTGATTAGAATTTAGAATTAATCAAGAAGTTTAGAACATAAAGTATAACATGAATGGGTTATGGGAAACATCTTGTGAAACTATTGATTAATTTGTGTATATGTTACATTGTGGACAGCACGTCATGCATCATGGAATTGTAATTGTGTGCATGGAATTTGAAAGTCTTGTGACAATCTTGTGAGGATGTGTACGCCCCCAGCAAGTGATTGTTATACTGCTGGAGGGTATGAAAAATGGTATATAAGTTGGAAGGAGTTTGAATAAAGTTGGCTTCAGTCCTGATCAGACTGTTCCCAGAAGAAATCGCCTCTGAGTGGTCTCTTCTCGCCATCTGGAATCTCCGTTGCGGTCCTAACCCTTCCCTCCGTCAGGGCTGGTCCCTGACAGGGTTCGAGACCAGCCTGGGCAGCATTGCTAGACCTCGTCTCTACAAAAAATTTTTTAAAAATTAGCTGGGCGTGGTGGTAGCTGACTGTGTTTCCAGTTACTTGGAAGGCTGAAGTGGAAGCATCACCTGAGCCCAGCAGGTCAGGGCTGCGGTGGCTGTAAGCGTGCCACTGCACTCCAGCCTGGGAGACAGAGTGAGACTCTGACTCAAACAAACAAACAAGCAAGCAAAATTGTCATTCCTTAAAGGTTTTTACATGCCATTCTTCTCATGTATATGTTTTCACCAAATGATCATATCCGTTCACCAAACCATACTTTCAGCACAGTTTTCTTTGAGGCCCATGTATTTTGAATTCCCTGCTAGATATTCCCATTTAGATAGTTCTTAAACTGAACATGCCCCAGTGAAAACGTATTGCTTGAACTTACGAGTTCTCTATTTCCTATCCAGTGAAATGACGTCACAACACAGCCAAGCTAGAGGGCTTATACTTCAATGAAATGTTTATTGCACACTAACCATGTGCCAGGAACAGGGAGAGGTGCTGGGAGAAGGAAAAGAAAAGCATATATTGTGGCAGAATGAAGAAACAGGTCCTTTAACGTGACAGAGGAATGTATATTCTACTTTGGCAGTTCTGAAAAAAGAAGTGTAACTGAGGCCGAGTTGGAAAGATTCAAGAAGAAAGATTTCTAGAAGAAATTGCTATCAAGCTATGTTTTACAGATAGTTAGAATCTGTCTGTGCTATGAGCTTAATTGTGTCCCTCCCCCAAATTCTTATGTTGAAATTCTAACCTCCAGTAACTCAGAATGTGAATGTATTTGGAGACAGAGTCTTTAAAGAGGGCATCAAGTTAAAATGAGGTCACTAGGGTGAGACTTACTCCCTCACAATGGTTGTCTTACAAGGAAAGGAAATTTGTCCACAGATATGCATAGACGGAAGACAATGTGAAGACATAGGAAGATAGCCATTTACAAACTAAGGAGGGATTCCTCAGAGGAAATCAACCCTGCTGACACTTTGATCTTGGACTTTCAGCCTCCAGAACTATGAGAAAATAAATTTATGCTGATTAAGCCACCTAGTCTCTGATACTTCATTATGGCAGCCTTAGAAAACTAGTATACTGGAGGTGCCAAAAAACTGTATACACATTTTAAGAGATGTTATGTATGTATTACTTTTAGTTCACTGTAATCAGAAGTGTTTGGATGCTGACGATAACCACTTTGAGCATCTCTTGTAATTGCAGAAGTCAAACATAACATGTATTCATCTTTGGTGATTGGTGTATATTGAGTATTACAATTTTAATAGTTTTTTCGTTTCTTAAAATGTGTATACATTTTTTTTGGCACCCTCTGTAGTCTGATTTCTTTTTCAAAATAATGGTGAGATTGTTATAAGCAGAGGAAAGAGAATATGTAAAACAACAACCAAAGATCATTAGTTTATTTGGGGAACTATTAGTAGTCCAGCATGGGGTCAGGATGTGAGGAATTTGGAGCAATGAGTCTAGTCATGAGAAAGAGGCCAGATTACCAGAGGCCTCATGTGCCAAATTTAATAGTAGAAATTTGAGGGGAGTGGTGAAGACACAGAGTTAAAAGAAGCAGTATTGAAGGATATCTCATACATTTCAGTTAATTCCTTCCAATCAAAGTTAACCATTGGTTTGTCGAATCTGGTTTTCCATGTTAATAACTAGCAGTGTTTCATGATTATAATTACCAATTGTCCAAAAGATAGACAAATATTTTTAAGAACTATATTAATTATTTTCTCTCAGAAGATTTTTATCCCCCCGAGCAATCAAAATATTTCTTTACTTAATTTTATGCCAATACTTTTTTTCACTCCCATATTCCAAGCTTTATTGCTTTCTTCTCTGTAGTGTTTATGTTTTAACAATATGAAATTTGTTACAGCAAGTTTGTTGAGATGGTGCTTACATAAGATGGACCTAGCTATAATATTATTACTACCATGTGCTGTATAATGGTGTTTTGGTCAGCAATAAAATACATATGCAATGATGTTCTCCTAAGGTTGTAGTGGAGGTACCCTACACAAGGTGCACCATTTAAAAAATCTTTTATGCCATATTTTAACTGTACCTTTTCTATATTTAGCACACAAGTACTTACCATTGTGTTACAATTGCCTACAGTATTCAGTACAGTAACATGCTGTACAGAATTTTAGCCTAGGAGCAATAAAGCTACACATATACTCATAGTTTAGGTGTGTGGTAGACTGTACCATCTAGGTGTGTATAAGCACACAATATAATGTTCGTACAACAAAATTGCTTAAGACACATTTCTCAAAATGTATTTCCATTTTTTTTTTTTGAGTTGGAGTCTCACTCGGTCGCCCAGACTGGAGTGCAGTGGCCGTTTCCGGCCACCGCAGCCTCGACCTGCTGGGCTCCGGCGATCCTTCCACCTCAGCCTTCCGAGTGGCCGGAATTACAGGCATGCGCTATCACGCCCGGCTGATTTTTTGATTTATTGTAGAGATGAGGTCTTGCTGCCCAGGCGGGTCTCGAACCCGCGGGCTCAGGCAATCCACTCACCTCAGCCTCCCAAAGGCGTGGGATTACAGGCTGAGCCACCGAGCCTGGCTGTATTTCCATTTTTAAGTAACACATTACTGTACTTTTTAAAGTTAATATTGTTATGGTCCGAGTAACCCTTGGGCTGGGAACTGGTAGAAAGAAATTTATTTCTAAGTTCAAATCCAGGGAGCAGAGCTGGACTTGAGGTCTTTCTAAAATGGGTCTGCTCATCCTCTAGGCTTTTACAGTTCACTTTTATAAGTCCATGGTTGTTAGTACCTACACATTAGCCATGTGACCAGCAGAGCATTGTGTAGAACTTGAGTTTCAGCCACATTTATTGATAGTGACATTTTTCTGTCCAGACTCCCTGGTGCCAGGTATCAGAGATATCTCATAGTTTTTATCAGTAGGTCCTGGCAGAAGCATTAATCAAGTTTGCTATTGAGTAAAGGGAGTTTACAAGGCCTAAGACCTCATGCGTTATGCAAACGTCAAACAAATCACAAAACTCATGATTACATTGATACAAAAGTTATACACATCACAAGATTTAGGATTACATTGATACTATATTATTCAAATTTATGACTACTCAGAAAAAGAGAGTAAATGGAGATTTGCGTCTTTCAGTTGATTGAGCATAGTCTACAGGGAAGTCAAGGATCCCCTGAAGCTACTTACTGGAACTGCATAAGAGATAAGGGGAGCCAGGCTCGGTGGCTCAGCCTGTAATCCCAGCACTTTGGGAGGCCGAGGTGAGTGGATTGCTTTAGCCCATGGGTTTGAGACCTGCGCAGGCAACTTGGTGAGGCCTCATCTCGACAATAAGTCAAAAAAATTAGCCGGGCGTGGTAGCGTGTGCCTCTAGTTCTGGCTACTTGGAAAGCTGAGGCAGAAGGATCGCTGGAGCCCAGCAGGTCGAGGCTGCAGTGACCGGGAGCATGCCACTGCACTCCAGCCTGGGTGACACAGTGAGACTCCAACTCAAAAAAAAAAAAAGAGATAAGGGGATTCTCAGGAATGTTCAGAAATGTACAGGAGTATTTTGCCTAGGGACTGTGGCAATACGGACAGACATTAGCAGGTGGTCTCTGTATCGATATCTCTATTTTCAAAGTCTTAATATTTAATATTTATTGTAATGCTTAATGCCGCTTCTTTTTCTTTCTTTCTTTCTTTTTTTTTTTTGAGTTGGTGTCTCACTTTGCTAGAGTGCAAAGACATGCTCACAGCCACCACAGCCTCGACCTGCTGGGCTCAGGTGATCCTTCCACCTTAGCCTTCCCAGTAGCTGGAACTACAGTCATGTGCCACCACACCTGGCTAATTTTTTGATTTATTATAGAGATGAGGTCTCACCAAATTGCTCAGGCTGGTCTTGAACCCATGGACTTGGGCAATCCTTTCACCTTGGCCTACCAAATTGCTGGGTTTATAGGTGTGAGCCACTGCACCCAACCAATGCTTCTTTTTAATTACTGTTCATTCTTCTAAAATTTAATGTATGGATAATTTATTTTTGTTTCCCTTCCTGTTATCTCCCCTATTATCTTTTAATCCTCGACCTGCCTATGAATGGAATAGAATTAATTGTTACACTGCAATAAAATGAGCTATAAGTTCCGAGAAAGTAAGGCTGGAGCTGACTTGTTCATCAGAATGTTCCCAGTGCCTGATACAGTGCAGGACCTATAGTTGAGCATATATTTACTTTGAAGGAAAAATAAAATGTACATAATGTCTATTCGCTCTCAGTGAATTATCTATCAACAAATCTTCATGAGGCAGTTGTTCTTACATTAGAGCAGTACTTCAGTGTCCCCTGGGGAGCTTTTTCAGCACACCTAAGCTAGTCCTACCTCAGGCTTACTGAATCTGGGTTTGAGAGCGGGGGTGATGGAGCCATAGATGCAGGCATATGTATGGTGAAAGAACTTCTAACATGATTTTGATATCAGTTACTAATAAGGGCAGATTGTTATTCCTTTCATCTCAGTTAAATTCCTACTGACCTGAGTCAAAGGATAAAGGAATGTGTTAGGTATTAAGAGAAATTTTTGGAGTGGGAGATTTTGGTTAGACCCCTTAGCATTTTTCAACTGTTTTTGTACCTAAGGCTAGTCTCCACTGAGATCAGAATGCCCTATATTCTTACCTTTTTTTTTTTTTTAGTTGGAGTCTCACTCTGGTGTCCAGGCTGGAGGGCAATGGTATGCTCATGGCCACCGCAGCCTCGAACTGCTAGGCTCAGGCATTCCTTCTGCTTCAGTCTTCCAAGTAGCTGGAACTACAGGCATGTGCACCATGCCCAGCTAATTTTTTTATTTATTGTAGAGACAATATCTCGCCAACTTGCTCAGGCTGGTCTTGAACCCGTGGTCTCAGGCTATATTCTTGTCTTAAAGAGGTAACACTGGAAGGGTGGGAAGTCCACTAACTCAGAATCAAAAGCCTAGGGATTTATTTTTGGGTTTCACAGTTATCAGAACTGAGATCTCAAGACAAGTAATTCTCTGAGCTCTACTGTCCTCACCTATAAAATGGGAATAATGACATCTACTTGAAAATAAAATAAATGTGAGCACGTGGAAGATTAATTGTTCTGATTAACTTTGGTCCTTGAAGGGAACTGTTAGGGTACGGCAGGGTGAGGGTGGAGAGGCGCAGCGAGCCTCGCAGCACTGCCAGGGCTGGCAAGTCAGAGGTGCGCGCTGGCAACCCAGAGATCCGAGTAAATTCAAAGAATTGTAACACACAGAGGTGAGAGAAGAAAAGATTTATTTCAGAAAAGTTCACCCCCCACAGACAGGGAGTAGGTCTACACTCTAGGTGAGTGTGGCCTCGTAGCCCCCCAAAGCCCTGGCTTAAACCCTTTTCTTGGAGATGTTGCACGTGACTGCCAACACCTCTTTATTGACCACCTGTGGATGTCTTGGAGATCCTGTGTCACAGAGACCCATTAATGTCTGCCCACATTATCATAGCCCCTAGAGAAGGGCGTGACAAGGATTCTAACTCTCCTGCACCTTCCCAAACGACATTCCTTAGAGCTAGTGGAGGGTGCACCTCCCCTTATCTCCTATGCATTCCCAGGGGGTAACTTCAGGGGATCCTTGGCTTCTCTGTAGATAGTCCTCTATTTACTGGAAGATCGAATCCCCACCTGCTCTCCCTCTGAACAGTCATAACTTTTTAAATTACAAGTTTCATGACTTTTACAATCCTTGCCCAATGCGTGATGTTTTAGGCCCTGTAAATTCCCTTTACTCTAGGCAAGCTTGATTGCCACTATGAGATACCTCTGATACCTGGAAGTCTGTTTCTGAAAAGACAAAGTCGGTAAAGTTAATTTTACTTAAAGTGTGCATTTTTTCAAAATCATAGCTTCTACTTTCTCATCATTGTGTCAGGGTTTAAGAACAAGATGAAAAATGGCTTCCCACCCTTGGTTTTTCCTTCCAGAAACCATTATCATTTCGACTTTTAAAGCATGTATTTTGCTCTAAAGGCATGAACCAAATGGCTACTTGTAGAAGAAAAGGGGGTGAAGTTTCAAGTAGATGACTTCCTAAGTCAGCTGTTCTCATAACTAAAATGACTGCTACCTGATTTCTCCTCCTATAACTCAAATCAAGAATGCAACTGCAATGGCTTTTGGTGATGACTTTCCTAAAGCCCTCTTTTAAGACATGGCAGGTCTTTCTGCTGTTTTTAAGCTCTTCATGCAGTACTAGCAAGTTGATGATTTCAAACAATTTTTTATCACAAACAACTGAAAGTTCTTAAACTAGTTAGCTCTAAACATGAGGAAATGATAGAGATTACAGGAAATACCAGGGGGGCTTAAGAACAAGAGGTGCTATTGGTCTTCATAAGGGTCTTTTGGGTCAAGAGCTGAAAAGCAACAGAAGCTAAGAAATACCATAAAGCACCAATATCCTGCAGGCATGAAGTGCTTTGCAAGATAATTTTTACTTAAAATAGGGAATATGAGACAGTGAAGGACAGAGAAGATGACCCATAAAAAGCAGGGAGAACAATAAAATCTTCAGTATTTGGCTGTCTAGTTATACACATTAGTATGCTTTAAATTCCCCGTATTCCTATTATCTTAGCCCAATAAATATCTATTTAAGTGTTTTCTTATAACGCTTCCCCTCACAGACACACACATGAGCTTAGGTAAGCTTGGTTAGGGGAAGGACTTGGGGCATCCATAGGAATTCTTTCCTCATGGAGGCCTAAGTCTTCAGATTTCTTCCTTTGTGACATTCAAGGGAAGGTGCTATAACTTAAATGTAGAATTTGTTTCTGTGACTGTCCTGATCTGCTAGTGAAAAAAGACAGTTATGTTTGGCTGGTGTGATGTGAATTCTTACAAAAGGTGAAGAGAAGCATTTCCTATGACTCAATGTAGAATGTAGAAAAAATGTCAGCCTACTGGGACAACTGCTCCAGGACCCCAGTTGGTGATGGGCAATCAGAGAGATGTCACAAGGCAGCTGGTAGTGGCATTTCCCAGAGCCTTAGAAGAATGTGCAGGAAAAAAGGTGCTACTATAAGCTCTTAGAGAGATGTGGGGTAAACATTTGCATAAAAATACATCAGTGAGAAAAGCTGAGCTATAAAGGGGACATCCAACAGCCAGTAAATGTTAAAAGTTTCAACAACAACAAAAAAGAAGAGAGATGGCAAAGAAAATGATCAAAACATAAGAGAAGAAAACATCTCAAATTAGAAGAAGAAAGACACAGGTATCAAGGTAGAAAGAGCACAATTCAAAACAGGATATTAAAAATAAACCTGCTGGGCTCGGTGGCTCAGCCTGTAATCCTGCACTTTGGGAGGCTGCGGTGAGTGGATTGCCTGAGACCGCGGGTTCGAGACCTGCCTGGGCAACTTGGCGAGACCTCATTTCCACAATAAATCAAAAAATCAGCCAGGCGTGGTAGCACATGCCTGTAATTCTGGCTACTCGGAAGGCTGAGGTGGAAGGATCACCGGAGCCCAGCAGGTCGAGGCTGCAGTAACTCCCAGGATTGAACAAAACAAAACAAAACAAAAAACTCAGTGTCAATAGTTTTCTCAAAATATAGTGCTAGGGGGCCTATGTGGTGGCTCATACCTGTAATCCCAGCTCTTAGAGTGAGTTGAGTATGGTGATTAGTTCAAAATGAAACAAATGATTTCAACTCATTAGACTATGACTATATCTTAATCACTAACATGTCTTCCGTTTATATTAACTTACTCCTGGCTTTTACCACATCCCTTCTACGCATATTAATCTACTGATCACATTTTATATTTTCCCTACTATGCTTAAAAGGCATAATACTATCAGTATTTATCACAGGCTCACCCATGATTCTAAACCTTCACTTCCCCCTGGCCAATATAATTCCAATTATTCTTCGAGTATCTGCAGCACGTGAAGCTGCCGTAGGCCTAGCACTACTAGTTATGGTATCCAACTCGTATGGCCTAGATTACGTACAGAACCTAGAACTTCCTACAAAGTTAAAAATTTTTTTTTGTAGGAACCAGAACTTCCTACAAAGTTAAAAATTATTCTACCAATATGTATACTTCTACCAGTAACATGATATTCCCAAAAACCTACCATCTGAATTAACACCACCATGCATAGCTTACCAAGGCGGGAGAATCCCTTGAGCCCAGAAGTTCTAGACTGCAGTGAGCTATGATCACACCACTTACTCCAGCCTAGGTGACAGAGTGAGACTCTGGGAACACCTGGGAAATTCAAATCACTAAAAATGATCTTATTGAGTTCCAATAATAGATGGAAAGAAAAAAAAATCAAGGGACATTTTGTAAAATCTTTGCATCTTATTCTGTAAGAGATTATTTATGCCTGCTTCTCTATAACATGATAGGTGAACTTCCCAGTCCCCATGTAGGACTCTAGTCCCTGGTTCCAGAGAGAGGGAGCAGAGCAGAAAATTACTGTGTCTGTCTGTTCTACTCTGTGTGGGGCTACCTGAAAGACTGACGCAAGGTGCTCCTCTCTGTTTTGCTTAACTTGGATCTTACTTGGAACAGATAAGGAGTGGACATTGCTCAGACACATTGTAAAGAAACAATCTCCAGCTCTCTGGGGCTAAAGATTCTTCCTGAGACATGCAATGGATTTCTTGATGTCTGAAAAGAAAAACAGAAGATAGTTTATTTTGTTTTTGGGAAATCAGGCCATTGAGAAGCACTTATGTATACGAGGGGAATTGGAGAGCCATGCCATGCCGAGTTCATAATTTATACCATGTGTAAGTCATATGCCTGATGACAGGATCTCAGGATATAGCATATCCATTTTGGGACTGTTTTCTTAATCTACAACCAAATCCTCCCAAAGGATGCCAATTACTAATTGGGTGACAAGCAATACTGCCTGAAATAGACAGACCAGTACAAAAAAAGGTTTAAGTATATGTTTTAAAGTGCTTCCCAGGATTTTTGCTACAGCATACATTGAAAATGCTCTTTGTACAGCACTTTAAGGTAAATGGATGAGGTCCTTAGATCTGGAAGTGACCAGCATAGACTATCTGGCTGTCCTAAGTCTGGAGATCCAGAAGACCAAAGCAATAAAGATATCTGTCCCCCTGTTACACATACATGCCACAGCCCATATGACCCAGCTCATTTACCTAGATTTTCTCATTAAGATTATATGGAAATTAAGAGAGGCTTAAAAACAGTAGTGTTAGAACTTCAGGAAGATACCGCTTCACACATTAGAATGAGGAGAATGTAAAATACTGACAATTCCAAGTGTTGGTGAAGATGTGGAAAACTGGAACTCTTGCCTATTGCTCCTTGGAGTGTAAAAGTGGACAACACTTTGGATGAATTTGGCAGTTTCTTAAAGAGTTAAGCATATGTTTACCCCATGTCTCCATTCTCTAGTGGAAACAACTGGGAATTTACCCAAAAGAAATGTCATATATATTCACAGAAAGACTTAAATAAGAATGTTCATAGTATCTTTATTCATAATAGTCAAAAGGTAGAAACAACAAAAGGTTGATCAATAAGAGAATGGGAAAAAATAATCGTGGTATATTCATATAATGGAATACCAGTCAGCAATAAAAATGAAAGAACTACTGATATACGCAGCAACTTTGATAAATCTCAAAAATCTCAAAAACTAAAGAAATTTGACACAAAACAGTAGATCTCAAATAATTCCATTTTTATGAAATTCAGAACAGAAGAACTGAACTATGGTGATAGAAATCATGTCAGTAATTGCTTGGGAGGCAAGGATTTGATTGGGAATGGGATAAGAAAACTTTTGGGTAGATGGAATATTCTATATCCCGATTAAGATATTGTTTAAGTGGATGTACAGATTTGTCTAAAATGCATCAAGCTGTATCCTTAAAAATTGTGCGTTTGATCATATAAAAATTATATCTCAATAAAGGTGATAACATTAAAAATAAATAGCATACAATTCATTATTTTGGTGGTAATTAGGAAAAATAAAACAGAGGTACTTTAAACCAGTTACTTCTGGTGAGTGGAAATAAGGAAATATCAGATGTTTTCTTTTCTCTCTCTCTCTCTCGTTGGAGTCTTACTCCGTCGCCCAGGCTGGAGGACAGTGGCAGGCTCACAGTCACCGCAGCCTCGACCTCCTGGGCTTAGGTGATCCTTCCGCCTCAGTCTTCCAAGTAGCTGGAACTACAGGCACGCACTACCATGCCTGGTTTATTTTTTAATTTATTGTAGAGATGAGGTCTCACCAAGTTGCCCAGGCTGGCCTCGAACCCCTGGGCTCAGGTAATCCTCTCACTTCTGCCTCCTAAAGTGCTGGGATTATAGGCTGAGCCACTGCGCCCGGCCTTTTCGTTTTTTGCATTTAATGGTCAAGACAGGCACAAAGGGTGGGAGTAGGGTGGTGAGGAGGGAAGGCTATGAATACAGAGTTTGGATGCCTGAACCTTATCCATGGCATGATAAAGCTCTTGGAGTTGGACTCAGAGAAAAACATGTGGACATTATTTAAGAGCTAAGAGGCATATTGGTCCAGTACCACCTCAGGCACCACAGAAAGGGACAGTCTGCTCTTCTGGTCAACCTATTCGTTCATTGAGAAGCCCTTATCCTTCTTTTGCATTCAGTCCAGCTGCTGTGGGAGGAAGGTTGTCACACTGCCTGCATTTCAGGATTTCACTTGTTGCACAGGCAATATTCTCTTGATGGGTACTTTGAATCCTCGCACCCTGCATAATTCCATCCTTATTTGGACCTCTTTCTGCTACACCTCAGAATACTGACGAAGGTAGGGGTAAGAAGGTCTCATAGAACTCCTGAAGGTGGATATCTTTGCCTTGTCTATGACATTTTAGCCAGAGTAATTTTGATGATGTGTTATGGTGGTTTGCTAGCTTCCATTTCTAATCAAGAACTAACTTTTTAGAAAGAGGGAAGAGATTTTGCTCAGGTGACAGGAGATTGATGAGAGGAAATGAAGATTGCAGTCTGCTGTTTTTGATGTTGCAGGTGTTTATTGGTTCTATGTAGCATTCTACCTGTTGGTGCCAATTCAGAAAATGAAAGAAAATGCCCAACACAATATCAACACTAATTTTTTGATTGGTTTGAAAAATATTAAAGTTTTTTTTTTTCTTACGGTCAGAGTCTCATTCTTTCGCCCAGGCTGGAGGGTAGTGGCACGCTCATGGCCACCACAACCTTGGCCTGCTGGGCTCAGGCAATTCTTCTGTCTTACCCTTCCAAGTAGCTGGAACCATAGGTGCATGCCACCATGTCCAGCTAATTTTTAAATTTATTGTAGAGATGAGGTCTTGCCAAGCTGCCCGGGCTGGTCTCAAACTCATAGGCTCAGGCTACCTCTTGCTTCCACTTCCCAAAGTTCTGGGATTACAGGCATGAGCCATCATGCCCAGCTAAAAGTTTGTTTTTTAAATTAACAAACTAATTTTCTCTACTAAGTGTAAGCCTGCAACTTGAATACAACCTAATTCCGGTGTTTCTAATGCTCATTCCTCTGAGCTGTAACAACTGAACATTTTGATTGCTCTGTGTGTAGAGTTACCAGTTGAACTTTGCATGAAGACCCTAAAGAAAAAGGCTTTGGGAATTTAACAGCATGGAAGAGTTTTGCTGCCACCTAATGGACAATAGTAATATTTTTCATTATTCAGCAATAAACAATTTCCTTTCACCTCTCTGAACATTCATTCAAAAGCTGTAACAATTATTTTAACAAATATACTTGAATCATAAATTGATGTTCTAATTTCTCTTAATTTTAATATTAATAGTTTATGTGATTTTGTATATGTGTGTTGTAGTGGTGGTAATACAGCAGATATAAGAAAATATGAAAGTAGTTTGACTAAGTTTTAATTAAAGCATCATGATTTGTGTTCTATAATTTTATTTAAGCAAAATTTAATAAAGATTTCAGAGTACAATAGATGTGTAATAAATGTTGAACTTTTTTGCTCAAAGGACTTTAAGAAATTCGAATAATAAACTTATGAGGGAAATGAAGAATTAGTCATACCATGAGGGGTTGTTGGGGAAATCAACAGGCTGAATTTTATATTAAGAAAAGCAGGAAAGATACTGTGTGTGTGTGTGTGTGTGTGTGTGTGTGTGTGTGTGTGTGTGTGAGAGAGAGAGAGAGGCAAATTTGGTCGCTGAGTTAAAAATACTCAAGGTTGCTTTTTTCTGCTTTTATATTTTATTTGTTTAAAACAAAGGCAGGGGCTGGGTGTGGTAGCTCATGTCTATAATCCCAGCACTTTGGGAGGCCAGAGTGAGAGGATTTCCTGAGCCCACGGATTCGAGATCAGCCTGGCCACTTGGCAAGACCTCATCTCTACAATAAATCAAAAAAATAGCCGGGCATGATGGCGCATGCCTGTAGTTCCAGCTACTTGGAAGGCTGAGACTGAAAAATCATCTGAGCCCGGCAGATTGAGGCTGCGGTGATCGTGAGCATGCCACTGCACTCCAGCCTGGGCAACAGAGTGACACTCCAACTCAAAAAAAAAAACCAAAAAACCCCACAAAAATAAAAACAGACAGGGATTTATTTTTGCCTCTTTCTCTCATGGATGAAGAATGCCTGGCACATTTTACGTATTAATATATTAATAACTATTTGTTGGATGAAAAGTATTTATGTGTCTACATATACTCTAGATAAAAGAAAGGAAACAAAATCACTCGTAATCCCATCTAGTCTTTGAAGAGGATTCATAACTATGTAATCTGCATTGCACAAGTCCTCATCTGCCCCTTCAGTAACCTATGAGAGTTGTTAGAAGATTTGGTTGTAAAATCCCTCAACCTTTCTGGAACATTTCTCAGATCCCAAGGATCTTCTGCATTTTCAGTTTCTCTGTGGCTTGTACTCTGGCATTTCTATTCTCCCTCTGGGATTCTGGGGTGTAGTTGCCCCAATATATTACACTTTTTCCCATTGGATTCATGGAAACTGTTGGCCACCCTATTCTTTCCTCCTCCACAAAACCATCACACCTGATTTTCTAAGAATATTATGTGACTTCTTGAGGATGAGGGCCACATTAGGAAGGAATTGCAAGGTTGAAAGGACCATGGTTAACATCTTAGCTTAGAGTTTTTCTTTGTTTTTGAGTTGGAGTCTCACTCTGTCGCCCAGGCTGGAGTGCAGTGGCACACTCACGGTCACCGCAGCCTTGACCTGCTGGGTTCAGGTGATCCTGCTGCCTCAGCTTTCCAAGTAGCTGGAACTACAGGCACATGCCACTATTCCCGACTACTTTTTAAACTTTACTGTAGAGATGAGATCTCACCAAGTTGCCCAGACTGGTGTTGAACCCATGGGCTCAGCAATCCTCTCACCTCGGCTTCCCAAAGTGCTGGGATTATAGGCATGAGCCACCGCACCCTGCCAACTTAAGAGTTTTTCTAACCACATATTAAGGAACCTAACACTTAGAGCTCTCAGGAATGGGATTTCATGGGCAATTTCCACTATACCCTCTAAAGATGACTGGCCCGTCCTTGTCTTAAAACCTCTCCTCTCCAAGTTTGCACATATCCTTCCTTGACACACTCCATTAAAAATTCCACTATCTTTCCTTGGAAAAACTCTACGACTTCCCACAGAAAGGGTGTCACTCCTTGGATCCCTTGAGTCTGATGCTCTGGGCTTTAAGCCTGGTGGGCATTAATGTTTATCTTCAGCCCTCTAAAAGACAGTGAATATAGATCTCCCAATTAGCGCTTCCTATTTAATTCTTTCATGGCAAGAACTGTGGGTCTGCTGGCTATCTCTTTATTAATTGGTATAATCTTTTTTTGTTGTTGTTTTGAGTCAAAGAGTTTCACTCTGTTGCCTAGGTTGGAATGCAGTGGTATGCTCATGGCCTCAACCTGCTGGACTCAGGTGATCCTTCTGCCTCAGCCTTCCAAGTAGTTGGAACTACAGACATGCACAACCACACCTGGCTAATGTTTTGATTTATTGTAGAGACAAGGTCTCGCTGTGTTGCTCAGGCTGATCTCAAACCCCTGAGTTCAGTCAATCCTCTCGCCTCCACCTCCCAAAGTGTTGTGATTACAGGTGTTGAGTCCCCATGCCCGGCTAGGTGACATAACTCAAAGCACCTTTCCCAAAAGCAAATGTCTGGGAGTGGTGACGGGAGGTGAAAATCCCACCTTACTATTCAGATGTGCAATTAAAAAGTAACCTGCTTATTTTCTTTGTTTTGATATCATTTTGCTAACAAAGTCTCATTTTTTTGCTAATGGGGGATTGTGGGAACGGGCGTGAATTTGTCAATTAATTACCTCATGCTTTTCTGTTTTAAAATAGTCACTTTTGTTAAGCTCAGTCTCTACCATACTGTCTTCTTCTTTTTACCAAAACTCACAGCAGGATCAAGGAGGAATATCTGCTTTGCACTTTGTCTCTGTCTGTGACTCCCACAGACCTTGTACTGGGTTCTTTCGGTGTACAACCCACCCTCATGATGTAAGCCACATTAGTCTTTTGATGACACACATCTCTGTAACTTGCAGTTCATTAGCCCATCGTTGATACCTTCTTACTGCTATCACTTCTTTTCCTTTTTTTTTTTTTTTGAGTTGGTGTGTCACTCTGTCACCGAGGCTGGAGTGTAGTGGCATGCTCACGATCACCGCAGCCTCAACCTGCTGGGCTCAGGCAATCCTTCCTCCTCGGCCTTCCAAGTAGCTGGAACCACAGGTATGCACCACCCCTCCCTGCTGATTTTTTGGGTTTATTATAGAGGTGAGTTCTCTCCAAGTTGCCGAGTCTGGTCTCGAAGCCCTGGGTTCAGGCAACCCTCTCACCTCTGTCTTCCAAAATGCTGGGATTACAGGCATGAGTCACACCGCTGCCTGACTTGCTATCATTTCTAATGTGTACTGAGGTGATATAATTATGGTCTGTTGTCTTGGCATTGTCATGATGAGGAGATTGCTTTTGGGGAATTGGTCACCTCTATCATTAAGTCCTGTCTTGAGTATTTCTGGCTTAGTGGACTTTCCCTAGGGTCCATTTGTCACTCCGATTCAATCCGTGATGTGGGAAGTTGACTCCAGATCTCTGTGTTGTAAGTGAAATTTCTACTCATCCAGACCCCTCAGGTAAGCTCATGTCATCTACCTTCTGCCACACGTGGGGAACTCTGTATCACTTCCTATTCCTCAGGAGACAAGGGGAAGATGTGGGGCTACCCAGCTCCCTGAGTCGAGACCTCTTTATCTGCTGTTACCATTCTACTGTTTCCCAGCTGTGACGTGGCGCACCAATGCAGTTGTTCTCAGATTTGTTCTCAACTTATTTGGAGTTTCCATCAAATTTTCTATCAACTACTAGGTCGGCCTCTTTTCAGGTGCTTCTGTCCCCTGGACTTGTCTCATCTGAATTTCTCTCCTTACTCCCTGTCCCTTCTACTTCCCCAATACTCTCCTCCCTAATTGTCCATCCCAAGGGCACAGGTAACTATGAGCTTTGGGATATGATGTGATGTACTGAATCTTCTCTGCCTACACCTTATAGAAAAATTTTCTATTCAGACCTCCAACCTTGATATGCAAAGACCGACTTTGGATTAGAACCTTCTTTATTTTCTCAACAAAGCCTGATTTTCAAGAGTCTCCCCTTGCTGTGAACTAAAGTATTTAAACTTTGAGCTTCAAAGAGAAGCCTCTTTGTTCTAGGCTCTTTCCATTCTCTCTTTTTTCTAGTACAGTGAACATTATGCCTTAGCCTCAGTGGTGAAAGGCATGGCCTTCAAGGGAAGGAAAAAGTTGGATTAATACAAGTAAAAATACAATGTGAGGTATTTCAAAATGTTTTCATTTTCAAAAGTTTCTCTCTTTCTTTCTTACGGCACAGTATAAATCATATTGAGGAAGGATATAGTCCACATTAGCAAGGTCTGGGATGCCCTTGATGTAACAGGTCTCTACTGAAATACTGAGAAGAGGGCAAAGTGGTAGAAGAAGAACACCTATTAGCAGTTACTGTTACTGCTGTTAAATGGGAAATAACAAGGATTGGATTTCATTGTTTGGGTATGGAACATGTTCAGAATGAAGCTGAGGGTGGGAGATAGGTATGGGGGTGTGCAGCTCATTCTTCTTGCTCCTGCTATAATCATAGAACACATACAAATTTGAATTAAGATGTAAATACAATTAGTAATAATATACTGTTATCAATAACAATTTTTATTTGCATAGAACCTGACACAATATTTTCCTTTCTCCATTTTGTATAGAAACTGTAAAACCATCTGAGCTAGGAATTAAAAGTCCTATTTCATGGATGAGAAACACAGGGACTGTTAAGTGATTTACTCACATATGTAGCTAACTAATGGTTTTAATCCATATACTATTGTGATGTTGTTTAAGTCAGACCATAATACCTAATACCCCCCTAATACAAGACATGGCTAATAATAATAATGGCCTCATTTCTTTTCTGTAGGACAACCTTTCCCCCTTTTGAAATCTTGATTGTGTGTTTCCATTTTCTCTGGTTGTCAGATCTATTAAAGTTTTGATTAGAAAAAAAGGAGTAGAAAAGCTTCAAGGCAACAAAAGAAATAATCAACAGAATGAACAGAAAACCAACTGAATTACAAATTACAAATTGAAAATTAGACCTCAGACAAAGGACTAATATACAGAATCTACAAGGAACTCAAACAACTCAATATGAACAAAACAAATAACCCCATCCAAAGGTGGAGAAAGGACGTGAGTAGACACTTCTCCAAAGAAGATACATAAGTCAGCAAACATATGAAAAAATGCTCAGTATCACTAATCATCAATCATCAGATAAATGTAAATTAAAACCTCAGTGAGATATCACCTCACATCAGTCAGAATGACTATTATTAGGAAGTCAAAGAACAGCAGATGTTGGTGCAGTTGTGGAGAAAAGGGAACACATTCACTGTTGGTAGGATTGTAAATTAGTTAAAATGCTATGGAAAACAGTATGGAGACTTCCTGAAGGACTAAACATTGAATTACTATTTGACCCAGCAATCCCACTACTAGGAATCTACTCAAAGGAAAATAAACCACTATATAAAAAGGATACTTGTATGCATATGTTCACTTCAGCACCATTCACAAAGGCAAAACCATGGAACCAACCTAAATGTCCACTAACAATTGGCTGGATAAATAAAATGTGCTATATGGACCATGGAATACTATGCAGTCATAAAAAAGAATGAACTCATGTCCTTTGCAGCAATGTGGATGGACCTGGAACTAACTCAGAAACAGAAAACAAAACACTGCATGTTTTCACTCATATGTGGGAGGTAAATGACCACAAAGATGGAAATAATAAACACTGAGGACACCAAAAAGGGGGGAGACAAGTAGGGAGACCATGGTTCAGAAATTACCTATTGGGTAAAATATTTGCTCTCTGGGGAGTGGGCCACCTGAGACTCAATCCGCACCACAAAAAAAAGAAAAAAGAAAAGAAAAGCTGCAAAGGAGAGGATATTCGAAGAGGGTTGAAGGGTCACCATAAGGGGAAGAAGAAGAGTAGGATTGTGTATAGCCAGGAAGCTGAGTCCAGTAGTCCTATTTTGAAGGCATTTTAGCTTTACTTAGAGGCATCTCTTTTGATTTTGACCATCTGCTAGACCAAGTCGAATAGAATCTTAGATTTACAGAGTTGGCAGTAGAATTGCAGAGGTCAGATTATTCAGTGCAGAAATTCATAGCACCTGGTAGTGTGATGATAAATATTTACCCACCAGGTCTCCAGGGAGAACAAAAGACCCTTGTTCTCGGTGTTTGCTGATTTCATTGGTGTATCTACTCCTATGATGGCTAATTTTAACATGCTGAAATAATGTCAGTGAGCATGAGTTTGGAAGAGATACTAACAATTGTCTCTTGTAAGCTGGTATGAGCCAGCTTTAACAAACCCTGATGGGGTGATAGAAACTCTAAGATGCTACCCAGTCTTATTTCTGAACAGGTCTAGTGACCAACACTACCATTCCACTATTTGACAATTCTAATGATTATACTTCTTTTCCTGTCTTGCTTCTAATATTACTTTTGCTCTACTTTGATTCACTGGACTTAGTTCTCCTTATTTATTATCATCTTAAGCCTTTCCTTCTTCAAAATGTGCATTCTTTTCTCACTAAGTCAATACATATGTGACATTTCTCAGAGGCCAATTCATCCTGGTAACCTTGCATTGGTGATATTTTTCATTCTTAATATTCCTTTACAAATGTGATGTTTATAACTGACCACATAACACCATTTAGTAGCGAACTTCTTTTAGATGGATATATTTGTAATGTAGACTGAATCTATATTGTTTTCATTTTCTCTCTTTTTAATTGATACATCATATTTTACATACTTATGAGTTACATGTATTTGTTATATGCATAGAATGTGTAATGTGTAATGATCATGTACACAATGATCAAGGGTGTTTGGGAGTATCCATCACCTTGAGTATTTATCATTTTTATCTGCTGAAAACATTTTAAGTTCTTTCTTCTAGCTACTTAATCAAGTAACTAATTTTTAGCAGTCACATGATTTCATATTGGTTAATATTGTGCATATGATCAACTACCAAAAATCCCCTTGGTCTTTTTCATGAGGATGGCTTTTTCTTCACATTTTCCCTATCCTATGCAGCCAATTTATAGTATGTTAGCACTAAATGATCCATTTACAGATCATCTAGTCCAACCTCCTCATTTTAAAAATGAGGGAACTAGAAATATTACTGTTAATTTAAGGAAGATTATACAGTCAGATCTGCTTCAGGTTTTATGATTCGTAATCTGTACTTACTTCCCTATGTTCTATTATTTCTTCTTGCTCTTAAAACACCATGTGATAAGAAGTGTACATTTTGACCAGGCGCAGTGGCTCACACCTGTAATCCTAGCACTTTGGGAGGCAGGGGTGAGGATTTCCTGAGCCCAGAGATTCAAGATCAGCCTGGGCAACGTGGCGAGACCTCACTTCTATAATAAATAAAAAATTAGCTGAGTGTGGTTGTGCATGCCTGTGGTTCCAGCAGCTTGGAAGGTTGAGGTAGAGCCCAGCTGGTTGAGGCTATGGTGGCTGTGAACATGCCACTGCACTACAGCCTGGGTGACAAAGTAAGACTCCAACTCAGAAAAAGAAAAAGAAGGTTCTAGGTGGATGTGTATTTTAGAGGGCACTATTTGACCTATTATAGGTCACATTCATGGAATTGTGGGTAGAGTAAGAAGATAAATAAGAAAGGGAAGCTCTTACTAGCTCTAGACTAGAAGGGATAAAGAGAAAATTGTGTCCCATAATCCCAGTGAGAGCTGCATCACTGGAAGAGAAATTCTAGCTGGGGGGAGATGCCAGGTAGAGAGCAGTAAAGAAATACTCTGACCACTTTCTCCTTTCAGCCTCTGATCTGATTCTCATTAGCCAAATCCAACCAGAGGCCAAGTGTATTAGTTTCCTATTACTTCTGTAACAAATGTCCATGAACTTTGGTGACTTAAAACAACAAATTCATTATTTTACAATTCTGTAGTTTAGAAGTCCTACAGAAGTCTCCCAGGCCTGAAATAAAAGGGTCAGGAGGAGTGTGTTCTATTCTGGAGGCTCTATGGGAGAATTCATTTCTTTGCCTTTTCCAGTTTCTATACGGGATCCACATTCTCATCCTGTAGCCCCCTCCTTCATCTTCAAAGCCAGCAATGGCAAATTGAGTCCTCACATAGCATCATTGACCGCTCCTGCCATGTAAGGTAACATATTCACAAGTTCCAGGGATTAGGATATGGACGTCTTTGAAAGTGACATTAGTCTGCTTATCACATCAGCTTACAGTCTACAAGATTCAGTCTCCTGGGCAGGGCCGCCTCCAGGGTATGTGGGGATTAAGCGTATACAGTTAGGAGCCTCTCTATGAGAAAAATATTTCAAAATTGCATCAGGTACAGAGTTTGGAGGGGCAACACTTAAATGAGCTGAAGCTTCATTCACTCCGTGGTACATCAGCTTCTGTTCCTGGGCACAGAGTGGAGCAAAGGAGGGCAGAGAATGACATGGAATGTGGGGTGGGCAAATGGGCAAGAACTAGAACAGCATGCCTTATGACTTCCCTCAGTGAGCTGGTTACAAGGTTGGCTTGTTGGAGTCTACTGGATTTCACCAATGCCTGTCCCTCAGGGCAATACCAGTCTTCAAGCTTAAATCTGCTGAGACTTGATCATCTGATTCACAAGGATAGCATGAGAGATGGCCAACAGCTTAGTGAAGTGAATTTACAGCATACCTTCATAGAGCCTGGGCAATCTTTACCCATTGTTTCCTCTTACTGCACTTAGGCAAATGTATAGTCATGTTATTGGGCTCGGTGCATTCCCACCCAGTATTATTCCTCAGACTTTGAAGGTATTTTGGAATGTTGGCACCTTTCCCTCCAGTCTTCCTCTCAGTTGGCTTGAACAAGTTGTCCAATCACTAATTCAGAGAAGGTACAACTGAGCCTTAGGGTTTATGATTAGAAGTTCAACGTGTGATATGTAGCCTATGGAAATTCCACCTAGCCACAGTCAATTCAGTTCTGAGTTTGCTTCTTTCTTGTGACTGTCACAACAGTGTATATGTCACAGAGTGTATATTTGATACAAAATTTTCCTTCTAGACCCCTAAATTCTAGGACTTTACAGTGCAGTCATATGAGAGTGAGTCAGCAGTTTAATTCCAATATCTGCCCTACCACCCAGGGACTTTCTAACAAGAACTAAGACTGTTATTACATTTTTATTATGCAAGTTGTGTAAAGAGGAACTATATCAGCAAGAATAGAGAAGTGAAGAATGCCAATTGCTTATGTCTTAATAGTTTTTTGAAAAGAGTAAACTCCACTATAGATTTTACTTTATGAAAATAGATCTATTTCCTGAAGAAGGTTTTGTTTTGAGAGTGTTTGCTTTATTTGTTCTAGTCCGTATGTTAGATGAATTCCCCTATTTCCATAACTGTACCAACCTTCTAAATAGGAATTATACTGAAAACAGAAAAAAAAGAGAATTAGTTGTACTGATGGAATAAAGTTAGCATTTACAACCTAATGATGGACATTTTGGCTAAAGTCATTCTAGTCTCAAAAAGGTTAATTGGATGAACAAGTCACAAATAAGCATCATGAACTTAGATACAGATCATTTCTAAGTTCACAGAGTGAGTTCTATTCCTCATAATCTATTAGCCAAGATCCTCATTTGGTATTAATGCCTTAAAAAGTAAAATTTCTAATTCTATGTGGTAAAAATTTCTTAGATTTTTTTTCCAGATACTTAAATAAAATATAAAATGAAAATGGTTGGCATGGAGTGAAAATCAAAGGACACTAAGGGAAGGAGGGACTTAAAAGTAGTAATGATTTCAAGTGCTGGCACCCTTCAGGAGTTCACTGTCAAATAGTCTGTGGAACTCATCTTCATTCAACAGCAGTGCTAACACAAAATGCTACTTCAATATGTACCATGCAAATCTTGAATACTGAAAGATCTCAACTGGGCTTCCAGTTCTGTGACTTACTGGCTGTGTGATTTTGGGCAAGATGCTTAAATACTTCAAACCTCTATCATCTAAGTATTAAAATGGGAATCACAATACGTGCCCTGAAGTACTACATATTAGGGGTGATTTGTATAAAATGTCTATCACTACCTCAAGCAATTGTGGTGCAGCATGACTAATATTACTGCAGTGCATAAAAATGTATAGTTACTTGTTACTCTTTTCTTGTATATTTACTTCAAAATAAGAATCAGAATTTAAAATAACCTCTAGCCGGGGAATCGTTTGTTAATGGGAATAATGATTTTGGGTGAAATAGCATACAAATTTCTCAATCTTTCTTAGTCAAAGGGGTTTTCCTTTGAGCATATGGTCTGCAGATGTTTATTGAAATATGTCTCCTCATTAGTGTGATCAATGGAGAGTTCATTTATAGCTAAGTTTTTTACGGTATTGTCTTATAATTCTTGGTCCTTGAGCTCTGGCCCACTGATAATTTTAAAAGTAATAGGAGAAGGAATAAAATGATTTCCAGTAATATTTGTGTAAATACAAAGAATATAAATGCTTAAGGAAAATAAGTATGTGAACATGGAGTCTTTACAGTAAATGATAGCAAGGAAAGTCACTCACTGATTTTCCAGATTTTCTGAATGAGTTAAAAATGTCACAAAACTTTGCTTTAGTTTTTTATCTACAAATGGGGGAAAAACCCAATAAATATCTTCGCCTCAAGTCTCACATCTGTGATGCTTTGTCAAGTTCCTGTGGAAGAGTTTTCTAGATGTCCACCAAGATCTATTTTCCCCTTCTTTTAAGAGGAAATCCTGAGTTCTGTGGCTGCTTAGCTAGGCATTATGTTTCCCAGTTTCCCTTATAGACTCAGTTCTGATCTATGGGAGAGAAAGTTATGTGTCCTAGAAGGTGATGAAACTGGGACAGCCACAGTGACCCAGATGGAAGCCCCCTGCTGAGGACGGCAGATTCTCTCACCACACCTGGGACCACTTATCTCTGTACAATTCAATGAGCACAAAATATATTGCTACCTTGTTTAAACCACTGTATTTGGGGTCTCTTTTAGAAGCTCAGCCTGTGCCCTACTAATTCAACCCCTCAGCACTAACCTAGAGAAAAGGTAGGTAGTTTCCAGATAAATTGACCACATTTGTGGGCTCTTTATTCCCTCAAGTGTACAATCCTGATATCTGGTGGTGACAAGTCAGAAACATCAGAGACCTTTAGAAATTCCAGAAATCTCTATTGAGCTGCTGGTTTATGAATCTGAGTTGTGCCAACATTAATAGGCTCAGAAGTTGTCAAGCTGGTTTTGCTGGCATTGAACACTGGGCTGTATTTTAAGGGGTCACTTTTTGATTGACTCAAATTTAATTGAAATTTAGGAAAATGACTTCTGTGGAGTTTGGGATTTGTAAACCCAGGCACTGGTCATTTTGCTGATCATATGTAACAAGGGAAAATTTTGTTGCAACGATAGAAACTAACAATTATTTGCAAGATATGTCACAGCAATCCTATGTCTTACAGGATGTTTTCTTTCTTTCTTTTCTTTTTTCTTTTTTTTTTGATTCAGAATCTTACTCTGCTGCCCAGGCTGGAGTGCTGGAGTACAGTGGCACAATGATGGCACATTGCAGTCTCAACCTCCTGGACTCAGGTGATCCTCCTGCCTCAGCTTCTCAAGTAGCTGGAACTACAGGCATGTATGCCACCATGCCCGGCATTTTGCAAAATATTTTTTGACTTTTTTTGTAGAGATGTGGTCTTTCTATGTTGCCTAGGCTAGTTTCGAACTCTTGGGCTTAAATGATTTTCCTGCCTTAGCCTCCCCAAATGCTGGAATTTTACACGAGACACTGCGCCCAACCTGTTCTTTCTAAAAATACTCTTCTGCAGCCTCCATAAATAGGTCCACAGATTTTATTTTTGTTTGTTTTGCTACATATGTTGCCTCCATGTTTTTTTTCTTTATCTAGATTGTTTTGATTCCTAATCTTTCCTATTGAGGGACACTTTTTGAAAATAATTTTTAGCAAGTAAAATCTCTCCTCCTTTTCCTACCCTCTTCTTTTTCCTCCTCTTCTTCTCTCCTTCCCCTTTTCCTACACAAACTGCTTTTGTGCATCTATGAAAGCAAAGTACACTTTCCCCCATTCCATATCACAATGCTATTCCTGACTATAGCTATATGTATACATTCCTGCATATGCAGACAGGTTCCTTGGCTCTCCAGTTGGATTCTTGCCAATAGTAGCATAGGACAGTCCTGTGAAAGGCTGTAGTATGAAACCTGGCTTGAATATCTATCTGTCTGTCTGTCTATCTATCTGTCTGTCTGTCTGTCTGTCTATCTATCTATCTATCTATCTATCTATCTATCCATCCATCCATCTGTATATATACATAGATATACGCACACATCATCAAGGTAGTTGGAACCAATGTTCTCACCTGGACTATTTCTTTCTTTTTTTATTTATATTTTACTGGGACTATTTCAATAGCCTTCCTACTTATCATCCTGCTTCCACAATTGCATTCTCCTCCCCATTCTATTTTTTACAAAGTGGACTGAGGAATCCTTTGGAAATGTAAGTTGAATCATGTTCCTCCTCTGCTCAAAACCTTCTAATGCTTTCTAACTCACTAAGAATAAATTTTATTGCCCTCATCATGGCCTACAAGTGATATGGTTCCTCCTTTCTTTCTCTAATCTCATCCCTTATATAATTTCTCTTCCTCAAGTTGCCTCAATCTAGATGGTTTACATGTTATTCTTTGAGCACAAAAACACTCTTACCTCCGTGCCCTTGCACATGTTCTGCCCACTGCCTGGAATGCTATTCCCTCAAGTATCTATATGGTTTACATTTCTTTTTTTAATTTTCTGCTCAAGTGTCAAATGTGTGCCACCATGCCTGGTACTTTGCAAAATAGTTTTTTTGGGTTTTTTTTAGAGATGAGGTCTTGCTATGTTGACTATGGGCTGGACTTGCACTCCTGGGCTCAAGTGATTTTCCTGCCTTGGCCTCCCCAAATGCTGGAATCATATGCATGAGCCACTGTGCCCGACCTGTTCTTTCTAAAAAACTCTTCTGATGTCTCCATAAATAGGAGAACATCTATCAAATTCACTCTTTTCTCCTCCCCTTCCACAATTAGCCTTTGCTTATCACTAACTGTTTCCCTCCATGATAGCAGAGAATTTGTTTAATTTTTTTACTGATCCATTTCTCCAGTGCCTAGAACAGTGCTGGAATGGTAACTGATTAATAAGTATGTAACACATTAAAAATAAACACTCACTGGGCACGGTGGCTCACACCTGTAATCCCAGCATTTTGGGAGGCAGAGGCGAGAGGACTGCCTGAGCCCATGGGTTTGAGACCAGCTGGGCAACTTGGTGAGACCTCATCTCTACAATTACTTGGCAGGCTGAGGTGAAAGGAACACCTGAGCTCAGCAGGTCGAGGCTGTCATGGCCGTGAGCATGCCACTACATTCCAGCCTGAGTGAGACCCTGACTCAAATAAATAAATAAATAAACAAACACACACTCTGCTAGCAAAATACTTCATAAAGAACATGTCCTCAAATATCTGTGGGGGTCTGGTTCCAGGATCCTCTAAATCATTGCTGGATTACTTGGTATACCTAATGGAATATATATGCTATGTAAATAGTTGTTACGCTGTATTGGTTTTTATTTGATTATTATTATTACTTTTGAGTTGGAGTCTCACTCTGTCACCCAGATTGGAGTGCAGCGGCATGCTCCTGGCCACTGCAGCCTCGATCTGCTGGGCTCCAGCCAACCTCCTCAGCCTTCCAAGTAGCTGGAACTACAGGTGCACACTGCCACGTCCGGCTAATTTTTGATTTTATTGTAGAGACGAGGTCTCGCCAAGTTGCCCGGGTGGATCTTGAACCCATGGGCTCAGGCAATTCACTTGTCGCAGGCTCCCAAAGTACTGGGATTACAAGCTGATCTACTGAGCTTGGCCTATTTGTATTATTTTTATTGTATTTTTATTTTTATTGCTTTTTTTTACCAAATATTTTTAATCCGCATTTTTTTTGAATCCACAAGTGCAAAAGTTATGGTAAGGAGGTCTGACTGTGTTTTATAAACCAGAGTTAGATGTTAGTTAAGCCTTAAGTAATTGTATTAGAATTTTCCATTACTTATTAAACATCAATTTGGTACCTATTGTATTATAATATACTTTACTAGACAACTGGGAATTTAGGTAAGAATAAACTATTTCTATCCTCTGGTAATGGCAGCAAATAAAAATGTATTTGATATTCAACTCTGGTATACAGATAGAGGAGTGATTTTCCCAATTTTGCAGATGTGAAACTTAGTATAGAGTGCTTAAATGACTTGTTAATTGACTTACTTTGGACAATAGTCAGATCAACTAGCCTTGTCCTCATTCCATTCTATCACATGGCTATTCCACATATCTACTCTAGAGAGAAGAGAACCATATATTACATATGGGTAAGCAAAGGATGTTGTTCTTCTAGATTTTGGTATTAAATGGACCCTACTTTTGAAAATAGAGTAATTATAATCTCATCCCTTGAGCCAGTCAGAATTGGCTAGGTCATAGTACATAACCCCCAGTGGCTTTAGTAAAATAGTTTGTTTTTCATTTATGCTACATGTTCAACATAACTTATAGGGAATCTTTGTTCATTGGAGTCACCTGGGGCCAAGGTTGATAGAAGCTCCGTTTGAACACCTTTGGTGATCACCAAGGCAGCTGCAAAGGAGGACTGTAGAGTCAATGTTTTAACCCTCCCACTTCACTGACCAGAACTATTTTCATGGCAACTCCTAACTTCCAATGAACTGCAAGAAGAGGAGAATGGAATATGGGTGAAAACAACTGACACTGGTAATGACTGTTACCTCTACTCAGTGACAAATATGCACACATGCACATACACACATGTGCATATGTTACCTTTTCTCTTCCTTCCTTCCTTCCTTCCTTCCTTCCTTCCTCTCTTTCTCTCTCTCTTCCTCCCTCCCTCCCTCCCTCCTCACTTCTGTCTTTTTCTTTCTTTCATGTATCTCACCCTCTCTCTCTTTCCTTCTTTCTTTTTTTTCCCTAGGACGATAACCTACTTTTCCTACAGGATCCTTTGACTGTGGTAAGTCCAGTGTTTCCCACTTGGTTTTACTTGCTGATTTCTCCAGAAGAGGTTTGTAAAATCCAGGGAAACTGAAGCCAGATTATGATGAATGAGGGATGAATTTCCTTCTCCTGGGAGCTCTCACCTAACAGTGGTAAGGTGGTCTTTTTTTTAGATGATATTGAATTTATTTATTTATTTATTTAATTTAAAAGATATTGGGTATAATTCAGGGTTAGGTACATATGTGGTTATCATACAGGTAAAGTTTGGGCCTGTCTTTGGTCCCCACTTTGCCTGGTTTGAGATTGGGTACCCTTATTGATGTTGTGTGCACCACCCACCTGGCAGTGCCTCACTACTGCCGATCCCTTTCTTTTTTTTTTAATTTGAAGATGTGGGGTACAATTCAGGGTTAGGTATATAAGTGATCATCATGCAGGTAAAGTTTGGGCCTCCCTTTGGTCCCCACTTTGCCCAGTTTGAAATCAGGTACCCTTTTTGATGTTATGTGCCTCCTGCTATCCCCCCACCCCTGGCAGTTTTTGGCTACCGCCAATCTCTTTCTTATAGTATTATGGTAAATCAGGGTCCACTTATAAGTGAGTACAAGTGGAACTCAGATTTTAGTTTCTGTGATAGATCACTGAATATTATAGACTATAAATCCATCCAAGTTGCTGCGAAGTCCATAATTTTGTTTTTCTTTATGGCTGTGTAATATTCCATTGCATATGTGTACCACATATTCTTTATCCAGTTCACTTTTGATGAGCATCACGGTTGGCTCTATGTTTTTGCTTTTGTGAATAATGCTGCAGTAAACATGCATGTGCAGGCATCTTTCTCATAGAATGATTTGAGTTCCTCTGGGTGTATTCCCAGAAGGGGGACTGCTGGGTCATATGAAAGGTTGATTTTTAGATTTTTTTTTTTTTTTTTAGGAATCGCCACACTGTTTTCCACAGAAGTTGCACTAATTTACACCCCCACCAACAATGTAGAAGCGTTCCTTTTTCTCCACATCCTCGCCAGCATCTGTTGTTTTATGAGTTATGAATGATGGCCATCTATACTGGGGTTAGGTGGTATCTTAGTGTGGGTTTGATTTGCATTTCTTTGATGATTAGTGAGGCTAAGCATTTTTTCATGTATCTGTTGGCTGCTCGTATTACATTTTTAAGATGGTGTTTGCTACTCAGTTTCATATTGATTACCTCTAACTTTTATTTGTATATAGCTATGTGTTGATATAATAATAAGGTATTTTACAGAGGGGGGGAAGAAAAGAATCGAGGTGGTCTTTGTAACTGCAAGTTGTCCAAATCATGCTCTGTTAATTATTACTCATTCTCTTTAACATTATAGTCAGGGATATGAGAAATGAATATAATGTCAAAAGAGGAACTAAATCATGGTTTATAAAGCTTGTCATCAGAAGTAGAAAAAGTTGAGATGTAGGAGCAAACAGAAAGATAATGCTTACAGAACATAAGAAGCAAATGGAAAGATTGACTCTCACGGATTATATTCCTGAACCACTGCTAAAGGTAACTTTTTCTCTTAATTATTTGATTAGAATGATAATAAATTACTCTTATTAAGGGCTTTAAAATCATATAACTACAAGTTTCAACTTAGTTTTAAATGTTTAAGTATTAACTTTTAACTTATACTCTGTAAAATAACCTTTTAAACTTGTGTTTTGTTAGAGAGATGAGTGATGGAAGATAGAGTAATATTTCTTACATTATATGTAATAATTATATATTCAGAGACAAATATATTGCATGAGATAAAAGAAATACAGTCATGACAATTTTCTACAAACTTTGGTTAAATTAGAAAACACTTTTGCAGAGTCAAAAGGGAATAATATTTTCAAGTGTTACGTATCAGTTACTTAATTCCTCATTTACTTTCCCTTCTATTAAATTAAACACTAAAGCATTATAATAAAATATTACCAATAATAAATAAATGCTAGCATTAAACATCTTATCTATCTCTAACTTTCTGAGCAAATTAAAGTTAAAAGTTAATAATATTTAAACATTTAAAACTAGGTTGAAATTTGTAGTTATATGATTTTAAAATGTATAGTGTTGATAAAGATATTTACTTCATAAGCTTAAACTTCCGAAAGCTATACTTTATTAAAGTCAGGCATAAATAAATTTGAATTTCACAATTTAGTAAAAGTGAGGTATTTATTTCTCATTATTTACAAAACTTGGAACTTACTGCTTATTTCTTTTATCATGTTGAATCTTATTTCAGATGACTTTTGAATAAAGAGAAGTTACTTAAAAATAAAATCATTTAAAGAAATGAGTCACTTGAATTCTATATGAACAGTATAAAACAAGTTATTCAAATTCACATTTGTAAGATTGAGCTTCATTATTGTTTGAAGGATAAAAATTATATAATAAGTAAATTAATATAACATTTTATAGTCTTTTAAGGACAAAAGTGAACAAATTTTTGATGATAACTTTTTGCTAATTCAGGTTTTTAATATGAGCAAATACCAAAAATAAAAGCAAGTACAATAAGTAAATACTGTCTTCAATTATACAATATTAATGGGGATTTGTAAACTACTATAAGATAGAATTTATGTTATTATAGTAGGAAGTAATATTATATTTCAATAGTAGTATACTATCGTAAAATAAGTTTAAAAATTCAGCTTTTTATCCATTATCTTTTCCTATAAGCAAGGAGAGTATAAAAGAACTTCTTAAATATTTTTATACCTCAAAACTTAAAAGAAATTTTTTTGGATATCATTACAATTTTCATTAGCATACTTTTTTTGGGAATTGTGTCAGAAGTTTTAAAAAATAGAAAATAAATTGCTTAGTGAGCATAATTAAGATGTGAGCTTGTTAAACTCCGCTAGAGATATATTTAGTTGCTTCAATTACATGAAGCTGACAAGAAGAGGGAATGCATGCTTCAGAGGTTTGCATAGTTTTTCACATAACTAAATAATTTGGTTTACTCAGTTTAGGTATTTCTTTTCTTGTCCATAATGCTTATTTAAAGCTACAGAATGTTTCAGCTGATATGACTTATTGAAGATGAGGGAAAAATATATAATTACTATAAAAGACTGTATAAACTGGAAAATGGGCCAGAAACATCTTTCGTAGCATTATATTGAAGACGTTTAAGTGGCAAATATAGAATTGGATTTTAGAAATATTTTTCTGTTGGTTTCTTTATTACCTTTACCTGATCAAAGACTTTTTTTTCTTTTTGTATTTGTAGTCAAATCTGTGAGGTTCAAATGGCACTATTGTTATATCTCAGAAGAATGTTATAAGATATACAAGGGGAAAATAGTAATGAGTATGAACCGCACAGAATACTAGAAAGATAAATTTGAATGTAGAAAATGGAGAAGGATTTTCAATATATGAAGAAAAACATAAGATAATGGAATAGTGAAATGATTTAAGTGACTGTATAATAAATTGGCGAACTGCTCTGAGTGGCCTAATTTCTACTAGAGAATAGGCTTTAAAAATCTTTAAAAATAATTTCCAAAATGTGATAGGCTTTCAAAAACAAAAGTTTAGGTATTTCCCCAGTGCTTAGGGAAAGCTCAGACTTAGCTATTTCATTTTAATTCTGAGGTATTATTTTCCTAATTGTACAAATGGGGCAATGGTAGCTCGGATAAGAACGAATTGGGTGTGTCCACATGAATACTAAATAGTGGACATAAAATTTAAATATAGGTATCTGATGTGTACCGGATGAAGAATACAAGTTTGGATAATGTACAGTCACATCTCAAGAGGCCTAGTATATAGTGGGAAACAGGACAATAGATGTGCAAATGACGAGTACCTTCAGTGTGAAACAAGTTCTAAGCATGCAGTTGTATTAGAATATAGGTGAGGAAACAAAGGCAGGCCTGAACAATTCAACCTGGCAGTGCTCAGGGAAGGTTTCTAGGAGGGGGAAACAGTCAGGAGAGTTGTCAGGAGCCCAGTTACCCAAAAGAGAGGAAAATATATTTTGGGCATTTTTGTATCTATTCATCTCCTGTCACTTCCCAGCCTCTTACTCAATATATTATTTTTTGTTTCCCCTCAGAGTTCTGATTTCATTTTCTCCCAAGAAGACTGTTCATCCCCTACAAAACTTATTTTCAGTCACTATGTACTATTTAAAGTCATTAACCCACTTTATTTGTAGAATGTATTTTCCTTACTGAGTTATTCCATCTGCACTGAATTTAGTATGCAAACCTTAACCATTGAGTAATAATGTTATTTGTTCTTGCTTACTTACTTGGTCAAAATATCCAGATCATGTTAACCGTGATTAGGGAAATAAGAAGAGGAAAAAAAGAAGTGAAAATGGGAAAAGTGAGTCAAAGGAAGACAAAAGAAGAGAAAGAGGGGAAGAGAAAGATGAGGCAAAATAAGTGATTGTTAATAAATTTAGGCAACTCTATGCTTTCACACGCTTGTGAATCTACTGCATGTGAAAGGAAACATGAGACAGAGAAATTTTAGGAAATATGACAAAGGAAAGACAAAAATATAAAATAGAACATAAGAGTATAGGAAAGATAATCTGAGACATGTTGAGGACCTATAAAACCCAAACTCTTGCTATGATTGGAAGTGCACAACTTATTTTCAAGTAAGCTATTTTAGTTATAGATAATTCAAAGTAAAATTCAGTATTACACCAAAAACTAAGATGAAAAGGAGTGCCAATAAGACCAACTTAAGCTAAACCTTCCATATGTTCTAAAATGTATATGTGGAGCAGAGTTACTTGATCATAGGCTGTGAAAATGGCCAAGTATGTTAATGACCATTTAGTCCAAACCCTTCATTTAGGAGATGAGGAGTGGAGGCCTAAATACCTCTACCATATACAAGGGGGCCCAAAAAACCTGGAAAGATCTTTTTGGAGGACAGGCCCCTTGTAGTACACTTGAAATCGGTTCCTCTGGATCAAACAGTCAGTCAAAGTTTTTAATCTGGAAGTTTTGAGAAGATTGCATCATGATTTATAGAAGAAAAGTCATGAGTTGTGGCAAACAGGTGACTGGTTCTTCTACCATGACAGCACACTTGCCCACACTACGCTGAGTGTTCAGCAGTTTTTGGCCTAAAAAGGCATGACCTGGTTCCTCACCTTCCTTATTTACCTTATCTGGCCTCAAGCGACTTTTTTTTTTTTTAATTTCTCTGGATGAAAAAAAATCCTCAAAGGAAAATGTTTTATTGACGTGGAAGAGGTGAAATAAAAAATGGCAGAAGCACTAAAAGGCATCAAAATTGATGAGTTCAAATACTGTTTTGAGCAGTGGAAAAAGCATCTTGATGGGTATATTGCATCAAACGGAGATTACTTTGACTGAAGTTTAAACATGTAAGAATAAATACACAATTTTTAGTAAATAAATTCTGGTTTTTTGGGGTCCCCCCTCATACAAACAAGCAGCCAGAGACACCGACATCCTGTGTTTTTTCCTATTAAATGAAAGTCTGCTAACATTGATAAGCGAGATGGCAAATTGGTAGGGGACATTCAGGAAATGCAAAAGCAAGCCCTTGAGAAAGCAAGTAGAAATTCTAGAGAATCACAATAAATAGGTAGCTAAAATACATATGAACAATTTCTACGTAGCCAAACTGTTAGAAAGAATCAAGGCTAAGAATGGGTATACTTATGGAAGAGCCCATATGGAAGAATATATTTCTCTGTTTTATAATATCTCATTTTCCTTGTTTTAAATATCTTTTGCTAATTGTGAATTGATTGCAATCTTCGAAATAGGACTGATATAACATCTAGGCAATTTTTAAAATAGATTTTTTTATTTTAAAAACATTTTTTTTTTTGAGTTGGAGTCTCACTCTGTCACCCAGACTGGAGTGCAGTGGCATGCTCACAGTCACCACAACTTTGACCTGTTAGGCTCAGGTGATCCTTCTGCTTCAGCCTTCTAAGTAACTGGAACTACAGGTGTGTGCCACCATGCCCAACTAATTTGGTGATTTATTGTAGAGACAATGTCTTGCCAAGTTGCCCACGCTGATCTCGAACCTGTGGGCTCAGGCAATTCTCTCGCCTCTGCCTCCCAAAGTGCTGGAATTACAGATGTGAGTCACTATGCCCGTCTTAAAACAAATTTTGGTAACCATGATATATTTTATAGAGAAATAATGCTTTTCAGAAATAATTAAACTTAATATTCAAATTTGCTTATGCAAACTTGCTCCATGACCTGTCTTTGAATGTGTTTTAAGAGAATGTAATCTCTCTCTCCCTCATGCAATTCCTTTCATCCCAATGGCTGGGAGCCTCTGGGACACTGTAGACATACAAATCTCACTCTGCTATCAACACAGGTTAAGATTCCTTCAGGGAGTAACAGGACTCCTTCAGGCAAGGACCAGGGTGTGGAGAGTAAAGAAACTGACTCAGGTACAAAATTTAAGAGAATGCCCCCCCCACCCCTCAGACATCAAGATAAGTAAAATTTTAATGCAATACTTTAAAAAATCAAAATGTATGCCCTGAACTCCAAAGTGAGCATTAGTATCAAAGGCTCAGTAATGGCTGTATGTGGTGGCTTTCACTTGTAATCCCACACTTTGGGAGGTAGAGGTGAGAGAATTGCCTGGACCCAGGGTTTAAGACTAGCCTGGGCAAGTTGGCGCAACCTTGTCTCTACAATAAATTAAACAAATTATCTGGGTGTGGTGGTGCATGCCTGTACCTCCAGCTACTTGGAAGACTGAGACAGTAAGAGTACCTGAGCCCAGGAGGTTGAGTCTGTGGTAGCGATGAGTATGCCACTGCACTCCAGCCTGGGCGATGGACTGAGACTCCGACTTAAAAAAAAAAAAAAAGACTTAGTAATGGTACTGTTGTACTGATCCATATTAGAGCCTGTAGAGCCTGGAGCAAAAGGAAAAAACCAATGAGTGATGCTGATCTGAGAAGTGGTGAAGAAAATAAACTTTTATTTTACTGGTAAGATATATTTCAATAATTAGGCAGTCACATCTCAATGTTATTAAAAAGATGGAAAGAAGCCGGGCTCGGTGGCTCAGCCTGTAATCCCATCACTTTGGGAGGCTGAGGTGAGTGGATTGCCTGAGCCCGCGGGTTCGAGACTCGCTTGGGCTGCGAGACCTCATCTCTACAATAAATCAAAAAATCAGCCGGGTGTGGTAGCACATGCCTGTAATTTCGGCTACTTGGAAGGCTGAGGCGGAAGGATCACCAAAGCCCAGCAGGTCGAGGCTGCGGTGGCCGGGAGCGGCCACTGCACTCCAGTCTGGGCGACAGAGTGAGATTCCAACTCAAAAAAAAAAAAAGATGGAAAGATAGAAGTAGTTATTCAGTCAGCCAACCTAATCTTTTTGATATCTTAAGGTTCCTGATTAAATGTGTTACCTGAGAGTGGTGAAGTAGGAATAGTACTTTGGAGATGTGACTAAAAGCAAGTGCAAAAGACCTTTCTCGAGTCGTACATTTCTCCCTGAAAAAATTTTTTTTTTGGCACTGCAAAGACTTTAGAGCTAATAGAAAGCAAGATGTGCCTGAGTCTGATAGGATCACAAGCACAAACAAATAAAAAAACCAAACAAACCTTTCTTTCAACCCTTTGATGTAGACCCTGGCAGGCTTTCTATAGGTTCGATGGCACTGCTGTGTAGCATCCCCTGGCTAACTTCCATTCATTCTCCAGTTCTTGGTTTAAATATTAATTCCTCAGTGGAAATCATTCCAAATTCCTCAGAATAGATTAGATCTCCCATTATATATAAGGAGGGACCAAAAAGACCCCAGAATTATCTTTTTTGAAGGCTGGCCTCTTGCAGTACAGGTTTCTCCTGTTAGGTAAGTGTTCTAGGAATCCATCGGCATCAGTGTACCAGCTAGCATTGTTGTAAGAGGCTGTGTTCAGCTTCAGGGATTTTTTGTTTGGAGATTCTCTAAATGCATGTGTCCATTTAATGAAGGGCAATTTAACTGAACAACCTGCGGTGGTGAAAATTTGACCCCAAATGGCCTGACCCCCGTGCTCCACCCTCCCTATTCACCTGATTTCTCCTTCAGAGACTTTAAAAAAAAAATTTCCCTGGATGAAAAAAGTCCTCAAAGGGAAACATTTTGCTGATGTAGAAGAGGTGAAACAAAAAATAGCAGAAGCACTAAAAGGCATAAAAATGAATGAGTTTTGAAAACTGTTTTGAGCAGTGGAAAAAGCATCTCAATAGGTGTACTTCATCAAACAGAGAGTGATTGAAGTTGAAACATGTAAAAATAAATACACTATTTTCAATAAATAAATTCCGTTTTTGGTGGGTGCTCAAAAATGGGTCTGGAAATATGATCATTGGGCTGCATATTTAGCATTCATCAAAATGGTATGTGTATTAGGGTAACAAAGACCATACGAGATCTTTCAACAAGAGTGAATTTAATAGAGGGGATTAGTTACCAGCATCGAACGAACAATAACTGAAAATGAGGTAAGTCAGAGACAGGAAGTATATTTGTAACTCCAGGGGTTGCATAGCAGGGGTTAGACCTACCAAATAGGGCAACATGGCAATAGCTGAAGAGGAGAAATCAGGGTCAGGAGACACGAATCACAAGACAGAGGAAAAACTACCCAAGAGAGATAGACCCATGACTTCTTCTTTCCTAAAATCTTGCACCATTGCTTCCTATTAACCAAACCTAAATGGAAGCCAGCTGCAAAGAAGTCTGTATTATAGAGTTTGTAAGGATATACAAACTATATAACAAAACAACTTGGGAGAAAAAAGTTAAGCTGAGGAAAATAATGTTTGTATATTAAGTAATTACACATTCATCAATGCTGTTATGAGTATAATGCCAGTTTCACTAGGCAGTCTGTAGTTGCCATGGATCAGGAATGTATCTGCCTTGTTCACTAATATATTTCCAGCACATTTCATAGTGCCAGGCCCAAAGAAGATTTTATATAAAGAAAAAGATCTATATGAATAAATATCTTCATTACCACTGTACTTTCGAGTGTGATGATATCCATCATAGAGTTTTCTGCTCCTTCTATCGTGAGTGTAAATAGGAACTCATTGGTCTACCAAGAGCTAGTATGACCTCTGTCTGAAGAAAGTGAGGGATGGAGATGAATAAAAGAGAGAAAGAAAAGGAAGTGGATTAGCAATTGACAGTTTTAGAGGCAATGAAAATTATTTTCTGCCTAAGCTGTAACTGCTTTATCTTTCTTGTTCACTTATCTCGTAGACCACCATGTAACTCTGTCAACTAAGAAAGATGTTTATAAGGAGTGGGAAGACAGGCATCATATGAAGACTGACCACTATCATTCAATACTCATAACTACAATTAAAAAACAATCCTTTTAATGTCTTATGACAATGTTTCATTGTCACCATGTACTTTACTGTTATGTCAGGGCATAATTGATCTTCTCTCTTGATAATTTCATCGAATCCCCTGCTCCAAGAGATGGTCCTCAGACACAAGATTTTAAAATCTGGATACGCTGTAATGTTTTCTCCCTGCGTCTGTGACTTCAAACACATGTATATTAGGCCACTAGAAGTTACCTCACAGCTCACCAATGTCCTCTTAATTATTTCAGTCTTTTTCTGTCTGTTTAATTTTGAATAGTTTCTATAACAATTTCTTTAAATCTACTAATTTTTAAAATTTGATGTCCAATTTGCTGTTAATCCTATCTAGTGTGTGTGAGGTTCTTTTTTTCTGCATTATAAACTTTATTTAGTTTGCTGAAACAGTAAAGAAAGAGAGAGCTTTTTGTTCTTTACCCAATTATTATTAATCACTACTGGTAAAGTGAATGATTAGAAGAGGAATCAAAACGCAAAATGAATAGCTACAACTGTGACAACAAAGAAACAGAAAATAACCACAACGTTACTATCGTTGCTTAATTTGCTTGAAGGATAAGAAATGCCTGTACTATTTCTTCAACCTGCTGATATTTCTTGGTTGCAAATCTGTCTAGTCTCCAGTCTGGAGTTTATGTTATCCAATGTAATTTTTATCTTAGACATTATATTTTCTTTGTCTGTATCTTAGAATTAGGTCTTTGAAAATATCTTTTGTGTCTCTCCTTGACGTGCTTATGCTTTCATCTGTCTTGAACATATCGTGTAGAATTATAGTAACTGTTTTAATGTGTTCTTACTATTTCTGTCATCTATGTCATTTTTTGGTCAGGTTTCATTGAAAATTTTTCTCCTCATCATTGGTATATTTTTCTACTTCCTCACATGCCCAGTAATTTTTGATTGAATACTAAGCACTATGAGTTTTGGAAAGTTCAGTTTAGTTCAGTTTTTTTTAAAAGTTTTTTATTTTAAATATATGGGGTACAATTCAGAGTTAGGTACGAATGCTCATTATGCAGGTATCCTTTTTGATGAGGTGTGCCCCTCTCCCCCCTGGCAGTTTCCCACTACTGCCAATCCTTTTCTTACAGTATTATGATAATTGTTCAAGGTCCGCTTATGAGTGATAACATGTGGTACTCAGTTCTTTGTTTCTGTGATAGATCACTCAGTATTGTAGATTCTAAGTCCATCCAAATTGCTGCGAAATTCATAATTTTGTCCTTCTTTCTGGCTGCATAGTAGTCTATCATGTATATGTACCACTTTTTAAAATCTAGTCCTTTTTTGATGGACATCACTGTTGGTTCCATGTTTTTGCTATTGTGAATAATGCTGCAATAAAAACGTGTGTGCAGGTATTAGTTCAGTTTTTAAAAAAAATTTATTTTAAAGATGTGGGATATAATTCAGGGTTAGTTATACAGATGTTCATTATGCAGGTACCCTTGTTGATGAGGTATGGCCCCCCAACCCTGGCAGATTCCTACTACTGCCAATCCTGCCCCCCTCCTCCAGTTGAATTTTTTAAAAAAATAATTTTGAGTTTTGTTCTGGAATGCAGTTAAATTTCTTGGGAACATTTTAATCCTTTCACAACTACCTTTTAGTGTTTGCTAGGTGGAACCAGAGCAGTCTGGTATTGTCTCCATTGCTAAGATAGTGTCTTTCTGTGTCTTTTCTTGGTGCATGTCATATATAATACTATATTTTCCCCCTCTGGCTCTTGGGGACATGAATCATTTCTAGCTTTATGTAATGTCTGGAAAATATTCATTCTGTTCCATTCCAGTCATTGCCCAGTCTCACGTAGTTTGCTTACACACATGTTCTGATCAGTACCCAGTTGAAGACTCTAGGGGAACCCTTGGCAGATCTCAGGAGCTCCCTCTCTTTTAGCTCTTTTTGCTCTGGTACTCTGCCCTGCAAATTCTAACTGTATTGGGCTCCCCAAATTCTCATCTCTGTCTGTTTAATTCAGAAAGAACACTGGACACTGCTGTATTCTCTCTTCCTGTGTTGGGATTTGGAAACTCTCTCCAGGTAGAAAACTAAGGCAATCACAGGAACTTACCTGGTTTATTTCCCTTCTTTCAGTGATCACTGTTCTGTGGTGCTTGTTGTTTAATATTTGAAAATCATTTCATATATTGTTTGACCTTTTTAGTTGTTTAAGGTGTAAGGGTAAATTGATTCTCGTTCTTCTATCTAGATTTACCTTGGAGATCCTTGACTGTTTTAATTGAACTAAATCTCTTGTACAAATTGCTCTTTAATGCCATTAAAAAAATTCAATGTTTAATGTAGTTACACTTCATAGATGAGTATTACTTTGCATCATCATTTAGAAAGGGTTTAATACATATTTTTGAGAAAAATTGCAACAGAGAAATTTATATTTATGTTTCAATTCTTTCTCCTACATTAGGAAGGAATAAAAAAATCTTCCAAAAATTTTACCTTTGCTTAAGTTCAAGTGCTTCCTAAATTAGTATAGATGTATTCATTAAAAAAATAAACACATAAAAATTCCAGTGACATAAATAAATTCAGATGTCACTATTTTCTTATGAACCAATTAAGTCTGTCACTTCATATTATCTGACACTAGAGATATGCATTCACTATTTCATCCATTTAAAACATAAATTGTTTGCTATAAAAATTTGTAAAATAATATTGAGATAAGCATATTCGTTCTGTTGAATGAAAAAGAATTCCATTGTGAGAATTCCATTGTAGCAATTCCATTGTAACGTTTTCATTTTTGGAAAAAAAAACCCTCTGTTTTTAGGAGAAGAAAAATACAATTGGAGAATAAAAATTTCAAAAGTGAATAGTTAAAAAAATTGTGTTCAGATTAATGGAGGAAATCTATTTTAAATTTAACTAGAATTGACCAATAATATTTTCTAAAGAAATCCAGACTCTTTCACAGATTTATTCATTTTTATATACTATTGATTAAGCATAGAGAATGTTTCAAGAACTTGTTAAGAGTTTACTGCATACTTTCTAAGGGAGACCAATCAAAATATTGTGGTTTGGAAAAAGTTATGTTTAGAATTCATAATTTTAATTAACTCCAAATGCTCGTCTTACAGAATTAATTATACTCACTTAAGAGTGATGTATACCAAAATTAATGTTTAGGACTTTGATTCAAGACAAAATCATATATTAGAAGGCTTTATTTTTACATAAAGTAATGTAATGTTAGCTTGAGTCACACTCATATGCCTTTCAATCTTCCTCCCTTTACCTCTGAATGCTAATATAAGAACACAAAAATTCTTCTTAGGAATTTTTTAAACGTTAGTTTCACTTCCAGTTAGCACAATGTTAAAGTAGTATTCCCCTAACTACACTTTGCAAGAAAGTAATATATGACAACAACAAAAAATACAAGCATTTTCTCTAAATATGTAGGTGTCAAGATTGTTGCTGTTTTTCCTTAATATCCCTAATCATGTAATATACAACCATGTGACTGTGGTGGTTTAGTTGTAAGAAGGAAGATAGGTCATAGATATTTTTTCTTTAGGTCACTGAATCACAGTCCTAAAGACTCCAAAACAAAATTCAGAAAGGGATGCCCAGTATCATTACTTGTATTCAATATTGTACTTGAGGTCTCAGTTGGTATAATCCAATTTATTCTGACTTCTAATTTTTATGTTTTTTATTTTATTTTACTTTTACTTTTTTTGAGTCAGAGTTTCACTCTGTCGCCCAAGCTGGGGTGCAGTGACATGCTCATGGCTACCGCAGCCTGGACCGCAGGCATGTGCCACCACACCCGGAAAATTTATTTATTTATTGTAGGGATGAGGTCTTGCCACATTGCTTAGGCTGGTCTCCAATCCCGGAGCTCAGGCAATTCTCTCACCTCCGTCTCCCAAAGTGCTGGGATTACAGGTTTGAGCCACTGCTCCCGGCAACTTCTAGTTTTTTAAAAAAAAAATTTACTATAAAAGTATTTTATACTTTTACTATACTTTAGTATACTATAATAAAATACTTTTACTATAAAAGTATACCATTGGAAATTTTTTTTTGAGTTGGAGTCTCACTCTGTCACCCAGGCTGAGGTGCAGTGGCACTCTCACGGCCACCACAGCGTCGACCTGCTGGGCTCAGGTGATCCTTCCACCTCAGCCTTCCAAGCAGACGGAACTACAGGTGCGCGCCACCCCTGGCTAATTTTTTTGATTTTTATTGTAGAGGTGAAGTCTCGCCAAATTGTCCAGGCTAGTCTTGAAGCTGTGGGTTCAGGCAGTCCTTTCATCTCAGCCTCCCAAAGTGCTGGAATTACAGGCTTGAGCCACCGCACCTGGCCGAAAATCTTAAAAATAGAAAGGAGTTGAGAGTGGCCACTCATAGATCCAAAGAAGAGGTGCTTTAACAGAAGTAAGTCCTTAGATAGACATAGAGCAGTTTTACTTAAGAGATGCAAGACTCCTAGTAGAACTATAACAGTAAACAAAGAATAACAAAAATAAAATTCTGCATTATGTGTGACAAATATTTTGGTCTGTTGGATTGGGCAATTATTTGGATTTTAAAAGCCAACAGAAACAAACTTCTCAATTCCAGAATCTGTTTACTTGGTGGGGATTCAGGATATGGAGGAGAAAGAATATTTTTTTCTGACTTCCATCTGGTGTGACTTTGACTGTTGTAAAGGAGATTACAACAGGAATGCCCCAATACCTAAGTCAAGGCTAACTACACGAGGAGGCAATGTTTAATTGCCGAGTCCAGTGATTTACGCCTTACTAACTCTTTGAGTTCTCTACTGTCTGATCTCAGGAGACAGAGACTGAAACTCAGACAGAGTCTGAGTTTTTGTTTTGTTTAGTTGGATGTGGAATGTAGGAGTTGGGACAATGGCAAAAAAAAAAAAGATGAAATTTTCTGAAGTTTGAAAATATCAAGTATAGCATCACATGGGAATCATTTAAAAAGTCTCCACTGATCACTGCAACTTGAGAAATGATGATGCTCAGACTTGTTTGTGGTCTTTTTGCAAGCGTAATTTATGATAGATTACACAAAATCTCCCTTTTTATTGCTAGTAACTTGATCAAAGCCATCATTATCCTTCACCTGAATAAATGGAATAACTTCAGTCCTTTCCCTCCTAGAAATTATTGCATTTATAGTCATTTAAAAATGTGAAATCATATAGGCTTTGTCAACAACTGTAAGGACTTTGGCATTTACTCTGAGATAAATGGGAAACAACGGAAATATGTTGAATAGTATATAACACATAGAAGGCAATAAGTAACTGTTAAAGAAATGAATAAAAAATAAAAAGCCAAAATATACCCAGTAATAAAATAATGCTTATATAAAATATGACAAATCATTTTTTAAAATATTATCTATTCATTAAATTCACAATAATAAAGACTGTTCAATTCATTATAAAATAATACAAGTAAAACAATAACAACAAAACCCCTCCAAATTATTAATAGTGGTTTTATTTGTACAGTGGAGTCTAAGAGTGACTTTTCTGAACTTCTATTTTTATAATTTTCTTGAATATATACATTACTTTTATAATAGAATTATGATTTTTTTATTGGAAGGCAAGGATGAAATATATTGACTTTAATACAACAAAAAATAGAAGTAGGGAGACTTCCAAGTGGACATTCTTGTTTGTGATTTTAAAATAAATGCATTGATTATTTCCATATTGAGTATTGTTTATTGTCGGTATTTCATAGTTATCCGTTTTCAGGTTAAATGAGTTTCTTAGCTCAGTTTTATGATGAGAAATGCTGAGTTTTATAAAATGACTTTTCTTTATCAACTGAAATTATTATTTTTTTATTATGTAACCTATCAATTTTTAAAAATTATACTAGTTGATGTCCTAATTTTAAGCCAGAAAATTTTCATGGGTTATTCTCTTATTTATATATTTCTGCTTTCATTTGCTAATAAATATTTTTAGACTACTTGCATCTACGTTCATAAATGAGGCTGTAATTTTCTTCCTGGTTTTGGTATGTAGGTAACAAGAGAATTATAAGTAATGCATTCTCTTTTTTCTAAAACAGTGAAAAGGTTTGTATAATGTCAGAATGATCTCTTACTTTAATTTTTGTGTAATTATCCTTATGAAACTGTATGAGCCTTGCATTTTCCTTTGGGAAGATTTTAAACTATTGGTTAAATTTCCTTAATAAGACTATACTGGGTTTTTACTTTTACTTGATTTAAGTTCTAATTTATACCTTCTGATAATTTTTAAATTTCATTCAGGTTTTCAAATTTATTAGTGTAAACTTGTTCATAATATCTTTTGAACTCCCATCATGATCTAGAGTTATGTCTCCTTTGTCATTCTTTACAATATGTGTTTGAGAGTTACCTTTTTTTTTCCTTGGTCAACTTTGCCAAAGGTTATTTTTGTTATTTTTCTTCTAAGAACCAACTTATTATTTTTTCACTCTACTTTTTTAGAGGCTATTCTGCTACTGTGTTTCTAAGTTTGTTAAGTTGGATGCTTAGCCATTTCTGAGTTTCAAAAGTTTTGCCTTGGCATACCATATCTCTTTTGGTTTTCTTCTTACCCAGCGAATCATTCTTTCTGCATCTTTTGTGTATTTACCTTCATCTCTCTGATCACTTGAAGTTTCTCAGATGCACAGTCCTCTTGGTGTTCTCATCCAGTGTTGTGCCTTTAATTAGTACCCCTGTGCCCATGACTCTGAAATTTACATCTCCAGTTAAGATATTTATCCTGAGCTCTAGACTACATTGTCTAATTTCTAGCTCAACATCTCCACATTGATGTCTAATAGATGCTTCAAATTTGGCATGTCCAAACTCAGTTTCTAATGTCCCTATTAAAGTTACTTTACTCAGAACCTCATGGTCCCTTCTTTTTTCTAGCAGCTTGGGCAAAAACTTCAGCCATCTAGACTGCTCTCTTGCACAATCTACCAGGAAATCCTATCATTATATACTTAAAATAGATCCAGAATCCAAGAACCTTTTACCCCTCCATTGTTTCTGTTCACTGCTTCTGTTCCCTTGTCTGAACCATTCTCATCTTGAGCCTGGAATTCTTCAGAGTCTCCTAACTGATTTTCTTATTTGCCCCTAGCCTTCACTCTCACTCTATCCATAGTAAATTCTTACATAGCAATGAGTGTGGTGCAGCTAAATCCATCTGCCACTCTTTGTCCATTCCTCTTCCTTCATTCACTATCTCATTAAGTAAAAATCAGAATCCTTATTGTGGCCGCCATTCACTCGATTCCAGTCACGCTGGCCTCCTGTTTCTGAAGTACTCTGACCATAAGGCTTTGTACAGCCTGTTATCTCTGTGTAAAACACTCTCCTCTACCAGAAGTCTCTAACTTCAAGTCTTTACTTAAATCTTACCTTTGTCATGAATTCTCTACTAATAGTGCTGTTTAAATTTATAAATGTCTGCTTCTTGTCAATCCCAACCCCTTTATCTGGTCCATTGTTTTCATAGTATATTTTATTTATTTATTATAGTTGTTATTTACTGGCTATTACCTTCTATTGAAATGTAAACTCCAGAGAATCAGGAGTATTTCTTGTTCATTTTATTCACTGATGGATCCTAATGACTATCTAACACATAGTAAATGCATGATATATTTTTTGTTAAATGGAATGAATGACTGAATGAGAGATAATTTCATGGAGTATAGGATTCTAGATTGACAACTATTTTTTTGGCAGCACTTTGAAGTCATCAATGCCCAATCTTTTGACTTCCATTATTGCCATTAAGAAATTATTCACCAGTCAAATTATTGTTCTTTTTAGCTAATTTGTCTTTTCCTTTGGATATTTCAAAAACTTCTCTCTGTCTTTGATATTCTGCAATTTCAATGTAATATATCTGAATATGGATTTCTTTTTAATAATTCTTTTGAATAATAATTTGACTAAGACTTATTGAGCTTCCTATATTTGAAGATGTGTGTTTTTCATCATACTAGGAAAAATCTCAGCCATTATATTTGCACATATTTCTTCTATACCTTTTCATACCTTTTCTCTCATTCATTTCTGAAATTCTAATTAGACACACATATTTTAGAATCTATTTTTATATTTCCTAACTTTTATGTTTTCCACTCTTTTGACTCTGTGTGTTTCATTTTGAATTTATCCATATATGATTCACCATTTACAAGTGTATCTTTACCTTTGTTTAATCTGTTTAATTTAAATTTTGAGTTTTTAATTCTAGTTATTACATTTTTAATTTCTAAAACATTTCATTTTGTTCTTTTTCAAATATGTCCAGTCAGCACTCATAATATTTTCTTCCTGCATTGCACTTTTAATAGAGTCTTTTATTTATCTAAGTATGTCAAGAAAACTCATGTTGTAGGCTTCTTCTGATTCTTATAAAAGCAGTCATCTTTGGGAGCCTTGATGACAGTTAAAAAAAAAATTATATCTTTTTCTCCCTCATGGTTGTTCGTGGATCAATATTTGGTGACTTTTCTTTTTTTTGTTTTTGAGTTGAAGTCTCACTCTGTTGCCCACACTGGAGTGCAGTGGCACGCTCCTGGCCACTGCAGCCTCACCCTGCTGGGCCCCGGGGATCTTTCCGCCTCAGCTTTCCAAGTAGCTGGAACTACAGGTGCTGACTACCACACCCAGCTGATTTTTGATTTATTGTAGAGATGAGGTCTTGACAAGTTGCCCGGGCTGGTCTCAAACCAGCAGGCTCAGGCATTCCACTCACCTCGGCCTCCCAAAGCGCTGGGATTACAGGCTGAGCCACCAAGCCCAGCCAGGTGACTTTTCACTGTGAGCCAATCTTGAAGTATCAACTGTGGGACTTTCTTAAGGTATGTATTGAAGTGAGTTTGTCTATAGAAGGTTTGGGCTTACTTTTGTCTGGAACCTGTGCTGCTGACAACCCTAGATCACCTTAATCTACATTTTTCAATATGGTTATATTGAACCATATAGATGGTGTGAATTCTTGCCTCAGACACCTGAGATGGAGGCTTGTGGTTAGAAGTGGGAGATCACTGAAATTTTTCAATCTCCCTTTGTCCTTCCCTCAGAGGCAAAGCTGCAACAGGCAAGTAACTCCATAAACTCTAAGCAGGATATTTCTTACAGACACTGTTAATAGTGTTTTTTCTTTGGGAGCTCTGGGTTTAGTGGGTTTTCTTTGATAGACTCAGGTACCAGATTATGTCTCTCATGTCCCAGCTATGAGCCATTTCCGTCTCGATCTCTGGTTTGTCAGGGATTGGCAAACAGTCCCGGGCAAACTCCTACAGGCCCCTGTAGATCTGAAGTTTCTTGCAGTTGAGGAATGCCTTGACTGACTTCCCTTGCCAAGACAGGTGTTAAAATGATTCTTAAAACTGCCATTCAACTCTATCAGGTATACTGTACTAGTGTGTTTTTCACTTAATTACTTGTCTTTCGTATTTGCTGGAAACAAAATTCAAATTTTTCATTTCCTATCAGTGTTTGTTTGACCTTTGTCTATAACTTTAAATTTTTCTGTCTTAGTCTTACGTTGAGTTTGAAAATATAAGGGAAGTGGTGAAGGTTGATTTTTTAAAAAATATTATATACCATACCAGAATCTTAAAGTCTTATTTTATTGGTTGTTATAGGAGTTGTGGCATTTTAATTTGTGAGCAACCTGAGAAGTTATGCCTGCTCTAAAATTACCTCATTTTAGTGGATGTCATAGATATTTTTGAGTCAGTGACTGAGGAATTCAGATCCATTTGGGTGTGAAGTCAGTCTGGCACCTGGACTTAAATAAATATAAAATAGTTTGATTTCCTGAGAGTATTTCTGAAATTGAAGCTAGTTGAGACTTGATTAGATCTCCTGGGTCTCTTAACAAATCAAAACTTTCTTTTTGGCATCTGGGATGTTGGTATTTGGGTAGAAATACTCTGACTTCTAAGAATTGCCTAGAATTCATTGATCTCAGAGCACTTACTGGAAGTGAGTCTAGCAGTTATAGTCCTGTGTATGTGTTCAGAAAAGGAAGTGACCTCTGTGGTATGATTTGGTGGGTGTTTCCAGCTTTCTTCGGGCACATGATTTTCTCCTTTATTCATCATGGTCCAGAGATGACTGTTTTAGTTACTTTACATCAGGCCCCAAAAGCAAAAATCACCATCTTCAGATAGCTCAGGAGAGGGGTTGGATTTGTAGATACCAGCCTGCTCTCTCGTTAGCATGAATTTGATTTGATTATCAAATAAGATGACATTGAGAAACAAGAGAAAATATTTAGAATAGGTACATTTTTAGGGAGAGAAGAGGAACTGTCTTAAGTTGGTCGGATAATTTACTGTCATGAAAAGAAGATATGTCAAGAATTTCTTCCCTAGGTTAGAGGAAAAAAAAGGTGGGGTAATTATCATAGGATACAGTTTCATTTTTATTTACTTTTACCTTTTTGCTATAGTTGGCTCGCATTGCATTATTCCTAGCAATACAATCTGTATGAGTCAGGGTTCTTCAGAGAAATAGTATCTCTCTCTCTCTCTCTATCTATCTATCATCCATTCATCTAACCTATTATCTATCTATCTGTAAGAGACAGAGAATAGTATCTATCATCTATCAATCATCTATTTATCTCTATGCTCTCTCTCTCTCTCACATCTATCTGTATCTATGGAAAGATTTATTTTAAGGAATTGGCTCACATGACTGTGGCTGGCTGACTGGCTAGAGATTCAGGTAAGAATTGATGTTGTGGTCTTGAGTCCAAAACTCTGCTTGGCAGGCCAACAGTTGTGAAACTGCAGCAGAGGTTTCTATGTTGCAATCTTAAGGCAGAATTACTTCTTCTCCTGGGAACCTTAGTCTTTACTCTTAAGGCCCCCAATTGACTGGATGGTTTAAACATTAATCACAGTAAAAAATACCCCCATAGCTAACATAGGCTGATGTTTTACTAACTAAACTGGCATTGTATCCTAGCCACGTTGACACAATCTTATAAAATCTAAAGAGGCTGTCTGTCCATTTTATTTAACATAATTTTATTTGCCAAAACATGTACTTTTGGGTCATGCTTTGTGAATACCTACTCTTAATAACCCTGTTACCTAGATGAGTGATACTCATGGAGTTTTTGTGCTGAAGCTCTACCTTTTCCTAATAGGTGAGTATCAGTGAATTAGTAAACATTTATAAAGTACTGGGCTGAGGAAGAATGTCTGAGAGGTCTTCATCTCTAGTGTCCTTTAGAGCTTTCCTTCTCTCTATACTCCTGTACTAAACATTATAATTAGGGGTATGTGATATGTTTTTAGTAGGAGTTAAAGCAGAGATATATTAGCAGAACCTGGAAAGTGCATTTCCCCACTTCTCTGACTCCTCCCAGACCCCTTTTTAATTGCCAGGGTCCTGCAGTTCCTTATAGATACATCAATCATATACACAGCAAGGGGTGATGTGCAGAACTCAGTTTTGCTAGACATCTATTCAGTTTCTTGATTTCGATTTCAGCTCTTTCAGTACACAAACATGTTTTCTCTATTTGCTTCCAGCTGGGAAAGCCTGGACTAATGCTGGTCTCTTTCATGTTGCACTTCATTCAGCTTTTCCTCCTGGAATGAGTATTATTACCCACATATCTTCTGCTTGGCTGACTCGCTCTGCATTTTTGCTGAAGGCCTGTTATGACAACCTCTCTGTATTGATGAATGGAGTCTAGTCTTCTGTATCAAAAATATATCATGGTACAGAGGTGCAAATAAGATAGGAGTTTACTTTTCCATATTGATATTCCAAAGTCAGGCAAGTGGCATGTGGATTGTGGTAGAATGTTTTCTCCTGAAGGTCAACGAGATAATATTTGTTGGTGGGACTGTGCCATCTCAAATGTACTTGTGTTTCTGGTTCAAGACAATTGTTCCGGTGCTCATCATTATCTAGCTCGTGAGAAGTTGATGAAAGAAAATTTAAGGAGATAACCTCAAATTTGCATGCACCACTTTCACTCACATCTTATTAGACTGAACATCCTGTATGACAACACCTAACTGCAGGGGAGGCTGGGAAATGAGAACTTGAGCTCAACAATCAGGTACCCAGCCAAAACTTAGGAGGTTCTAGAGAAAAAAATAAGATGAGGAGATTAAATATTGGGCAATCATCTGGTTTATGCTACATTTATACCAGACATAAAATTTTTTTTACTATTGATAGTTATGCATTCAAGGACATAAATATTCTTGAACTGGATTTAATAAAAGTAGAGAATTTGTCATAAAGACAAAGGAAACTCGAGGGTGAGAATGGATTTCAGGAAGAGACTGGAAGCAGTAACTGCAAATTTTCAAAACTCTTCCTCTATCTACATTTCTGCTTCTTTCTTCATTTCTGATTCTTTATATAGCCTGACTTCCCATGACCCTCAGGACACATAGGGAAATGCACTTTAACAGCCTCTGAGTTAACCTGTGGTGATTCTACCTGCATGTAGAACTCACTTGCCTTCTCTAAATTCCATTCCAAATTTCTGGGTGGAGGAATCTGATGGGTCCAGGTAGGGTCAGGTGTCTATCTCTGGTGCACTTAATTGTGGCAAAAGAGGTAAGTGTCCTATAGTATAATCAGAGCTGTTAAAGCCCAATGATGTGTGGGTGTACATTGTGGAAAAATAGAGAGGGATTTCCTAAATGTTTCCACTAAAATGTCTACTCCCTCCAGTCCTATCAGTATGCACAGAAATCTCTCACTTCACATGTGAGCCTTATCTTTTGTTTCCAACTCTCCCAGTTTACTGTTAAAGTACATGTTCATAGAGACCTGTGGAATTTATAGCAAATCTTCATTGGTTGGAAGGTATGAAGAAAATGGAGGCCTCCTTGGGTCTTGGAAGATATACATCTTTCTCACTGTAGGGACAATCTTTTCATCACAGAAAATCATACTTGAGAAAGAAAAAGAGCTGATCTGATAGCTGCTAACTGGTCACTGACCTGCCCTCACAGCTAAGGCATGGTGTTCTCCTGTTGAACCTAAACAACACCAACATCTCGTGAGGCCATTGTGAGACCATAAGAGAGACAAACCCCAAATCATTCCCTAATGACTGAACAAGGGCCCTGTGCAAACTGCACAAATGACCCAATATCTCCTTCTCCTTGTTAACACAAGTGACTACTGTTTATTTATTGACTACAACTTTAGACCCACTGTTTTTCCAACTCTCCCAGTTTACTGTTAAAGTACATGTTCATAGAGACCTGTGGAATTCATAGCAAGCTATTATAATAGTTTCCTAGGAAACTATTGATACCCAATTACTGAATTATCCTACTTTTTTGATGACATCCAATTTAAAACTAAGCCCTGCTTCTCTGTCCCTTTCCTGAAAATTACCTAGTACAAGCCCAACTCCTGTAACAGTTCCCTGTGGCACCCTCTTACAGAGATGCTCCATAGTTCTTCATGATTATATGGTCTTCTCTCTCCAAATAAGGCCATTTGCAGTCTCTAAATCCAACATTATTTGACTGCCTCTGTGCTCCCAGTGATCCTTGGATGGTGGTCATTAGCATTATTTTCTAAGAATTCTGAGAAACAAAAACAAAGAAATCAAACAATATATGTTCACACAAAATATCTTTTACCTTTTCCCTGTTGTACTGAGTATGTTTTCATGCTAATATGTTGGTTTGTTTAGTAGATAATTAAAGACACCTATTGTAACTTGAGGAATTCCATAGTTTGTTGCAAGACAATGTTGTTATAAAACCCCCTTGTGTTTTCTTAGCTCTTAAAAAATGTACTACACATTTGGGGAAAAAACCCATTAGAGTTAAACTTATTGTAACTTGAATTCTGTAGGTTGCTGCAAAACAACGTTGTTACAAAACCCCCTTGTGTTTTCTTAGCTCTTAAAAAAAATACTACAAATTTGGGAAAAAACCCATGAGAGATTATTTATTATTCATGACATTAACATGAAAATATATTAGTTTAAACAGTTTCAGCTCCTTTTTAAAAATTTTATTTAAAATTTTTTATTTTAAATATGTAGGGTACAACTCAAGATTAGTTACACAAATGTTCATTATGCAGGTATCCTTGTTGATGCCCCCTGCTACTGCCCCCCACTACTGCCAATCCCCCCCCCCCGCTGGCAGTTTCCCACTGCTGCCAATCCCTTTATTACAGTTTTGCAATAGTTGTTCAAGGTCCACTTATGAGTGAGAACATGTGATACTTGGTTCTTTGTTTCTATGATAGATCACTCAGTATTATAGACTCTAAGTCTATTCAAGTTGCTGCCAAGTTCATAATTTTGTTATTCTTTATGACTGTGTAATATTCCATCAGGTATATGTACTACTTTTTTTTTTTTTTTTTGAGTTGGAGTCTCACTCTGTCAGCCAAGCTGGAGTGTAGCGGCACACTCACAGTCACCCCAGCATTGACCCGCTGGACTTCGGTGATCCTTCCACCTCAGCCTTCCAAGTAGCCGGAATTAGATGCATGCTACCATGCCTGGCTAATTTTTTATTTTTATTGTAGAGACAAGGTCTTGTCAAGTTGCCCCAGCTGGTCTCAAACCCACAGGTTCAGACAATCCACCCACCTCAAACCTCCCAAAGTGCTGGGGATTACAGGGTGAGCCACTGAGCCCGGCCCACATTTTTTAAAACATCCAATGCTGCAATAAACATGCATGTGCAGGTATCTTTTCCATAGAGCGATTTGAGTTCCTCCAGGTTTATTCCCAGTAGGAGGATTGCGGGGTCGTATGGGAGGTCAATTTTTAGATCTTTTGGGAATTGCCAAACTGTTTTCCACAGAAGTTGTACTAGTTTACACTCCCACCAATAGTGTAGAAATATTCTCTTTCCCCTGCATTCTCTCTATTATCTTTTGTTTTTTGTTATTGATGACGGGCATCCTGACTGGAGTTAGGTGATATCTCAGTGTGGTCAGCTCCTTTTCACAGTGCCAGATAGTTAGAATTGCTCAAGCAATTTAAATTTGAAATGACAATTGCCTTTTAATTTTTACCTTTTACCACCCTTAACTTGCTTTACTGATCAGTTTTATCCTGTGAACTTCTGGAACAACTACTACAGCAATTATTTACTTAGCATGTGTTATTAATTCAATTGTAATAGAGTGTAAATTTCTAGAAGATATGGACCATGTGATAAATTTTTCCCCCTTGTCTTCTTCAGGACTTGATATTTTATACAAAATAATGGTTTTTATAAATAAGTGGCTGATGTCTAATTGGTGTGGAAAATTTGATGACAGTCCAGAAAGGATGAGAGATTGCAAGTTCTTTGAGGACACAGCTTATGTCATATTTAACATTATATCTTAATGGATAGATTTAAACTTCTAGTGGATGTTCTAGCCCACCATGGCTGCCCTCTCAGTATTTGCTTAGTGATGAAAAGACTACAGTGCTATGGCCTCCAGACGGTGGAGAGTCTGGTGAAGATCCCAAATGAGAAGGCAAAAATGGAAGACAGTTTTCAGAGTTATCGCTTGCCTCTGAGGCTGGGTATGTGACCCACCATATCCCTTTAGGAAATGTATTTAGAATAGTCATCAGCATGCATATGTTGCAAGGTTGCTAATACAGCATTGCTCTAGTTTATAATGCACATGTCTTCTTTCGTTATTATGTATTAGTTTTAATGAGGCAATACTTTGGAATTATATAAAAGTTGTTTTCAGCAGAAGTTCAGGATTTGAGGGAGGGGTTACTAATTTTAGACTCTGTAGAGGATGCTGAGATAGTCTTTTGGAGCCTAAAATACCGCCTTGTGAGATGAAGTCACTAAAAAAGGCCAATGTATTGAAGTGTGTTATTGATTCTGTGGAATACTACACAGAACAGTGCAGATTCAACTAGCCCTCCACTGTAGTGTAGAATGTTACATTGTAGGATCTAAACAAAGAGCAGGTTCTCCTCCCCAGTCACACCTTTCTTTCATTTATCTCACTTTCCATCGAGCACTGTTTCTCAGATTTGCCTCTTTTTCTGTTTTCCAACAACCAATCTTTCAGTCTTGGACTTTATTACCAAATACTCAGATTGTTTTAATAACCAATTAATGGGCTTCCTAACAGTCCTTCCTTCATCTTTCTTCATAGAGTTTCCCACTCCTGTGCCATCTGCTGTACCTAACCTGCTATGATGATATTTCTAGAACATTCTTTTCATGGCATCATGTCCCAGCAGAAGACAATATAATGGCTCCCTTTTGCCTTGAAAACCCTTGAATCTGTTTCTCTTGGACCTCTGCAATCCGCCTCCTGGATGTTATATCCATTTCTGTCCAAGTGCCCCTGAGTGCCTGCCAAGGTTCCCCTGGCTCTCCCGATCTTCTACTTATGCCATCCTCATTTGTGTATCTGCATCTGTCCACCTGGTGTTTTCGTACCTGGTCTTTCCTTCTGCCTCCTTCTTTTCTTCCAATTCTCCCAATCCTTTAAGGTCTATTTCAAACTCCCTCTCTTCTCTAAACCCTTCTTCTCCAGGACATGAATACAATCTCCTTCTGTGAACAACCAGAGTAATTCTTGCCAGGATCCCTATAGCTTCTCACTAAATTGTTTTCTGTCTGTTTCTTAAGATTTGGTTGACTTGCCTAACCTTGATTATAAACTAAACAAATTCAAGGTTCAATTTCTTAAACTTTTAAAAATGCATCACCTCCAATCTCGGCATACTCAATAAATAATAACAATAAAATACTAGTGAGATGAAAGGTGAGCTTTAATCAAAGAAAGCACGATAAAGCAGTGGCTCTTGAATGGAGAAGGCTTGTTGAAAGGCTGAGGACGGGTTGAGAAGCGGTGAGAATGGACCATTGTTCCGACACCGTGCCGGATGGAGTGCTGGGCAGTGAATGGAGGCTGTCAACTCTGGTTAGACTTGGCCATTGTTCCTGGGACGCCCGTGTTAGCTCCGAGTAAGAGATAATTCATCAGAACGCTCTTGTACTTTTTTTTCTCTCTTGCTCCGGGGCAGAAACTGCTCTACTTCACAGGCTGAACTTTTTACCTCTTGCCCTGAGAGGCAGAAACACGCTGCCTGAGTGCTTCCATTTTGAGACACCTTGTAGGAATCCTTATTGAATTGCTTTAGAAGAGTAGATTCTTAGCCCTCTAGTGCAGCAAACTGCCACAGCAACCCCAGAGGGTGTTATTTTTCCGTCAGAGGTAGGAACCTCCTGTAATATGGGCTCACTGGGCTTTTGGGGAAAAAAGACAGCATTTTGCAAGCCTAGTTCTAATTGAACATCCCCATGTTGCAATTATTATTGTATTTCAGTCTCGTAGCCTTTGTTACAGAGGTTTTTGTGTGAGTTAGGAGGGGACCCTTTGGGTGACCGTTCAAGCCTTTGCTTTTCTTCTTTAATTTATTAAAGTTCAAATTAAACAAGGCTCCTGCTGTTACCAAAGTTTTCTGAACTATTTTGTGTAAATGTTATTCATCCTTTGAAATCAATACAATTAAAAGTTGTGTTAAGAGTCCTCCTTTTCAAGGCTATGAACTTTTTCTCTGAGGATTTTCAACTTGTTTCAGGTCTTTGATTTCTTAAACACATTTCAGAAAAGAAGATATACATGTTCGTTAATTGCTTCTTAAATTGGCAAAGTTATGTTCTGTCTCTTAGATAAAAATCTTTAAATGATTGCACTTCTCTGTAGATTAGTAGCTTGTTAATTTTGAGGATGAAATGGACTCAGGAATAAAAATCATTTGACAAAGTATCTCAGGACTCACTTCAAAAAGATGCAGATTCTCCCTAACAAGGTCCTGGATGAGATCAGAGCTTCTGTGCGACGTACTGGGGACATCTAGTGGACAAAAGTCAGAATGGAACATAAAACTGTATGCCCAAACAGGTTAGAGCTTTCAGATAATATGAAGCTTTGTTAAAAAAATCAGGAAATCAGCACACCTTCTGTGAATATTAAATATCAAGTGCATTTAAAATTTAATTTTAACTTTATTATTTTGAATTCATTATACATGTAATGACCCATCTTATTTGATTGCAGCAATGTCAGATTTCAATTTAATACATCTTGTACATAGTGAGAAATATCTTGTTATCAACCTTGCAGAGGTAGATTGACATAGCACAAATGAATGGTGTATTTGGCTAGCTATGTGCTCTTAGAAAAGCAGGTCTGCATCTCTTTTTGTTCACATATAAACTGCATAGTTAAATGACAGCGTATCTTTCAGTTTGGAAGTTCAGAATCATATTTGCATAATATTATTTTCATTTTCTAAACTATTTTACATTGTTCAAAGGGTTTTCACAAGTATCAACTAAGGTGATTATCAACAAAAATAAGTATTTAGTTCAATTTGTATAAAATGGTAGGGAGGTAAGGGAATGTAAACCAAAAAGGCCAGGTTTCTTGACATTGGACATCCTTCTAGTAAATCTCACTGTTGATGCAGTGTGCAAAAATTTCCTAAAACTTGGGGAAACCTAGTTAAACTGTCAACAACTAGTAACTATCAGTTGTCATTTATCTTTACCTAGATTATTTCTAATTATTTCTAATGCAATAAGCTTGCCGAATGGGATCATTAAACCCAATTTATGGTTGGGAAAGATAAGACTCAAAAACATAAAAGAACTTGCTCAAGTTTACCAGAGGGTCACTGGCAACCTAGGTTCACATTCGAGTCTCTCTGAGTTTATTAAACAAAGCTGAAAAACATCACTGGAGCAAGCAAGAGGCCCCCACAACGCTGGCTCTGCATGTACTTATTTTTCCTGAGGATTTAGAAGTCTATAGGTAGGTGTTTTTTAAGTCTCAAACTAGACCTGTTAGAAAGACAGAAACATAAGTACAACTTAGAGTTGAATATCTCAGAAGTTGTTTTTCTTTTTTTCTTTTCCTTTTTTTCCTCTTTTTTTGAGTTGGATTCTCACTCTTGTCGCCCAGGCTGGAGTGCAGTGACACACTCATGGCCACTGCAGCCTCTACCTGCTGGGCTTAAACGAGCCTTCCATGTCAGCCTTTCAAGTAGCTGGAACTACAGACGCATGCCACCACGTCCGGCTAAGTAGTTTTTTAAAAATATATTTTAAAAGATAAAACAATCCAGTGAGCCTTTTATCTTGGGGGAAAAGATCATTAATAAAATTTATGATAATTGATGGTCACTCTGAAGTTTATGTTTATGAAGAAAGTGTTTAAGATATGACAAAGATACAACAAGATATGTTAAGTTTTAAGATGATATTAGTCAAAGACAAATTTATGAAAGAAACAATTTTTAAACAGCAAAATTGGTTAAATTTGGAAAAATGTTACATGAAATTAATGATTTTTACACATTTCAGTTTGCCACTGGACAAAAATTCATTAGGAAGAGATTTGGAATGGAGAGAGGAAACAGTTAATTAGATGCAGTGATTTAAAAAGTCACATAGTTTCTTCTGATAATATTGATTCAATTAATTTTACTTAGGAAAAATTTTAAATGTCGCTAAAATTAAATATTGATTATATCATCAAAAACAGCACCTTTTTTGGTATTTTATCGTTTTCATACAAGTTTTTGTTTTATTGATAAATTATTTGTGTGAATTGCATCTTTATATAAGACGGTACTCAAGAACCAATTGATCTTTTTAAAATTTGAAAGTCAATGAGTTAACAATTTAAATAACCTAATATTAACATGTAAATCTCTATTGAGATTGAAAGCATACTATGATTCATTAATGGTGAAATGTTTACATTATTATCTTCAACCTGTTTAAGAGAAATCCAGTGTGTTCAGTTAGTACGTTCTGTAAGAATAAATATTTCATGGTGAAGAAAAAAATTCATTTATACGTATGCAATTGTATATTTCTTATGAACTACACTTGTAATCCTAGCGACATGTTCTATTTACAGCCGCAATCTGGGCTTGATGAGATCGATAATAATGTATTCAGGTGTTAGTATATGCCCATGCTTGAATTTTACATAGCTCCAATCAATATACATTTTAAAACAATACTATTGAATTATTAAATTGCTTGTACTTGTTTTCCATTAAAAGAGTTCATATTATTACTGCCTAAAAAGTCATATTCATTACTATTGTCATCTTACTGTAGTCCTCTTTTTTTTTCCTGAGTAAATTAAATGCATGGCTTAAAAACCAAATTCCCACACACTGCATACAATAATCTCAATGCTTCTTGATGATACAGAGAGACATATAGAAAAGATTGAGATAACCGAACCAAAAAAAGTGTAGAAGAATGGAAAATAAACAAATGGTCATATACACACAAACAAGCTTTAAGTAGAGTCTTCTAATATTCATATTGAGGAACCAGTCTTTGCAGAGAAACCTACAAACTAATTTCCTAAAGCAATTTTTTTAATGTTAGTTTTAGTGATCATACACATTATAGAAAGGCAGTAACTAAATAAATATTATCTTAGTTTAATTGGATTAAAAATTAGAAATGCAAATTCTCTTCACACTATATCTATAAGCCCTCATCTCTGTTTTTATGGTAATACCCTTTTAATGGTTTAAGCCTATGAAGAAAAAACACTGAAGATTTTTAACTAGCGGCTTTGCAGGGGGCAGAAAGGAGCAAAGAAGATTTAGTGGTGAAAAGAGCAAATAAATAGGTGCTCCAAGATTAAAAAGAGGGTAGAAGTGCATGCTGAGCTGTTGAAAGACCTCTCTGTGTTTAAAGAAAAATATTGTTTGGTGCTTTCACCAGTGCATGATCAAAATAAGAGGTACAAATTAGTTCATGGCTGCTGAAGCTACAAAACATCATGCAGAGCGCTGTCTTTGGGAACGTTTTAATGAGGAGAAGAGGTCATCAGAGTGTGACATTGCTTTTCAGAATTCTTCAAGAACAACACAGACTTCCTGTTCCAAATGTGGTAGAGAATAAAACAACCTTAGTAGTAATCGTACAACTTTTGAACCATGTTCCTTGGAAATGCTGTACCGTGCTCATTTTGTAGCTTTAGTTAGCTATCTCAAAGGAAACGCTTCCATATTTTCCATGTGCCCTTATTTCAAAAGTACAGTGAAACGGTAGAGCTTTAACATGGATTATATTTATAAAATAAAGTTTTATTCAGGCTTCTAAAGAGATTTTAATGTTTTCATTGCTCCAGGTGAAATGGTACATGGTGGCTCTGTTCATTAACATTTAGCATCAGTGCAAAAAAATCAAGGATTACCACATACAGCATAAAAGGAGGGATAGTATGACTTTGAAATTAAATTCACCACAATCTTAGTTTTGCCGCATTTCAAAACGTGATTTTAAAATGTATAAGTTGTTAATGACATTCTAGGTCAAATATTCATAGTCCAATATCAAGTCCTACTGAGACTGGCATTATTCAAATGTGCAACGTATTTGAGCAGAAGTTGAAGAGGTTTTCCTAACGCTTAATAAATAAGACATTTATTTAGGTTTCAAAGGCCAGTGTTATAACATTATTTAATATCTTAAGTATGGATTGGTGCATTTGCTGCTACTTTACCACAAAGTAATAGATACCTTCTGTTTTCCATTAGCATGGCCATATTTGTAAGATGTGTATAGTTAGAGAAAATATTTGTGTTTACATATTTAGTGCAGGTATATAAAAATGACAAATGATACTTCTAATTTTTTATCTAGTAATGTTCATCCCAAAGTTTTCAGGTAATTTTTTCCTTTAAAATAACATTTGCAATAATTCACAAATAACCACACTTACTCTTGATGTGTAAAGTTAGTTGTTAAGTGCTTGAAAATGTCAGAGACCTAAAGAGAAGAGTTTGAACTGGAATTGAGATGGAAGACAGACCATTTCTGTCCACAGTAATATTTCTGATTAACTTTCAAGTAAGTGGTGATTTCATTTGTGTACAGTTGTAATTGATTTAGAAGCAGGAGTACGTAGTATACATCTTTTCCTTCCCTCTTTCTTTTTCATGTTATTTTTTATAACTAGCATGAGAACAGAAGTCAAGCATAGACTCCCTGCGTAAAGTATGATAAAGGATAAAAGCTATCATTCTAGTTTTATAGCTTTTCAACTATTTAATCTAAAAGTTTCTGAACTTACACAGATCATTTACTTGACTCAGTCTTTTATATTAATTTTATTTCTTTTAATGTATGCAGTCTTTGTTCTTAAATATTCTTATTCATAAACCAGATTCATTTAAGTTGACATCCTTAGCATGTAGAATTTTTCTACAGAGACCTAGTGCGGTAGTTATTTTTAGCTGAAACTTTTTGTCTGGTTTGACTGGTTGCTATCTTTTGGCTTGGTTTGTAGGTTTTTCCTGTCAAGGATTACACGTTATTAGCTTATGGTGATCTAATTTTGTTGTTGTTTCTTTGCATTATTGTTGCTCAGGACAGACTTATTCTTTTTTTTACCTGCTCTATGAATTCCACAGTGTTCTATATCATAAACATTGCTCACTAATCTTAATGATGTCTTAGGCATCTAAAAAGCTCTCATTTGTGAAGTTTTAGTTAGCACTTATTATAGTACCACAGGTTAAGCCCTGAAAAATGACAACGATAAGAGAAATAAAGAGGTAAAAATCTAAAAAAAAAAAAAATTATTTCAAAATATAATTAAGTCAGGAAAGAAAAGAGTGAAATTTTGGGAAACCAACAAGAATGGCGTAAAAAAAATCTTTAATTTAAGTGACTAAATTATGTTTTCCAGAAAATATTTATTGGCAAAATAATTTTTCTGACTAAAGAAGACATTATTGTTGTTTGATACAAATATTTGTATATTTGTTACCAGGAATCTAAACATAAGATATTATGATTTAAACAAAAATTAAATCATAATTTGTCACTGTATAACTTTGGAGAATTGACAAACACTTAAAAAGACTATAAGCACCCTAAAATATATGATAGCTTTTATTACATAAAAATATTTCTTAAGTACTGTAATAATGAATTTGTTTATCTTCTAATCTAGTTGAAAAACTATCTTGGAGAAAATTTTTAAAATTTACAAGACAAAGCTACAAAGTTGACATTGTACTAGAAAGAGGACAAATAAGAAATGAGACCAAAGACAAAAATAAAAGTTATTTTAAAATAACACATTATATTAGTTATATTTTATGTGAATATTTATTAAAATATTTACTGTAAACATTCATAATATTTAATAACATCTTGTCATTTAAAAAAGAGAATTCTTACTTTTTTCCCAGCTACTAATATTCTATAACTTGTTAAAAATGCTGTTTTAAGCGGGGCTTGGTGGCTCAGCCTGTAATCCCGCGCTTTGGGAGGCTGAGGTGAGTGAATTGCCTGAGCCCACGTGTTCGAGACCCGCCTGGGCAGCTTGGCAAGGCCTTGTCTCTACAATAAATCAAAAAAAATCAACCGGGTGTGGGAGCGTGTGCCTGTAATTCCAGCTACTTGGAATACTGAGGTGGAAGTCTCCCTAGAACCCAGCAGGTCGAGGCTGCGGTGGCCGGGAGCGGCCACTGCACTCCAGTCTCTGGACAACAGAGTGAGACTCCAACTCAAAAAAAAAAAAAAAAGAAAAGAAAAAGAAAACAATGTTTTAATATTATAGTTTCAAAGAATGTTGCATGGTCTTCAAAACCTTTCAGGAGGTCTATGCTGCCAAAATTATTTTCATATTAATTCCAAAATGTTATTTGTCATTTTCACAGCTTTGATGTTTGCCCTTTTTGTGAAGAAGAAATAGTGAATACAATTGCTGGTATTGTTTTACAAATCAAGGCAGTGGCACTAAACTGCTCATAGTCATCCTATTCTTTACTGCCATGTCCTTGCAACTAAAGAAAAGAATGCCAGCTTTATTTAAGATTGCCCTTGATGAGGCAGTACAAATGACTAACTTTATTAGATTTAACCCTTGAGCACATCCTGTTTTTTGAGAGCAACTTACCAGTGATTATATAAGCTTTGATTTTTTTTTGTATATTTATTCATTTTTATTCAGAGTAAACCTAAATGGCCAACTATCTCACCTGATTGCCAAAGTCAAAAAAGAAGCAATATGTTCACATCCTTAAGAAAGCGTTAAGAAAGTATTTTTGAACAGTGCTGTATAGACGACACTAAAGGATATGACTTATGGTTAAGTTAAAGGATTTCCATGAGTAATTTTGATTGCATACACTTTTTTTGGACTAACTTTACATACTAAGTCCTAAAAATGGTGCCGTTGGCTGCTCTGTGGTACATCTTATCACTTGCTATGAGTATTTTGCTGATCTAGGGGAAACAAAACTACTTTATGATTTTAAAAAATGCAAACCTCTGACCTCTCCATCAAATGTTCTCTACAGATTTTTGGAGCATAAAGTGAAGCATAATGACCTAATATGATTACAGCAAGACTGAAACTTCAAGGGAAAATTTTTAGGAGTTCAGAAAGTGACAACAATAATTAAGTACCTGGATCCTACTATTTACTGTGCCCATGTGGAAAAAGCTCATCTCAACCCACTTTAGATTTAATATGTGTTAACTTCTCAAGGGTGTATAATTACCATAAATCATCATTGCAATGGGTATTCCTTAGAGCAGAGGCTCATCTAAATGTTATCATTGCTTAACAAACTGTGTATGATTAGTGGAGAAGATGATAAAAAGATAGAACAATACATGAGGAACAATTTTTTTCAAGTACTCTCGTGTTTGCTAGAAAACAAGTTTAAATATAAACATAAACAGCACTAATTAAAACCATTCTTTTGTTTCCAATTGATTCTTTCTCTGTGGCTATGTTTTGTATGCAATTAGGTAAAATTAATATATATAATGTGATCATGCTTCCTTTTACAGTATGCATAAGATTACTAGATTAGTAAAGATAGAATCTCTTCTAGATATATACTTTTATGATATTTTTGTGATTAAGGTAGAGTTCTATGTTCTGGATGATAGAATTGTAATTAATTTTTAACAGATTTACAGACTAGTCCTGATTAATGGGTCCACATTATCTCAGAAGGAAGTCTACAGTGGCTGATCTTTGCGCTCAGTTCTTGTTTCTATCTTGCTCAAAATATTTATTAATTATTTGCATGACATTAATGACGCTATTAATGGCCCAATTTACAGATGATGTGAAAACATGACCATATCTCTTTTCCATCTATATTTTATATTTAATAATTATTTATAAATCAACTTTAAAACATTTTCTGGGCATTAGTAATACTATCAGTAAGATCTTGGGCCCTATATGTACCAGGCATAATTTATATTAATACACGTTCAAGTAAATTATATTAAAGCAAAAGGAAAATTCATATATATAATGTCATATCTTAGGTTAATTAATCTTTCTTTAAACTTCACATTTTCTCATTGTACCTTCTGGGAAGTTTTGATCTAGACAAAGTCTCTGCAAAGGGAATGAAGATGAAGGAACATCTTTGAGAAATAGTGTGCAGAGTAAAGGCAGCAGGACTGAAGGTACATAGATTAGCTCTAAACAAATAGCTTTAGAAATGATAAGTCTGAGATTCCTGTGCTACATAAGTGGAGTTGTTCATTAGTTGGAAATATGGCCTCATAGTTATCATTGGTGTGAAACTTGCATTTTGCATCTATTACTTCATTTGATCTTCATAACAACAAAGCCTCCATTCTTATTTGTAAGTTTATCTATTCACACACTTTTTAATGTAACAAATAAGTGCCTACATATGCCAATATATTTAACTGTGTTAAGTGCAACAATGAACAAAACATGAAAAAAGTCTTGCCTTCCTGGAACATAAATTTTAGAATGAGAAAAGACGAAGTTTAAAGAAAAATTAACTAACCTGAGATAGTAAACGATAGCGCCTAAATGGAAATTTAGGTTGCTGTTTTAAAATTTTGATTATTTAGTTTTTTCTTTTTTAATTAGTACTTCATATAAATCAACCATACCACAGGAAAAAGAGAAAGAAAGGGAGAAAAAGAGAGAGAGAGAAGGAGAAAGAAAGGGAGAAAGGGAGAAAGAAAGAAAGAAGGAAAGGGAGAGAAAGGGATAGAGATATTGCAAATTGCAAAATACCAATACTGGTTATAGTAATAGATGTGGTATACAGAATGAGGAAATCATCTTTTTTTTTTTTGAGTCGGAGTCTCACTCTGTCACTCAAGCTTGAATTCAGTGGCATGCTCATGGCCACCACAGCCTCGACCTGCTGGGCTCAGGCAATCCTTCTGCCTCATCCTTCCAAGTAGCTGGAACTACAGGCGTGTGCTACCACGCCCAACTGAGTTTTTGATTTATTGTAGAGATGAGGTCTCACCAAGTTGCCCAGACTGGTCTCAAATCCTGGGCTTAGACAATTCTCTCTCTTTGACCTCCCCAAGTGCTGGGATTACAGGCTTGAGACACCACACCTGGCCTGGAAATGATCATTCTTACCGCAATTAAATTAGTCATTTTGTGTCTAAGGTATTATGCTAAGTTTTCAGCACTGTTATAACTCTTATGAAGTGGAAAAGAGATGCTGTAACAAACTATGCCATATAGGGAACTGGATATACTTTGCATGAAGAAGTGAAGACTCAGAAATCCTGGTGGCTGTTTTATACATAGGATTGTTAAATGATAGAGACTTGAGTGGCCTGAGAGTTGTGTGAATATAGATAAGGTTTCCCAATCATGAGAGTTTTCAAGTGCTTTGTGGAAATGTTGTTTTATTGTATGAAATATTAGATGGGCGACTTTTGAGGTCCCTTCTGATAGATGGAATATTAGATGAACAACAGAGAAATTTATGATTCTGTTCTGGAATCTAAATATATTATTGCTTTTGCATGGTTTTCCATTGCTTCCTTCTAAACTTGTGGGGTTTTTCCATACATTAAAACAAAGATTTTTATGAACTTCCCATGACAAAGATTTTTTTACAATCCCTCTGTTTGCTTCTGTCTTGAAAAAGTTTGATAAAACTTATGCCAACTGTTCCTACTCTAGTCTCTTATCTTTGAGGACTTATTGACTTTTTATTTCTTTTATGTATTTATTTGCTTACATTGAAAAATAAAAATTATAAATATTTTGGTGTTCAACATGATGTTTTGGGATATGTATGCATTGTGGAATGACTAAATGAAGCTAATTAACATATCTATTACTTTACGTACTAATTTTTTTGTAGTGAGAACATTTAAAATCAATTTCCTTAGCAATTTTCAAGTAGACGTTACCTTGTTATTAACTATAAATCTCCATGGCATATGACAAAGTTCCATAACTTATTCCACCTTTCTAATGGAAACTTTGTATCCTTTGACCAACATCTTTCCTAGCCCCTGATAATCATCATTCTACTTTCTGCTTTCACTAGTTTCACTTTTTTAGATTCCACATGTGAGTGAAATCTCATTGTATTTGTCTTTCTTCAGTCTAATGCTCTTCCAACTGAGCTATTTCATCTCCCTCTACATGGTATTTGTCTTTCTTTGTGTGGCTTACTATTGCTTTTCATTTTTTCTCATCATTTGGAAGCTTGAAAAATAATATAAATAATAATGTGTGATTAATTTGAAATGGCTATCTGGAGTTTACACATTTTAAAACACAAGATTCTGACTACTTGTCTCTTACCAGTCTATTCATTGGATTTTTCATCATTCCTTTAATGTGTAATATTAGTTTTTCTTATAGGTTTCCATATCACCATTTCCTTCTCTCTGCATTTGAAAAAATTTTTTTGATTTATTCACATGTTTTCTTACATATTTCTCATGCTATCCTGAAGAATATGTCTAGGGCAACAATGAAAAGACATATTAGGCTTCAGTCCTCATGGAATTCATAATCAAGCTAGTAAATGTATAAGTAAGACAAGTAAACAAACAGCTAGCACTCCATGATAAGTGCAATGTCAGTGAAATTATAGGGAACCCACAAAAGAAAACATATCTACTCTATACTTGGTTAGTCAAAGGAGATTTCTAGTGGATAGTTTCAAATTTAAAGAGTGAGCAGAAAGGAGTTTGCCAAGTAAATTGTGTGTGTGTGTGTGTGTGTGTGTGTGTGTGTGTGTGTGTGTGTGTGTGTGTGTTATTGCATGTCTGGTAGCAGGAATGTGGAAATACAGACAGAAAAAAATGACTGAATCATTAACATCATAGTATGAAGGCAAGGAGAGCACTGGAAATTGAAGGTGGTAAGGAATCACCACAGAAGTGGAAAGGGTACATTAGGAAAACACATGAAGGGATGACAATACCTTTCTCCTTTACAATTTGGCTAAGAACTGGCTTCAGAAATTAAATAATGTAAAAACATCGTGAACCACAAAAGTAATGAAAAACACCATACAAGGAAGATCTTGCTCTTTTACTTTTCAGGTGAATTGTGAAAATCAATTCTATTATCTTTCATACACAATGACATTTAACGTTCTCCATATGCTTGTTGGAATATGATGTTCCAACATAAAGGTAACTTATAAGAAATTAAATGTAAATCTGTGCTTCTTTTCCTCACACCTCTCAGTAATAGCTCTTCCTTCACATTACAGGTGCATGTCAAGTGATAGCTTATTTATGTGCCTTTTCTAGCCCACTCACACCCACATACCACTCCGATGTGATTATTTACTTACTTGCATTTACACAATATTTTTGTCAAGCGACTCTTTTGTTACCCATCAAAATATTTGTACAGTCTGCATTTATAAGGCTTTTCTAAATATAAAAGCAAAGTCAGTCAGAAATGGCAAAATAGAGATCATGGACAAGATACTAAATAAATCTATAGATAAGCATAACTTTTATAAAGCACAAACTGAACATGCTGTGATATGAAATACAAAATAGTCAATAAAGTAGAAGCAGTGAGCATCCTAGTTTGAAGTCATATTCCAGACTCAGGAAGTTAAACAAAATTAAATCAATATCCAGCAAAACATTATATATAAAACAAAATATTTAAAGTTAATAGGGCAAAAATGATGAACTTTAAAGGGGTGACAATTAGAATAACTGAAGATTTTTATCAGCAACAATGGAGGCCAGAAGACAATGAATGTATAAAGGAAAAACAATCATCAATCTAAAATTTTATACCTAACTGAACTATTACTTCATGGAGAGGAAAAAATAAATCTATTTTTAGACATGTTACTAAAAAATTAGTCAGTAAGAATAAAATTGATGTCAGAGGAAAGGTGTGTTTGTAAGACACAATAATAAGCACAGAAGTGATAAAATACGTCAATATATGTATATTTAATTATTGCTTGTTAAAAATAGCTAATTTTTATTTTTGTAAGTCAAAGCTAAAACTCTAGATCAGTGCTACTAAAAGTATGATAATCTGATCTGAACCTGACCTGTGCATGAAATACTTGTTATCGATCTGCAGTAAGTATGGAAATGAAAAGTAATTGTTTGAGACATCTATAGGCATTTGACTTTGCCCAATATTATTGACTGAGGAAAAATGTACTTTTTCTAGTTTGAGAATTTTTTCTCTGGGTGGTAATACCAAAAGGGGAGGATGGGTGATGTTCAATAAGTCATACTTGAAAGATCAGAAAAATGAGAGCAAATAGAGATTTGCTAGAAAGTCTATAGATAAACATATTTGTTAAACACTAAAAGAGTGAAAACATAATATTTAGTCTCCAATTCAGCTGAAAGAAACATGTTGGAAGATGAGAAATAATGCTAATTCAACAGAATATGGAAAATAAAAAGAAAAAAGCAGAACAAGAGATAAATGAAACATGGAGAAACAATGGAAGTGAGTAAAAAATTTTTTTCTTTTTTATTATAAAGATGCGGGGTATAATTCAGGGTTAGGGATACAAACATTGATTATGAAGTACCCTTGTTGATGAGGTATGTGCCTTCCTCACCTAGCAGTTTCCCTCAACTACCAATCCTACCTCCCTCCCCTGACAGTTTCCCATTACTGACAAATGCTTTCTTATAGCATTATAATTGTTCAAGGTCTGCTTATTTATCAGGACTTTCAATAAAAGTAAATAGATTATTCTCACTTACTAAAAACACATAAATTATTACACTGGCTCAAAAACCAAAGTCCAGACTTATGCTGTTTACAAGCAATTTATATAAATCAAAACTACTCAGAAAAGTTGAAATTAATGTGAAGACCAAGAAGCCAGAAATCTGTCAAACATAAAGAAATCTAATTTAACAATATTTGTTTACTTATTTATTTTTGTTGAAGAGTTATTTTTCAGGAGTCTTCCCTTCTCTTACCCTACTCTGGATAGTTGTTGTGTAGATCCAGGGCATAGTAGTCCTTTAGGTATTCTTTGTTCTCCTTTGCTAAAGCTCCAGTTTTTATTTTTTGAATTTCATTTTCTACCTTTTTTGTTTACTCCCTCAATTAACTAGAGTCCATTATTCAGTATTGAACCAGAGGAGTATTCAAGGGAAATAAATTTTAAGACATCATCTGTCTAAATATGTATTTTTTTCTACCATTCCTTTGGCCTAATTCTGAATTTATTGAAAAATTCTATATCAAAAGCCATTTTCCCTTATATTTTGAAATTATTTTTGTTATGATCAAGTTCCCAGAGTTACTGACAGCAATGCTATCTGGAGTTTTAATTCTATGTTTCTTTTTCACTAAAAAGTCTTGATAGTGTGCCTTCTGTCAGTTCTTGAGCTTGGTGCTTGATGGGCTATTCAATCAGGAAACTAAGACACTTCAGTTCTAGGAAAGTTTATTTATCAATTCGTTGATCATTCCTTCCCTTCTCCCCTTAATTTTATTTTCTTTCTGGAACTCCTAGTAGTTAATGGTGTGCTCCCATGACTGAAACGTTTTCTGTTATCTTTTATCTTCTCTTATTTCTCTCACTCTTTTTTATTTCTGCATTTTGGGGAAGTCCTGTACATTTACTTAGTATTTCTTTAGTACAAATTTATTTTTTTTTCATTTTTAGTGCATCTGAATTTTTTTAAAAAAATCAGAGTCTCCACTCTGTTGCTCAGGCTAGAGTATAGTGGCAATCAAGGCTCATTGCAGCCTTGACCTATTGACTCAGGTGATCTTTCTGCCTCAGCCTCCCAAGTAGCTGGGACTACAAGTGTGTGCCACCACACCTGGCTAATTTTCTGACATTTTATAGAGATGAAGTCTCCCTGGTCTTGAACTCTTGGGCTCAAGCAATCTTCCTTCTTTGGTCTTCCCAAAGTGCTGGATTACAGGTGTGAGCCACCATGCCCAGCCTGGATTTTTATTTCATAAAATAATTCTTTCCTTCTGAGACTATTAACTTTAAGCTTTATTATATTTTTGAACTCATGTACACATTATCTCATTTTCTTCTGAGATTTTTTCCTACACCTTTCTTATAGGGATATTTTTATATTGCCTTGCTTAATTTCTCTACCATATATATCCTTATTATGTATGAAGAGGACTAAATGTAGAATTGGGACATAAGAAGCTAACTTCTTCTAGTCACACTTTCTCATAGCCTCTCTATTTCACTACTGGGCCTCTGTGGAACCAAACTGACTCTCTCTGTTGTCCTTACAAGCTCTGAGATTTTAGTTTTTAAGTTCTTTTGGATTCACTATAGATGATTTTCAAACTGACAACTTCAGCTCTCATCTTAATTGTTCAATATTATTAATCTCTAACGGTATTTTCTTCCAAAAGTCACTTCAAGCTGAAAATATTGCTTAATTGTTATCAAATCCCCAGAGACACCAGCTTTACCCTCTTTTCTTTGGAGTTTTTCTAAATGACATCATCTTTGAGTTTATCCTTGCTAATCCTCCATATTAAGCCAATCAACTGAGTGTCAGTTCATTTTTTTCTCTGCAGGATCTCTTGGAATTGTCTCTTCCATTTTTGTCCTAGTCACTACCACACGTTTCACCAACTTTTCCTAGTCCAAACAAATGTAATAGAGCCTCTTAATGGATTCTCCATGTCTCCACATTCAAGATCATTTCACGCATTGTTACCCGATTAATTGTTCCAAAGCATGACTGTGATGATGTTACTTAGGTGCTCAAAAAATTTCAGTGACTCACTGTTTGCTAGATTAAAGCCAAATTCCTCAGCCTGGAATTTAATCTCTTCCACATTCTAGTTCCAACCTAGTTTTGCAACATAATTTCTCATTGTTTCATGTCACATTTTCTATACAGCCCAGTAAAAGAAATTAACTAATATTCTCACATCCATCCTTGATTTATCAACTCTGTACCTTCACATATAACAAATCTTCTGCCTGTCATGCTTTCTCTAATACCCTTCAGCCCTGCATATTTAAACCATGCATGTATTTTAAGATAAATCACAAATTATGCTTCTTGCATCATGTAATCTCTTATTTCTATTGAATGTACCTGCTATACCCTTCTTTTTGTGCATATATAGTTTATTTCATTAATGTGAGGTGCAATTCAGGATTAGGGATATAAATGGACATCATACAGGTAAAGTTTGGGCCTCCCTTTGGTCCCAATTTGCAATATATTTCTTATTAGACACGTTGCTGCTGAGAGTCAGTTGAGTAATTGATTTACTTTGTACTCTCAAATTGTTTAACATAACATCTTTCAAATTGTGGCCTTCAGTGTTGAGGTATGAAAATGTAGACTATCTGCATAATATGTGGTGTACTATTTACTATCTGTCGAATATATGTAAATCTGCTCACCCTACTAAGATACTTGAGGATAGAATGTATGTCATTTATATTCTCTGTTTACCTCTACTGTAGCTTACACAATGCCTTGCATATGCACTGCTCTTTTGTGGCAAAATAGCAATATATATAGCATATAAGTAATTGTCCCTCTATGATGCCTTTGAAAATGTCAGTTTGAGGAATTGGGGGGAAAATTTACATAGGAGAAGCATTTTTTTCCCCCTCTCCTCAAGGTAGAATCAGTTGCTACCCCTTAAAATAGTCTAATTATTTTACTGGAGACCTAGTTATGAAACTACTTGCAGTTGCACTAGAAATAGAATTCTGGTGTCACTTAATGAGATTTTTCAAGTTCACATTACTTATTCTGCAGCCTTCTTCATTTGAGTAGATTATTTAATATTTTATTTGTTTTATTATTCACATTTTGGGGGTAAAATATTTCCATTCACATTCAAAGTTGGTTGAATTATATGCCAAAGTTTGAGTGCATAGAACTTTCTCCCGGTCCTGTTATTTCCAAGTGTGTAGCTGCCTAATGTGTCTGTAACTCACCTCCCTGGAGCAGGTTTTCTGCTGCTGCTGAAAAAGTAAAAGTTTGTCCTACCTTAGAATGCAAGTTTAAAATTTCGTTACCAGTTTAATAGCAACTTTTTCTCCCATTTTCTCCTCTTTTTGTCTGTAGAGTGAACTTCTGTCATTATATGCACCCAAAGCAATTATATTTCATTGAACACTTTTGTAGATGTGTTATACTATATACTATATATCTTGGGATATGTTTAAATGTATCCTGATAATTTTGAAGATACTTTTTATTTAATTTATTACTGATATTTTGCATAATGAAACTGGGTAAAGTTAATATTTTTCTATTCATGGAATGTAATTCCAGTAATCTTCCCTCAAGGTGCACTCCTTCCTCTTTTCTTGTCACTTACTTTCAGGTCTCTGAAAATACCTTAATTGCAGGAATTCTTCTCTCTGTTTCTAAATCAGTCATTTACTTATTGAACTTTCATGCTATGTTTAATATCATGCTAAGATTTTTGGGGACTATAGGTACATTTAAACCACATAATGCTCATAAAACAATTAGAAAATAAATTGGGTAATAACGAGGAATATAAGAAGTAAGAGAGGAAAGAAGTGAGCTTGACAGGAGCAGGAGGTGAAAAGTTATAGAAAAGGTAGAATTTGAGTTGGATCACAGTACTCAGATGGGTAACAGGGGTGGTCACATTTGCGATTTGAAGATGGGGAAGCATCAACGAAGAAAGTAGCCCAATGGGCAGTCAGTATGCCTGCTAAGGTGTAGTGTGGTGTTAGATGGGTTAGACCAGACTTGATATAAGTGACAATAGGATTCATGTAAGCATTCAAGCTTTTAGTAGAAAATTGGTATGGCAAAAATGATATTTAAAGACACTGACTTCAGGTGAGACTCAGAGGGGCTTATCATTAAAGATGAGAAACTCAAAGGTTTGCATCGTAGCTAATTGCAAAGATGAAAATAAAGGTTACTGCAAATAGAATGCTTTGAGACAATTAGAAATTATAAACAAGAGAAACTGAGCTCAGAATGAAAGAAAAGGGGAGGTTGGATCCAATGACAAAGGAATAGGCTTCAAATGTTATCATCCATTCTTGTACCACACCCCCGATATTTTTGAATTTCAGTGCACTTTTTTCAAGTGCAATTATCTTGCTGGGGCCACTAGGTGGTGATCTTTGTTAGTTGGTAACTTGTGACTTAAAAAAAAAACAACAAAAAACATGAGTTCAGCAGTTGCATGTTTTTGTTTCACACAATCCCTGATATATAACATTCATACTGTGGATATTTATCCATGAATGTTTCCCTTTCTCTTTTTTTTTTTTTGGTCTGTACTCTCAGGTAAGACAGGGGAAATGGGGAAAAAATAAATATTTAGATCTCAGTTCTCACACTAGTGTGTTTCCTTGACATCTCCCAACTCTGGTCACTCTTTGGGAGAATGAAGCAGGAAAAGGCATCCACTATCTTGCCAGTCTTTATTGGTGTCATCCACTATAAGTTTCCTACACTAAAGCCAGTGTTGGCCATGTGAGGAGAATGGGGGCGGGGACAGTGGTGGTTTGGTTGAACATTTTCATACCATCATCTTGTTTGGCTGGTTCCCAGTGTTCATTTTTTCTACTCGCCCTAGAGGCTTATATTCCTCCAAGATAAAGAAAGCCTGCCTACCTGGCAGATAGAAAGGGATACAGTTCGTCAAAAGGCCTGGTACATAGCAGGCACTGCCAAGGCTTGTTGAATGAGTAATTCAATGATGAACGAATGCATGAGCGTCAGTAATGCAGTGGAGGGAAGAGAAGGTTTTGGTCCCAGAATGCTGAATGAAGATTTCCATGGAAATCTTTTAAACTGTGTAGTGTGCTGTTTAGTGCTCTGAGAGCAGGTGCATACAGCTTCCTTTGTCCTTTGTACCCTGCCAACATAGAAAGTCAATCACCATGGCTAGCTGTTCTGTGGGGGAATGCTTTCTGAGTTCCAAACATTCAACTTACTAATGAACTTTTGTTAACCTGTGACTTTATAACAAGTTCTTTTTAAGTGAAATAATAGCACAGTTCATAAAAGTCACTTTTGAAGTACTTAGTCACAGCAACATGTAATTAACAGCAAAGGCTTAAAGTGCAAACAGGGGTCTTATCTATCCAAACACTTTTTTAATGCCAAGCTTCCTGATGATCTTTAATAAACCCTTGCAATTGTAACAACAATTACAATTTCAATGGCTTCCGTGTGTCTGAAGACTCCTCCTTAATTTATTTCAAACATTTCCCTGTAGAGAAGAAATTCTGGGCATCTAGCTTTAGCTATACATTTGTTACCTGTTCTGAAAATTAGGTTGTCAATTCTCTTAAGTAGAAGAAAAGAAGGTTACTTCCTTTCCTCCCAATAGCTACATTTTAATGAATTTTTTATTTTACTGATTTATTCTTGACTGCTTTTTCTTTTCCATTTGACCTTTTGGACCAATCAGGGCTTTTAGCCAAGGATCAAAGAAATTTGAGTCCTGGCTTAGGCAAATCCCAGACTCATTTCTTTTACCTTATTTCCCTGTCTTATCTTTGTCTGACAAAGATAATCATCACATAATATTAATCATTCGGAACCCTGACCCCTGAAATAGTGAGTCTGTAAAACAAAATTTTTTGACAGCAAGTCAGTACATTTTAATGTGGTTATATCTTAAAATAGTAATTTACTTTTATATATTTATTTTTTGCTGAAGGGAAATTCACATTACATAAAATTCACCTTATTTTCATAATAAGTGTAAAATCCAAGGACTTCCAGTACATTCACAATGATGTCAACCATCATGGCTATCTAATTGTGGAATGTTTTCATCATCCCCAAAAGAAACTGTATGCACATTAGCATGTACTCCCCATTTCTTCCTCCTTTCAGCTCCTGAGAACCACTAATTGATTTTTTGTTTCTATGGATTTGCCTATTCTGGAACTTTCATATATGTGACTTTTGCAATATGTGTGTGTGTGTGTGTGTGTGTGTGTGTGTGTGTGTGTGTATGTCCATGTGTGACTGACTTCTTTCACTTAATGTAATATTTTCAAGGTTCATTCATATGACATTTAACAGTACTTTATTCCTTTTTGTGGCTCAATAATATTCCATTGCATGTATGCACCTAATTTTGCTTATTTATTCCACTGATGAACATATGGGGTTGTTTCTTTTTTTAGCTATTATGAGTAATGCTACTATGAACGTTTGTGTGTAAACTTCTGTTTTAACACCTGTTTTCAATTATCTTTGGTATATACCTAGAACTTTTTTTTTTCCCTGTGAGTCCAGATTTCATTCTGTTACCCAGGCTGCAGTGCAGTGGCATGATCATGGCTCACTGCAGCTTCAACTTCTTGGGTTCAGGCAATCCTTTCACCTCCACCTTCTGAGTAGCTGGGACTACAGGAATATGACCCCATGCCCAGCTAATATTTGAATTTTTTGTAGAGATGAGATCTCATTCTTTGCCCAGGTGGTTCTTGAACTCCTAGGTTGAAGCGATCCTCCCACCTTGGCCTCCCATATTTTCTCCTCTCATACCATTAATTGCATCTCTAATTTCTTTTTAACTTGTGGTTCCTTTTTTATATATTGTCCTTTTTGTTTAACGTTGCGAGCATTTCCAATGTAATTAACTATTCTGAATTATGACTTTATATAGATATATCAAAACATATTGAGAAATTGGATTTATGTAGTTTCCATTGTTTAAATTCTTTTTTGGGGACCTATTACATACAAGATTATGATAAATATTATTATATATAAATCTAATACCACATCTTTTATTAATTCCTTAGGATAGGTTTTTAAAAATATAAAAACTGCACTTTTAATAAACAAAATTTAATTACCCTTTAGAAAAATTGTTTTAGTTTGCATTCCTACTAACAGTAAATAATCTTCATTTCTACGCTTTCCCCCATATTAATTGAGGGGAAATAATATTTTTAACTTTTTAATAAGATATAAATTGTCTACTACCAAATCCACTCTTTTAAAGTGTACAATTTAGTGTTTTTAAAAGTGTAATCAAAAGATTGTGTATACTTTTAAACAATTTGTTAAATTTAATGTGTTTAACTCTTATTTCCATTTTTTATTGTTGTTTCTCTTAGGTTTTCTGTATTTTTTTTTGTATCATTTACAATTAATAATCCTGTCTCATTTTTATTAGTTTAACTCTCATTTCTCTTTCCTGACCTATTGCATTGGCTGGCTCCATGTTTTTCTCAATTATTGCTAATACTATTTTGCTATATAATATCAGGATTAGGAGTATATGTTTTGAGGTCAAATTTATCTGGATTTAAAATTATATTTTCTAGACATGTAGCATGGGCAATTTATTTATGGTTGTTGAGTTTCACTTCTCTGTTTGATAAAAATGAGAAGCTTTACTCAATAGGTTTATTGGTGGTGGTAACAGAGAAAGTGCTTAGCAAAGTGCTCAATATGTGATATTAATTCCTTTTTTATGACTTTCTAAAGATCAGTGCTTCCCAGGAGGGAAAATAAAACCATGTAAAGATGATACATAACAGAAGTACAAGCACAAGTATTACTTGTGCTACTAATAAATGATATTCATAAAATATTGCTGTCATTGGACATTTTTTTCTAGAAATCTTTGAGCTATACTTTCTACACAGATAGCTATTTTATTAAGTTGCCTACCTGTAACCAGGATCCCCTTTGTGTCAGTCCAGAAATATAGCTGTTTGTATCATTACAAACCCCCAAAGAATCTACACTCTCTTGGCTAACTCATGGATATGCCTACCAAGGCTTATAGCCACACATTCTTAATTTTTAAATTAAATACCTCCTACTGTATCTTTGGACTTTCTCTTTGGTATTGTAATCTTTCATAATATGCAACGTTTGAGTTTGTTTTTGTTAGAAAAAGAGTGTTAGGTTCTACTAGTTGTGTCTAAATTCTTTTGACATACCTCATTTATGACATTCAAAATAGTAGAAGAGCCCTGAACAATTGTGCATAAGTGCAGGACTTATACAGGGGGCCAAAGAGGAAACACAATGGCTTGAAACCAATTTCCCCATTAGAAAAAGATGCTAGCAGGTAGTCAAATGATCAAAAGAAACTGTTTTAGCTTTTCATAATGCACGCACAATCAGCTCATTATATTTTACGCACAAACATTTTATTGAAGAGTTTAATAATAACGTTGAGGGAAATTTTTGATTATTTAAAAACTTGAAAACATTTTACAACTCTGAACATATTTGAAATGGAGGAAATAAATATTTCAATAGAAAGTTTTGGTGTTTTCTAAATGTTGAAAAATGCTTTTTTCTTTGTTAAGCTGACCATGAGTAGAGGTATGAAATGATGATTCAGAGACAGAGTAAGTGAGATTCCTATTCTTATCCCAAGTCAAGACATTCACGGAAAAAAATTGCTTCAGGCCATAACTTTGGCATGCCATGGGTTAAATAAAGGTCAGCTCCAAGTGAAAAATAAAAATCAAATGATCTTTTGGTGTCAAAGGGGCAAAATGGTTATCATTTTTAGAAGCTTTTAGTTCTCTTATAATTCAAGGATTTTGGATTTCTTTTTCCCTCAACTGCGAATTTTCAGGCCAGTGGTGTCCATAATGTATACGAGTGCCTTGGGGCATTTTGAAGGAGATGAGAAGAAAATTTACAATATTTTAAAAAATGTTCTTGCCTGTACAGATGCTTGCATGGTATTTAGCAATTCAGTGATGTGGGTAGCTCACAGGGCTGAGAGTGTTTTTTACATTTAACGTAATCAATAGTTATTTGGAACGTAGTTAAGTACCTGGAGAACCCGGTTCTAATTCCATCTTTGGCTCACTATTTATTTACATAAAATAAATCAAAATACAAACTTGCAATTACTTTTCAAGGTTTCTTCTAACTTATTTGTCATTGTTAGGGAAAATGTTAAGGATTGTGGAATAGTTTATTAGTCTATGGGAGCTCAAGAATACATCCCTTTAGGTTTTAATCTTGGCTTTATCACAGTTTTTAGAAAGCATAAGTAGGGAATCTTCTTGACAGAGTTGTTGAAAGAATTGCCTCTGATGGTAATATCACATAGTAAGAGTTCATTAAAATTAGCTTGTATTTGGGTTATTATTATGGGTGCTGTGTCTTCTGCAAAGAAAGTATTGTAAGCAGCAAAAACCACATAGAGGGCTCTACAGCTGGCTAATTTGGACACATAATAATAGCTATGTGATAAATGCCATTAGGTGTTGTGTGATAAAGTGTCATATGAATGGTGTAAACATTGGGCACATTCTTCTCAGTAGCTGGAGACTTTCTTGGCTCCCCTGTGTAATTCAGGTAATTCTCCAAAAGTAGCTTCTCTCAAAGTGACTAGATGAGAGGTAGGTAGGAAATCCCTTTCTAATTCCCAAGACAAAACTGATTTAATGGATTTCTACCATAATTAATTGATTTGTGGGTCCAAAGGAGTGGGCAAAGATTTTGCATTGATTTTTCTGGAAACCGTCACAAAACACAGACTCTTCCAAAAGTAGCATTTGCTCCAGATTAAATGAGAAGAATTCTCTCCTCCCCTTTATTTTGGTTATAATATGTTAATTGTTATTATATTTGCGTGCATAGGGCAATACCACCACCAACAACTAGTCACTGTGGGATAAAATTCTCTTCTCTCCTTTCAGACAAGCATCTTCTATCAGTATTTGAGAATGACTGATTTTCCCATTAAAAACTGACTCTTTACTGCTGAAAAAGTCATCCTGTGACTGGTGATAAATCACTGAAAATAAGCTTATTTCAGATTATTCCAGATGAGTCAGAGAGGTTGGAAGCTGAAGGATCTGTAGACCCTTTCAATGAGAATCAGCCTGCAATTCTGTACATTTTTGGGACTTGTGTTCTTATTTGCTCATTCATAGAATAGATTTTATTATTTTTAGAGTTGTACGAAGTCTTACAGGCACTGCACATAGAATGTGATCGGTAAATATTTGCTGAATAAATGCATGAATGTATTTTAATGCTCCTCTCATTGTTGAAGTCCTTTCCATATTTTATATACTGCAGAGAGTCATTTAGCTTGTGCTTGAATATTCCAACTTACTGAAAGCTTACAAAACTCTGAAGCAGCCTTTTTCATTGGTGTATCACTCTAATTATTAGATCTTTCCCTTTTTTTTGAGCCAGGTTTTATCACCATGTAATTTCCACCCTTAGGTTTTAGTTTGGTTTTATGGGGGAACATTAAAATAAATCTACTTCCCTTTCACAGGAAAGTTCATCACATATTTCAAGACAGCTATCATGTCCCCCATATAATTCTTTTCTTCTCTAAGCTAAACTACCATTTTTCAGATGATAGTGTTTCAACTTCTCTCATCATCTTTATTCTTCTTTTCCATTTTTTTGGTCACTGTCTCTAATATATTTATTTTATTATCTATCATGTAATGAGCTAGGAACTATGATAAACACTCCATATATATTATTTTATTTAACTCCTCACCCCAACCATGTAAAATACACTTTTTCCTAGTAAAAATACTGTGTCAAAGCCACCTAAGAGCCGTGATTTAGATTCATACTGGTTCTAGATAACCACAAAGTCATGTGCAAATAATTCATCCCATCTGTACTTCAGTTTTCTCATCAGTAAAATGGGGAATTGTAATGATCCCCACCTCCTATGACTATTGCAAAAATTAAATGAGTTAATACCTGTAAAACACTCAGAAAATCATCTAGTCCATAAAAAGCATTGTAAGCATTTGTGAATCAAGCAAGCAAGGCTATGTTTCGCTCTGTATTATACTTTCTCCCTATAGTGTCTCTTTTTTAAAGTGGGTGTGGTGTTCTGGACAATGGTTCCCCAAATATATCCACATCCTAATGCCTGGAACTTGTAGATGTCACTATATATGGCGAAAGAGACTTGCAGATGTGATCTAGTAAAGTATTTTGAGATGAGGAGATTATTTTGGATTATCTGTGTGGACCCAATGTAATCACACAATCCATACAAAAAAGATACAGAAGTAAGAGTCAGCAAGGACATGTTGCCATGGAAGCAGAGATTGGAGTGACAAATTCTGAAGATGGAGGAAGGGGCCAAAAACCAAGGAATACAGGCAGCTTCTAGACTATGGTAGAAACAAGGAAATGAATTCTCCCCTAAAGCCTACAGAAAGAACCAGCTCTGTCTGAGCAACGTCTTGACTTTAGGTCAGGAAAACTATTTTCGAAATCCTTTAATATAGAACTATAAGAGAAAAAAATATGTGTGTTTGAAACCACAAAGATTTTTTTTTTTACATCAGCCACAGGAAATTAATATATCCAAACTGTCTGAAACCATGCATTAGAAATAACTCAGGAATAAACAGCATGAATTACCTCTGTGATGGGTATCAAGGATATTATGTTCCCAGTTAACATGTAGAAACATACATCTCACATCCAGAAGGTTCCAGGTTGTGTGTGATCCTCCTAATAGCCATGAAAAAGAGGCTTAATTAACCAAAGGCCACACCAACAATGCTAGATCTATCTGCCCCTACTTTCTTGGGAATTACTGATGTCCACGACAATCAGCACACTGGGAAATTTTTCTCTTCTGTTGTCTTTGTGTTCATCCTCTGTTGGATGTCCTCTCTCCTCCATCACCTCTGTGGCCTCCTTTGTATCTTTGAGAGTGAGGTGCTTCACTGTCTCTTCCTAGCTGGTGCCCTTTTTCTAACCTTTCAAGCATCTGTGGCCCTTTTTTGCATGCTTCTTGTTTAACTGGGGGAGTCTGATACTTTATACTACTGTTGCATTTCTTGGATGCTGCTTTATGAAGCTTCAATTATTTCTGGGTAGCAGAAGAAGTGTCTTTCACCAAGATCAGCTTTTCCAGATTTGCATGTGTGGGAGTCCACAAATCTTCATCTTCCGGAGGTGAGATGGGAGAGTGTAGAAACTCTCCATCTCCTCTGGAGCCTCATCCTTCCCTCTAACATGTAGATCATTTGTCAAATGTAAAGAAGAGAAGCGTTGTTTTTAGAAAAACAGACCCCCCTGCTTGCTCTTGCCCTTTGCAAATTATCACAATATAAATTAATCACATAATATATAAATATCACATAATATGAATCTATTAGTTTATGAATAAATCTATTGATTTATCCAAAATTCTCACCTTTGTTGTGTGTTGTGTTTTGTTTTTGTTTTAGAAAACACTGTTTGGATGCCTTCACTGAGACTTTGGTCAACTGATATCTCCAAATCTATTCCATGAGTTGATAATGATCCTAGATATTCTCTGCCTTACATCTGTTTAAATTTTGAACCCAAATGAAATATTGTGTATTTCTCACGTGTGTGGGTTCGACCCATTATTCAAGCCTATAGTGCTATTATTAATAATAGTAATTAATTGAGTGTCTACTATGTGTCAAGTACTGTTTAGGGTTTAAAGAATTATATTAATAATGGTTACTATATAACTTTGTTAGAATTATAAATTATAAAGATAATAAGAATTTCATTTTTAAATGTGTGAATTTTATTTTTCTCAACTTACTTTTCTCCCATATTTGGATAGCATTCATTGTATATATTTCTCTAAGTTTTGCTAAATGCGTTGACAGAAAATGCTTAATAAAAGGTTTTGTGTCCATCATTAACAATATTACATCAGGTGAGTTTCCCAAACTTGTGTTCCTTTAGCTACAAAGGGCCTTAAAAAGTAGAAATATGGGAGGCACGCCTCATCAACAAGGGTACATGCATAATGAATATTTGTATACCTAACCCTGAATTATACCCCACATCTTTAAAATAAAAAAAAAATTAAATTAAAAAAATAGAAATATGAGACCAGAGTGTTATTTTCTTTTCTTTTCTTTTTTTTTTTCTTGAGGTGGAATCTCACTCTGTCACCCAGACTGGAGTGCAGTGGCTGCTCCCGGCCACCCTAGCCTTGCCTGCTGGGCTCCAGCGATCCTTTCGCCTCAGCCTTCCGAGTAGCCGGAATTACAGGCATGCGCTACCACGCCCGGCTGATTTTTTGATTTATTGTAGAGCTGAGGTCTTGCTGCCCAGGCGGGTCTCGAACCCACGGGCTCAGGCAATCCACTCACCCCAGCCTCCCAAAGGCGCGGGATTACAGGCTGAGCCACCGAGCCCGGCTGAGAGTTATTTTCAATAAATCAATAAATGAAAAATTTGGGGAAGATTAAGTTTATGTTGAATTATTAATCAGTTCTTTTTGGAAATGGCAATTTTAGCAACTTTGAACCTAACTAATAATTGAGTTCATATAGATTCAGTTCATCAGTGAACACATTATAAGAATCTTAGTAAAATACTTTGCTGAAATTAATATTTGCTTATGGTATAATACTTCTGACAGTGAACTGGAGAAAATATATCACTAATTCCTTTTTATAGAATGGTGTATTATTTTTCTGGGGCTGTCATAACAAATTACCGGCAACTAGATGGCTTAAAATAACAGAAATTTATTCTTTTACAGTTCTGGATGCCAGAGTTCCAGCAGGGGTGTGGTTCCTTCTGGAGAGCTTAGAGGGAGAATTCCATACTTTTCTCCCAGCACAACTCTAATCCTTTCCTTCGTCATGACATGGGGTTCCTTTCATTCTGTGTCTGTGTTCTCTATGTATTTTCTCCTCTTCCTATAACACCAGTAATATTGAATTAAGGACCCACCTTTACTCTAATATGATCTTATCTTAATTTGTACCTTAATAATATCCACAAAGACCCTATTTCCAAATAAGATCACACTGGTACCAGGAGTTAGGACATATTTTGGTGAGAAGGGGACACAGTTTAACCATTGAAAATAGGGAAAAAGAGAAATCACAAAGGTGACTCCTGGAGGCACGTATTCAGAATATGAACCAAGGACTTTTGTCATCATACAATACTCTCTTGACTCCAGCTCCCTATCTCCTGGTGAATTCCACTTTATTTTTCATGAATTCATAGACTAGCTGTTTAATAATCAATCTGCTTTAGAATTTTATGAGGCCTAAAATTCAAGTTCACTAGTTCTTGGTTTCTAAAATCTATCTTTCCTGAGACATTTTTAATAAGTTTTTCTTATCATTAACTTTGGTTCCTCAGATACTTTTCTTGTTTTGAAGCTCACATAATTAGTTGGGGCCTAGACATTTTAATTTATTTAGATTGGTTTGCTGATCCCTTATTACCTACATTCCTATATTAAACTTCAATTTCATTTTCATGATTGTTTTATATATTCTAGTTGAAAGTGTAATTCAGAGTTGTGTGGTTCTTTTTTTCTATGCATATATCTATTGCTTGTGGGCTGCAGGTTGTCATAGAAAACATTGTTCTTTTTATAGAGTCATCTTTTCTTTCCAGCTTCTCAGCTGTCTTTCAGTAGGGGCCCGATTATTCAAAGAGGGGTACAAATGATGGAGTGCATAGCTATATTTAATCAGCTAGCCAACCAATCAGTTAATAATTACTGAGTTTCTATCATGTGTCACAGCCTGTACAAGATGAGAGTTCTAATAGCATAAGAAACAACATATAAGGAATCTTTCCCTTGAGGATCTTGCATTCTGGTGTGTGTGTTGGGGGCAGGGGAGTAAACAGGAAATGCGTGCTAATTGCTATGAAGATGATTGAGCAAAGGAATTGCCTGTATATAGGAGGAGCACCTTACCCTGCTCTGAAATTAATGTTAATACCAACTTTTGTAATCAGTTATTTTCTCTCAAGTATTGTCCCCTTATTGTTCCAAATCATGTTTATGTACTTTTTGAAGGCACATGCTCCTTTTACATATCCTGCTGTGCTTAGAGCCGACCCTGTCACATTGAGCATTCAATGTATGTTTTTGCCTTATAATAATGCACAATGTATGAAAACAAAAATAGTGTTATTAGAGTTGAGCAACATTAACGTCTTTTATTTTTTTTCTTTGCAGTGTCCTAGCAATGCTATTATTCTTTAGAGAAAAATCAGGAAAAAAAGGTGGGTGTGATAATTTTATAAACGTTAAAAACCAGAATTTATCCAAGAGATGTTATTTAAAGATATAATTTACAGCATTGATTCTAAATTCCCAGAGGTTGTGTTTGCTTATTACAGTCATGTCACATTATTATAATGTCTTATGTGGTAGGTGATTTTTTTAGGGATCAGAAAGAAAAAGATGTTTTTCCAGAGACTTTGAATGAGAATTTGCATGGCTATTAGCTAGACATTTAGTTCCTTTAGAAGCTTCCTTGTTTTACTTTCATTTCCTTTTGAGAGGTTACTCCTAGAACTGCTCTGTTCTTCAGTCTGCCATAGTTCAAGTTAGAAACTCAGTGTGGAAAATACAGTGTCTATTGTGGTCTGTTTTTCTGTGTGGCAGTTGTTCCTATTTTGTGTTTGTTTCTCCTTTAATGAGGATACAACTTTTATCCAGGGAGACGTATGGGTCACTTGTTAGTGCACTTAAATCCACGAAGGCACTGCACCAGCTGGAAATTGTGACTTGTAGTTGAATTATTTTTGCACAGCGAATGGTTTTCCTTTTGACATATTTTAATATACTTGCACACTGAGAGCAAGAGTGGGTGAACAGAAAACAGACTGTTTTATTAACCCAGCAGTCACCTTTGAGGTTTGTACATGTCCACTTTTTTTCTTGCCTTTGTACATAATCCCAAGAGACTGGTACCTGGCTTTGCTCAGAATAACAAAGTCAGGCACAAATCTCCAAACACAATTGTAGCTGAATGCCAACTGTTTCTTCTCATCTTTTTTTAACTTGAACATTAAGAATTGTATCTTTATGGGTGAACCATAACCACTAAAGAATGAGTTTGTTTTTCTATTTCAGATGCTTCCCCTGTCATTTACTAGATTTATTTTATAATATGTAATCTCAGCCAATAAAATAAAATACTTTTTGTATATATTTTGCAGTGCTCCTTTTTGTCAAATCCACTAATAGTGAGAAGAAAAGAGGAAAAATATGTTACAGGCTTTAACCGGTCTCCAATTTCAGCTGAAAGAACAATTAGGAGAAAAGGAGAAGAGACTTCAACTCAGCCAGGAAACCAGAGCCCAGCAATCACAGCTCCACATGCAGTTTTCAAACAAACCAATGTTTCATAGACTTTTCCCAGTGAGACCAGAAATTTCTTCAAGTCAATTACCATCCTTTTCCAAGGTATATATCTGTATGCAGAGTGAATATAGCCATGATTTCCAAGTAAGTATAGTAGGTAACTACCTCCAAAAATCCATATATTTTAATTGTATTCAAACGCTGAATTGAAAATAGGAATAAGAATCCAGGGCCTTCTCCCAATTCCCATTAAGGAGCTACAATTCACAGTAAGTGGCTCATTTAGCTACATGGAAATATTAGTGCAACAAAGCATTCGAAGGACATACTTTTCTCTTTCTTATCATTATCATCTACATCATCATCATGACCATACTACTACTTCATATTTTGGAGTGCTTTACAAAGAAATTTTATATCATCATTCATTTGACTGTTCAAACTAATCAGTGAGGTGTTTCATATGGAGACTATTAATAGTCATAAATCATTTGAAAGTATACTAAGACATAAAATACAGAGAAGTTGTGTGATAGGAAGGACATACTCTTCAAGTTAGAATTCTGGGTCTGCAAGTGCTTGCTGTATGATACTGGGCCTTATACGCATTGCTTTGTTAAGTTATTCAACGTGGAAGATAATAGTTATGCCAAAAAGTGATCACGGAGGTTGATTGAAGTTTACTTTTTGTAGAGGGTCTATTTCAGTGTGTGTAGGTAGCGTACGTATTTTATATTTAATTAATTAATTAGCTTATATATATATATATATATATATTTTTTTTTTTTTTTTTTTTTTTGAGTCAGGTCTCACTCTGTCCTCAGGCTGAAGTGCAGCGACTCAATCACGGTTTAGAACAGCCTCGACCACCTGGGCTTAGGTTATGCTTCTGCCTCAGCCTTCCAAGTAGCTGGGACCACGGGTGTGCACCACCACACCTGGGTAACTTTTTGATCTTTTTTCTAGAGATGAGATCTCGCTATGTTACATAGTCTGGTCTTCAACTCCTGGGCTCAAGCAATCCTCCCAGCTCAACCTCCCAAAGTGCTGGGATTACAGTTATGAGCCACCGTGTCCTGTCAGCAAGTGTATTTTAGATAGAATCTTTGCACTGGGGTAGAAGGGTAGAGTAGATAACTTTGAAGACAAGCATTGTGGATATGCTACCATGGTTAGGGACTTTTTCAAGGTAGCACACAAGGTAAGTAGCAGAAGCAAGATTGAATCCCATGTCTCTGGAAGTTCTTGAGCTATATTTCTAGGGCACAAACTTGACAGAGAGAGACCTTGTTATGAAGGTTTTATAATGTAGAAGGGAAGATAAATAGATACAATGAAAGACTGGACACCATAGGTGTGGTACACAGTGTGGCTTGTGGGTTTGGTGATGTCAATAAAGGCTTTATTATTGTGAGGGAATTTGAGTTGAGCCTAAAAGTATTGCTACATTCATTCTCAGGAAACAGCTATATCAGTCACACTTGCTTTAGCTTTTATATTACATTTATTCTTAAAAAATTAGACCATTTCATTAACTTCTCATAAACTTTCAATAACTCTGCTTATTTATTGTAAGTTAAGCTTTCAAAAATCATTGCTTCTTAAGGTAATCAATATGCTTTGTTTCTAATTATTTCTGACTTTATAACATTTTTCTTTTTAGTTCTTGCAGTTTTCTTTTTCAAGATATGTTTAAGCAGGTAGGGCTTTTAATGGAAAATTACATAAGATTATGAGCTCTATAATCTTTGGTTTCTTAGGATCCTTCTCATCATTACTTCACGTCCTCATTTTCAAAACATTTTTAGCACATATTAAGCAAGTACTATGGGATAGGCTTCATGCCGAGCATTTTATGTATATTATTCAAATTATTCAATAATCTAGTATGGTAGCTATAAGCTTCACTTTTCAGACAGTAAACTAAGGCTCAGAGATTTGAAGAAATCTCAAAATTGCATAAGTAGCACTGAATGTTATTGTTTTTTGACTATGACAATGCTGGAAAATTTTATTTATCCACCTTGTTGGGTTTCACCACTTTCTCACTAGTTTTATTGTTGAGAACTCTGACGATTTTCAGTTAGAATAACCCAGTTGGAGGTAGATTAAACTACAGAGAAAATTTGTTGGCTGCTATTACCAGGAAGGAGAGCTGATATCAAGGGTGACTAGAGCCAGACCCTCAGATATCTTTAAGAACCTCTCTTTCTCCTCTGTGCTTCTCTCTGCATATTGTCTTTGTTCTCAGACCAGCTCCTCCTTGCAGCAAACCGTGTGGAATTCAGTCCTTTAGGCTCATATTCTCACAGCTTGCTGTCAAGGAAAATGAGGACTTAATGTTATTCAGCTCCAGTGTGAAATATTCCAGGGAAGATTTGCTGGGATCACATGTCCAGCCCTTATAACCAAGATGATGAGTGCTATGCTCAATTTTTACTGATCAAGAGTTCACTTTCATGGCTGTAGGGAGAGAGGGAGGGACAGTCTGTTATCAGAATTGGAGGCCAAGGGTTGTACAGACATGATCTCCCAGAAATTGCCATGAGCCAAGCAGTTATCTCAATTTGTGGTTATTAACACAGGCCATTATGGCACCTGTTCTCAATGCCTAAGTTAAGTCTTCAATATTTAACACCCTAGATGATTAGATCTCTTAGATCACATCTACAGAATGGAGGGGTTTAGGCTAATTTTGTCCATTAAACTTAATTCTGTCGAGTTTGTTTTAAATATGTGAAGCTGATTTGACCCATCTATATTCTCTAAATCTTAGACTTTTAAAAATTTATCTAAGATAGAAAATTCTGTTTCTGATAGGGAACAGGATCCACCTTTAAAATAAAAAAGAAAAATAAAAATCAACATGTGATGGATAGGTTTCAGATGCTATAGAAGTGATAAGTTTTTGTTTTTGTTTTATTTTTGAGTTGGATTCTCACTCCATCACCCAAGTTGTAGTGCAGTGTCACACTCACGGTCACCCCAGTGTCGACCTGCTGGGCCCCAGCAATCCTTCCACCTCAGCCTTTCAAGGAACCAGAACTACAGGTGCGTGCTACCATGCCTGGCTAATTTTTAATTTATTGTAGAAAAGAGGTCTTGCCAAGTTGCCCGGGCTGGTCTTGAACCCACGGGCTCAGGCAATCCACTCGCCTCGGCCTCCCAAAGTGCTGAGATTACAGGCTGAGCCACGGAGCCAAGCCAGAAGTGACATGTAGACAGACACAATGGGCATATTGGTCAACCTTGTCTTTGGTACATGTGCCAGCATGTCAGAGCCTGATCAAATCTGTGTGATGTGATAAGAATTACATTTCAGGGCTTAAAAAGCTGAGGACAAGATTCTTGTCTGCAGTGACTTTATGAAGGTACTGCCCAGTTTGAAACTGTCTGAAGTCCTCAGTCAGCTCACATTCTGACTTTTTAAGTGTTGAGGCACACTATGAAAAGATTCTAAGCCTTAGAGACCCAGACTGTGATAAAAAGCATTTTAAATGCTGTGAGACTTCTTGATAACACATTGTGATGTGCTTCAATAAATATTTGTTGGTTTATTTTAAGGAATGAAATTAGGCTGTGTTAGAGTACATAAAATAAACAGTGTTTCTTTCTAAGCACATATGTGCCAAACCTGCGTTGATGTGAATGGAGATATTCTTTGTGGGAAGCTCTATCTTCTTGGAATGTCTAATGTGTAAAGAGGTGGAAAATTATAAGAAAAATATAGACTCTTTTCTATAATATTTTGAATTTCTGTTCTCTTTCCCAGCACTTATGTCTTACTGGGGTTGAAGGGTGGTATGATATGGGAAGGAGGAGTTGACTAACTGGGGACAGGATAATAGGATGAAAATTTAGCTTTCCAGTTAAATGTCACAATGCCTTTTGTTGAAAGTCGTTACTTTGAGAGTAAATCTGCCTCTTTTCAGCTAACACTCAGACTTTCATGGATATAAGGCAAAGCTCACAAGTCCTTATGTCCTCTGAACTGACTGGTTACCTCTGAGATACTTATTGCACTATCTGGCCACTGGGCTTCTTGCTGGCTTCCTGCAAAGTCTGGCAGATGGGAAGCATAGCGTGTTCTCTCAGCAGTGCGTGTCAGTGGTCAGTGTCAATGGACCTGGGCCTCAACCACAGAGCCCAGGCTAGACTCTCCTTGTTGCTGCCCCTCATCCACCCAGGACCTGCAAGAATGTATTAAGTCCCCATTTCTGATATGCTGAGGTCACTCAACACTATGTGGTCTAAATGAGAAAGGGGACAAAAGCTTCTCTTGTTTATGTTTCTTTTTCTCTCTGCTGAGTCATACTGAATTTGAAAGGTAGAAGCAGGTGCATACTTGACTATGTAGCTCAGAGAAGCACTATAAACTGGAGATAAATATTTGTAGGTTATTACCATTTACATTTATTGAAGCAGTGGTAAGGGACAAATTGGTGTTTCTGCCCTCTTGCAAACTCTCCATTGCATGCATACATAATGACTTTTTCCCAGAGTAAGGAATCGGGTCCCTGGTGTCTATCCTCTGGTCTTGCTTTGTCCTATTTCTATAATTTCCTTTTTTGAGGAAACATATTGCTTCTCCTTGGTCTGGTAGGAACTGCCTACATCTTCCTTTTTCCAGCATTGGCAACCACCTTTACTTATCTCTGAAGCCATAGAGGCTTGAGGGCTGCAGTTAGTGGAGTTGGGATACAGAAAAGAAAAAATACCAAGAGGTGTTTACCAAGGAGGTGAACCCTGATATGGAGATAACATTTACAAAACAAGGGAAGGCAGTGAAAAAAATCCAATCACAGATTCTGTTGCTGAATCTTCCATGTTTAGATCTCATTTTCTGGTTGTACTTTGGGTATTCTAAATTTGTTAAATAACCTGTAGGATTTGGTCATCTGCTCAAGTTATAAATCTCATTTACATTTATGCTGATTCCCTTTCAAAGCCATCTATTTTAAAGACCTCTTAAAACCTTATCTTTTTTTAAAAAAATAAAACTCAGGCTAAAAAAAATAGATATATGTCAACTGGCTTATATATAATACCTTACATACTTTGAAAGTCCCTCTGACTCTAGAATTGACGAGAGGATAGAAATTAGAGAAACTGAAAAGCCAAAAAAGTGACAACCATGCACTGTCTGTAAAACATTTTTCTGATGAGAATGAAGATATTTTTTCCCCAAAGTTATCTTTCGTTATAAATATGAGGAATGCATGGTTCAGATCTGAGCAAAAGTAGCTATTATGCTCTGATAATGAGTAATGAATGAACCGAAATGGTCGTTGTGCTTGTGCTAAGTTCATCCAACTTATGATCAACACTATAATCAAGAAGCCTAAAGAAGTCATCTAATCCTCATTGTGTTGTCTGAATAACATATATTATACACCTGAGACTCGTAGCATCTAATACCCTGTGAAATAACTTTATAGCCCAAAAGCTTACTAATGGAGGAAAATGGCTCAGTGAAGCTGAAGGGAATTAGAATGGGAGTCACCTGTTCTCTTAGAGTCCTCAAGTAGAAGGCAGTCTGGCACTGTGATTCTTATTAATCAATACCTGCGTCCCAGGGTTTGTCTTGATTTTAGATAATGAAGCAGAGAGAATTATACAACCTTTTGAGTAATATAGTGCAACATCCAGAGGAGATAGATTATTAATGTTCTCCCTTTTCTTCACTATTATTGACCTGTAATTTTTGTGTAATTTCCTTTTACTTATCTTGAAACATAGAAAATTGGTCACCTTTAACTTCATAATTTCCCCCCATAAATGTAAAGACTGTTGTCCATTTTCAACTTTTTCTTGTATGTCTCCTTTTTTTTGAGGCTTTTTAGTAATTTATTATAACTAGTAGTGACCTCTTTAAATTTCTCATATTTGCTTGAAAATGCATCATGATATTGACTAAAAAATATTTCTTTAGGTTTTTAAAATAATATATACTCAACAAATAACTTTGTTTTGCTATATATTTGGTGTCTAAACAGCTTTCCTCGTTTTCAATTATCTTTTAAATATTCACATCCAAATACATAGATGCTAATTATTTCAGGTTGCTGCTAGAAAATGAATATTGTTGTCTGTAAGTACTAACTGACCCTGTGGGTAAAATTTCAGACATAGACAATTGAGAAAAATAGGAATGGTAAACATTTCCATTTCAAATGGCATTTTCAATATTAATATATAACTGTGTGAACTAAGAGGTTCAGTGCAAGATTTAAGTGCCATGTCTTGGTTATTTGTTAGTTATTTTTGCTCACTAGATTTCGGCAGTCACCTGTCCTTCCTGCTGTCCTTTCAACTTTCAAGAGTTCAGGTTCAAGTCATCGTCTTTCCATGACCTTTTTGAGACCTGCTACTCACTACTCTGTATACTGTGTTAACAGCAGCTTTGGCAGAATCACTTTTCATCTTCTGGTGGACTTATCAGAGAGAAAATGAACTTTCCATGTTCCATGTCTAGGAAGCCTCGGAGTTACAACAGTTTCCCTTTGTTCATCTTTAGGGGGAGCTATTCCCATTTCCTTTTCTGCCTCCTTGGGCCTTCTCATGTTCCTTCCTGCTTTCATTTTTCTTTTTCTTTCCATTTCTAGCCTCACCCTGAAAGCATTCCACCTCATTCCAGGTATTCGTAATTATGCTTGTCTTATTTTCTTAAAAGTACATGAAAATATCTAGCCTACTATGTTAGGGTTTTCATTTTACTTATTTATTGGTTTATTGTTGAAAATGGAACTGCATGGGAGAAAGAACTTTTTCTCTTACTTATAGTTACAGCTCTTGGGTCTAGAACACAATGGGTGTTTATTTTGTTAATAAATGATTTTCCTTAAAACTGTTCTTGGGCCGGGTTCGGTGGCTCAGCCTGTAATCCCGCGCCTTTGGGAGGCTGAGGTGAGTGGATTGCCTGAGCCCGCGGGTTTGAGACCCACCTGGGCAGCGAGACCTCATCTCTACAATAAATAATAAAAAAAAATCAGCTGGGTGTGGTAGCGCACGCCTGTAATTCCGGCTACTCGGGAGGCTGAGGCGGAAGGATCGCCAGAGCCTGGCAGATGAGGCTGCAGTGGCCGGGAGCGGCCACTGCACTTCAGTCTGGGCATCTGAGTGAGACTCCAACTCAAAAAAAAAAAACAAAAAAAACTGTTCTTGGGATTCTTTACTTCTGATGTTGCACACCTTCCAAGGCGAATGTGTACACCACCACTGCTTCAAGAAATGTTAATGCCAATAACCTACAAATATTTGTCTCCAGTTTGTAGCTCTTCTCTCAGCTACACATCCAAGTATCCATCTGCTTCTACCTAGATGCCTCTTCAAATTCAATATGGCCTGAACTATAAGTGAGAACATATGGTAATTTTTTCTTTGTTTCTGTGATAAATTACTGAGTATGATAGACTCTAAATCCATCCAAGTTGCTGCGAAGTCCATATGTTTGTCCTTCTTTATGACTGCATAATATTTGATTGTGCGTATGTACCACATTTTTTTCTTTTCTTTTTTTATTATAAAGATGTGGGGTACAATTCAGGATTAGGTATACAACAAGCGGGTATCCTTGTTGATGAGGTATGCCCCTCCCTCCGCTAGCAGTTTCTTTCAACTGCCAATCCCACCCCCTCCATGACAGTTTCCCATTACTGCCAAACACTTTCTTATAGTATTATAATTGTTCAAGGTCTGCTTATGAGTGAGAACATATGGTACTCTGTTCTTTGTTTCTGCGCTAGATCACTGAGTATGATCGACTCCAAATCCATCCAAGTTGCTGCGAAGTCTATATATTTGTCCTTCTTTATGGCTGCGTAATATTCCTTTGTGTATATGTACCACATTTTAAAAATCCAGTCCAGCTTTGATGGGCAGCATGGTTGGTTCCATGTTTTTGCTATTGTGACTAGAGCTGCAACAAACATGTGTGTGCAGCTATCTTTTTTGTAGAATGATTTGAGTTCCTCTGGGCATATTCCCAATGGGGAATTGCTGGGTCATAAGGAAGGTCAATTTCTAGTTCTTTCAGAAATCGCCATGCTGTCTTCCAAAGAGGCTGTACTAGTTTGCATTCCCACCAGCAGTGTAGAAGCGTTCCTTTTTCTCCACATCCTCGCCTGTATCTGTTGTTGTTTGTTTTGCTAATGATGGCCATTCTTACTGGGATTAGGTGGTATCTCAATGTGGTTTTGATTTGCATTTCTCTGATGATGAGTGAGACTGAGCACTTTTTCATGTGTCTGTTGGATGCCAGTATATCTTCTTTTGAGAAGTGTCGATTCATATCTTTTTCCCACTTTTTAATGGGGCTTTGTGTTTTCCTTTTTGGTGCATTTTGACTTGTTTGAGTTCCTTGTAGATCCTAGATGTTAGGCCTTTGTTAGATATACAGTTGGCAAATATTAGGAAACATTTTATCAAGAAAAAATAAATATCAAAGATGAATGAAATGTAGAGAATTTCAAAAGCTGAGATAAACCTGTATATGGTTTTAAGAAAATCAAAGCCATTAAATAAATAGAAAGCACAACAAAATTCTATCAGCTTTTAATTAACATATTTACAATTTCAAATAGTTAAAATATGCATATGATCACTGAGGGATTGATCATCCTTTTGTCTTCTTTTTCCTGCATCCCTGTTGCTGTAAAATCCTGTGAGTTTCCCTTGTAAATAGTTCTCACATCTATGTATTTTCCTCTATTGCTGCTGCCACCACCCCAGTCAAGGGCATCCTTATTTCTCATATGCAGTACTAAAATGTTCCATATTGGTGTCCTTGCTTCCGGTCTCATTCCTGTCCAGTCTTTCTCCACCACATATCCCCAGCGATCAATCACCACCTAAATGTGAATGTGGTACTCTTTTCCCAAACAAGCAAACACATCAACACAAGTTTTTCAGAGGCTTCTTATTCCCTTTAAGATAAAGTCCCATTCCTTAAGTTGGCTGGGATGGGGTGGTGATCCCCCTAACACCTCCTATCTTTTTGCTTTGAGTACTGGGATGAGTGAATAAATCTCATGATTGATCCTTAGACAATCTCCCCTATGTTATACTTTCTTAGCTGGGCTATAGTAAGAAACCAGATAGAGAAATTTGAGATTATATTCTCCAATAAGAACCGTGTATCTTGCTTTTCCATATTAATAATTTAGGATGGATTATTAATCTTTGAAAACACAGGAACATGGGATATTATTCATATCTTATGATAGAAATTAAAGAACTTCTGCAGTGCTCCTTGAGATTAAAAGGTCATGCAAAGGGATACTAGCAAGCAAAGCTTAGAGTTTTCCTTTAGAGTCATCTTTGAATCAGCTCCACCATATGAACAAATGTGCAGTTGAATCACAGTTTTTAGACATTACTGAATGACAAAATTATTTTTGTCTTGAGTACTTTCAAAGCAGTTATTACTTGCATCCCATTATGAACACAGAAATGTATCAATAATGCCCTCAAGCATTTTCTAATTCCATCATATGACTTAATGTCTTTTAATAATTTACAATATATTCATTATTGCTCCCCTTGTCCCCCACTACCCCCGAGGTTTTTTCTGCAATCAATGCTATTTTAAAAATGAAAATTCCTCTGCTGATTCTTGTGAACAAAAACATTCCTCTTCTTTTTACAACTAATTATTTAAATAGCCAGTCAGCTCTCCTATGGGGGCAAATTGTTTAAGTATTTTTAAAACTTTAATCTATGAATTGTGTAATGCGTGAAAGCAACATATATGTTAAACTTATTTAAAAGTGTTACTTTCCAATTCTACCTTCATCTTTTCTTCCATTACAGTGGGAGCATATTGCAATTCCCTCTCTTTCTTCACTGTTATTAACTTTTCCCCTTTTATCAGAAAAAGGATCTTGCTTTCTTTGATTCTCTTATTGATATTTTAAAAGGACTTTTTTTCCTCTCTTGCTGTCTCTCTCAGGCAAGTCCCATCTCAATTGTCCTTTGTCATTCATTGTCAGTCTTTGTGTCCATCCTCTTATCCCTGCCTAGTTTTTTCCTTTTTCTTTTTTTGGGGGGGGCTGTGAAAGTGGGGGTCATTGGTGTTGGGATTCTCATATCAGTGTCAAGCCTTAAGAAAGATGCAATCGTTATTAAATGGGAGTTGCCGTTTATACCAAAAAGGCAAAGTTTCTTTGTTTCAATAAATTGAAGCGTCATGCAACTCATACTCATTTAAAACAATTGGAAATGAAAACTTATAAATAACTAATAACTGGAAAACCCTGGTTTGGGACTTTAGTCACTGAAGATAAGAAAAGACATCTGTTTCCTTCCCCCCATCTGGATTTTGCACATGCATTGCAGGCTCAGTATGCTCTTGCTCTTTCTTTTATCTATGCCCATCTGCTTGTATGGTATGTTCTCACCCTAACATATTTTCAGACCCTTGCCATAGGGCAGAAGTGCCAAGCAATTATTTGTTGAGATAGATAGCCCACATAATACTGTAAGTGACATCTGTTCTGTAGGAAATCCTTCCCTTGTGGCAGCAGTGTCATATTGGCAGCTCATAGGAATATCGGAATTGACATAGAGGGACAATTGAATGTTTCATCTTATCCTGAATTCTCACTCAGAAAGCATCCAATACCAGATGCTTTAGAGAACTATGTAACCCCCTGACTCTTTCTCTTGTTTGCCTTACACCTATGGTAATTGGCAATACTACACTGTAGGGAACATTTCTTCCTGACCCCAGCTGGTAGCCAAATTATGCCCTAAAGCATGAAGAGTGGCATACTTTAAAGTTTATTGCAGCTAAGATGGTGAAAAATAGGATGTTTTCATATTAATGTGCTTACGAGGTTGTTTGACCCAAATAATAACTTGAGTAGTAAAATCCACAAATTACTATTAAAAACTTATTATTTGGCAAAATTACAAAGACAGATAAACATTTTAATCTTTTAAGGGTGCTGATCCCTTGTTTGGAAATTGGTTCTTCTCCTTTCAACTATTTCAAACAGATAATAAGGAAAAATAGTCCACAGTCTATACTCGTCTGAGGCTTGATTCTTTGTATAAAGGTTTACATAATAAAACATATTCATTGGTTCTGAGTAAACTGTATTTACTGATTTTTAGCCATTAGCTATAAAGAAGGCAAGCAGAAATTACAGTCATATTGTCACTGGTAAATTAACAATACAATATGCAAGGTAAGTTCTGTATAAGTTCACACTTTAATTTCCCATACCATCTACATAGTCATTGTTAATCTCTTCCATGATCGACAGAACACCATAAGCACTTCAGATTCAGAAAAGTTGAAATGGTGCAATTTGTGAAAGACTTTTAGAAGTCAAAATTGAAGTGAAAGCATTCAACTACATAACTGATTCAACTCATTTACGTGGGCTTGTATTCAAGTAATATGTAAACATTTAGTTATAACAAGCTGTTACCAGATATGTAGTGTTGCAGTACCAACTACTATGAAAATCAGTGATCTAAAAAACTCTTTTACTTTTCATTATTCTCTAGTTTAGCAACATGGGCTGGGTTCACTTCAGGTTCTTTTGCCTCTGCATTTGCTTTCTGCATCTTGTTGGGCGACTATCCTGGAGATTGACAGTGTTAAGACAGCCTCACTCCAAAGTCTTGTTGGCATCGACTTTCAGCTGTGTCTCTGGCAGGATGGCTTGGCTGCTTCATATGTGGATCTAAAAGCAGAAGAAAGGAGGCCATCCTTAATGTTGATGGTATTTTAAGCTTCTGATTGCATGATGTCACATTAGCTGAATCAACATGGCTATGCACCAAGTCTACACAGAAGAAGACTATATAATGCAGTAGGTGATACAGGGAAGTATGATTCATTGGGTACCTTATCTGTAAAAAATCTACCACATATTGTCAAGATTATCAGCCTGCAGAACATTACTTTCCTGATTAGTTAACAGTACAACCATTACTAGAAAATTGTTCTAATTTTGTAAATCTGCAAAAGAAGTGAATTGTGTAAACAACATAAAGATCAGTAAAATTAATTCCTTATTTTATCAGTCCCTCTCTCACTGTATATTTTAGATGCAAGTCCCTTGTAGTGTACTTGGTTTGCCAATATTTTCTCCCAGTTTGTCTTTTTATTGTTTTAACAGGCTCTTCTGCAGAGAGAAAAAAAAATTAGTTTTGACAAACTCCGGTTTATCAATTAAAAAAAATAGATTGTGCTTTTGGTGTCATGTCTAAGAATTCTTTTTTTTTTTTGAGTTGGAGTCTCACTCTGTCATCCAGACTGGAGTGCAGTGGCCGCTCCTGGCCACTGCAGCCTCAACCTGCCGAACTCCAGCAATCTTCCCACCTCAGCCTTCCAAGTAGCTGGAACTACAGGCACGTGCTACCACGCCCGGCTAATTTTTTGATTTATTGTAGAGATGAGGTCTTGCCAAGTTGTCCAGGCGGGTCTCGAACCCGCGGGCTCAGGCAATCCACTCACCTCAGCCTCCCAAAGCGCGGGATTACAGGCTGAGCCACCAAGCCCGGCTAAGAACTCTTTTTATACATTGCTAGATTTAATTTGCTAATATTTTGTTGAAGATATTTGCATTTAAATCTATGAAAGATATTGATCTACAATCTTCTTTCTTTTTTATTGTTTTTGTCTGTTATTGCTATCAAGAGGTTACTGATCTCATAGTATAAATTGTGAAATGTTAGTTCCTCTTCTATTTTCTGATTGAGCAGACTTGGTGCCAATTCTTGCTTAATGTTTGGTAGATTTCTCTATTGAGAAATAGAGATTTATGTATTGTGGTTTTTAAAATGACAAATTTAATTACTTTAACAGTTATGTAGTGTTAAAATCACTAATTAAAATTGTGGATTTGTCTATTTTTCTTTCAGTTCTCTCAGTTGGCACTTCATGTATTTTGATGAACCATTGTTTATTACATATACATGTAGGGTTACTAGGTTTCTTAATGGATTCAACTTTTAACTCTTATGTAATATGTTTCTTTGTTTCTGGTAAGATTTTTTGCTCAGAAGTCTTCTTTATGTGTAATGAATAGAACCACTTTTGCTATTTAAAAAAATAAAGTTTGCATGGTATATCTTTTTTTCAGTTCATTAATTCTGCTCATCTTATGTTTGAGTCAACTTTCTTATAAACAGCATACAATTTGATCATGTTTTAGCTACCCTGCTAATCTCTGACTTTCAATTCATATATTTAGAAGACTTACAATGAATGCTTCTATTGATATATTAGGGGTTAAGTCTGTCACTTTTTTGTTTTTTTTTTGCATTGTTTCTCATTCTTTTTTCCATTTCTTTCCTTTCTGTGGATTACTTGAACATGTTTTAGAGTTTCATTTTGATTTATTCCACTATTTCTGAGTATACATTATTGTGTAGTCTTTTTTAATGGTTGTCTAGGTATTACTGTACAGTAGGTGCCGCCCCCATCCACAGACTTGTTTTCTGTGGTTTCAGTTACCCGTGGTCACCATGGTCTGAAAAGATTAAATAGAAAATTTCAGAAATAAACAATTCATAAGTTATAAATTGTGCTCTATTTTTAGTAGTGTAATGAAATTTCACACCATCCTGCTCTATCCCCAATGCGATGTGAATCATTCCTTTGTTCAGCATCTCCATGCTATATAAGCTACTCTCCCATTAGTCACTTAGTAGCCATCTTGGTTATCAGGTTGACCTCTGTTATATCACAGTGCTTATGTTCAAGTAACCTTTATTGTACTTAATAATTGCCCTAAAGTGAAAGAGTGGTGGTGCTGGCATACTGTTATAATTGTTATATTATATTACTAGTTATTGTTAATCTCTTCCTATATTTAATTAATAAATTAAACTTTGATGCATCAGGGTTCGATGCTATGGTGGCCTCATGCATCTAGAGAGGATCTTGGAATATATCCTCTCATGGATAAGGGGTATTCCTGTATACATATATCTACTGTCATAGTCTACATACTTCACAGTCTACTTATATGGACATTTTACCACTTTGAGTAAAGTGTAGAAAGTTGACTTCCTTTTAGTTTCCTTTACCCTGCCAGCTTCCAAATTATAATTTTTCTTAATTAGTTTTTCTGCATACTTTGGGCACACATCAGAAGGCATTATGTATAATTTTGGCTTAAACCATCAAATGAGATTTTAAAAACTCAGAGGACAGGACTTTTAAACTTCCACAGCAAGAAAACAAGCAACCCAATATAAAAATGGGCAAAGAGATCTGAACAGATACTTCACCAAAAAAGATAGGCAAATGAAGAATAAGCTTATGAGAAGATTCTCAACACCATGTTATTAAGAAATTGCAAATTAAAATGACAGTGAGATACTACTACACAGCTATTAGAATGGCTAAAATCTAAAACACTGAAAATACCAAATGCTGACAAAGATCCACCTGCTCTAAACTTCCTTTTTTCTTTCTTTATTTTTGGAGAGAAAAATAGAGCTTCATCTGGTTAGCAAAAGAAGAAGACAAAGACAGATCATGCTCATTTAAAATATGAGACTGCTTTGACAAGTGTGATGGCAATAGCAATTCAAAAATGAAGCAATATTAAGAGAATTTATAAAGAAAGTCATTATATGTGAGTGGTAATAGGTGTGTGTATGTGTAGGGGTTCATGTGGGCTGAGTTTTTAAGAGAGTAGATATTTTAGTCAAAGTACCTGGAAAATAGTACTGTAAAAATGTTGAAGAAGGCTTTAGTTAATAGAGAGAAATTTAAGTTAAGCTCAAAGCATGTTAAGTTTGAGTTTATGGTGGGGCAGTGGAAGTAAGTAGTTTGTACTGTATTTGGATTAGACTTTAGAAGAGGAACCGCATCTGATCCATAAGATGAAGCCACAAGAACGAAGAATGGTAAGCAAAGGATAGATCTTGAAATACACTCACAATGAGGAGGGAAGAGAGGAAAGGTTGAGAGTGAGAAAGAAAATAATGTAATACGATGGAGGTAAAAGCAAGAAATATTCAGGAAAGAGGAGCTCATCCAAACTCTTTTAAAAAAAGCATCAAAGGAAATGTAGAATACCTAAAGGCATTGGAGTGAGGTGACCGTAATTGACCTCGGAAAGAGTCATAGTTTCAAAAAAGATTGAAGAACCAAAGCCAGAATACAAAATATTAACGAGTGACTTCGGAGTATAAAAGGCCACTTTAGTAATGAAAGGTAGAAAGAGGAAACTGAACTGAACAGGGTTAAGACATAAGGAAGGACCATAATCTATAGCATTTGTGTTAGTCATATGTTAGCTTTGGGGTTTGGTATGTGTCTTTGTGTGTGTGTTTCTGTGTAGGTGTGTGTGTGCAAGCCCACGTGCTCACTTATGGGCTACTGTCACCTTTCATCCATGTATTCACCTACTCCCAATCACACACACTTTTGTTTTATTTTTGCAACTGCTCTAGTTTCATTACTGAAAATTTCTTTTCTATTTTCAATAAAACAGAAAAATCTTTATGAAAAAATAGGTTTTAAAGTGAGTTAAGGAAACAAAGTTTTGAAAATTCAATGTTTTTATAGCCAAATATTAGACTGCATTCTGAAAAGGTCAAACTCTGAAAAGGATATTAAGTAACCAACTCTGTATTATAAATTCTATAATTCTTGGGTACCATTTTAATGATGCCTTTGCAAGTGAGTATTACACTTGTTAAAGTTGAAAAAATAACCAACATCCTTATTATTAGTATCTATAAGTAGCAATTAATCTGCTGAGTATCCCAGACATATATATTTAAAGCACAATGTGTTACATAAAATCAATGATTGTAAGTTTAATTAACATCAAATGGGAGTTAGCAATTTAACTTCAATTTATAGCCTAAAGGTTAGATGTGCTGAGCTCATTCCACAATACTGGGGCTATTATAATATTGAACAGTAAATTGACCACTGATGAAAAAATTAGAGAAAAACCGTCTGTAGTTTGGGTAATCTGTGAGATTACTACATCCCAGTGAAAATATACTCTTACTTTAAAATTTTAAGAACATTTGCCATTACATGGTAGTACTTAAGTAAAGCTAAAACGTGAAGTCCAGTCTATTTCTAGGCATAATGAGAAAAATGCAATCACATTAACAGCAGTTGGTCTTACCCATCTGACTTCAATCCAATTCTGACTTTTATATCACTGTTCAGGTTACCAGATGCTGGGGGCGAATTCTCTGTAGTGTTTATGATCTTACACTCAGGAATCAAGATTATTTATGTCCTTTTCTGCCCTTCTTAAGATACTTAAAATATCTCATATGTTATTTTGTTGGTGTCCAATCTGTTTCACTGGTTTCTTTTCTTCTTTTTTTTTTTTTTTTTGAGTTGGAGTCTCACTCTGTCGCCCAGACTGGAGTGCAGTGGCCACTCCCGGCCACCGTAGCCTCAACCTGCTGGGCTCCAGCGATTCTTCCACCTCAGCCTTCCGAGTAGCCGGAATTACAGGCATGTGCTACCATGCCCGGCTGATTTTTTGGTTTATTGTAGAGATCAGGTCTCGCTGCCCAGGCGGGTCTCGAACCCGTGGGCTCAGGCAATCCACTCACCTCAGCCTCCCAAAGGCACGGGATTACAGGCTGAGCCACTGGGCCCGGCTTCTCACTGTTTCTATCCTTGTTCTGCCTGCTTTTAATTTTTTCTTGTGATTTTTACTTTTGTAAACTCAACAAACTTGTATGATAAATTCTGTCAAATTTGCACAGCCTAGGGAAAAATGGGATATAAAACAAAACAACAACATCTTATATAGAAAAGTTTTGCAAACCACCTTTTAAATGTTCATATCTCTAAAAGGCAAGACAAGAGAACATTATATTTCTGTTGTTGATTTTTTCATGGGTGAGGTTATGCTTATATAAACTTTTAGAATTTGCATTCCCTGCAGGTATATCCACTTATAAACTTATTTTCTTAACATACACTTAGTCCGGGCGCAGTGACTCATGCCTGTAATCCCAGCACTTTGGTAGTCTGATGTGAGAGGATTGCCTGAGCCCATGAGTTCGAGATCAGCCTGAGCAACTTGGCAAGACCTCATCTCTACAATAAATCAGAAAATCAGCTGGGTGTGATGGTGTATGCCTGTAGTTTCAGCTACTTGGAAGGCTGAGGCGAAAGGATCACCTGAGCCCAGCAGGTTAAGGTTGCAGTGGCCATGAGCATGCCACTGCACTTCAGCCTGGGCGACAGAGTGAGACTCCAAACCAAAAAAACAAGACCAAAAAACCCATACACTTAGATCTTGTTTTTTCTATCAGAGCTTCAGAAATCAATGATGTCATAATAGTTACAAAGAAGACAGGAATTTTTTAAAATTAAAAAGAGAGATACTATTTAGGCATAACAAATAAAAAATATGGAATATGAAATTACAAAGAGAATAAGCATTTGGTAAAAGTATAGTGAAAAAGTGACAAAATTAAACAAAGAAAGAAACACAAAAGTAAATTCACTCTAAACCTTTTAACAGGGTAAGTCATATATTAATTTGTGGACCATGTAAATTTCATATTCAGAATTCAAAGACTCAAATTTTGTGTTCTTTCTTTCTTGTGCCCTTTCTTGCCCATTTTGTCACCTTGTGCCTTTGTGATACTCCTTCCTCATATATGTGCCCTTGAAATATTTGCTTTCATTAAGAATTATAAAAAAAAAGGCCTGTACCACAGATTTTTCTCTTACTTTCCATTTTGTAGGCATATATAGTCTATAGATTACACTGCAGAGTTCATGTCATACCACTGTTTCATGGATGTCACATCTTGCCTCTTACTAGAAAATTTTCCCTTGAGGACAAGGCCCAAGTTTACTGCTTTCTTTGAAACTTCAAAGTAGTCAGTCTGCTGATGTGCCAACTCAGTAGGTACTCAGTAAATGTTAATTGGTTGAATAAATGAACCAATGAAAGGAATGCAAATTATTTCACCTTTTTAAGAATGATTAATCTAGTCTTCTTTTGGACTAGTTTGAATTGCTGTAAGGACATTGGGGTCTTTTGTGATTTAACTTACATTTTGTTTTAGAGATTATATATGGTGGCTAGTTTTCTAGTCATGATGATACTCATTTTTGTAGTATACCTTTTGGACATGGGATTAGAGATCTAATCTTGCAAACGGTCATTCAATGTCTATTGAGGTAACCTATGTTTTCTACTTAAAAACAAAAATACAATGAGTAAAACGAGCATTAATAACCATCATAGATATCTGCTTTGCTTAGTTGGTGGAGATGGCCCAATTCAATCAAATCAATGAACTTGTATTAATATGGTGAGTATCTCCTTTGGTGGTGCCCTGATTTTATGCCTGTTGGAAACTACAAAGAAAGGAGGTATACTGAGTAAAACTTTAAGTCTTACACACATACACACATCAATCTTTTTAAACTTTGGGTGTTAAAAATTTACCATAATGAGAAAAAAATACTTCAGTTGAAAAATAAAATGCGAAAATATCTGCTTATACTTATACTGCCTCAGGTAGCATGTTTATTTTAGAATTAATGGGACATGAAAGGTGTACTTACTAGCATTTTTGTCTATTTAAGTCTGCAGCTCCAAAGCACTGTTTTAATCCTGTTAAAGCTAATTGAATGGTCTGCAGGCTTTGTCAGTTAGGTGAAGTTCACGTTGTAACTAGTATTAAAGGAGTAGATATATAATAACCAAACAGTAACATCGAATTCATGCCATTTATTCTTCTTGCTTGAACCTTAGGGCAGCCTGAAAAAGAGGGCTTTCTGAGTTCATAGGGCAATTCATTGGAGACATTGGAATGAGATCTGATCTCTGAAAGGACAATTAGTAAGTTTAAAAAAAAGGTCCCTATGTTTGGAGTTTAAATTATGTCTTTATGGGAGACCTAGTACCTCCACTGGAGACAAAGGTCTGACAGTGTTTCCATTAAAACACCACTTTGCAGAGCAAACACTTTCACTGCAAGAATTTGCTCCGGGCTAAAGTTGGCATCAAGATTCTAGCCTGGAAGCGATTTTGTTTGAGAGATTCCATTTGGCCAGTTTAGCTTAATGGTTAAAGGGGCTGAATAATATGTGTCCTATAGCTTTTTTTTTTTCTTTTTAGTGTAGTTATCAAATTATTTTTTTGAATGGCATTTACAACTGGTCATATTTTTCTGTACAACTACATAGATGCATGTTTATAAAAAGAGGAGTTTGAATCAATGCACATTTGAAACCTTGAATGATTTTTTGTGTGAGCTAAGTAATTTGAATTCTTGTATTTTATTTATTTATTTAAAAAAAAATTTCAGGTTGGAACTTTTTCTCTGTTTAGAGTGTAACTAATTCAATTTTGACATGTATTTGGAAGCTAAATATCTTTGTTCATATGGGGTCCTGAGTCTCTATTTTTTGTTTTTTTTGAGTTGGAGTCTCACTCTGTCGCCCAGACTGGAGTGCAGTGGCCACCGCAGCCTCGACCTGCTGGGCTCTGGCGATCCTTCCGACTCAGCCTTCCGAGTAGCCGGAATTACAGGCATGCGCTACCATGCCCGGCTGATTTTTTTTTTTTTATTGTAGAGATGAGGTCTCGCTGCCCAGGCAGGTCTCGAACCCGCGGGCTCAGGCAATCCACTCACCTCAGCCTCCCAAAGGCGCGGGATTACAGGCTGAGCCACCGAGCCCGGCTCTGAGTCTCTATTTTTATTCTCTCATGAAAAGATTTGTAAATAAAAAATGTTGAATTTTCTAATGGCAGAGACATTATGAACTTTATGAATTACTTATAGTAAGATTGCTTGTCCTGTTAGTGATGACTTAACACTAGCTTAACTTTTCTGGGAGAAAAATAAATTGGGGCAAAATACAATTCTAAACTTTATGTGAAAAGCAGGATCAATAACTTATTTCACTATTTATATAACATTTACTTTTATTAAGAATCCTACATTGTTAAATAGTATCTACAACAATTAAAAGTTCTGTATAACCTAATCTATGAAACTTCAGAAAGGAGACCCCTCTTGATGCTAATGCTTTCTCTCACTGCTATTCAGTGTTCTTCACACACTTCTGATTTATATAATGCAGTTCCTTGGATAACTTTTTATGAATAAGGAATAGGAAGAACAAGTACTTTTTTGTATATTCTTTTTGAAGTCTATAGTTCGGATCTCCAGAATGATCTCTCTAATCTCTTACCATCACATGATTCTATTGGTAAATATTTTTGAGCACCTGCAAATTATCAATGTCTTATTATATTGCAACATTTTTACTCATAATATTGTACTAATATATTTTCAGATAAACTATAGCTTTGTCTTTAGAAAAAAAGTGATAATTTGAGTATTTTCTACTTTCACCGCATGTGGAACCTCATTTTGTAGACCAGCACCCTAGATATCAGCTGCCTTTTTGTGTAATATTTTGTATATCTGAAAGAAGCCATCCTGGTCTTCAGGGGTTAGGAATCTCTTCCTAAAGGGCTGGATTTATGTGATGCATACTTTTGCACCCTGGACCTCTGAACAGAAAAGAAGTTCTAGACAGAAGAAAAATATTAACTTATTTGCTTTAAAATAAGCATTTCCAAACTTTTCTATTTGTGTGCATCCCCCCCGACCCCATAGCTAGTGGTTTTGACGTCTACCAGTCCTCAATGCCCAGTTTCAGTGGCCCTTTTTCAGAGAAACTTTCCTTTGTCTGTTTGCAACCTCAGTAGAAATTATGTCTTGTCTCCTGAATAACCACTTGAATTTCTATTTTAAGAATGACTATAATCTGCCTTAAATATCAGAGTTTTTCTTATATATGTACAGTCTTCAGTTCACTAGCTTATGTGTTTGTAGCCTATAAAGCTAATGCATATTTCTTCGTTATATTCCAATCTATGCCAATGGCAGTGATTTGTGCTTAACAGTCACTCAGCAAACACTCTTTATACTACCACAAAAACTTTTCAATGGTCTCTTGCTTAAGAGTCAACCTCTTTTGATCATCTTCCATAATCTGGTATATTATCTTCTTGAAGTAGAGTTCCAATTATACCATTCTTCCACTAAAAACTTGTTTTGGCTATCCTACCAATTAAGTATACTTTCTTTGTCCTTGTATTCAAGGCCTTAAGTAGTCCAGTCCCTTCCTACTTTTCCAAGACTAGTTCTTTACTGCTTCTTATGGGCCATATTTCAAGTGAATATATTATACTCACTATTCATCAAATATGTTCAATACTTCTCTGTGAGAAATACTATAGAGTATGTATAGATTAGGAGGATAGAGATTGCTTTCAGTTGCTATAGATTTAAATAAGTATATACCAAAGTAATGATGAAATATTAGTATGATAAGCACTGTAGTGAATTTATAGTTGCATGGACAACTATACACAAGGAGATTAATAATAGGAGAGAGTAAGCCGGGCTCGGTGGCTCAGCCTGTAATCCTGTGCTTTGGGAGGCTGAGGTGAGTGGATTGCCTGAGCCCGCAGGTTCGAGACCCACCTGGGCAACTTGGCGAGACCTCATACAATAAATCAAAAAATTAGCTGGGCGTGGTAGTGCGTGCCTGTAGTTCTGGCTCCTTGGAAGCCTGAGGCGGAAGGATTGCCAGAGCCCAGCAGGTCGAGGCTGCGGTGGCCACTGCACTCCAGTCTGGGCGACAGAGTGAGACTCCAACTCAAAAAAAAAAAAAAAAAAAAAAAAAAAGGAGAGAGTAATTAATAATAGAAGAGAGTAAGTACAATAATAGGAGAGGGTTGTCCAATTTTGCATAATCATTAAATCTACGAACTGAGACGTGGAACCATAGTCAACTATGTCCAAAGTCCTTGCACTTAACTAGTGCATTTTCCTCTCTGTTTCATTTCTCCATCACTCTCCTGCCCAACTCCCATCTGTGTGTGTGCATATCTTAGATGACAATATTAAATACATTAAATACATATATATTTCAGTTATCTGAAATGATTGACTAAGATAAAAAGAAACAAGTGTAAATGTTAAGCTCTTTATTTATTTTTAAAAAATCAATATTATAACCACAAAATTGGGTAGACATAGTTTAGCATTAGCTTGTGTGAAAAAGAAATGAGTTTTACTTGACCACAAAAAATAATAACCAAGATTTATTAAAACATTTCTAGGTAGTTTTAAAAAAGTTTTACATATATTTACTCTACTGATCTATACAATAGCCCTAAGAGGTGGATACTGTTCTCATTTATATATAAAGAAACTGAAGAACACAGGAGTAACTCCTACCATGTACTCATTTTTGGAGGTGTGTCAATAACTAAGGCAGCTCGTCTTATCAGACAGTTGGTAGTCTAATTAGAAAGAGAGTGAAAAGAGAGAGAATTACAATAAACTTTAAGAAGTTCAGTAATAGAGGTCAGCAGAAGTTCTAAGCACCATAGAGAGTAGAGGTGGGGTTCAATTCATTTTTTGAGAAGTTTAGAGAATGCTTCCCAAAACAAGTTATCCCTAGGTAGATAAGTGAGAGACAGTAAGACTGGAATAGTAGGGGTTGAGGAAAATACACTCCAGGCATAGGAAACAGCAGGCGCAACAGCTCTTAGGTGAGAGAAAGATCATGAAGAGCTTGACAAGAAAGTTCTATGAAGAATGGTGAAAGAATAAGTTATATATTTATCTCAGAGATTAGATTTAAAGGGAATTGTGATAACAAGTATTTTTTTGAAGAATTGCTATATGGATGGAATAATCTTATTCCAGGAGGAATAATGACAAACAGAGATTAACATGCAGGAGTTAGTATGTGGTAGTTTACAGTTTTAGATTAAAAATAAATGTTTAAGCAATTAGATTGATAAAACAACAGAAGGGGGTTGAGATACCTGTTCCTGAAGGCATTTAATTACAGGTTGAAAGATTTTTCCTTTTTCATGTATAGTAAAAGGTTTTTTTTTTCCTTTCTTCCATTGAAAAGCAATGTAAATTTTCCTCAAAGGTATTTTCTACCTCACCTACCCCTGAAACCATTACTAGATTGGCAAGTGTGACGTTAAGATAATGAACAATGGAATGTAGTTCTTTAATTTGCTGAGGATAGAACTTATAGAAAAGGACCGATAATATTTGAAGTTCAATTTGTGAGCAATCTTGTAGCTCATGGGTCAAAAGTCTATGTATTTTGGAGAAAGAGTAAGGGGATATTAAACCATGGTCTTATATTAAATACACTTTCAATTTGACATAGAGTCTAGAATAGACAATGCAGGCAATATCGGACAGTATTTCCTGGTATCTTTGATATTCTGTTTTGATAAAAATACCTATTTGGAGGCCCCAAACATTAAATGTGATAATTTTTATTTCTTAATTTTTACCTGAACCACTCCCTTAAAAGAGGAATAATTTCATTTGATACATAAAATGTTCTAGTATTTAACACCATTTTAATATAGTTTATTCTGAATAAGTGTATTTAAAGCACAGTTTCATTGGGATAAAACTCTGGGTCCAAGGGTGTGATTTGGGGGTATCTAGGCTTAGTTGGAAGTTTTTAAGCAGTGGCTGTATCTTCCTTCCCATGATCTCCAGTCAATTGTGGACCACGTGCCAGACAGTTTTGCAATAAAGTTCCCAATAGTGGTTCAAATAGTGGCAGATTAAACCAGAGAGTTAATACATTTTACCAATGGAAAATAATTCAATTATAGTGCTGCTGTTCTTCGGCTGTCACTTCACTTCTTTTACATTTGCTAGATTCAGAGCTATCTCATCTATAGATTCAGGAAGGAATATGTTGGAAGTATTGGAAGTATAATCTTGTGAGACATGTAACACAAATGTGAGAGCAGTAATTGTATGATTATATGATTTCCATTCTATTTCACTGCACGCTGTTTACTAGTAGTTTACAAATTGTAGAAGGGAGTTTAAAAATCATGACTTGACAGAACATTCCAGTTTCTCTGTTTCCTGTCAGGTGCTGAGTTACCATTCTTTTAGAAACTGGTCCCTGGAGATAAGATGTGTCTTACAGCGTTACAACTTGGAAAACAGTTGGGTGGGGTACTCATAAAGAAACATTCAAGATCTTAAATGATAATAGCATGAAATGGTGAACGTGCCAAATACCTTTACTTGGTCATTATACAACATTTGTCTGTACCAAAACATCAAAATTTACCTGATAAATATGTATAATTACAATGTGTTACTAAAAAAGTAATACAAAATGAAGATAAGAGCAACTGAATGCTCATTTCTCAAATCTTTTGGTCCTGAATATGGTATCCTTATTTTAGGAAAGTGCCCATTATATGATTAACCAGAAATAGAGAGGGATGAATATTTACTTTGACAAATTTAGGGCAGGGAGAGGAAGGGGATTGGAATAAATTCTGGGGGGACTAAATGTTAATCTAAGGTATGCCCATCTTTATTTCAAATGTGGAACTTTGAGTTAAGAGAGGAAAAATCATTAGAATGAAAATACTTTTAAAAACTATCATTTACCTTTTATTTTCATCAGGAAAAGTAGCTTAATATCTTAATAAATCATATGTGAAAGAAGTTAAATTTAAAAAAGAATAATTGGCATTCTTAAAATGAGAAATAGGCAAGCCACAGTTTCTGTAAGATATATTTTACAGTGGTTATGTAAGAGTCAATTAATTCACAGAACTATTTTTTGCCATCCTAATGTTAATGTTAGAGCATCTTATAAAAGAGAGGTTAAAAGGATACATTTAATAACTTTGGAATCATGGTTGGTTATTTCTGTGTTAGCTTTATCAAAAGGTCAATCTGAAAAGTTGTCATTGATAACACTGTGAATGAATTAACTATATACATTTTACACACAGTTCCAGCTAAAGGTGAAATCTATGTAACTTTAAATGAATGATTGGTCTGACCTCAGTGAAGGTAATAATTTCATCTTAGCTTCGTTTTGGGTTTATTTTATTCTTGTGACATTTAATGAAATCTATAAACAAACTTAAAAAAAATTTGTTCAACAATTTTATACTTTGAGCTTTTCAACATATTTTTATTTAAACCATTATATTATTGGCCTGTTCTTTTGACACAGTTGCCTTGTAGAGTATGGGATTCTATCATCTGTTTAAAGGAAATTAACAAATGCAATCCATTGGGTAGAACCAGTTCTATAAATTATAATTTTAAGTAAAGTTTTATGAGTATGTGCAAAGAAGTCTCTCTACCATAGAAAAAAAATTATAAAATTTATAGAATTTCTATTTAAAAACTGATCACTGCTTCACTTCCCTCTGCATTTAAAACCTCTTGAACATATTCTCAGCAGTACAAAAATCAATTACATTGTATGCATTGTTGCTTAAATAAAATATAACTCCTTTTCATAGTCTAAAACATTCTTCATGATCTGGTCTCTATCTATCTTCCTAATAGAGTCCTAAGTCATTTGTCTCACCTTTCATCAAACTAACATGCTTACTTCTAATAGTTTGCACATGCCGTTCCCTCTGTCCTGTTCATCGCTGTTCTTCAAGTTGATGGTCCTTTTTGTTTTTCCTTTCTTCAAGGTAGCCCCTGTTTACATGTATGTGTATTAGTGTTTGTTTATTTGTTGGTCTTCTGATACCTCCATTAGCCTGAGGCAGCAAATGTGTGATATAGTGTAGCTGCTCAATAATTATTAATTAATGAAAACACAACTGCAATAACTGAAAATAAGTATAGTAATTAATTAGTGCCTGGTACTGAAATAGATGACTAGAAACAATAGCCAGATACTTACTGACACTGAAATATATGGAAGTAATGGATTTTTAAAGAGTTTAAAAAATATTAGTAAAAATAAAGCACAGTATGACACGTCTCAGAAAACAGTACAAGGCATGATTATTCTTTTTCGAATTTTATTTGAGAATTATAATAATGGGCAAATATTGAAAAATTTTCAGACTCTATGCCAGTTGATTCTCTTAAATATCCTGATAATATTGATGTTAGTTCATATATTATGAAAATATGAACAACATGTCATATAAAATTTGAATCTTCTCTGTTCAGGTCTTGGCTAACAAATGTGAAAAAAGTGCTTTTTATTAGAATGGGCTGTACTCAGTGTTGGAGGGTAGAATAACTATTTTAATATTGCTAACTATTCAGCAATTGTTTACTTAAAATATTTTTATTTGTTATAAATAATGCGTTTATAACATAGTTGGTGCAGAAAAAATTTATTTATACTATTAGGAGGTAAGGAAAGATTTTATCATGAAATGAGTTCTAATTAAATCTTAAAGTTGCCTTGGTTTATCCTGTAGGTAATTTACTAAAAATATTTTAGGCAAAGCTTGAAAAGATACTGGAAGGCCAAGCAAAAATGCCAAGAATTGGGTTAATTGGCACAATACAAGGTGGCTGGGCACAGTTGGGGAAAGTGTCAGAGTAGGGAGAATCCCTACCAAGATAGACGGTTTCTGCAATTAGCTCTCTGAACTTTAACCCTTCCAGAATAATTAATGAGTAACAGAGGGGATCAAGACAAAGACACAAAGTGATATGGTGGGTGCTAGCAAGTAATACATCAAAGAATGCTCGTAATTGGCCCTGTGGCTTTCATTCTTTGCCCTATTTCTTTCAATTCATTGACTCAAAATAATGGGTTCAGGTTCATTATCAACAGGTTTTAGCTGTAAGAGCACAACATTACAACAAAGCTTGGATTGTGGCAGTGTTGATGGCTAAGTAAGAAGTTGCAGTTGGTAACCACTCTTTGAAGAAGGAAAATAGCATATTCATTCTGAATGAATCAACAGCTTTTCCACTCATATTTAGAATCTTGAAAACCTTAAATTCTTCAACTTGACAATGCTGGAATATGGTTGGTGTGGGCAGGTACGTATTTTTCCATTTGAATGATATTTGAGTCCGTGATGAGAAGATTTATACTTTTTGCATTATTTAAAATGAAAATGAATCATTGACATATGGCACTAAAGACATCAAGGGTTTTGACACTCCCAGCATGTGGCTATACATTATTTCTTTTATTTTTGAATTATATATTTTGTGTAAATTTTGTTTCCCTTTGATTATTTACTTTGTGATCATAATGGGAAAAAGTGGGATTTTTCTGAGAAATTTCTAAGACAAATGTTCTGATTTCTTCTAATTTAGTAGGCTAAATTTGTTTTATATACAGCTATGTTTTAATGACAATTTATATTGTTGTGTAAAAAGTATCCAAATTTTAAAAGATTTATGATGTCATTTTATTCAATATTGTGTAGTAATGCAAGGCAGCATAAATTTTATTTTTGTACTTGAATATTTGAAAAATATTTTTCTTTAATATTCAGTCCAAAGTCTTTTAAAGTTAGCCTTATAGTTATTAATTTTCATTATTATGCTATTATATCTATTTTCAACTTTAGAAACTAGCTACCTTATGCAATTGCAAGTATCACAGTCAAATACTAATTTATGCATCTGATGTTTATCATTTAGAATTTAAAATATGTTCATAGTACTTAAAATTATCATTTTATCGAACTAAAAATAGCTACACATTTTAAGCTAGAATTTAATTTAAAATCTTCTATATTTTTAGTTATTTATTATATTGATTTTATGAAAAGTATACTGCATATAGGTAAATAAGCCATATCTTTGTTGTTGACACTTCAGCTGAATTTTTCTAGAACTTTAAAGACAAATTAAACTATCAGATGAGATTGAGTTGAGTTGGAGGTTTAGTTTTGTGATTCCCATTAAGTAAAAAGTCGATTAAAATGCATTGAGATTGATTGATAGAGAGGAGACTGTGTAGAGACATTTAAATACAGCCTGGTTGTGGGTGCTAAATATACATATGTATATCATAAAAAAATCAGTGCTTATTACATATGATGTATCAAGAGATACTCATTTTTTAATGAGTAACAGAAAGCGTCTTTTATTTTTGTTTACAAATGACTTGTTAATACATAATATTGGCCAACTATTTTCTTTAGCTAGTTAAAATTATTCCAGGCTTATAATTTTAGAATTTTAAGAGTCCTTGGATGCTATCTTTTGAGTGTAGTTTATCAAGTTAATCTAGCAAAAGTTCCTCCTACCTCTAATAAGCTATGTTAAATCTGGGTGAAGTAATGAATTCAGGGGTGAAAGCATTGGGAATATTTGTCTCATGTTGAAGTCCCCACTTACCCTGAAGCAGATGTTTATGTACACACCTTTATTACTTTTGTATATATTCCATGCTTTAATAAATATTAACTAAATATTTACTAATATAATAATCATTGTAACAGATGGGTTGAAAATTAGAAGCTGATTAAGAGCATCATCTCTAAGCTCACAGTCTATTTGGGGAGATGGATATATAAACAAGTGACAGTATGATAGTATTCAATACTATACTAGAGATATAAGTAAAATTCTTCTTAAGAAAAGAGCCACTAAATATGCATGAGGTAGCTTCTAACAGACTTCACAGAAATGGTGGCATCTAAATTTGGGACTTAAGAGATAAATATTAATCAAGCAATGAAGGTGAGAGGTGAAGGGGATATATTTGAAGTTATCAAGGCATAAAGAGCGTAAAACTTCAAAAAGCAGTACATTAAGTTGCTTAAAATATTACCTTGATTATGAAGTACCAGTTAGAAAGTTGCTGAGATAGTGTGTTGGGTCAGGTTGAAAAATACTTCATATCTATGCTAAAGATTTTGGACTTAATTCTGAGAGCTATTGGGGAAACTTTGGAATATTTATAAGAGCGTGTGCTTTAGGAAACAAATATGTAGGCAGTGGGGAGCTGGTCTGGAGAGAGCAGTGACTGTTGGCAGCAGCAAGAGCTGCTAGAAAGCAGGGACACTTAGACAATAAACCATGGCTTACTCAACTGAGGCAGGAGCAGTGGGCATGGAGAAAGGCAGGTCTGATTTAAAGGAGATTGCTAAGACAGAGACCAGATGATCTGATAATGAGAGGTGAAGATGTTTGTATAGCTAGGGGAAACCCTTGAGATTTATATTTTTTGGTGCTTGGTACTTTGTGATTGTAATATTTATGGGCAAGTAATGAGACGGACAATCTAAAAAATAGCTTAGCTGAGATAGAATTCATTGACTGTTCAATTCACCCAAATTAAGTGTACAAATCGATGGTTTTTAGTATGCTCACAGAGTTGCACAAACATCACTACAATCTAATTTTGGAACATTTTCGATATCCTCTCCAAAAAACCCATCATATCCATTTGTGGTTACCTCTTGTTACTCCCAGTTTTCTAACTAAGGACAACCACTACTGTGGTGTTTTTTTATTTGTTTGTTTTTTGTCCATTTCGTATAAATGGAATAATGCATCTCTTGAATTTGCATAATATTTTCAAGATTCATCTATGTTGTAGCATGTTTTTATTCTTTTTTATTGGCAAATAATATTTCTTTGATGGACCCACTGCTTTTTATTCATCCATTTATCAGCTGATGAACATTTGGATTGTTTCCACTTTTTGACTATTATGAACAATGCTGCTACGATATAGAAGTAGACGTTTTTGTGTGGAAATATGTTTCATTTTACTTCATATATACGTGTATATACACACAAACATATACCTAACTGCTAATACATACATAACTAACCTAATACATAACCTAATACATAACATAATACATAACCTAATACATAACTGCTAGGTCATATGGTAATACTATATAATACTTTAAGGGACTGTCAAATTATTTTCCAAAGTTGCTGCACGACTTTATATTCTCACCAGAAATGAAAGCTCCAATTTCTCCACATCTTTACCAAATCTTGTTATTGTTCATGTGTTTGTGAATAGACATTCTAGTGTATGTGGATGTGGTATCTCATTGTGGCTTGGATTTACATTTTCCTAAATAATGGTGTTTAGCATTTTTTTCATGTGTTAACTGGCTATGTGTGTATCTTCTTTAAAGAAGTGTCTTTTCAGATCCTTTGCCCATTTTAAAATTGGGTTGTCTTTTTAATTATTGAGTTGTAAGAATTCTTTACATATTTTGAATAAAAGCCCCTTGTCAGGTATATTATTTGCAAGTATTTTCTCCCATTATGTGAGTTATCATTTTACTTTCTTGGTAGTATCATTTAACGGACAAACACTTTTAATTTTGGAAGTCCAGTTTATATATAACTATCTACCTATCTATATAATAAACCTATATATTATTTGAATATGTTTTCTTCTAAGGAATTGTATTGTTTTAGCTCTTGTGTTTACATCTGTGATGTACTTTAAGTCAATTTTTATATTTGGTATGAGGAAGGGGTTCACTTCATTCTTTTGCATGTAAATATCCAGTTGTCCCAGCACCACTTATTGAAGAGATTTTTCTTTGCCATTTGATTGTCTGAGCACCCTTGTTTTAAAATCAATTGGCCAGACATGTAAAAGTTTATTTCTGGACTCTCAATTTTATTCCATCAATTCACGTCTATTATTTTTGGACTCTCAATTTTATTCTATCAATCTATAGCTATACTTGGCTAGTTCCACACTGCCTTGATCACTATAACTCAAAGTTTTGAAATTGGACATTGTAAGTCTTCCAATCTTGTTATTTGCTTTTTTTATTCAAGACTTATTTGCTCTACTCTGGTTCCATTGAATTTCCATATGCATTTTAGGATCAACTTGTCTATTTCTGCGAAAAAAAAAACCTGCTGAAATTTTGGTAAAGATTTCACTGAATTTGTAGATCAACTTGGAGAGTATTAAGATCTCAACAGAATTATACTGTGTAGTCCCATGGATTATATCTCCAATTATTTAGATTTTTACTTTCAGTAATATTTTAAAGTTTTAGGATATGTGCTTACATTCTTTTTGCTAAATTTATTCCTAAGTATTTTATTTTCTGATGTCTTATAAATAAAATTGTTTTTAAATTCCATTTTCAGATTGCTCATTACTAGTTTAAAGAAATATTGTTTTTGTTTATTGATCTTGTATCCTATAACCTTGCTTAGCTTGTTTATTCTACTGGTATGCCAGTGAATTCCTTATGATTTTCTAACATTATGCCATCTACTAATAGAGATAGTGTTATTTCTACTATTTCAATTTGAATGATAACTTTTATTTATTTTTCTTAACTAATTGCCCTGGATAGACTCTCTAGTACAATGTTAAACACTGGTGCAATGTTGAACATCTTAATTTTATTCCTACTCATAGGGAGAAAGACTCCATTCTTTCCTTATTAAGTATCATCTTAGCTTTATGTTTTTCACAAATACTCTAGTAGGTTAAGGAAGTTCTATTTGATTCCTAGTTTCTTAAGTATTTTTTTGTTATTAAAGTTTGTTGACTTTAGTTAGATGTTTTCTCTACATCTATTAAAATGGTCCTGTGGTTTTGATGAAATGAAATTTAAACATTTTAAACTTTAGCAGTGTATGGATACATGAGTCCAACATTATAAGGCTACATAAATGTTTCTGTAATAAATTCTTCTTTTAAATAATGTGTATTTAACAAAAATGGGCCTAACTACAAAAGAATAATTTGTATACCCTTACTTCAGTATTTCCTACTGAATATATCTTTTTGTGGGAAATTTTAAATACCTTATTTTTGACCATAAAATAAAAATTAACTTATTTAATAAACTCATATAAGTATGTGGTTACAGCTAACATTTTTATATATTTTCTTTTTTTTTTTTTTGAATTGGAGTCTCACTCTGTCACCCAGACTGGAGTGCAGTGGCTGCTCCCAGCCACCGCAGCCTCAACCTGCTGGGCTCCGGCGATCCTTCCGCTTCAGCCTTCCAAGTAGCTGGAACTACAGGCGCGCGGTACCACACCCGGCTAGTTTTTTTTTATTATTATTTATTGTAGAGATGAGGTTTCGCCAAGTTGCCCAGGCGGGTCTCGAACCAGCGGGCTCAGGCAATCCACTCACCTCAGCCTGAGCCAGCGAGCCCGGTTTATATTTTCAATGAAGACAGAATAGAGCTAATCTTTGGAAAGGAAATGAATGTTGAATAAATTGATTTCTTAGGGTCTTTTATGTATTTCTGCTATAAGAAATACACATTTTCTAGCTTAAGTAGTACTACACATTTTTAGTTAAAATTGTGTCATACACAACATAACTGAAAATAAGTTTCACTTTCATATGTGGCATCTAAACTTGAGAAAATCCAAGCATGTTATTATAGACAAGGAGACATTCTAATGAAAGCAAATGTTTATATCAGAACAGAAAGTTATTAGCATTCATAAGAGAATTATTTAAACTAAAATTTGTGAATTATGTGGCAACTGCAAGGCTTGTGCTGTATCCTTTACGTTAATATAGCAATGATTACAAATGACTGAAATCTCTTTAGATCTAGTCAAGTACACATTATACTAAAAATAGACATATTTTTAAAATTTAGTAGTTATCTTAAAGTAGTGTCATCCTTGTAAATATTTTTGATTATGTAGGATATTAAAATATGAGTTCAAGATAAATATTTCTCTATTGCTATCTACCTGAGTTGCCCTTTAAACACCTAATATCTTGATCCATATTCAGTTTCTTTAGCTTCAGTCTGCCTGCTGTGATGAAAGAGTCATCTCATTTTGTATTAATTTCATTTGATATATAGAATATTATTATGTCATAGCTGTTGGGGTAAGCTTAAATTCAGAGAATCTCTAAACTTGAAAAGTAATATTTAAAATTTTTTGTGTCAGACATATTTTTCTTTTCATTTAAGTGTCTATTTTAGTGTCCTCTAACATAGTACAAATGTTAACTTTTCGATCATCAAAATATTTTTTTGTTTATTTTTTTAAAAACTATGATAATGTGATTTATTTTTTAAGCTTCAATCTAAATTGCTATGATCAGACATCACAATCACTTGACAGCAAAAATATTTTATTTAAACAATGCACTTTCGTATATACAACCAAATAAAATAGCTTAAAATGTGTGTGTGTATGTACACATTTTTTTTTATCACTTGAATCTTTCTCTTTTTTTTCTTTAATCATTCTACAGAAAGAACATGGATCATGTTCATGGTTTATAACTTAGTAGAATATTTCGCCATGTATTACTTGAGTGTGTATGTGTGTGTATTTATTACTTTGGGATTTCTATCCTTATTTTTTCATTCTTTCATGCTCTTTTTGGGAAATTATGTCTTCAAATACATTTTTGAAGAAGTATTTTTCATGCTAAGTATCCTTTCATGATAAAAGGAACATGGAGAGAAACATTGTTGACTTTAATTTTAATTGCATGATAAAGATATCTAGAAGTGTTCTATAATTTGATAATAGAAGATTTTATTACTTTAAAACTAAATTTTGTCATTGAAACTTTCATTTTGATATATTAGGCAATGACGTTTGTTGTGACATATATTAAAAGATGACATTTCTGACCCATTACAAAAAAAGGTGTATACATTGAATTAGTTTCTTTTTATTTTCAGTGTGTTTAAATATATGTTTTCTTCAGGTTTTTTTTTAATAACTCAGTAAACTCATTTTTGAAGGCTTGGTACCAGATAGTTAGCACCAAAGCAGTAAAGTATCTAACTCTACAATTTTGAATCAGATGATCTGAGAGAGTTTATTGGCTCAATGTTTGTTGACAAACGTTAAATTTATAAATAATGTATTTTTCGAAATAAACACATTTGTGCACTTTTTGTATAGACAAAAATCCATTTTTTTGCTTAGTGATTAATTTGACCTCTTGCTTTGTCTGGTGGCCAAGAACAATAAGTGAATGTACTTCATATTTTAATACAAGAAAACATATTGAGCTTTATAGGTTTTACTAAGAATAAATTAAGTTGGATTTTGAAAATTTTGAAAAAGACTGCATATATATATATTTACATATATACATATATTTATTTTACTTTTTAATTTTTATATATGCATATGTATTTGTATATATAAAATATATGTATATTTATATAAATTTCACATTTTAGAAATGATTTAATATTTTATATATGTGTATGTTTAGTTACTTTATATATATGTCCCTTTTAGTTTATTTTTGAGACATAGGGTACAAGCCAGGATTAGATACATGAGCAGTCTATGTGTAGGTGAAGTTGGGACCTCTAACTGGTCCTCACTTACCTGGTTTAGGTTCAGGTACTCATGGGATGACACATGTCCTCCTCCTCCACTCCCCTGTCAGTGTCCTGTGACTGCCAATTTCTGCCTTATAGTATTGTGATAAATGTTCAGAACCCACTTATGAGTGAGAACATGTAGTATTTAGTTCTTTATTTCTGTGATGGATCACTAAGTATGACGGACTCTAAATTCATCCAGTTTGCTGTGAAGTTCATAATTTTGTCTTTCTTCGTTGCTGTGCAATACTCCATCATGTATATTTACCACATTTCCTGTATACAGTCCACTTTCAATGGGCAAGAGGTTGATTCTATATTTTTGCTACTGTGAATAGTGCAGCAATAAACCTGTATGTGCAGGTATCTTTTTTGCAGAACATTTTAAGTTCCTCCCAGTATATTCTCAGCAGGGTAGTTGCTGGGTCTTATGGAAAGTCAATTTCTAGTTTTTAAAAAAATAGTCCCACTGTTTTCCATATAGGTTAGATTTATTTGCACCCCCACCAACAGTGTAGAAGTGTACCCTTTTCTCCGCACCCATGTCAGCATCTGTTGTTTTTTGATTTATTAATAATTGTATTTATTAATTTTCATTCATACTGAAGTTAGGTGGTATCTCAATGTGATTTTAATTTGCATTTCTCTGATGATTAGTGAGGCTGAGCATTTTTTCATGTGTCTGTTGGCTGCTCATATGTCTTCTTTTGCAAAGTGTCTATTCATGCCTTTTGCCCATTTTTTAATAGGGTTGTTTGCTTTTTTCTTTTGGCTCATTTGTATGAATGTTAGGCCCTTGTCAGATCATAAACAGCAAATATTTTTTCTCCCAATTTATGGGTTGTCTCCCCAAACTCTTAATAATTTCTTTTGCTGTGCAAAAGTTTTTCAGTTTGATGGGGTCCCATTTGTCTATTGTAGCTTTTATGTCATTTGCTTTTGGGATTTGATCATGAATTGGTTTCCTACTCCTGAGTGCATAAATATGTCTCCTATATTTTCTTCTATGATTCTTATAGTTTGAGGTTTTTGATCCACTTAGAGTTGATTTTTTTATATGACAATAGTTAGGGGTCCTGTTTCATTCTCTTGCATGTTGTTGGCCAGTTTTCCTAGCACCATTTGCTGAATGAAGGTTCTTTTCTCCAGTGGTTGTTTTTGCTGGGTTTGTCGAAGATAAGTTGATTAAGAGATGGGCTTTTTTGCTTCCAGAATCTCTGTCCTGTTCCGTTGGTCTATGTGTCTATTCTTGTACCAGTGCCAGGCTATTTTGATTATTTTACCCTTATAGTAAGTTTTGAAGTCTGGAAATGTGATACTTCCTGTTTTTTTTCTTTTGCTGAGGATTATTTTGACTATTCATGCTCTTTTTAATTTTCATATGAATTTCTATATTATTGTTTTCAGGTTTGAGAAGAATAATGTTGGCAATTTGATGGGTATACATTGAATCTGTAGATTGCCTAATGCAGGATGGATATCTTAGCAATACTGATTCTTCCAATCCATTAACATGGAATGTTTTTCCATTTGTTTGTGTCATCAATGATTTCCTTTAGCAGTGTCCTCTCATTGCGCAGAGGTCTTTCACTTCTTGGGATAGGTGGATGCTAAGATATTTCAATTTTTGTGTGGCTATTGTGAATGGGATTGTGCTTTTTATTTGGTTCTCTGCCTGCTTGTTGCTTGTGTATAGAAATGCCATTGTATTTTGCATGTTGATTTTGTTCCCCAAGACTTTGCCAAGTTGTTTATCAGTGCAAGGAGGTTTTTGACAGACTTCCTTCAGTTTTCAAGGTGTAGGATCATATCATCTGGAAAGAGGGATAGTTTAACTTCCTCTTTGCCTATTTGGATACCCCTGATTTTCTTTTCTTGCCTGATTTCTTTGGGTAGGCCTTTCAACACTATGTTGAACAGGAAGGGTGAGAATGGGCATCCTTGTCTTGTTCCTGTTTTCAGAGGAAATGCTTTCAATTTTTGCCCATTGAGCAATATATTGGCTATGGGTTTATTGTAGATAGACTTACTATTTTGAGGAATGTTCATTCAATTTCTAGGTGTGCAAGGGTTTTAATAAATAGGATGCTGAATTTTGTCTAAAACTTTTTTCTGCATTTAGCAATATTATCATATGGTTCTTGTTTTTACATGTGTTGGTGTACTGAATTACATTAATGGTCTTGCGGATCTTGAACCAAACTTGCATCTTGGGAATGAAGCTTAGTTAGTCATGGTGGATGATTCTTGAGTTGTGTGCTGGATCCAATTTGCTAAAATTTTGTGGAGAACTTTTGTATCTGTGTTCATCAAGTAGATTGGCCTATAATTCTCTTTCCTTGTTGAGTCCCTGTCAGGTTTGGGTGTCAGTGTGATGTTAGCTTCATAAAATGATTTGGGTAGGGTTCCATCTTTCTTGGTTGCCAAGAATACTTTTGATAGAGTTGGTATCAGCTCCTCTTTGTATGTTTTCTTGCATTCTGCTGGGAAGCTGTCTGATCCAGGGCTTTTTTTTGCAGGCAGAATTCTTATGACAGAGTCAATTTCCTGTGTTGTTATTGGTCTATTTAGGGTTTCAGTCTCTTCTTGCTTCAACCTTTGGAGGTTGTGTGATGTCAGAAAGCCCTCCATTGCATTTAGGTTTTCAAGCTTGTTTCCATACAAGTGTGCATAGTAATCTCTGTTAATCTTTTGAATTTCTTCAGGGTCAGGTGGAACTCCACCTTTTGTGTTTCTAATTGTGTTCATTTGTGCTTTCTCTCTCTCTTCTTCTTAGTCAGTCTGGCTAGGTATCTATCAATCTTATTTATCTTTGCAAAGAACCAGCTTTTTATTTTGTAGATTTTTTTTCTATGACACTTTTGTCTTCTGTGTCTTGTAGCTGGGACTTTATTTTGGTGATATGGATCCTTCTGCTGAAGCTAGGGTTTTGGTGGTCTTGCCATTACAGCTCTCTTAGGCTTGACATTAGGATGTTTTCTTGTAATCTTTCTGTTTTCTTAATATGCACATGTAGAGTTGTAAATTTCCCTCTTGTTACAGCTTTTCATGGCATCCCAGAGATTCTGGTAAGATGTATATTTGTTTAATTTGTTCCTAGGAATCTTTTAATTTCTGTCTTGATTTCCATGGTGACCCAGGAGTCATTCAGTAGTATGTTATTTAGTGTCAATGTCTTTGTGTGTTTTAGGGGGGGATCTTGTTGGCAGTGATATTTATTTTTATTCCATTGTGGTCTGAGAAGATGCATGGTATTATCTCAATCTTGTGGAATTTGTTTGTGCTTGATTTATGGCTGAGGATGTGGTTGACCTTGAAGTATGTTCTAGTAGTGAAATAGAAAGTATAATCTGTGATTGTTGGGTGGAATGTTCTGTGGGCATCTATTAAGTCCATTTGATCAAGCATCAAGTTGACATTCTGGATCTCCTTATTGATTTTTTACCTCAGTGATCTATCTAGCATTGTTAATGGGGTATTTAAGTCCCCAGTTATGACTGTGTTCAAGTCAATATCTTCTTTTACTTTACTTAGTAGATGCTTTATAAAAATCTTGATGCTCCTGTGTTAGGTGCATATATGTTTTAGGATGGCTATTTCTTGCTGATGGATTGAAACTTTTGTCATTAGGTAGTAACCTTCTGTATCCTTTTTAATTTTTGATAGCTTGTAGGCTTTGTCTGATATTAGAATCATAATTTCTGCCCTTTTTTTTGGTTTTCCATTTGCCTGAAAGTTCATATTCCATCTTTTAACTTTGAATCTGTGGGTATTCTTTGTAGTGAGATGTGATTCCTGAAGGCAGGGTAATTTTAGGTCATTCATTTTTTTTTTAAAATACAGTTTGCCATTCTACGTCTTCTCAGTGTGCATTTAGTCCATTTATGCTCAGGCTTATTATTTAGATATGAGAGTTTATCCCTGTCATATGGCTCTTATAAGGCTGTTTTGTTTTCTTTTGATCTTTGCATCAATATATGTGTGTGTTTTCATTTTTGCAGGTGCGTTGTATACCCTGTTTGCTCTGTGTTCACCTGTACTCTTGTGAAGTGCATGGCCATTCTATTTTTTTCTCCTTCTGTGCTCAATACTTTCTTAAGCATATTCTGTAAAGCTGGTCTGGAAGCAGCATATTTTATTAGGGAATTGATACCTGGGAAGAATTTTAATTCTCTGTCACTGATAAAGCTTAGCTTGGCTGGGTAGAAAATACTTGGTTAAAATTTTTTGAGAATATTAAAGATTAGAACCTAGTCCTTTCTGGCTTGTGGTGTTTCTGTAGATTATACTCTGGAATCATTCTGACTGGTCTTCTCTGGTAGGTAGTTTGAACTTTTTCTCTTGCTGCCTTTAGGATTTTTTTTATACCTACTTTGTGTAGGTGAATTACTATCTGTTTAGGGGTTGGTCTTCCATAAGGTGTCGGGCAGGGGTTATCTGAATCTCTTTTTCTTGTATAGTTACCTCTCTGACAATATGAGGAAAGTTTTCTTGGATGACCTCATGAGTCTGGAGGTTACCAGCATTTTTTAGTTGTTGTTGGTTTTTCCTCATTTGTGGCAGTCCTTGTCTTTCCCTTTAATTCTGTTGCTCAGTGAGAAACATAGAAACAATCACTTCTGTTGTTTACTCTACCTCCTATCCTTCCCTGAGCTGAGCTTTTGGATTTGTTCATTTTTGAAATAGGGCTTTGGGTGGGGCCCCATGCTATCTCTTAACAATTTTGAGCATTAACTAAGGGGGGAGTTTTATGGATAGCAAGGAATCAGAAACTACTCATGGGTCCCAGTGCTTGCATTCTGGAGAATGGGTCACCTGAGTCACACCCTGCATTACCATATAATATAATATGTACTTTTGTAGCCCCTGAGTCCAAGATATAGTATAAGAAAGTAAAAGAAAGAAAAGGAGAAAGAAAAAAGAGAGGAAAAAAGAAGAAACAATAACAAAAAAACCCCAACAGTAACTATAAAACAAACCCATACTGACAGGCTACTACAAATATGCTGTATCTTGTTGGGGGAGGGAGCTCCCCCTTGTGGCAGGTTCTGTGAGTTTGGGTATCTTTTTTGCTGTTGAAACTTGAGATGTTAAATTCTTTGTCCTCTGCTGTGTGTAATTGATGGCCAGCTCAGGGAGGCTGAGGGGGAGGTGACTTGATTCAGCATTTCTGGACTCTTTCTCCTTCCTTTCCTCTCCCAACACAGTTCCCACAGCATACAAATCACAAGGGAATGTGGTGCCCAGTCTCTACCCTGCCCTCCTGGTATCTTTCATGGGTTGCTGGGTGTAGGGAGCCAGTTAGGCACTAACCAAGTTCCTTCTCTAGTCAGAGCCACAGTATGCACCTATCTCCCATCAGCTGGCTCGGTGCAGGGAATGGATCATCTGGGGCTCTGTACCCGGCTGTGACTCTCCAGGGCTTGTGCGCATGGGGAGATCCTCTCTGGGTTCATGAGGAGCAGACTCAAAGTAAGGCAGAGTGCACCTACCCCTTGGTCTTAAGGCATGCTCTGCTGCTCTGAAGAGGCCACTCTGGAACACTTCTCTGATTGGACTTTATGCTGGTTGTTCAGTATCTGACCAAATTGCTGTTCCAGCCACACATGGTGTTAGGGAAGACAGCTCCTTTCCCAGCAAATACCACAGTCTCTGGATTGCAAATCCTGATGGTGGGGCCTTGCAGTTTAGCCTGGTGTGGTAAGTGGTGGTGGAAGTCCAAGTGCTGGGCAACCATCACTCTCTGCTGCTCCCGCTCCAGGAGGATCTTCCTATTTTTGGAAAATGGTGCTGGACTGTGTGCTCTAGGGAAGGTCAGTGTCTGAGTGGCAATGATGGTGGTCATGCTGCTCCTGAGTCCCCTCTCAGTCAGACACTCATGCACCCAATTACACTGCCATCCATATATTTTCTCATCCTTGCACACCCACTCACACAGACATTCATGCACTCACACCAGTTCCACCACCATCTCCCCCCTCATTCCACTTTATAGTGTTTTAAAAGGTGTAGATTTGAGAAAATGAGAGTGCATCATAACTGGATGCTAAAAATGGTCAGATATCTCGGTAGATTAAAATTACCCTGGACCAGTAATTTGAGGTCAATTTCTAAAGATATTTAAAAATTAATTAGTAGAAAGATTAATTGTAGTTGGCAAAAGACCATTTAGGAAGTTTCTGTAATTTTTCAGAAAAGAAACCATGAATCTATCAACTAAGGCGGGGGCATTGGGAAGAATAAAAGTGGGAAGACTTTAAAACTACTGATTAACATATTGCTGGTGTAGGATTAGCCATTAATTATAACCTCTCTGGAAAAGGAGCAGTGCTAACTAAACCTCTACTTGAATAAATCATGTCAATCCAAAATTATAGTTTAAATTGTGACAGCAGATGATTGCATGTTGATTAATGGTGGTCTATAAGCCTGAAGGTTCTATGAAGATTTCAGAGGCTATACTCTGAATATCTTCTTTTCAATATTTTTATCATCAGGTGAAGAGGAAATGTGTATAAATATATACATAGGATTAGTCAAACTCTTCATTTCTTATTGAGTCAATTCTGGTGAAATATTTATAAATTTATAAATTTTGTTTTCAAAATCATAACCATTTAAAGATTGATAATACTCTCTCATTATCTTTTTAGTCTCTTCTTTATGTGTGGTTATGTCTCTCTTTTAGTTCATTATATTGTTAATGTCTTCTCTAATTGATTTTTCTAATCAATTTTGCCAAAGACCTGGGGTTTTTTGGGCTTTATTTTCCTTCCTTGAAGAATGAATTTCAATCTTGTTGATTGTCTTTAGAGTCCCTCTGGTTTCTATTTTATTGAATCTGCAAAATAATCACTCTTTCTATATATGGTAGCTCAGCATGTTGGCCAAAAATTAAAGTTCAAGGAAGTGTAAAGTTAACAAACCATAAATTTAACAAATCTTAAAGAATTGTATTTACTATTTTTTCTATTATATTTATTATTTTTTCTATTTTCTTCAACTTTTCTTCTTATGTCTATTATTTACTTTTGCTCAGGATTTGTATTTATTTTCACTATTTCAGTGTGTTCAGATTTAGCATACTCTATTTTTGAAAATATTCTTAGAAAATACTGTATAAATGTTGTGAAAATGATAGAAAACTGATGTTTGCTAAACAGCCTGCATGAAATTAAATAACTAAATATTTCTCATAGAATTTCTGCAGTTGACTTCTGGACTTGGTATGTACTTTTTGTCTTTTACTTTTGAATTTATTATTTATTATTAAGATTTATGATGACAAAGCATTATTTTCTGGTATTGTTAAAATAATCATTAAAATTTTATTTCATAGATAATCTTCATATATACAAATAAACTGTTCTCTCATTTTGTTCATTATTTGAAAATTCTTCAGTCAAGTTATTTAAAAAAATTACAGTTGTAATGCATTCTACATGTTTGGAATCAAATTTCAGCATCAGAGACTCAGCTTAATTATTTCTTAGACATAAATTTATATTTTACATCTTTTATTCTTCTCATTTACTTACATATTCACACTATAAACTCACAATTTACTTTTCTACACTTGTCAGTTTCTCAAGTCAGACTCTCTGAATGTTGACTTTTAGGTTGCACTTAACATAATATTCTATTGCCAGGCTTAGCAACATTGATAAAGTTGTTTGCCCAGGTTCAGTGAGAGCTAATAGGGAAAAAAAAAATCTTGTTATATAATGTAAGGTAAGTGATAATTCCAAGTATACCACCCCCTCAACAATATATAAAAGAAATTGCTTCATTGTTGCTTTAAATTCTTATTTCATGTTTCAACATTCCCTGAAATTTCACCAATTAAACTTTCATTTAAGATAAACCAAGTATTCCCTTTCAAAACAAAAAACACATTTAAATGGTGGACATTTATATATGTTTATTTCTTTTTTAAGTGTCATAGATTCAGTGAAGGGACAGAGTAGGACTTTTGGCAGAAGAAAATAAAAAATTTTAGGTTAAGATTTTCAGGGAAGAATAGGTTTAGATGACATGCACCAGCACTTAGGGTTAGGAATGAGATGACAATTCCCTCTTTTATGTCCTCCATCAGGAAATTTATTTTTTAACTAAAAAAATTTTATTTTAAAGATGTGGAATACAATTCAGGGTTAGGTATACAAATATTCATTATGCAGTTACCCTTGTTGATGAGGTGTGCCCTCCCCAGCAGTTTCCCACTACTCCATCAACCTCTGGGGAGAGGAGAACTTATTCAGTAAATAGTGCTGGGAAAATTGGCTGACCACATGCAGAAGATTAAAACAATACCTCTACTAATCATTATACACAAAAATTAAGCTCTAAATGGAGGCTTTGTCAAAGATGAGTTGGTTGAGAATTTGAGATTTTGCTTCTGGAATTTCTATCCTCTTCCATTGTACTATATGCCTGTTCTTGTAGCAATACCAGGTTGTTTTGATTATTGTAGCTTTATAATAAAGTTTAAAGTCCGGGAGTGTGACACCTCCTACTTTATTTATTTATTTATTTTTACTGAGGATTGTTTTGGCTTTCGTGGTCGTTTATGTTTTCATATGAATTCCTGTATTGTTATTTCCAGGTCTGAGAAGAATGCTGCTGGTAGTTTAATAGGTATTGTGCTAAATCTGTAGATTGTCTTTCATAGGATGGAAAACTTAACAATGTTGATTCTTCCAATCGATGAACATGGAATAGTTTCCATTTGTTTGTGTCATCTCTGATTTCTTTGAGCAGTGTTTCGGTAGTTTTCATTGTAAAGGTCTTTCAATATCTGGTTAGGAAGATGCCGAGGTATTTCTCTTTTTTTGGTTGCTATTGTGAATGGGATTGTGTTTTTCTGGGTTTCTGTGTGTTTTTTTATGAGGAAATTTAATTCATCAAGGAGAAATTTGAAAACACTGAAAGCTGTTAGGTTTATTACCAAACCCATTTTTAAGTCAAAGAGAAATGCTAATGAGTGGGAGAAAGACTTTAGTCAAGGATATCATTTATTATGACCGAAAATGGGTTAAGTAAGAGTGAATTTGAATCATTACAATTAGCACATAGTAAATCTCAATAAATATTTGCTAAATTAATAAATAAATGTATGCTCAAAGAGGGTTGAAATAGGTGTCAAAGCAGTTGAGACTGGGCGATGTGCCACTGATTAATCTGTATGACACAGAAAATTGCTCTGTGAACCTGGTCTAATCAATACAAAATAAAGACCAGTAGAGATGAATGCTTGTAGTCATGGCTATCCAGAATACTTAGTTGGCTGAGTGGAGATTTTTCTATATTTTTCTTGTCTTCACCTTCACTTTCTTGTTGCACCTTCTCTTTCAAAATACAGAGCCAAGAATGGTCAACATCTCACTGGAGGTACAATTGTGATTACACTGAAATCAGATGCATTCCGGATATTCTCAAATTAGTACTTAAAATAATATATTCACCTGCTTTAAACATCAAAATGTTCATGAATATTAAGTCTTGCCTAAACATCTGAAATGAGTAAATTAAAGTTTGTGGAAAATTAAAGGACTCCTGAGTAACGTAAACTATAAAAGATAAAGAGCTTTTTCAGGAACCAGCTCTATAGGCTATTGCCTTGTACTTCTGGCCTAGAAGGGTTATCACAGGGGTCCTTCTCAGTCTCCCTTTTATGAGATGCTACATGCAATAGTTGAAACCTAAAAAATGACAATAGACAATTCAGAATGTAAACGTTTCCTTAGAATGCATTTTTTCATTTTACAAAAACTGATCTGATAGTTTATATCATTTTATTTTTTTACCTTAAATACAAATATTTCTTAAGTGAGAGAGTGATTAAGCTTCCAATATTTTACTTGAAATTGTTACTTGGCCAAGACAAAGTATGGCCTTCCACATAAACTGTATTTTGACATTAATAGGTCATATATTTCCACTGTGCATACTGTACCTAGGGAATATTTAAGCCTTTTGTGAATTACATTGTCTTCTTGAGACCATTAGGGCACCATTCAACTCACTGAAATGGTGATTTTTGCAATTGACATGATCTATGTTTTATAATTAGGTCCAGAGATTTAAAATAAATTGTAAATGTATTTTTTTAGACATCATACAAAACAATCACAATTTGGATAAATTGCCTCATCTGCATTAGTTTAATTATTTCCCAGTTAAGTTCAAAACTCGCAAAAAATTTTTACACTTTTCTAGGCTCATTGCAATGAAGAGAAAAAAATTTTATTCCCAAATGTAATTTAATATTTTAAAATTAGAAGTGATATTGCTCTTCAGATTTATCTCATACACACATTCCCTGATAGTTTTAAAAAACATGACCCCCATTTCATCTCCACTAACCTATAATTATCAACTGAAAAAAATCTTATTTTCTCATATATTAAATGATTGATCTCTTAGGGATGAACTTACATTAACCTAGATCAAAAGAAACATGTAAATTATATTAATTTCCAGTGAGAAATGCAACTACCAAGGGTACTACACATGTATGTCCTCTGACGACTACATTTGATCTTTATAGATTAGCTTTTTCATGGGCCTAGAATCAAAACAGAGGATTAGATGAAATGACTCAAATGTCTAATGGCAGCATGTTAGGACAGATGGCAAATTCCTTTCCAGCATGGGGATAGAAGTCATTTGGAGCCACTGACATCTTCTTCCTCAAGCAGGTCTTGGATGGACATTGCCAGTATTTGCCAGCAAGATTCCTGTTTCACTTTGTTTCCTCTGCTGATATAGGCTCTTTCTATTTGAGGTATTTTTGGGGTGGGCAATTTAATAACCTCAGTCAGGTAGCATTCTACTTTTTGGCTGACTGGAAGCTCTTTTCTCTTTTTAAAATGACACTGTGTGCCTCTAGTATGATCTGCTGTTTCAATTCCGCTACAGAGAGCAATCTGATGTTCCTAGGAACATCATTATTCTTATAGGTCATCCACATTACATCCATATATAAGTGTGCACATATGGGTAGGCACCTTTATACTGGCTAGTATCATTAAGTAGGTGATGAAGACTGTGACAATTTCAAATGGTAAAATATTATTTGCTTTAAAAAATCAATTTATAATTCATGTGATGGTACTTGAAGGTGCTTTGATTAAAAGTCTATGTTTGATATAAATCTTTTTGCGGGCATATATTTTAGCAAAGTTATACATACATCAATAGTTTAACAAGACTTTTTTGAAAATAGGTGGTCTGCCATACTCATCCCCTCCCTTCATTTTCCCTGCCTCAGAAACAATTTCCTTTACAACTTTAGCTTATTTGTTTGGTACTAGTCAAGTCTCTAGGTAATATGATTAAGAATAGATATTCTGGTTTGACAATTTTATGTTTTATTTTTTCAGAAAAAAATCAGTTATATTTACTAGTTTCAAGCTGCTGAAAAACAGTAGTACTTTTCACAAAAAATATTCTAAGCCTTTTCATGTTAAAAAATGAAAGCATAAGAACCAAAGGAGTTCATTAAAGATAAATAGAATATCAACATAAACCAAAAAATTCTGTCATGTTTCTGACCTTCCTGGCCAGTGCTCTGCCTAACTCTATTGAAAAGCAACTTTACCTAAGATATGATAATTACTAAGTTATCTGACTTAATATGGTTGACTAAAATTCTGAAAGAACAGCTTCTTGTAGATTTGGACAAATCTAAGAAATACCTTTTTTTTTTTTTTTTTTTTTAAGAATGTGCTTTCTGAGCTGTTACTCTCTGTCTTATTAAATCTCAGCACATTTTTTTGACAAATGAATCAGTAATAATTCAGAAACATTGTTCAATGAAGACTAACTCAACTGATAATAGAAATTATGACAGCCCATGTTCACTTAGTCTACCCAGCAAAGTTGCCTAGATCTTTGACCCCCACCCCTTCATCTCTATTCTTCTCCTTCTCCCTCTCTCTAAACTTTCTCCTCAGCACACAAGTCTTCACAAGTCTCTTCTACATTAAAAACAAAACAAAAGAACCCTCAATAACTTCCTTTGACTCTGTGATTCTCTAGTTTCCACTGGTTCCACATACTTCCTTCACAGTCAAGCTTCAAGAACATGTAATTTACACTCTATGTCTCCTTTCTGCTCTCCATCACACAATTAAAATTGCTCTAATCAGAGTCATTGCTATCTTCCATTTGACATTTTTCAGTAATTGCCTTTAACCTTGTTGACCATGTCCTAATTCCCAAAATGCCTTTGTTTTTCTTGGCTACAATATTCTCTCTGGATTTTCTTTTCTTTTTTATTTATCTTATTGTAAAGATGTGAGGTACAAGTCAGGATTAGATACATAAGTGGTCTGCGTGCTGGTGAAGTTTGGGCATCCAACTGATCCTCACTTCCCCTGGTTTAGGATCAGGTACACTTAGTGATGTTATGTGGCCCCTCCTCTCTCGCTCACCTGGCAATGTTCTACTACTGCAAATCCTTCTCTCGTAGGATGATGGATGTTGAGGACTCACTTATGAGTGAGAAATGTGATATTCAGTTCTCTGTTTCTGTGATAGATCACTGAGTATGATGGACTCTAAATCCATCCAAGTTGCTGCAAAATCCATAATTTTGTCCTTTTTTTATGGCTATGCAATACTCCATTATGTATATGTACCACCTTTTCTTTATCCATTCCATTTTTGATGGGCATCAGGGTTGATTCCATGTTTTTGTTATTGTGAATAGTGCTCCATAAACATTCATGTGAAAGTATCTTTCTTGTGGAATGATTTGAGTAAAGGGGAATTGCTGGGTCATATGGAAGGTCAATTTCTAGTTCTTTAAAAAATCGCCACACTTTTCATAGAGGTTGAACTAGTTCTTCTGCACTCCCATCAGATGTGTAGAAGAATTCCCCTTTCTCCACATCCTCACCAGCATTTGTTATTTTTTGATTTATTAATGGCGAACATCTTTTCTGGAGTTAGATGGTATCTCAAAGTGGTTTTGATTTGTATGTATCTGATGATTAGTGAGCATTTTTTCATGTATCTGTCGACTGCTCATATATCTTCTTTTGTGAAGTGTCTATTCATGTCTTTTGCCCACTTTTTAATAGGGCTGGTTTTTTCTTTTGAGTTACTTGAGCTCTTTGTAGATCCCAGATGTCAAACCTTTGTCAGATATGCAATTAGCAAATATTTTTTCCCATTCTGTGGATTGCCTCCCTACTCTCTTGATGGTTTCTTTTGCTGTGCAAAAGCTTTTCAGTTTTATGAGGTCCCACTTGTCTATCTTATCTTTTATGGCATATGCTTTTGGAGTTACGATCAAGAATTTGTTGCCTATTCCAATGTGCAGAGGGGTATGTTGATGGTCTACTGATACACTTGGAAAGTATTGTCAAACCAAAACCTCAAACTATAAGAATCTTGGCTTGGTAATTTTAAACATTATCAGTTGACTTCCCAGTCCAAAGGATCAGAAATTAACTATTTTCTCTACCCACCCCCCATAATGCATTAAAAGTCCCAATTTTCCATTTTTCAATATAATTGTTAGTTTAGATTAATATTGTGTTTACATTATTATGACCATGAAAGCACCATTGAGGACTAAATGATACAGTAAATAGCCATTACCTTCCTTAACTACTCAATGTTTGGTTTTTTTATGGAATTAGGTATTGTGTTCAACTCCTATTTAAACTAGTTTTCTATGTATTGTAACTAATTCAGTTCTGAAACTTCACTAAAATCTTCTGTATCTTCTTTCATGCTTTCCAAGTATATTAGTATACTATCAAGTTCACTGTTTTTGGAGAAATCTGCTAACTCTACAAAGCAGATTGGTTATATTTTATACCTGGTGCATAGCTGTCATATGGTATCAACCTTCATCACCACTCTGGGGGCTCTCATCTTCTCCCCACGTTGTATATTCTATGTCCCACCCCACATCTTGTTTTTGGCTTAATCCCCTGCCTTGCACATGAAGCAACATGTTGAATTTTTGCATGCCTGCATATAACTTCTAACTTGGAAATAATTTTCTTTCATAATTGTTTGTACCAGTTCTAGTTTTAGTGATAATTACTGAGAGCACATTCTGATCTTTGATGTTTTGAATGTGTGCATTTTTTTCCCCCTCTTCTCTCTGGAAGATCTTGTAAAATCTTCTGTTTGGTTCACTGCTCCCATTTGGGGTAGTTATGCATTGTCCTTGGGGGGACATTTTAATCTTTAAACTCACCTTTTTAAATTATTGAAAAAAATCCTTGTAAATTATTTTGTTGTTCATTTTTTTTGGACTCATTCTGTTTTCTTTTCCTTATGAAAGTTCTTTTATTCATTTGAATAGTTACTGCCTGAATTGATTCTCTAATTTTAAAAATCTTTCTTTCCTATTTTTCTATCTCCATATTCTTTTGTTCTTTTCTTCTGGAAGATTTTCTCACCTTTTACTACTTTTTTGTATCTTTTATCAAAATTCGTTTTTCTACTTTTGTTTTTTAATTATTAAGATATACATGTGTATTTATATTTACCAAGAATTATAAATATATGATTATAATATTAATTTCCAATGTTTTTTCAGTTTTTCTTTTCATTTTTTGCCAGTTTAAAAAAATTTAATAGAACATTTTTACTGCTTTGTTTTTATCTTCTCTTATTCATCTGAAGATATTAACGATAGCTCCCTGTGAAAGATCCATTTTTTAAAAGTAAGTTTGCTTTGTTTTCATCTAGGGGCTTTCTCAGGTGTCTTGTAACCTCAGATTTTGTGCTCCTATTTAAGAATAGGATGCTCAAAAGATTACTGGAAATCTTGAGAACATGATTGGGACTTCTTGACTTTAGCCACATTGTAGGATAATCATATTGCACTGCTTTATACCTTTACCTTTAGCTTTTTGTCTTGTGTTTTTCTGGTTTCCCAGAAAAGACTATCTGATTCTCCTATTTAAGGGATAGTGGACTGCCTGCGAGTGTTCTGGATACTCTAGAGAAGAGAACTGGTGGGCATATATTCACTCCATCCTCCTGTCTTCAGGAGAATGATACCTCTTAAGTGTGTCCTTTGTCCAATTTAGAAAATACCTGTTTTGCTCTATTAGGGAATTAGTCTTCAGGCTTATATTAAGGTAAAACGGAGGATAGTTATTAGTTGGGAACTAATAACTATCCTCTGTATATGAATGAACATTCACTTTCTTATCTTATTTCCAGAAGTTCCTGTGGCCAAGGATTTGGCAGACTTTTGGACTTAAGATCAAGAACTCTTTGATTTTCTGTGGCACTTACCTAACATCCCAGTTTTTTCAGATATTCTGTAAGTTGCTACCTACTCGTTACTTTCCAATTTTCAAAACTTTTGCTATTTTTTTCTCCTTTTTTTCTGTTCATGTGGGTTAAGTTGTTTTCTTTATAACCACTTTATTGGGGTATGACTGACATAGAATAAACTGCATACATTCAAAGAATGCATATTTTAAATTTATTTTTTCACTGATAAAAATATACTTATTATGTACAACAGGATGTTTTGAAATATGTATACAGAGTGGAATGGCTCAATCAAGCTAATTAAGTATGCATTACCTCACATACTTATTTTCTGTAATGAGAACACCTAAAATCTATTCGCAATGATTTTCAAAAATAAAATACATTCTTATTAACTATAATTACCATGTTTTACAGTAAGTATCTTATTTTTTTCATCTAATTGAAATTATGTGTCCTTTGGACAACATCTCTCCAACTCCCCTTGGTAACCATCATTCTACTCTCTTCTATGAGTTCAATTTTTCTAGAGTCTATATATGAGATCATTCAGTATTTGTCATCTGTGTCTGGCTTATTTCACACTGGGTACCTATCCAAAGGAAATGGAATAATTATTTTGAAAAAATATCTGCACTCTCGTGTTCATTGTAGCATTATTCAAAATAGTCACGGTATGAAATCAACCTGAGCGTCCATCAGTGAACGACTAGATAAAGAAAATGTGGTTTATCCACACAATCGAGTATTAATCAACATAAAAGAAAAGAAAAAGAAATCCTGCTATTTCCAACAACATTGATGAACCCAGAGGACATTAGATAAAAGATAGATTTAAATGATTTTTATATATGCATATACCTGGTATCTTTTACCACAATCAAGATAATGAACATATCCATCATCACCCCTAAGTTTCCTCATACCCTTGCATAATTCCTCTTTCCTGGCCCTTTGCATCTTCCTCCATGATCTCTCATCTACTTTCTGTCACTATGCAATTGTGAAATTTTATATAAGTGAAAATACAGTATATATTCTTTTATTATCTGGCTTCCTTAAGTCAGTGTTATTATTTTGAGACCCATCCATGCTGAAGCATGTATCAATAGTACATTTCAAAAAAATAGTACATTTCTGTTTTATTGCTAAGTAATATTCTTTCATATGGATAAAGCTATAGGTGGACATTTACATTGTTTCCAGCTTTTGCCGATTACAAATTAAGATCTTATTAATATTTGTGCGCAAATCTTTGGTCACATGCTTTTATTTCTCTTAAATAAATACGGAAGAGTGGGATGGCTGTGTCATATGGTGAATGAATGCTTAACTTTTAACTTTTTCATAGTGATTATACCATTAAATATTCCTCCAGCAGTGTGTGACTGCTCTAGCTCCTTCACAACCTTGCTAACACTCAGTATGATCAGTCTTTTACATTTTAGTCATTCTAATATGTGTGTAGGTATGAAGTGCTATTTCATTATAGTTTTAAATTGTGCCTTTTTATTAACTGTAGCTATTGATCACCTTTTCATTTGCTTATTTACTTTGCTATCTATATACTGTCTATGGTGAAATGTCTATTTAAACAGTCTGTATTAAATTTGAGGAGCTAAAAAAAAAGTTCTGGATATATGCGCTCATCAAATATATAATTTGTGCATTTTTTTGCTTTGCCTCCTAGTCCTATTTTTTCATTCTCTTAACAGTGTCTTTTGAAGATTAGGTGTTATATGTTTAATTGAAATTCAATTTGTCATTGTGTTGTCTGGATTATGTTTTTAGTATCATATCTAAGAAATCTTTGCCTTGACTCAAATTCATAAATATCTTCTCAGATGTGTTCTCTGGGAAATTTTGTGGTTTTTCATTTTACATTTAGGTCTATGACTCATTTTAAGTTAATTTCTGTATGTGGGACAAGTTATAGATTAGAAGTTCATTTTTGGCATACCCAATATATATAGAATTATTTGTTTAAAAGATTACCTTTTTATACTGAATTCCCTTTATACCTTGGCAAAAACAGTTGTCCATATATGTAGTCTATTTCTGGACTCTATTCTGTTCTGTTGGTCTGTGCGTGTGTTTTTTGCACCATTTCCACTGTTATAACTTTCTAAGTTTTGAAAGCAGGTAGTGTTAGTCTTCCAGCCTTGATCTTCTTTTTCAGTTATTTTGGTAATTTGCATCCCTTCATTTTCTTTTCTTCCCTCCCTCCCTCCCGCCTTCTTTGTTTTTGAGACAAGGTTTCACTCTGTCACCCAGGCTGGAGTACAGTGGCATGATTTTGGCTCACTGCAGCCTCAACCTCCTGTGTGCAGGTGATTCTTTGGCCTCAGCCTCCTGAGAAGCTGAGACTACTGTTGTGTACCACCATGCCTTCCTAATTTTTTGTTTTTGTAGAGATGGAACCTCGCTTTGCTGCTCGGGCTGGTCTTGAATTCCTGGCCTCAAGCAATCCTCCCACTTCAACCTCCCAAAGCACTGATTTACAGGTGTGAGCCACTGTATCCATCCTCTTTTCATTTTAATATAAATTTAGAATCACCTTGTCAGGTTGTACAAAACCTTACTTGAGTTTTGATTGAGATTTGTTGTTTGTTTGTTTTGTTTTTGACATAGTTGAGACTGTGTTGAATCCTTGGATAATTTTAAGATTTTTGACATCTTAATATCATTGAGTCTTCTGACTCAGGAACACAGTATACCTCTTCAAATATTTAGGTCTACTTTAATTTTTCCTACCAATGTGTTTCTTAGTTTTAACTGTATTTTTTTTCACACATCTTGTAAGGTTTATTCTTGCCTATATTTTTGATGTTGTTTAAATAGTATTACTTTAAAATTTAAATTTCCAATTGTTCTTTGCAAGCGTATTAAGCTGTAATTAATTTATATATACAAATGAACTTCCAATCTATAACTTGTACCATATACAGAAATTAACTCAAAATGGATCATAGCCCTAAATGTAAAATGAAAAACTACAAAATTTTCCAGAGAATAGATTTGAGAAGATATTTATGAATTTGAGTTAAGGCAAAGATTTCTTAGATATGATACTAAAAACATAATCCAGATAACACAATGACAAATTGAATTTCAACTACATATATATATATATATATATAATAATAACATATATATATATATAATCCTGCAACCTTGTTGAATCCACTAAATAATTCTGGAAGTCATTTTGAGGATTCAGTTGGATTTTTTACAAAGACAATGAAGGGATCTAAGAATAAAAAGAGCTTTAATTTTTTCCTTTGCAGTATGAATGTCTTTTATATTACTTTCTGCCTTTTTTGCTCAGTAAAACCTTCAGTATGTTAGAAGTGTCAAGAGACTACATTTATGCTTTGCTTTTGGTTTTAGTGGCAAAGCATTCAGTCTTTCTCAATTACATATGTTTTCATAGATACTCTAGCAGATTGAAAAAATTCCCTTTTGTGCTAAATTTCCTGAGGCTTTTAATTAGAATGAATGTTGTATTTTTTTCAAATGTTTTTTCAATGTCTATTGGGCTAATCACATAATTTTTCTAAGTCTTTTAATATGGTGAATTACACGCATGGATATTCAAATGTTAAACCAACCTTGTGTTTGTAAGACACAAGGATCTTACAAGATGGATTCAACTTATTCATGATTTTTTTCCCATTTCATATGTTGTTGGATCCATTTAGCAAAATGTTTGTTTAAAATTCGTATGTTTACGTTCATAAAGAATATTAGTTTGTAGTTTTCTTGTAAAACCTAGTTTTGTTTCAGAATAATACTGAATGTATAGAATGAGTGGAGGAAGAAGTCTCTCTTACTCAATTCTGGAGGAGTTGTAGAGTTGATTTTATTTGATCCTTAAAAGACTAGTAGAATTCACCAGTGTAACCATCTGAGCTCTGAGGTTTTTTTAAGGGGGGAATAATTTAAACTTCGTATCATATATCTTTAATAGATAAGGATTATTTCGGTCATTTATTTCTTCTTAATATCTTGTTTATGTCTTTTAAATAATTTGTCCAATTAATTTAAATTTTGATTTCTTTGGCAAAAAGTTGTGATATACGCTGATCATCCCTTTAATAACTGTAGTATCTTTAGTGATGCCATGTCTCTCATCCCTTATTTGATAATCTTTGTTCTTTCTCTCTCTCAATGCCTCTTTCTAGAAGTTTGTCAATTTTGTTAATATTCTTTAATAGTCAACCTTGGGTTTCATTGCTTTTTCTCTATTCTATTAATTTTTCATTCTGTTCTTAATTTTTCTTTTCTTTTACTTACTTTGGGTTTAATCTGACATCTTTTTCTAATTTCTTAAGGTGGAAGGTAAAGTATTTGACATGAGTCCTTTATTCTTTTTAATTTGGGCATTTAATGCAAAAATTCTTCCCTAAGAATTGCTTTACCAGCATTTCTCAAATTTAGCTTTTTTTTTAAACTTCTGCTTTCATTCACTTCAAAAATACTTTCTAATTTACAATTTGATTTCATATTTGACCCATGTACTATTTCACAGTGTATTACTCTGTTCCAAATATTTGGTGATTTCTCAGCAATATTTCTGTTTTTATTTCCAATTTAATTATATCATAGAGAGAACATACTTTGTATCCTCTCCAGCATGTGTTCTTTTTTGAGTTATTGATGATGGACATCCTCAATGTTTACATTTATTGATATTTGTTTCAGTACCCATAATCTAACCTATCTTGTCAATTTTCCATGTGCATATGAAAACAATACATATTTTTGTTAATATAAATATCAAGTAGGTCATATTAATTGATCAAATTGCTTGTGTTCTATATTATTAATTTTCTGACATATTCTAATATCAGTTAAATATTGAATATTATTAAAATATCTGACAAAATTGTACAATTTTTTATTTCTCATTGTAATTCTATCAAGCATCATATATGAGAGAGGGCCCCAAAGAAATCAGAATTTATTTATTTAAAAAAATGTGTTTATTCTTACATGTTTAAACTTCATACAGCTTCAAAGTACTCGCCATTTGATGCAGTATACCTGTGGAGATGCTTTTTCTGCTGCTCAAGACAGTTTTTAAAAATTTTTAATTTTAAAGATGTGGGGTACAATTCAGGGTTAAGTATACAAATGTTCATTATGCAGGTACCCTTGTTGATGAGGTGTGATACTACACTGAGATACCACCTAACTCCAGTCAGGATGGCCATCATCAATAACTCAGAAAAGAACACATGCTGGAAGGATGCAGTGAAAAGGGAAGACTTCTACACTGTTGGTGGGAGAGTAAACCAGTACAATCTCTGTGGAAAACAGTGTAGCGATTCCCAAAAGATCTAAAAATCAGTCATCCATAGGACCCTGTAATCTCTCTACTGGGAACATACTCAGAGGAACTCAAATCAGTCAATGAAAAAGATACCTGCACACGCATGTTTATTGAGCATTATTTACAATAGCAAAAAACATGGAATCAACTGTGCTGCCCGTAGAAATAGGACTGGGTAAAAAAATGTGGTACATATACATGATGGAATATTATGCAGCCATAAAGCAGGATGAAATTATGAACTTTGCAGCAACTTGGACAGACCTAGAGTCTGTAATTCTGAGTGATCTATCACAGAAACAAAGAACTGAGTATCACACATTCTAACTCATAAGCAGACCTTGAACAACTATCGTAATACTATAAGAAAGGTATTGGCAGTAGTGGGAAACTACCAGGGGAGAGGGAGCATACCTCATCAGCAAGGGTATCTGCATAATGAACATTTATATACCTAACCCTGAATTGTACCCTACATATTTAAAATAAAAATTAAAATAGATAAATAAATAAAGTAAAATCTGGGAGTGTGATACCTCCCGCCTTGTCAAAACAGTTTTTTAACTCATCAATTTTGATGCCTTGTAGTGCTTCTGCCATTTTTTGTTTCACCTCTTCCACATCTGCAAGACGTTTTCCTTTGAGGACTTTTTTCTTTTCTGTTTTTCTTCTTCCCTCTTCTCTACTCTCTCCTCCAAACCGAGGACTTTTTTCTTCTGGGGACACAACAACAACAAAAAAGTAGCTTGAGGTGAGATAAAGTAAATAGGGAGTGTAGGGAATGAAGGTCATGATGTTTTTGGTAAAAAACAAAAACAAAAACAAACTGCTGCAACACGCAGAGTGGTGTGGTCAGTTGCACTTGAAAGAATCTCCAAAAGGTATTCCCTGAAGACAAATGCAACCTTTTAAAATAGAGCTAACTGGTACACTGATGTTGATGGGCTGCTAGAACACTTACCTAGTCTGGGAAGCCTGAACTATAAGGGGTCTGTCCGACAAAAAAAGTTTCATCTTTTGGGGATCTCCCCTTCTATTTTTAAACTCTCTTATTAGGTGCATAACTAATTAAAATGGTATGCCCTCTAAAAAAATAGATGTCTTCATTATTATGAAATGACCTTTTTTGGTAATTTAAAAAAAAATTATACAATTGTGGGGTTCAAGTGAGGATTAATTACATAAGTAGGCAACATGCAGTTGAAGTTTGAGCTTCCAACTGGGTCCCACTCCCCCAATAGTGGACCAGGTACCCTTTGTATTGTCTCGTGCCACATTCCTCCCTTCCTCCCTCTCTTAGCAATGTCCTGAAACTGCAGATTCCACCCTTGTGTAAATGTGACTAATGTTCTGGGTCCACTTAAAAGTGAGACCATGCAGTATTCAATTATTTGTTTTTGTGATAGTTAGCTTAGTATGATGGTCTCCAACTCCAAGTTGCTTACTTCAACGTGCATAGGGGTGTTTCCTATGTATTCTTCTACGATTCTTATAGTTTGAGGTTTTACATTTAGGTCTTGGATCCATTTTTGAGTTGATCTTTGTATGTTGTGATAGGTAGGGGTCCATTTTTATTCTTCTGCATGTGGTCAGTCAGTTTTCCCAGAACCATTTGCTAGTCAGATGTTTATAGTAATCTCTGATATTCTTATGAGTTTCTTCAAAATTCAAAGTTATGACTTTGCCTTTTTCATTTATAATTGTGTTTATTTGACTTTATCTTGCTCTCTCTCTCTTTTTTTAGTACATCAGTCCAGAGATCAATCAATCTTTTTATCCTTTTAAAGAACCAGTTTTTTGTTTTTGTATCATGCTTTGTATGATATTTTTGTCTTCTATAACCTGCAATTGTGACTTTATCCTAGTGATCTGGATTTTTCTAATAAAATTAGGAGTGTGATGTTCTTGCCTTTCCAGTTCTCTTAGGTGTGTTGTCAGGCTGTTTACTTGTGATCTATTTCTTGATGTGTGTATACAAAGCTATGAATATGCATTTTCCTCTTAATACAACTTTCATGGCATCCCAGATATTCTGATAAGATGTGTCTTTGTTTTCGTTTGTTTCCAGGAATTTTTTTTATTTGTCTTGATTTCTGTGTTGACCCAAAAGTTGTTCGGGAACATGTTGGTGAATTTACATGTCTTTGTGTGTTTTGGGGGGATCTTTTTGGTAGCAATACTTACTTTTATTACACTATGATCTGAGAAGATTCATGGTATTATTTCAATCTTTTGAAATATGTTCATGCTTGATTTATGTACAAGAATATGATCTTGGAGTATATTCTATGTGCTGATGAGTATAATATATACTCTGTAGTTGTCGGGTAGAGTGTTCTGTAGATGTCTATTAAATCCATTTGATCGAGCATCAAGTCAATGTTCCAGGTCTCCTTTTTGGCTTTTGCCTTAATAATCTGTCTAGGGGTGCTAGTGGAGTATTAGGTCTCCGACTATGGTTATGTGAATGTCAATGTCCTCTCTTAGTTTACTTAGTAGTTGTTTTATGAAACCTGGTGCTCCTGTGTTAGATGCATATATGTTTAAGATGAATATTTATTGCTGGTGGATTGAGCCTTTTATTGTTTATGTAGTGTCCTTTTTTACTTTTGGTGATTTGTAGTCTGCTTTGTCTGATATAAGAATATCAATTCCTACTCTCTTCTGTTTTCCATTTGCTTGAAAGATCATTCTACAACCTTCAACTTTGAACCTGTAAGATGAGTTTCCTGAAGGCAGCAGACTGTTGGACCATGCTTCTTTATCTAGTTTGCCATTCTATGCCGCTTCAGTTGCACATTCAGTCTATTCAGGTTCAAATTAATTATTGAAATGTGAGAGTTTATTTCTGTAACAGAACTCTTAGAGGATTGCTTTGCTTCTTTTTTACTTTTGTATTTATATGCGTGTATTTTCATTGTTGAGAGTGCTCTGTATGCTCTGTTGACCTGTGTTTGCCTGTAGTTTTGTGCTGTGTATGATTATTCTTTTCTTTTCTTTTTCTGTGTTCAAAGAAAACAGAAAAAAGCATCGCCTGAAGGGCTGGTCTGGAGGTGGCACATTCCCTTAGATATTGGATGTCTGGGAAGGATTTTAAATTTTCATCACACATGAAGCTTAGCTTGGTAGAATAGAAAATTCTTTGCTGGAATTGTTTATCTTTAAGAATGTTAAAAATGGGACTCCAATCCCTTCTGGCTTGGAATCAGATAATTCTGGAGCCATTTTGATGAGTCTTCCCCAGTATGTGGTCTGACTTTCTCTCTTGCTGTCTTTCATGCTTATTTTGTGGAGGCAGATTACTATGTATCTTGGGGATAATACTCTCATGTGATACCTTGTGGGGGTTCTCTGAATCTCTTATGCTTGAATGATCATTTCTCTAGTGAAATGCAGAAAGTTTTCTTGGATGACCTCATGGAATGTTTGCTCCATGGTGTGCTTAGTTTCCCTTTCTGCTCAGTGATACCAATCAGGTGTAGATTTGGCTGTGTGACCTGATCCCACATTTCTCAGAGGCTTTGCTAATTCCTTTTGAGTCTTTTTTTCATGTTTTTGTCAGACTGGGTTAGTTCCATATTTTGCTCTTCAAGCTCTGAGACTTTTTTCTTCTTGATTGATCCTGCTCCCTATGCTTGTTACTGTGTTTTTAATTTCCAGGATAAAGTTGTTTATTTCCACTATTTCAGAATGGGCTTTTCTGAAATTGGCCAACTTTGCTTTTACTTCCTGCATGACTTCAGTGAGCTTTGCTTCAAGATTCTAGTGATTCTCTTTATTCATCTTACCCATCCAATCTCTGATTTCTGTGACTGTCATCTAGGGCAAGTTATTCTGGAACTTCCATTCTTTGTGCTTGATAGCTTCTTTTTTGGGTGCTGTCTCTTTAAGACTCTGAGGATCGCCTACATTTTTCCATTAATTCTTCCTCATTTGTAACAAGCCTCTCTTCCCTCTCTCTCCTTCCTCTTTGGTTTTGTTGCTCTGAAGCTTGTCAATGACTCCCTTTTCTAGGGCCCTTTCTGTCATTAAATACAGGTCACTCAGTGAGAGAGAGAGGGGCACTCACTTCTGCTCCATGCTCCACCCTGTGACTGGCAGCTCTGCTACAGATTTTCTCTCCTGCTGTCGATACTGTTGGGTTGATTTTCAGGCCCTATTGCAAGCACTCTGTGGAGAGTGGGTGAGGGGATGGGCCCCACCCCCCATCTGCTGTCTGTGGTTTGTAGTCCAGAAGTCAGAAAACTTCCCACCAGGAAAGCCTTTTTGGTGTTTTTCATGTTATTCCCTCCCTGTTCAAGTCTACACTCAGCACTTGAGAGAGTCTGTGTCACAGCTTGATCAAATCCTGTGGGCCTGCAGAGCTTACTGGTGATCCTTCTGGATCTGGCAGTGGAAGAAGAGTTTGTTGTTAGTTGTTGGCAGTGGGGACCGGCCAAGTTCAGTCTGCAGGTGACCTTTCCTGGTCTGGGACCCAGCTGTTGGGCTTCAGTGGCAGTAGGTATGCTCTTGGCAGTTGTCCAAGCATGTTCTCTGTTATACTTGGGATCCGGTCACCTGCCACTGTGCCTCCTCTGGTGTGGGACCAACAATTTGCATGTGGCTGAGGAGAGGAAATTGACCCAAAGCTGTCCAGATCACTCACCCCCTCATGTTCACAGGGTAGGGCTTCAGTTTCTGTTTAAGCCTGGAGCATGGCAGGGGATGGAGCACCCAGATTCCAGCATCTGCCATTGCTTTCTGGTCTCTGTGCATTCAGAGAGACCTTTGCTGGGTACAGGGTGCTTCATCCCTCCAAAACTGTTCAAGGTGTCTGTGTCTATTGGCTTCTGGATCTCTACACTCCTGCCTTGATCTCTGAGAAAGGTGTTGGTCTGCTGTTCCGCAGTGGCCATCTTGGATCTCCTGAAATGGCCCTGCTAATATTATTTTCTTAGAAGCCTACTTTAACTTGTATTCATACATGTATAACACTCCAATTTTCTTTAGATTTGTGTTAGTGTAGTATAGTTTTTTCCATTCTTTCACTTTTAACCTATCTGTTAGTTTATATTTAAAGTGCATTTCTTGGAGGGAGTATGTAAAGTCTTAATTTTTTAGAAATACAATCCAATAAATTTTTCCTTTTAATTAGAGTAATAAGATAATTTACATATAATGTGATCATTAATTTGAGTGGTTTAAATCTATTACTTTGATATATATTTTCTGTTTGTTTCATCCATTCTTTGTCCCCCTTACTGTTCTTTCTGCCTCCTTTTGGATGAATCGAAATAAAGAAATATTGTTTCTGATTCTATTTTATCTCCTTTCTTGGCTTATTGGCTATAACCCAATGCATTGCATAGCTATCTTAGTGGTTACTTTAGGGTTTACAGTATACATTTTTAATGTATCACAGTTTATCTTCAAGTGATATTATACCTCTTTGTGTATAGTAAAAGAAACTTACAATTGTATTTTTTCATTTTTCTTCTCTCAATGTTTGTGAAATTTTGTCATTAAGTTTACTTTTATATATATTAGAAATCCCTCAATGTATTGCTATTGTTTTTGTTTAAGTAGTCAATTTTTTAGAGAAATTTAAATAATAAGAAAAAAATTTATGTATTTGCCCATATTCCTATTTCTTGTCCTTTTCATTTTTTGGGGTGTAGATTCATATTTCTATCTATCTAAAACTTCCTTTAGCATTTCTTATAACATACATGTGTGCTGGTGATGATTTCTTTCAGATTTTTTATTTCTGTAAAAGTATTTCAGTTTCATTTTGAAAAAATATACATATATATTTTTGAGTTGGGGTCTCTGTCACCCAGGCTGAAGTGCAGTGTCATAATGGCAGCTCACCACAGCCTTGACTGTCTGGGATCAGGCAATTCTTCTGCCTTAGTCTCTCGTGTAGCTGACACTATAGGCATGTGCCACCACATCCTGCTAATTTTTTTATTTTTTGTAGTGACAAGGTCTCAGTATGTTGCCCAGGCTGGTCTCAAACTGCTGGGCTTAAGAAATCCTCTCACCTCAGCCTCCTTAAGTGCTGAGATTATTGGTGTGAGAGACTGCACCCAGCCTTGAAAAGATATATTTTTTAAAAATCACATTTTGATGTCATTATGCAATGACAGATATATTTGTTGAACACAGAAATCTAGACTTACCGCCACTGATAGAAATCTTCTGTCATATTTATTTTTGTTTCTCTATGCACAGTGTTTTTCTTCTCTGGACACGTTTAAGATTTTATCTGGCTGTGAACAATTTAGCAATTATATGCCATAATATAAGGCTTGGAGTTCATTGAGCTTCTTGGGTCTATGTGTTCATAGTTTCCATCATATTTGAAAATGTTGGGGCTATTACTTCTTCATATACATATATACTCTGTCCTTTCCTTCTTTCCTAACTCTGAGAACTATAATTTCATGTACTTAGGGCTGCTTGAAGTTACCCCACAGCTGACTGACCAGCTTCGTTTTTGTTGTTGTTATTCTTGTTTTCCCCTATATTTCATTTAAAATTTTCTTTTGTTTTGTCTTTCAGTTTTTAAGTATTTTTTCTTTAGAAGTTAATCTGCTGTTATTCCCATTCAGCATATTTTGCATCTCACATTGTAGTTTTCATTTCTGGATGTTTAATTTGAGTCTTCCTTAAATTTTATGTCTTTATATAATTTTTCGAGCATATGGAATACAATTATTACTACTATATTAATGCCCTTTCTTTCTAACAATAATATCTGGGTCAGTTTTGATTGTTTGTTTGCCATTTCTCCTCATGGATTGTATTTCCCCTTTTCTCTGTATGTCTAATAATTTTTAATTGGATGCCAGATATTGTGAATTTTACCTTATTGGATGTAGACATTTGAGTATTCCTAGGCATATTTTTGTACTTTGTTCTGGTACACAATTTAGTTACGTGAAAAGAGTTTGATATTTTGTAGTCAATTTTTTTTTAAAGATTCCTTTTAGATGGACCAGAGCAGTGCTTGATCTAGGGCCAATTCTCATAAACGAGGCTAGATCCTTCTGTGCTCTCTACCAAATGCTCATATATTATATGATTTTCAATATGGCTGGTGGGAAATGGCACTATTCTTGGCCCTGTGTAAGAACTGGATACTGTTCCCACTAATCATTGCAGGTGGTTCTTTTTGTGTCCTTGAGTATTTTCTCACATGTATGTGCTGATCAGGATTTAGCAGAATACTTTGAGAGAGACATCTGCAGATTCTAAGAGTTCTTTCTCTCCAGCGCTGTGCTTCCAGGTATACTCTTTTGAAGATTCTACCTATCTGGTCTTCCTATACTCTCAGACCAGCTTACCCAACTCAGGGAGTCTGTCTGGGTTTGCTTTTTTTGTACCAGAGTCTGCGACTTTGCTCAAGACAATAGCTATGGAGATTGTTGAGTTCACTTTTTCTTCTTGAATGTTTCCTGTCTCAGAGATCATTCTCTTTCATTGAATAATGTCCAGTCTCTTGAAAGGTGGTTTTTCAAATATTTTGTCTGTGTTTTGGTTCTTTCAGTTAGGAGGGTAAATCCTTTCCTGTTACTCTATCTTGGTTGGTTACAGCAATATTCAGTTTTTGCATTCTTAACACTTTTTTTTACTTTATTTTAGTGAGATTTCAACAATGCGTTATCAACAATTATACAGTGATCTTTAAGAGTTGTTAATTATAACTTCAATAAAAGCAGAAACTGTATGTTACTGTATGTATAGTAACAATATCACAGAAACAATAACAAAAGTCAGAAATATCTGGTTCTTGAATCAACTTTTCTACTAACTACCTTGTGACCTTTTAAGCTTTTCATATTTCTAAAATTTTATTATTTACACAAAAAATACCTATTCTATTTTCTTTACAGAATTGTAACAATCAGTGAGATGGTATATGCAAAATTACTTTGAAAAAAATCAACACATGCAAATATAAGATTTCTTTAAAAGTTGTTAGTTTTATAAAATATTTATTAAAAAGTTTTGTAATATATAATCTACATATATTTCCTATATCACTTTTTGGAAAAATCCATAATATAAAAACATGAAAAATTATGCAGCCATAAAGAAGGACAAATATATGGACTTCGCAGCAACTTGGATGGATTTGGAGTCGATCATACTCAGTGATCTATCACAGAAACAAAGAACAGAGTACTATATTTTCCCTAAAATTTTTTTTAAAAAAAAAATAAGTGGACCTTGAATAATTATAATACTATAAGAAAGTGTTTGGCAGTAATGGGAAACTGTTGGGGGGGCTGGGATTTGCAGTTGAGGGAAACTGCTAGGGGAGGGAGGGGCATACCTCATTAACAAGGGTACCTGCATAATCATTGTATACCTAACCCTGAATTGTACCCCACATCTTTATAATAAAAAAGAAACATGAACAGAGTCTTAATAGAATATAAAATCATTGAATAACTAATATTAGAATATATTTGTATGTTTAATTCATTTGAAATTATCTAAATTTTTATTCTCTTTCACATATATATTCCTATCTTTCGTGGTTTTGTCTACATCATCCAATAAGGATTAAATTAAAGATGAAATAGAGTTATAAAAAGGAAAAAAGCCATATTTAAATGACAGACATTTCTCTGGTATTGTGGGGCCTATTGCTTTTAAAAGCAATACTTCAAACACAATGCTAAATTTATTTTAAATATAACTATGGAATTACTGAAAGGAATCTTTCCCATTTATATCCAAGATGAAAGATGATTTGTGATAATGCAGAGGCTATTTTCCTGTCATCATAATTGGACTTATTCACTAAATTGGATTAACAACAGAGATATGAACAGGGAGTGTGCCCATTGATATCCTATTACACATATAACTAGTGATAAAAATTTTAGAATGCAGCTTATGCTGTTAAAGTACTTTTGCTCTCACAAAATGCCATATGCACTTATGTTTTCATGTGAATATATTATTATAAGATAATGGAATACTTCTACTGTAAATTAGCCAACTAGGAATAAAATTTTGACTTGGTAAAGCGTATTCATTGCTACATTTGCTTACATTAATACTAGTGGTAAAGACCTATCATATTCAGTTTAGGAATTCAGTCTGTGAGTAGGACAAATCTGAACTGAGATACTAACTCCATTAGTAGCATTGCTACATAAAATACAAGATAATCAATGAAATTTGACATTCAGGTGAATAACAAACACTTTTTTGGTATATATATGTTGCATGCCATATTTAAGACATACTTATACTCAAAATATTCATTTTTTAAAAGTCTGAAATGTAAATGTATCTGAGTATCCTGCATTTTTATTTGCTAGATCTGGAAACTCTATCCTCCTTCATTCACCAGCTCTGTGTCAATCTCTTTTATTCATTGACTATTTTAGTCCCTGGCTTTAAGTTATTCTTTCCAAAACTAGCTCTGTCTTGGAGACTTCGATACCTGTGCAGATTATTTTGAATACTTTGGTCTCTCACTTCTTTGATATCTTTTCCTCCAGATATCTTTTACTAATATAATAATTAGCCACACTTCTATGTGATTATCTTCTAGATCTGGTCATTCCAAATATATGTACCTCCTGTATAGTCTTTAATTTCAAGCATTTTCCTCCTCAATCAACACTTTATAATTTTCTAGTTTACCTCTTTGAAGACCTCAGCTTTAGCATTTGCTCTTTCCCCCCCCCACTGGAATCCACAAATCATTGATTCTTCTACCATTTTATTATCTTCCCCCTCCCTGTTTTTAATTCTCTCTTTATTCACCAGATACCACAATACTTCAGGGCAGTATAGGATTACTGTTATACAGAACCAGACTACCTGGACTCTAAGAGCTTTTTCCTACTTTCAATATTTAATAATTCTAAACTTTAAAAAGTTACCAAATGGTTATGTTTTAGATTACTATCCAAAGGCAATACTAATAGTTAGACATATTACACAGGTTATTATGATGAATAAATAATTTACATAAAGTGCTTTGAAGATCTCCTTCCTAGCACATAGTATGCTCTTATATTAGTCTGTTTTCTGTGCTTATATCAATGTCTGAAGCTAGGCAATTTATTTTAAAAATATTATTTATTATAGTCTGGAGATTGAGATTTTCAAGGTTGAGGGGCCATGGTGTTAAGAGGCTTCTTGTTAGTGGAAACTCTACAGAGTCCAGAGATGGCACAGGATGGCACATGGCAAGGAGGCTGAGCATGTTAACTTGCTACCTTAGGTCTCTCTTCTTCTTAAAAAAGGAAGTTATCCTTCCATAATAGCCTATTAGTCTATTAACCCACACAGTAACTTTAATCCATAAATGGATTAACCTATTCATGGGGGCAGAACCCTCATAATCCAATCACATCTTAAAGGCTCCTCCTCTTAAAACTGCCACATTTGCTGGGCTCGGTGGCTCAGCCTGTAATCCCGCGCCTTTGGGAGGCTGAGGTGAGTGGATTGCCTGAGCCCGCGGGTTCGAGACACGCCCGGGCAACTTGGCGAGACCTTATCTCTACAATAAATCAAAAATCAGCTGGGCGTGGTAGCGCGTGCCTGTAGTTCCAGCTACTTGGAAGACTGAGGCGGAAGGATCGCCGGAGCCCAGCGGCTCGAGGCTGTGGTGGCCGGGAGCGGCCACTGCACTCCAGTCTGGGCGACAGAGTGAGACTCCAACTCAAAAAACAAACAAACAAAAAATAAAACAAACCAAAAAAAACCTGCCACATTGGGGATTCATGTTTTGGAATAGTAATGTTTTAGAAGGGACATTTAAATCTTAGCAAGTTAGTTTTTGTATAAGGTTAGTTTTTGTCATCATTGCTACCACCACCACCATCATCATCATCATCATCATCATCATTAGTAACATCACCATTAACAATGTCCAAGTGCTCTTGTTCACACATTCAAATCTTTTGCCCACTAAACCTATTGAAATCCAACTGTACTCTGTACATGCACATAGAAACTAAAGGGGATGCATTTTTTAATTATAAAGATGTGGGGTACAATTCAGGGTTAGTATACAAACACTGATTATGCAGGTACCCTTGTTGATGAGGTATGCCCCTCCCTCCCCTAGCAGTTTCCCTCAACTGCCAATCCCAACCCCCTCCCCTGACAGTTTCCGTTACTGTCAAATGCTTTCTTATAGTACTATAATTGTTTAAGGTCTGCTTATGAGTGATGTATTTTAAATTAACAACTGCGAACTTCAAATTGGCCCCTACTGTTGCCTAGAAATACAATTGCATGTCCAAGATTCATTCCATCTCCCTTTCACATATTCTCCTTTCTTGCCAAGCTTGCTCTTCCTGCTCATAAATTCTCCTTCAAAGAGGACATGTAAATAGAAGAGAATCTCCTTGGCCTCTCAAAGCTATGTTCCCAGCTTCTGAGTGTGTTGACACTCTCAAGTTTCCCTTCTTTTACTCTGAATTTTCTTTTGGTGCTTCTCTTTTGGTCAATTTTCTCATTTGTGCATTGCCTTTCCTTCCCTCCTGCCTGGTGAATATCTAATAGGCACCTCAAAATTGACACATCCAAAAGCCATGCTCTGGATTTCTCCATCACACATCAGGGAAAGGTAGCTTCATCCTTCATTCTTCATTTTTTGTCCAGTTCCTCAGGACAAAGCACTTGAATCCTGACTTTTTCCACATTGCACTTTTTCATGAGATCCTGACGATCCTTTGGCATATAAAAAGTTAATTTAACTAATTCTTATTTTATTCTCTGAAAAAACATAGATAGTGACAAATAATAATACCCATCAAAAATTTGAATTAAGCCGGGCTCGGTGGCTCAGCCTGTAATCCCACGCCTTTGGGAGGCTGAGGTGAGTGGATTGCCTGAGCCCGCGGGTTCGAGACCCGCCTGGGCAGTGAGACCTCATCTCTACAATAAATCAAAAAATCAGCCGGGCATGGTAGCGCGTGCCTGTAGTTCCGGCTACTCGGAAGGCTGAGGCGGAAGGATCG